>CM040423.1:24025164-24756265 GCA_022702705.1 Papilionanthe hookeriana x Papilionanthe teres
GTATCAATATAACTTTTTTTTTTGCATTACAAACCACTAATATATTTATTTTGCTCGCTATTATCAAATAGTTCAGCTGAAGTATTAAACAAAATACTTCCGAATCTTCTTTAAAAAAACGACGTTATTTTTCAGTTAGAATGTATGGCATGCTACAATGATTGAAGCATTAGGGGTTTCTGAACAACTTATGAATCCATCAAGAATCATCATAAAGTCAGAAGAAATAAAAGGTAATTACATTTTTTAGTTTAATTTCCATAAAGAAAATAATCAAAATCAAATAAAAAGGGAGGTTCAAATTTCTTTTATGGGATTAATGAAAAAAATTAAAAGATAGCCTCGTGTGATAAATGTTTATTTTGTGATTCAACATTATTAAATCAAGGGAAAGGGAAGAAGAATTTATTTCTCTCACAATGTGTTTTGGGTGGTTGATTCTTTTTCAAGAAGCTGTTGTAAAGCGGTTACTTGGAAAAGTAGTTATTCAGGCGATGTCAGCAAGCTGTTGATGAAGAAGCGGATGTCTGTTTAGGAGACCTGCTGTGATGATGTTGTTTCGGATGAGAAAGACATTTATATATGTAATATATTGAAATAAGTGTAGTTTTTATAATATTCAGAACTAAATAACAGAAAGATGGCGTAGTGTCAAGAAAACTAACAGTTCAATCTAAAATACTCTAATACATAAAAAAAGTATTAGCTATTTGGAGTAAATGACTACAATAATGAGGACAACAATGGTAATCAGCAAGCCTAGATTGATGTTTGTCTTAATATTCTGTTGATCAAGTCTTCGAAACAATCTACCATCCATCCCTACATCTCTCCTCGACTGATCAGGTCTGGTGGTACCTTGTCAGTGTCATTAACCCAATGGAAGAAATCACAATCTGCAGGAGTCTTGTTTCTGTGGTGAATAAAATCTTCTAGCGTAACTATGTTCCCTCCTGGACTGGTACTGAACACACTTATCGTTATAATAACAGGGTGAAACTTTCGAAGTGCTTTGATGATATTGAGCTCTTATTTCTTGTTATTGTAATATAGGGTTGCTCTAATAAAAAAATTTTAAGTTGATACAACATTCAAGAAATTCTAAACAAAATATAGGCAATTTTAATATAAATAGTTAAAGTTGATTGGTGCACAAAAAAGAAAGGCACAACACAAGTTGCTATATATTTTTTGAAAAAGTACATCGAGAGAATAACATAGAGATGAAATATGAATCATCTACAAATAATTAGGTGATGCTACATAAGTAAGGTCGTTGTATTCACCAAAGCATCAATAATCTCCTCTCTCAACTATAATATCTTCTCAACCTCTTCTCCCTCGGAAGTGTTGTACTTGTTCATCCTACATTCCTCTTCTTGCACCGAAGATTCGGCTTGATGTTGGTTAGCTTCCTCAAGCATGTAGTTAGGATCGTCATCCAATGCCCTTAAATCGATATCTTCTCGGGATGGCTGCCTCCGTATAACATTATGGAGCACAGTCATTGTAACTATCTTCCCCTATTTTTTGAAAGAGTATGTAGACATATCTCAGAGTATGACCCACTTATTCTTCCATACACCTAATGTTCGCTCGACGACACTTCATAATGACGAGTGTTTTTTGTTAAAGAGGTCATTTCTCCCATTAATCACTTGGCTGTTGCGCTCAAAGTCGAGGAGGTGATATCTTGTGTCGAGAAATGACTTCAAAAATCCACATTGCAGTGGATTAGTTTCAATAAAATATAATAGTGATGAATTAGATGCACCAATCTTACAGAGGCATCGGAAATTTGTATTAGAATTGCTAGGTTGTAAATTTAAATATTATGTTGTCGTATGTAATCTCTTCCCAACCAGCCATCATGAATGAAAAACATATGTTGAAATCACATATTGCTAATATATTTTGTGTAGCAGCTCCACACCTACCGATTTAGCATATCGTTTTCTTCTTCCCCATGTGTGTGTCAACATGCGTTCCTTCAATTGCTTTAATGCATTCCTTATTATAAAAAGGTCACAATATGAGCTATTTATAATTTTATTCTTTAATTTATTAAAGTACGAATAGAGAGTGAGACCAATACCTTGAAAAACAGCATATACAATAGATCACTATGGATTTCTTGAGGTCTTTGAGCAAAAGATGGGTCCAGTAGTTTGACAATGTCCATAGCCATTTTATCTAATGAGTTAACTCCAATGTGGAAATACCTACCCATCATCTCGATAGAGTGTTGGAAACACTCAGAAGAAGCACAAATAGACTCATTGTAGGACATAATAAAGAGTATGATCGCTAGGACTTCTCAGGATTTAATCGCGAAGATCCATGCAAATCATATTTAGATTGCAATTCTTCTAATAAATCACAGAAAATAGCATTTGACATCCGAAACATACTGTGAATATGGCTTGGATGAGCTTCTATTAGTTCACCAACCCATTTGTCACCCACAGATGACGATGAGACACAAGGTATCTTACAAACATGTCTTCGGTAGTACTCATGAATCAGACAAACTATTTTGGTAATGACTGTCACTGGCTCTATCTCTATAATCTCCTCTTCATTTGGTGGCTTCATTTGTCTGAAATAATAATTTTAAGCTTATTTCAAAAGAACGTGTTATTCTCAATGCAAGTAAATGCTTAACTTACGCTCAATGAAAATAGTTTAACTACGAAAATCCACAAGTAATGAAACGTTAGAAATAATACACACAAGTCAAAGTTTACAACAGAAATCTCAAATACTACAAATAGTCACTCTGCTATAGTAGCAACAAGTAAAAGTAAAAAAGATCTGCATGTCATCTAACAAATCTGACTCTGTAAAAAATATGAAGGTATGGAGTCCTCCATTCAGGGAGTAGCGTGAAAAAGTCTAATGCTTGTTTCGATCCTCTAAAAGTTTTACAATAATAGAGATGTCATCAAAAGTTTCTGGAATTGAGTCGAGTAGCTTGACAACATGTGTCATTGTTGGTATGTATGGAGAGCAGTGTGGGCACTTGAAGTAATACTGGTGCAGTTTGTCACCAGCTTTAATATCTTTTAGAATAAATGAGCTGCCTCAACTTTAGTTTTATTTTCCCCTTTTTGTGTTGAGGGTGCAGGTTTCTTGGAGTGACTGGACTCCCTCTAGTCTCTTTTATCTTGTTGTTCCTCATAGACCTCATTGGAATGAGCACATTTGGGCTCATCCAAATTAGGGGGTGGCTCTTCTGTTGTAGTCCGAATGTTGACCCATTTTGCTATAACACTAAGGAACATCATATCTAGCTTCTCCTCCAGCATCGGGTCAATCTCAACAAGTCTAAATTATTTTGCATTCAGTAAAATCTACAATTGATAATCTTGATTTCTAAGAAACAAAATTTTAAGTAAGTAATATTGAATGTAAGATGTTCTACTAACTGAAATTTTCTTTTGATAACACTCCTCAAGTGCGTCAATTGTTTTTCAAATAGGGTCCTATACTAAACCAGTGGCCCCTCGCTTTAGCTCCTTCCACAACTTTCAGTTCTTCTTAAGTTGATACCATTTGTGTTTCAACTGAGTTTGTCGTACAGTCCACCAGTTCTTTCTTGAAATATTTTCATTATATTTTGTTAACCTTCCTTATTGAAATGTGTTGTTGGTTCATTTCCCTTTTCTACCTCTCTCAAGCATAAATAATAGAAAAATATCTTCGTCTCTCTATCCCAAATAATGGATATCCCACATTCTTTTTTTACACATTTTATATCTAAGTAAAAAAAAAACAAGTATATCAACATAATTTGACATGTAAAACAACAATACATGAACATAAAACAAAAATATGACAAATAAGAAATAAAGGTAAAGCTCAGAACAATTCATAGATATCTAAAATAGCTCCATCCATGATTAATAATTGTGTTCTCCAGGCATAAAGACCAGGCAGTATCCATGTCAAATTAGCATAACTGTTTTTTTTTTCATATTCACAATTGGTAATCGGTTGAGCCATTTGTTCTATTTCTTTCATTATTGCTCTGTAAAATTTTCACAATAAATGTGAAATGTGCCCGCCAAATTGCACTCTAAAAGCATCACCATAAACGGAAACCAAGCAACCAATGGGTCCACAAAACATTTGAAGTAATAAGATCATATAGATCTCGAGAATCATTTCTGATAAGTTAGCAACATTCACTCCACCTGAACATGGATAGATATATGAGCACTGCTTTATTGTTTCTCTGAGTTTTATTTTATTGAATTGCTTACTCTTCCTTACTCCTCTGTGTAGAGTAACATTTTGGAGGAAGAATGTTGAGCATTGCTTTCTTTTTGTTAGTTTTGTTAATAATTTTATAAATGGCATATGCTTTGTTGCAAAGTTGAAGTTTGCATGATAAATAAGTTAGCAGTATTTATACTTATTATGATTAACTAGTAAAGGCTATGGAATGAAATAAATATGAGCATTTCTCATATGTTTCTTGCATGTCTCTTGCAGAATTTTGTGTACTTGTTTTGCATATGCATGCACTAATGCAAACCCTCAGATTACATTCCAGATAATATACCAATAACTAATTTTTTGTTTCTATCGTGTTAGCCAAATCGGGTCCTCAAGGTAATAATTAGATCTCAGTGAGATCTCTTAACCAAAGAAGACTCCATTCATAATCACGGTTTTCCTAAATCGAATAAGCACTTGAACGTGTTCTCTAGCAACAAGTAGTATTTATGGCAAAATAACCTCGTCAAATTAAAATTGACAAGTAATGATCGTTTGAGCCATTTAATAGTTTTTTTTTTCATCATCGCTCTAAATAACATTCAGTGACACCCCCAATTGATATCTTATCTAGCATATAATCTAAGTGAATGCATATGCATGGTAAGTACACAAAAATTTCTGAAAGAAACAAATTAACAATGCTTCAATATATTTTATTCTATCGCTTCTACTAGTTAATCATGATAGGTGAAGATGTTGTCAATTTATCTCAACAGAACTAAAAAAAATCCATTTTAAGTTTTAGCATATCTAAAAAAAGGAAGCAGTGTTCAACATTCTCCCCCACAATGCTACTCTACACTGTGGGGGATGGAAGAGCAAACAATTCGACTAATAAAATTTTTCAAAGAAACAAAAGCAGTGCTCATATAGCCATGTAACTAAAATATAACAAAAAAAGTTGAAATAAAAAAATCAATGTTGATATATTTTTCATTCCATAGCTTCTACTGTTTGATCAGGATTAGTATAGATGTTGTTGACTTATCTATCTTGCAAAATTTAATTTTGCATCAAGGCATATGTAATTTCATTTCTAAAAGTCTCAACAAGAAAAGAAAAAAGGAAGCAGTACTCAACATCACCCCCCTCACACAAATGTTACTGTACACTGAGGAGGTAAGAGCAAGCAATTCAACCAACAAAATTTCTCAAACAAACGAAAATCAGTATGCTCATACATATTTCATTCAATTGCTTCCACTGATTGATCAAAATAGGAAAAAAAGCTGTTAACTTACATATCATGCAAGCTTCAACTGTGTAGCAAAGTATCTATGATTCCATTTATAAATGTCTCTGAAAAACTAAAAAAAGGAACCGGTACTCAATATGCTTCCCTCCCTTCCCGACCCCACCCCCCCTTGAAATGTTAGTTTTAACTGAGGAGGCAAGAGTGAGCAATTTGACCAACAAAATTTCTCACAGAAATTGAAAGCTAGTACTTATGTAGCTAAGAAAAAAATTGGTAAAAAAAATTCTTCTTGCATAGTTGAAAAATGCTCGTATATATTTCATTCCATTGTTTATATTGATTGATCAAAACAAGAAAAGATGCAACTAAATTACCCATCACACACGCTTCAACTGTGCAGTAAAGCATATGCAATTTTATTTATATAAGTCTCAAAAAGACTAGAAAAAAGGAAGCAGTGCTCAACATTCTTCCCTAAAATGTTACTCTATACTGATTGAGGCAAAAGCAAGCAATTTGATCAACAAAAATTTCTCAGAGAAACCGTAAAGCAATACTTATATATCAATAAAAAGAAAATAAAAAAATGAAATAAATAGATGAACAATGCTCATATATATTTTATTTCAATGCTTCTACTAGTTGAATAGAACGAGTAAGGATGTTGCTAACTTATCTACCTTGCAAACTTCAAATGTGTATCAAAGCATATGAAATTTCATTTATAAATTTCACATTAAATTAAAAAAGAAAGTAGTGTTCAACATTCTCCCCCCAAAATGTTACTTTACACTGAAGAGGAGGCAGTACCAAGCAAATCGACTAAGTAAAATCAGTGCATGCATATGTAGTAGAAGTCCACAAAAAATTCTTAACAAAACAGATGTACAATGCTCATGTATATTTCATTTTATATCTTCCATTAGTTGATTAGGACAAGGATAGATGCTAACTTATCTATCATTCAAAGTTCAACTTTGCATCCAAGCACATGCAATTCCATTTATAAAGGCAAAAAAAGAATACTTCAAGAAACGGATCAACAATGCTCATATATATCTCATTTCATAGCTTATATTGGTTGATCATGATATGTGTAGATGTTGCTAGCTTATATATCATGCAAACTACAACTTTGTATGAAAGCATATGCAATTCCATTTGTAAAATTTTCACATATACTAAATTTTTTTTTTTTAAAGAAACAGATGAACAATGGAGATGCACAAGAGTGTGCGAATTATAGAGAAATTAAATTGATGTGTCATACTTTAAAATTATGGGAGAGAGTAATTGAAAATAGGTTAAGACGTATTACCAAAGTTTCTCATAATCAATTTGTATTTATGCCGGGCAGGTCTACTATGGAAGCTATTCCTTTATTGAGATGTTTGATGGAGAAGTACAGAGATAATAAGGAGGATCTACATTTAAATAACATCCCCCAATTTATATCTTACCAGACATATAACCTCAGTGAATGCATATGCATGGTAAGTACACGTAAAATTCTAAAAGAAATAAATTAACAATGCTCAAATATATTTCATTTCATAGCTTATACTAGTTGATCAGGATAGGTGCAGATGTCATGTTATCACAGCAAAACTATAAAATTCCATTTTTATAAGTTTTAACAAAACTAAAAAAAGGCTGTGCTCAACAGTATCCCCCAAAAATGCTACTCTACACTAAGGAGGAGAGAAGAGAAAGCAATTCGACCAACAAAATTTTTCAGATAAATAAAATCAGTGCTCATATAGCCATGAAAATAAAATAAACAAAAATAAATTCTTAAATAAAAAGATTAAGATTGCTCATATAATTTTCATTTCATAGCTTATACTGCTTGATCATGATTAGTATAGATGCTACTCAATTATCTATCTTGCAAAATTTAAATCAAAGAATATGCAATTTCATTTCTAAAATTCTCAGCATAACTAAAAAGAAAAAAAAAAGATGCAGTGCTCAACATTCCCTCCCAAAATGAAAATGTTACTGTACACTGAGAAAGAGGCAGGAGTAAGTAATTCGAGCAACAAAATTTTTTTGAGAAACTAAAAATCAGTGCTTATGTAACAAAAGAAAAAAATAATCAAAAGAAATTATGCTTGTACAGTTGAACAATGCTAATATATATTTCATTAGATTGCATCTACAGATTGATTAGAACATGAAAAGATGTTACTAACTTATCTATCACGCAAGTTTCAATTGTGCAGCAAAGCATATGCAATTCTTTATAAAGTTTCAGAAAAACTAGAAGAATGGAAGTCATGCTCAACATTCTTCCCCAAAATTTTAATCTACTCCGAGGAGGTAAGAACAAACAATTCAACTAACAAGATTTCTCAGAGAATCATAAAACAAGTACTTATGTAGCTAAGGAAAAAGATTCATCAAAAAATTCTGCTTGCACGGTTGAACAATGCTCATATATATTTCATTTCATTACTTCTACTGATTAATCAGAATAAGAAAAGATGTTGCTAACTTATCTATCACGCAAGTTGTAACTGTTTAGCAAACATATGCGATTTTATTTATAAAAGTTTCGGAAAAACTAGAAAAAAGGTTGCAATATCCAACATTCTCACCTCAAAATGTTACTCTAGACTGAAGAGCAAGAAAAAGCAAACAATTTGACCAACAAAATTTCTTAGAGAAAATGTAAACCAGTGCTCATATAGCCATGAAAAGAAAATAAAATAAAATAAAATTGAAATAAATAGATGAACAATGCTCGTATATATTTTAGTCTATTGCTTCTACTAATTGATTAGAAGAGATAATGATGTTTCTAACTTATCTATCTTGCAAAATTTCAAATGTTCAGCAAAACATATGCAATTCCATTTATAAATTTCTCAGGAAAACTAAAAAAGAAAGTTGTGCTCAACATTGCTCCTCAAGATGTTACTCTACACTGAAGAGGAGGCAGTAGCAAGCAAATCAACTAAGTAAAATCAATGCATGCATATGTAGTAGAAGTCCACAAAAAATTCTTAAAGAAACAGTTGTATAATGATCATATATATTTCATTATATATCTTCTATTGGTTTCTTAGGATAGGAATAGATGCTGCTAACTTATCTATCATGAAAAGTTCAACCTTGCATCAAAGCATATGCAGTTTTATTTATAAAGGTAAAAAAGGAAATCCTTAAGAAACATATGAACACTGTTCATATATATTTCATTCCATTGCTTCTATTGGTTGATCATTGCTTCTATTTGTTGATCAGGATAGGTATAGATGATGTTAGCTTATTTATCATGTAAACAACAACTTTGCATGAAAGCATATGCAATTTCGATTGTATAATTCTCACATACACTAAAAAAATAATTAAAAAAAATAAATGAATAATGGTTATAAATATTTTACTCCATGTCTTCTACTAATTGATCAGAATAGGTATAGATGCTACTAAATTGTTTGTCATGCATTGTGTATGTAATCTCATTTATAAAACTATCTCATATATTAAAAAAAAAGAAGCAGTGCTCAACATTCTCCCCCCAAAATGTTAATCAACTCTGTATTGGAGGCAAGTGCAAGCAAATCGACTAACTATCATCAATGAAAGCATATGTAGAATAGGTCCACAAAGAATTCTTAAAGAAAACAGATGTAAAATACTCATATATTTTCATTTCATAGTTTCTACGACTTGATCAGGATTAATATATATGTTTGTAACTTATTTATCTTATAAACTATAATTTTGCATCAAAGCATATGCAATACAAGAAGAAAAAACGAATAGGCAAAATGTTCATCTACACATATGCATGAGAAAGAGCATGCAAATCGACCATTAAATATCAATGGATACATATGCAAAAAAAGAGCACAAAAATTTTCACAGAATACACAAAGAAAAACACAATGGTAGGTGACCCACTTTTGATATTTATACTTACAAAAATATGTTATTGATATTGGCAACGATACCAAAAACTTGATCCCGCACCAAATATATGTATTTACACTGATGATTCTTTTATGAAAATTATGATTTATAATGTGGATACTACGCAAGTACACGTATCGTTATCAAGTAATAAATGGCTCCAATGGAGTCCAAGATATCGATCCCACAGGGAAGTTAGAGAATTTCAAAGATAAATTAAAGTAGACTTACTTACTAAGCTAGTATACGAAAATTAAGAACACTTATACTAAAACTATTGCTCAAAAAGGTTTAAATGTAAGATTCTAATTAAAAAAGCATCTTTCTCCTTGTTGAGAGAATTAAGTGAATGATGAATTAAAGTAGTTTAGAGTTTGTATTGTGCCAAATAGGAGCATTCCTATTCTTTACCCTTTGGTCCAGGTGCAAAGAATATTGACTAGTCCTATGTTTGATTACCGAATCCGCGGCCAGCTCGGGAGGATACCGGCCGCCACTTCGTAGCTCCCACGTTCCCTCGCCCGAGGGCTAACATCTACACTTCAGCTCTCAAACAATAGGACCGAATTGAATATTTTAGTCCGTCACACTAAAATGTCCAATTCTACGCCCGATAGCTTAATATTTCTCTATTTATTTGCACCCTCCTTCCAAGACTTTCGACTTCCTCGAATCTCGGATGTAATCTTTACTATAGTTGATAATTCAACATATGTTAACAAATCATTGGCAAAATTGAAAGTAAATTAAGTTTTAAGTAAAAGATTATCACAATTTTTATTTAATAATTTTAGGCACAGTTACTTTGATTCGTCACTTCACATAATCTCAACAACAAGGAAAAAAACTAAGGAAACTACTAAGAAAACATGGGAAAAATAACACAAAGCATGGATTTTGTTAAAGTTAACAAACAATAACAAATATACTTATCTCAATTCTTCTCCCTAAGTAGACTCCTTGAAGTTCCTTTGACTCTTCCTTCAAGTACAACACACTTAATTAAACTCATTAAGACTCTCTGATTTACACTCCAACACAAATGAACACTAATTGACTTTAAAACGACACCAAAAGACACCAAAAATGACACACTAAAGGGACATAAATCGTCTCTATTTATAGAAGGAGTCAAATCTTCAAACGTTGCTTAAGCACCTCTTCAAAAAGCGTCCAGGTTCATTGTATCTGGCTCTTTTCAACTGTCTCGCCATCGGCAGGCTCGATCTCACCGTCGGCGGGATTCTAGAAGATGGGCTAACCGCGCCGATCTCGCTGTCTGCGGGCTCGATCTCGCCGTCGGCGGGCTCTTTATAATATATTCAAAAATTCTCTGGAAAATCTCACTGTCGGCGGCCTTGATCTCACCGTCGGCAGGATAGTTCATTATTCATTAAATTGAGTCCTTTTTGCTCCAAATCCGCTTCTTTTGTGCTTTTTGCTTTCAGTACTTATAATTCTTCATTCCTGCAATAAAATAAAGAAAATACATTTCTTTAAAGTGCAATTTCATATAAAATTGGTATGAAATTCTTAATACATTTTCTAGTGATCAAATTTCCTCAAACTTAAGTATTACTTGTCCTCAAGTAATTTTTATACTTAATAAAAGTAAATGATTATTTGTAATAAAATTTTTAATTCAGAAAAACTATGAATTAAATTTTAATAAATACTATAGTAAAGTTTAATAGAAATATTTTTAGATAATTAAATTAACTCTATAAATATAAGGCTATCTAGTCATCAAGCTTAAGATTTCTAGTCTTCTATTTATTTCAAGAATAACTATATTTATAATATTAAATTACTTAAGATATTCAGTTGATAGGAATTCATGAAAACACTACTCAGTAAAATATTAATTGAGTTTACCCTTTAGGTTGATTCGAGTGAAGCCAATTTTTTATAAGGCATCTCCTCAAGCTTCTCCTCACTTATATTTATTATTTTATTTTTCTTTTCGTGGATTGATTTTCAATCCTTCTTTTTCTTTTCCAAGTGAGGATTATCGTATCCGGATACTCGTTAATGATTTTGAACTTCATTTTCCTCTTTCCTAAATTTGAAACTTGAAATATTTCCTTACCTTATATGTATTTTATAGTTTTTACTTCATAGGGTTTTAATCTCTTCTTTCTCAATTAAATACTTAAGAATTTCATATTTTAAAATATAGTTTTCTTTACTTTAAATAGTTGACTATATTCTTATTCTTTTATACCAAATATCTTAATCTACAAAATTAGTTTAATTACTAGAAATATTTTATTCAACTTTCTTATAATAATTAAATAAATTAATTCTAGTTTACTGAACTAAAGTTACTACAGAAAATCATTTTTATAATAATTTTTTTGAAAATATAAAATGAGAACAATTTAATAATTAAATTTGTGTTTTTCCCTCCCCCAAACTTAAGTTTTTCTATCTAATCATATAGGGTGAAAAGGAAATAATCTGTAATATTTAAATCATACCTTCGAGCTTTAGGTATTTCTCTTTTTGAAATTTGCAGGTTTTTTTCACTACTTACTTAACCTGTACTGTTAGTATCTTTTTACACATATAATATTTAAGAAAAATTGCTGGGTAAAGAAATTTTTGGAATAATTACAAAATACTAACACAACTTATATTTAATCTACTGCTAAACATACAATTGCTATTCTATTTAGAAATTACAATAACAGTTTGAAATATTAAAATAAACTAACTAATTTCAACAACAAAATTCCACAATTTAATATTACATCACAATCAGTTCATAAACTAAACATCCATTTTAAAGTTCCACAGAAATCACATAAACAATCATCCAACATAACAGTTAAAGTTCATAATTAAAACAACTTAAACAAATAAAAATATACATCAACTCTAAAATCTAATCTCCTAAATCAAAATCCCAAGCCACGTCATCGCCTCCTTGATCTACAGGTGGAGTAGGCTGATATTGAATGTATCGAGGGCACTCAGGGAATACAACATTGAGTTCTCCTCTCCTGTAGCGACTCTCAGCATCGTAATAAGCTCTCTCATAATCAAAGTGTCTCTGGAGATACTCCTGTCATAATCATGTCGCCTCTCCAAATCTCCAATCCTGTGATCAATATGCTCCAATTTCTCTTCTATCTTCTCAAAACTCTTTCTCTGCAGGGTCATCTCATTCATCAGATCATGAAGGGTAGGGGAACTGTAAGTAGGAGGGTCATAATTTTTAGAGGGAATATCTCTACTCGAAGAAGGTACATAACTCCTTGTTCCGCATCTCCATCCTTAGTGGGATTCATAGGTTTTAATATTAGCCGGAGTAATGGGTTTCATAGGCTCCACCCATTCCTCATCATCTCTCGCCTCTACCCCGCATAATCGGCGAGTGCATAAATCGACTAGTGGTGTCCTAGTCCTCCTCCGCTCTCACTTCTAGCAGTGGCTAATATATTCTTGTAAATTACATTTCCCACATTAATACTCTTCTGATTCTGAATACAGAAATTCATAATTGCTCTATCCCTTGTTATCTCACTATGGTGATACGTGGGTAACAAAGTAGAACAGATAAAATAATGACAGGCTTTAAACAACGCATTCAACATAGAGAGAGGAAAATTTACCCTTTCTCGCTGCTTGATCTTCCAAACTCCTTTCCCGTCAGTGAGAAAGTCTATCACTTCTTCCAGTGGTCCTTCCATAGTACCAAAAGTATCATACTCACTGGTGTGCAAATTTCGTACTTCATAAAACAAATTGATTATAAGCAAAGACCGAAATCAACCAAAAATCCTCTCACCTTGATTGGTGCATCTTCTATCACCGTCGATTGGTATAGAATTCTTTAACTACTTCCACTCGCAGCTCTATTTGTGGTGTAACGAAGTTCTCCCATCCTCTTTCCTCGATTATTCGTTCCACTTCTCCTCCTAGATTTTTAAAAACTCGATCTCGAATGCATTTCCGGCTTGAATGTTGTGATAATATCTTGACTGGGCCCTTGCATTCACAAATCGGTTTTCGTCGTAATCCAATCGTCTTCTTTGTCGCGGAGCCATTTTTTTTTTCGATCTATGAAATTCACAAAAATCTTAACTAATCTCCAAAATATTACTAAAATGACTTCCTAATGTTATTAAAATCAATCTAAATCAAATTCCATGAATTTCTTCCAAGTCTTTTCTTCACATTTCAAAATTTTCCCAAATTCCTCAATCTAGAAGAAATTCATGGTGAAAATAAAAAATTTTTACATAGGAGTGAAGCTCTTACCAAGGGAAGATGAAATCCGGCATTAAAATGTCTTGAAATCGCTCCAAATTCCAGATCTATCAAGCCCTAGGTCAGTTTTTCGAAGTTTTGAGGAAGGGGATGATGAATAGTGTCGATTGACCGATCAAAATATAGTAAATTTCGCGATCTTTCTATCGGCGAGAAATTTATTGCCGTCAGCGAGCTAATTAATTCACCAAGGCCAAAGTTTCGGGAAAATCTCGCTGTCGGCGGGATTTCTGAATTTTTAAAACTTTTTATGTTTTCAATATTATGTTCAATTTAATTAAGCCTTGTTCTAATGTTCAGTCACTTAATTTGATATATTTTTCTAAGATTAGATATTCTACCGACTCATATAAGGTTTACACAACACAAACATTATAACTTTTATAAATGAAATCCATGAACTTACAAACTTCAAATACCACAAAACTAACAATTGACTTAGCAAATTAACCAAAACACATCTAACTCAAGCATTGCAATCCATACCACAATACTCTAAATGCCGAGACTAAACAAACAACATACAATCTCATATAAACGAGAGATTAACTTCGTAAAATCCAAATTATATTAAAAACTAAGTTCAAATCAACACACATAAATAAAATAAGGATAAATCTCTCGCTACTCATCGGAATCCGAACTAACTTCTTCCCCGATATTCCCAATAGATCTAGGTGCACAAATAGATTGTAGAAAGGCTCGAAGGGGAATTCTTCCGTAGAATCTTCTTCAATCCATCCCTTCGTCTTAACAACCGTATGAAACTTGCCTCCGCATGTCCCGAATGATCGAAATGCTCCTTCATTCTCCGATCTATGTGATCGAATAAATCATAGATATTATCAATAGAATTCATCACATTCTGTAATTCCTTCTCCAATCCTTTAATTTTTTGTAGAATCGAGTTAGTTTTATCACCAAAGGCCCGATTAAAGGATTGTTTTGAGATGCTTCGATCGTAGATAATTGTTATATCATCATTGTTATCCAAAGTAGGAAACATATCTGTCGGATCTAATGGTTTCCAGGGTAACAACACTTTTTCCCAAGCTTTGTAGGAAACTTGGTACTGATTACATAAAGCAAAAATTGTTGATGGGTGTCCGAGTCCATGAATCGATCCATTCAAAATTATTCCTAATGCGTACTTCACAATGATAGATCCAACATCGATAGTAATCCGTATTGAATACAGTAATTTAAAATTATGCATTCCTTCAAGACTTTGTTTACCCTCATAGTGGGTAATAACTTCGACGAAATAAAGAAATGCCAATGCTTTGAGACGGGGTTAAGAAGTGATGCATAAAAACTTACATACCCGTTTTCTCATTTCCCACCATCGTGTTCGTCGGTCAGATATCGATATATCTCGTTCAAGTTGTATCTTGTCGGAACAAAATTTGAATAGTGGCAAACAGGGGCAATCGAGTATAATTCATTGATTCGAGAAGGAGTGAAAGTTACCCATCTGTCTCTTACGTAAACACTTCCATTATGGATCGCATGCAGATTAGAGTAGCATTCTTTGACTACTGGAATGACAACAGCAGATGTTGTGTAGCATAATACCTCCCAATGTCGCTGAACAATCATTTATTCAATTGTTGTCGTTGAATTCTCTGCTCCTCTGTTTACGAATCCTCTTTCTTTAATCAGTCGCTTCTTCATCAAAACTTTTTTGAATAGTCACTGAGCCTCAGAACCGACGAACTTTCGTCGCTAAACACTCCGCATTTCGTGGTTTCTAATGGGTCGGGGGCAATTATGGATTGTTTTGGAGGGGCTCTATTCGTTTCTAGTGAAGGAATGGTGTAAATAATGAGTTCTAAACGTTTTGTAGTGAATATTATAGGTTAGAACCGCCCAAAACCGTAAAATAACTCTTAAAACCCACTTTTTAACTATCTCGCCGTCGGCGGTAACGATCTCGCCGTCAGCGAGCTAGTTAATACTTTAAACTGAATTTGGGCGCGCCGATCTCGCTGTCGGCGGGATTGATCTCGCCGTCGGCGAGATTAGGTAAATTGCCCAATTTTCGCTCCGGTCCGAATATTTTCTGATTTCTTTGTATAGATTCAAATTTGTGATGATTTTAAAAAGCAAAATGAGTAGTAGAATTTATTCTATATTTTAATTTTCAATAAATAGATCATATTTAATAACTACTATGGGTTGCCTCCCATAAAGCGCTTGGTTTAGCGTCGTCAGCCCAACCTAATTTAGTTAGTAATCAGGTTGACTAAGCATTAAAACCTCTTTAAAATTTGGTCTTCTCCCTTTAAAATAAGGTTTTAATCTGTGTCCGTTTATTTTAAATCTATGCCCAGTTTTTGGATCTTCAGTTTCTATAGTTCCATATGAAAATATTTGAGTTATAGTGAAAGGCCCTAACCATCGAGATTTCAATTTCCCAGAAAATAATTTCAATCTTGTATTATAAAGCAAAACTTCTTGTCCTGGCTCAAAATTCTTCAGGTTAATCTTCCGATCATGCCATAATTTCATTTTTTCTTTATAAATTCTATCATTATGATAAGATTCATTTCTTAATTCTTCTAATTCATTCATTTGCAATAATCTGTTCTCACCAGCTTCTTTTAGATTGTAATTAAATTCTTTAATTGCCCAATAAGCTTTATGTTCTAATTCAACTGGTATGTGGCAAGTCTTTCCATAAATAAGCCTGTAAGGAGTCATTCCAATCGGAGTTTTATAAGCAGATCCCGTATGCCCATAATGCAGTTGTCTAGTCTTATGCACCAATCCAATCTATTAGGGTTTACAGTCTTTTCTAAAATACGTTTAATTTCTCGATTAGAAACTTCAGCTAATACACTGGTTTGTGGATGATAAGCAGTTGATATCTTATGAATAATGTTAAATTTTTCTATTAGTTTGTGAATATATTTATTTCTAAAATGAGATCCTCCGTCAGTGATAATCACTCTCGGCATTCCAAATCTAGTAAAAATATTTTTCATTAGAAACTTTGAAACACTCTTTAGCATCACATCGAGGTAAAGCTTGTGCTTCAATCCATTTAGAACATAATCAACATCAATTAATATATATGAGTTTCCAAATGAAGGAATAAATGGTCCCATAAAATCTAATCCCCAAACATCAAAAATCTCAACTTCTAATATAAAATTTAGAGGCATTTCATTTCTTCTAGATATATTACCTACTCGTTGGCATTTGTCGCAAGTTCTTATATATCTATAAACATCTCTAAAAAGAGTAGCCAATAAAATCCAGATTGTAAAATTTTATAAGCAGTTTTATCTGTCCCAAAATGTCCTCCAAAATCAGAATCATGACATTTCTGAATGATTTGTTCTGTTTCTTCATAAGGCACGCATCTTCTAATTATAAGATCCTTACATTGCTTATATAAATATGGTTCATTCCAAAAATATGTTTTAAGCATCATGAATGAATTTTTTCCGTTGTTGCAAAGTTAACATAGGTGGTAAAATATCACTTACAATATAATTTACTACAAGCATACCATGGTATTTTCCACTCATTCATATTATATAGTTGTTCGTCGAGAAAATCGTCGGTAATTTCATTATCGTTGTCGATAATTCATTATATTCTAGCCTTGATAAATGATCTGCAATTTGATTATCGCTTCTATTTTTGTTAATGATTTCAAAATCAAATTCTTGCATTAATAATATCCATCTAATTAATCTTGGTTTAGAATCTTTCTTTTGCATTAGATATTTAATAACAGAGTGATCAGTATGTACAATACATTTAGTTCTAATTAGATAAGGCCTAAATTTATCAAAAGCATAAACAATTTCTAATAGCTCTTTTTCAAGAATCGTATAATTCATTTCAGTATTATTAAGAGTTTTACTAGACATAGTATATAACTTTGAAAATTTTATCATATCTTTGCCCAAGTACTTCTCCTATAAGCATAATCATTAAGCATCACACATAAGTTCAAATGGTTTCTCCCAATCAGGTGAAACTATTATAGGTGTTGTGATTAATTTATCTTTTAATAATTCAGAAGCATTTAGGCATCCAGTTGTGAATTCAAATTTCTTGTCCTTTTCTAAAAGTTGTCATAGAGGTTTAGTAATTTTTGAAAAATCTTTTATGTAGCATCTGTAGAATCCAGCATGTCCAAGAAAACTTCTTAGCCCTTTTACTATAGTTGGAAGTGGTAATTTAGCTATAACTTGAATTTTTGCAGGGTCTACTTCCATGCCATTTTCTGAAATTCTATGTCTTAATATAATTCCTTCTGCAACCATAAATTGACATTTCTCCCAATTTAGAACTAAGTTAGTTTTCTCGCATACCTCTAATACTTTTTCAAGATGATTCAAGCGTGCATCAAATGACGTTCCAAATACAGAGAAATCATCCATAAATACTTCTATTCCATCATCAATTAATTTACTAAATATAGATATCATACATCTCTGGAATGTTGCAGGTGCATTACATAATCCAAAAGGCATTCTTCGAAAAGCAAATGTTCCATAAGGACTAGTAAATGTAGTTTTCTCTTGATCCCTAGGAGCAATAGGTATCTGATTATAACTCGTATATCCATCTAAAAAACAAAAATATTTATGTCCGGCTAATCTATCCAACATTTGGTCTAGAAATGGTAATGGGAAGTGATCTTTCCTGGTGGCTGCATTTAATTTTCTATAGTCAATACATATACGCCATCCAGTAACTTGTCTTATAGGTATTAAATCATTATTTTCATTAGCTTTAACGGTCACTCCTCCTTTCTTAGGAACACAGTGAATTGGGCTTACCCAAGCACCGTCCGAAATAAGATATATAATACCATTATCTAACCATTTTAATATTTCTTTCTTAACTACTTCTTTCATTATTGGGTTTAATCTCCTTTGGGATCTACTTTGGCTTATGTTCATTATCTAAAATAATTCCGTGCATACAGATTGAAGGACTAATTCCTTTAATATCTCGCTAAAGTCCAACCAAAAGTTTTCTTATATTTTTTTAATGTGCCAAACAGCTTTTTGTTCTTGTGATTCATTCAATTCAAATTGATATAATAACCGGTAGGGTTGAATAGTTACCTAAGTAAGCATATTTTAAATGATTAGGTAAAATTTTTAATTCGAGTTCAGGAGGTCTAATAATCGACTGAACTATATTCTTTTCAGCTGTTTTCGTATTATCCAACATTTCAAATTTTTCCCGTATATAATCCAGCTTTTTCATTATCTCGCTTCTTCAATTCAAGCATTTTCTTTTTCTAACTTTTCTTCATAATATTCTTTAAAATGTTCATTTTGCAAATGTTCTAGTATTTCCATTCGAAAACATTCATCATCTTTTTCTAAAGCAGGATATTTCATCGATTTTGCTATGTTAAAAGTTACTTTTCGATCGTTTACTCTCATAGTCAATTCTCCTTTCCGAACATCAATCATAGCTTTTCCAAATGGCTAAAAAGGGTCTTCCTAATATTATGGGAATTTCTTTATCTTCTTCCATATCTAGAACAATAAAATCTACCCGGAAGATAAATTTATCCACTTTTACTAACACAACTTCAATAACTCCCTTAAGATAAGTTACAGAACGATCAGCTAACTACCAGGAAGGTATAGTGAAACTACCAGAAAAGTTACAAAGCTTTTCCATAAAATTTTTCTCCAATAGCGCAAGGTATAGTGAAACTACCAGGATCTTTTAATTTTTCAGGAAGCTTTTTTTGAATAATTGCACTACACTCTTCGCTAAGTGCAACAGTTTCATTATCTGTGAATTTTATTTTTTTATTTAAAATATCTTTCATAAATTTTACATAATTAGGCATTTGTTCTAATGCTTATACAAAAGGAATATTTACCGTTAATTTTTTTTAAATTTCAAGGAATTTAGCAAATTGCTTATCTTTTTTATGTTGCTTTAGTCGTTGAAGAAATGGTGGTGGTGGTTTTTTCTATAGATATTTTCATAGGGATCAATGGATATTCTAAGTTTTGATCTTGCTGACCCTTTTCTTTTTCGATTTCCACTTCCTCATTTTTACTTTCTGTTTCTTTCTGAATTTTAGTTTCTAACTCTTTTTCACTTCGTAATTGTATCGCTTTAATTTGTTCTTTTCCTTGGTCTTTAGGATTTATTTCCACATTACTAGGAAAAGTTCCAGGAATTCTATTATTAAGCGCGGTAGCGATATGTCCGAGTTGAGTTTCAATATTTTTAATTGTTGTTCCTTGACTTTGTAATTGATTTCCTTGAATTTGTAATTGATTTCCTTGATTTTGCAAGTGTCGACCCATACTTAATATTAATTCTTCTATAGATAACTTCTTATCTTTAAATCGAGTGTTATTAAATCCAGTGGATAAGAAGGTTTATAATTCATATTTCCTTGATTAGGTGGATTTCCTATAGAGTTGTTCATCCATTATTGATTAGTTGTATTGTTATTCCAATTAAAATTTGAATGATTCTTTCAACCAGGATTATAATAATTCTCATAAGGATTATTGGGTCTATTATTAATAGCATTTATAGTTTCATAAGGAGATTGAGAATCTATAATTTGTCCAGATGAGTTTTCTTCTAATATAGTAGGAGAATAATTCATTCCAAAATGATCTAATTTTTTTTATATAGCAGACAATTTGAGAATCTAACATAGATATTGCATCATTTTCATGAACACCGGCTATCTTTTTAGTGGTTTATCCTTTCAAGCAGCTATCGAAAATTATTAGTAGGCATTTCTTCGATTAACGCATAAGCTTCATCAAATGGTTTTGACATTAATGAACATCCAAGAAGAAGATCAATGATTGATCTAAGAGATCCTACCAATCCATTGTAAAAAGTTTGTATAATTAACCAATCTGGTAACGCATGATGCGGGCATTTCCTAAGAAGTTCTTTAAATCTCTCCCAAGCTTCATATATGGATTCTCCATCAAACTGACCAAAAGATGTTATATCATTTCTAAGTTTTGCAGTTTTCGAATGAGGAAAATATTTGGATAGAAATTTTTTTGATAATTCTCCCCAAGTTTTAATAGATCTAGGTGCTAATGAATTTAACCACATCTTAGCCTTATCCCTTAAAGAAAAAGGAAAAAGCCTAAGTCTAATAAAGCATCATTAGATACTCCTTCATATTTGAAAGTAGCACATAGTTCAAAAAACTAGCAAGATGTAAATTAAGATCTTCATTAGGTGAACCACTAAATTGATTATTCCGTACCATTTGGATAATTGTAGGTTTAAATTCGAATGAGTTAGCAGCTACATCAGGGTTTTGAATAGTTAGGTGAATTTCATCTAATGTAGGGTTGGCATAATCTCTTAATGGTCTTTGTTGGTTTATATTTTCAATTTCTAGATTATTTGCCATTTGTGTTAAATTTAAATTTTCTTTTTTTTTTTGTTTTCTGATTTTTTTAATAGTGCGCTCTAATTCTGAATCGTAAGGTATTAAATTTTCGTTTCTAAATTTGCGCATATAATTTTTAAGTAAAATTTAAAATAGTCCATTACTCTAGTAATTACTTCTAATAATTCTATTAATTACCTTAATAATTACTTTACTTCCTCGGCAACGGCGCAAAAAACTTGACCCACTTTTGATATTTATACTTACAAAAATATGTTATTGATATTGGCAACGATACCAAAAACTTGATCCCGCACCAAATATATGTATTTACACTGATGATTCTTTTATAAAAATTATGATTTATAATGTGGATACTACGCAAGTATACGTATCGTTATCAAGTAATAAAAGGCTCTAATGGAGTCCAAGATATCGATCCCACAGGGAAGTTAGAGAATTTCAAAGACAAATTAAAGTAGACTTACTTACTAAGCTAGTATACGGAAATTAAGAACACTTATACTAAAACTATTGCTCAAAAAGGTTTAAATGTAAAATTCTAATTTAGAAAAACATCTTTTTCCTTGTTGAGAGAATTAAGTGAATGATGAATTAAAGTAGTTTAGAGTTTGTATTGTGCCAAATAGGAGCATTCTTATTCTTTACCCTTTGGTCCAGGTGCAAAGAACATTGACTAGTCCTATGTTTGATTATCGAATCCGCGGCTAGGTCGGGAGGATACCACTGCCACTTCGCAGCTCTCACGTTCCCTCGCCTGAGGGCTAACATCTACACTTCAGCTCTCAAACAATAGGACCGAATTGAATATTTTAGTCTGTCACACTAAAATGTCCAATTCTACGCCCGATAGTTAATATTTCCCTATTTATTTGCACCCTCCTTTCAAGACTTTTGACTTCCTTGAATCTCGGATGTAATCTTTACTATAGTTGATAATTCAACATATGTTAACAAATCAATTGGCCAAATTGAAAGTAAATTAAGTTTTAAGTAAAAGATTATCACAATTTTTATTTAATAATTTTAGGCACAGTTACTTTGATTCGTCACTTCACATAATCTCAACAATAAGGAAAAAGACTAAGGATACTACTTAGAAAGCATGGGAAAAATAACACAAAGCATGGATTTCGTTAAAGTTAACAAACAATAACAAATATACTTATCTCAATTCTTCTCCCGCAAGTACTCTCAAGCTTCCTTTCGACTCTTCTTTCCAAGTACAACACACTTAATTAAACTCACTAAGACTCTCTGATTTACACTCCAACACAAATGAACACTAATTGACTTTAAAAGGACACCAAAAGACACCAAAAATGACACACTAAAGGGACATAAATCGTCTCTATTTATAGAAAGAGTCAAATCTTCAAAGGTTGCTTAAGCACCTCTTCAAAAAGCGTCCAGGTTCATTGTATCTGGCTCTTTTCAACTGTCTCACCGTCGGCGAGCTCGATCTCGCCGTCGGCGGGCTTCTAGAAGGTGCGCTAACCGCGCCGATCTCGCTGTCGGCGGGCTCGATCTCGCAGTCGGAGGACTCTTTATAATATATTAAAAAATTCTCTGGAAAATCTCGCCGTCGGCGGCCTTGATCTCGCCGTCGGCGGGATAGTTCATTTTTCATCAAATTAAGTCTTTTTTGCTCCAAATCCACTTCTTTTGTGCTTTTGCTTTCAAGATCTTATAATTCTTCATTCCTGCAATAAAACAAAGAAAATACTTTTCTTTAAAGTGCAATTTCATATAAAATTGGTATGAAATTCTTAATACATTTTCTAGTGATCAGTAGGCAACAAATAAACCGAAAAAAAAATCATAAAGGAGAAAACTTCACCGTGGTAGGCAGAAATCGACGACATCGATAACAAGGGAGGGGGGGGGGGAGTGAAACTTGGTTTCAGCCCTAACGACACAAATGACAAAGGAGGAGAGTGGCAAGGGGTATATGCGAGGATAGAGGAGTGGAATTACCGGATATTTAAAGAGGCAGCGACATCTTTAGCACCTCGCAAGGGAGCTCTAATTGTGGAATGCCCTCTCCCTCTTCCGTTTCAGTGTCCGACCGAATGAGACCCCTCATCTGCAAAATGTTCGAAATAAAAAGGTTCCCGAACGCGACTTTTTCTGTTTTGAAACTTAGGGTCTGTTTGGCGCAGCTGCAGCTGTGCTGCCCAGGAAGCTGCTGCGAGGAAGTTGGTTGTCTGTTTGGTTGCAACTGCGTGAAAATAACTGCGGGACAGTTTTTTCAATAAAAATGACAATTTTGCCCAATTCAATAAAACGGTGTAAAACATAATATTTAGGTAATTTCTTTAGTAAACAAATTATTTCTTAAATAATAAATTTACGTTAATTAATAATTAAATAGTAATTACTATTTAAATCCCTACCTGTTGCCTTTGCAAGATCGATCCCGTCTGCTGCCTTCCCAGCGATCCCGTCTATTGCTTTCCCGCGACGAGCTGCGATCCCATCGTTGCCTTTCCAGCGAGTCGCGATCCCGTCGTTGCCTTCCCAGCGAGCCCGATCCCGTCGTTGCCTTCCCAGTCGCGGCTGCTCCGCTACGACGAAGCAGAAGGTACGCTCCGAGTCGCCGCCTCTTCCGATGAGCCGCGATCCCGTCGATAACCACGGCGAGCTGCTCTGATACCATTAGCGGCGAAGATGGAGTAGCTGTGCGGGAGTCGTCAGAAGCGGCGAAGGATGTGACGGATGAGAATGCTCTTAGCTTCGCGAGGCGGGGCAGAAGCGGAAACATCGCTCTTAACGCGATCCAGGAAGCGGGCCGTGGAGTAGGAGCTGCCGGCTTTTCGCCAAATTCACAGTCAGCGGCGAGTGGGACGCCGAAACAAACGGGAAACTGGTCGCGGATTCGTGGCGCTGTGCCACGCCGCACCAAAAAAGCCGGTTCCAAACAGGCCCTTAAAAGCCACAAAAATGGGGTCCCAAATGGGATCAATGTCCAACAGATTATCAAAGCTTAAAGAAGATATAGGACGTTTGATTTGAACCAGGAATGATTTCAATTGTAAAGACGCAAAAGACACAAAATATTATTTATTTAATTAAGAATTATTAAATTTATGATTTTTAACTAAAATATAATTTAGTAATTTAAGACAATCAATTCATCGATACTGAATTTATTTAAAAAGAGAGTAATTTCTTAAAAAAATTTATATAAATAAACTAGTTTTATTTTTAGAATTTAATAATTTAAAAAGATTTATAGGAATAAGATAGTATAATTAATATAAAAATGAAAAAGGACCATCGAATTGTTGGGCTGATTCAATTGAACCAACATAGTTCGTTAGTTATAAAATCTTCCTGAACTTGCCCGCATGTGCGATGATTGCGTGTAGGCAAGCAAATGTTGGAGAAAATAGTGTCTAGTCTTCTGCAAATACGGACGACCAACCGCCAGGTGCCAACTCGGGATGGTTGGGTGCCATCTCGGCAAGTATGCCGAGGTGTCACCCGGTCATCTGTCTTCCGCATGTGCGAACGTGGACTCAATATTTTCTCCTAAGTTTGACGGTTGTGACTTTGTATGAGGACCAAATGAACATGAATGTGGGTGTAAATTTAAGGTATAGTGCAGTTTATAATAGACATTTAATAACAAGAAAAATGATATGTATTTATAAGGTCTACTTTGTAAAATTTTAGAGCATATTTATTTTATTCGCAGATATAAAAGTGTAAAGTTTTAAATTACTAGGCTATATCGCTTATGCTATATGCCCATCCTTATGTTTGGATTACAGACTGGACCAATGTCATGAAGTGAGTTCAAGTTTAATGAGAGCCTGATTAGTTTTCTAAAACCAAAACATAATTTGATTGATAAGATTTTAGTTCAAGATTTGATAAGTTAATGTAAAGTTTCTCAATTTTATATTTAAGTAAAGGTTTTCTTTCTTCATAGCCTAATGCATCTAATAAAATTATCTATAATTTATATATTTTAGAAGCATAAGATCTGTCTTATTGCTTATAAAATTGCATCTCAATTAGTTTATGGTGATTTATGTTATTTATGGAAGGTAATCATTCATATTGTTATGAACAAAATGTATACTATTATACTTTGGGATGTATAGTATTATACTTGTGTGTTGAAGCCTTTAACATCTCCACCTCAAATAATAATAGATGTATAAGTTACTTCCTAATATATCGGTAAGGAACATATCAGCTGATAGTGAGTGCTGCATTTTCACCTTAAACAACAATACATTTATAATTTACATCGTACTGTGCCAATGAGAGGTGTATCAGTCAGTAGTACACTAAGTTTACTTATAAAAGGTGGTTATGAGATGGATGTACTAAGTTTATAGAATGTGATCCTATGGTGGATGTATTAAGAAAATATTAAAGCATAAATTTGATGACTGGCATGCAACTTTATTTCTTTTTTTTCCTTTGTTGTAGTTAAGTATTATGATATATCCACTGAGTTTATTATCTATATGTCACTCTTACTAGTTGATAAATTTTTTTTAGTGAACTCTCCATTAGATAAATGGATGAAGGAAGAGTTTTTCTTATGGAGATCTAGTTTTAGGCACTTATACAACCTTGATTGTTGCATAGAGTTGTTGGCATCATTTTTGTACTCCGATCCCACCACTATTGACAAGATGCCCCAAAATCAATTTCTCTCGTTTCGGTGAGCGACTAAGTGAAGTAGAGCCCGACGCCACCTTGGCCACATCACAAGCACACGTGTGTGCATCAGATGGCCCACAAAATATTGATTTGGTGTTATACAATACTGTGGCGCTTAAATATTTTAATGAGCAGTGAGGCGCACTGCTGTGATTTGACCAGACGTTTCTATGGCAGGTTGACTGGATTGTACCTAATGCTCCAATGTTGGACACTAACACCATGGTGCTCCATCAATTGCATTGATGGTGGCTGCACTAAGTGGACACTGGATTAAATGAACCATTAAGTTTCATATTCGACCTTGTTGTTGGTGACCTAGAATCTTACTTCAATTGAATGGTACAAATGTTCCCTGATCGAACTAGCCAGAGAGAGATTGAACCCTACTCCAGTTTGGCTTGATTCTCAAGACCCAAGATTGGCTGTTAGCAATTACTCCTTGGTTTGGCTCAACATGTTCAAAAAAATCATCCAGAAAGTCAGTCAAAGCTTGCGCTTTGATCGCAGTCTAGGGCACATAGGAGATGTCAAACTCACTCAGCTCCACCGCCCATTTAAGGAGTCGACCAAAGCATTATGACCACGTAATGACAAACTTGAACGAATGGCTGGTAATGGTCATGATTAGATGTGTTTGAAAACATTAGTGAAGCTTAATGTTAGTCTATCCATAATGGGTACCTAAGCTCGACACCACAAAGGACCTAGCTGACGGAGTAAACTGGGAACTACCTTCCTAGCTCCTCTTGGACTAAAATTGAGCGGATGGCTTCAATTCCAACCACTAATTGTAGAAAAAGTTCTTAATTCAGCTTCAGGCTCTACAGGAGCACTGGTGATGCCATAAAATCTTCCAATCTTTTGAATGCTTGTTTGCCTTTTTCTAACCAAACAAAGTTCTTGCCCATTTTAAAGTTTTGAAAAAGTGCCATACTTGGGGATGAACCAGCTCAGAATTGCAATTTGGCTGGTTAGTGTTTACACTTATTTAGTATTTCAAGGGGATGTCATGTTGAGCAGCGTCTACACCTTGTCTATATTGGCATTTAACCTCTTGAGGGATAAGAGGTAGCCCAAAAATTTGCTTGTTGATGCTTCGAAGGTTCACTTGAATGGGTTGAGCCTAATGTTAAATTTTCTTAGTGTTTCAAGTGTTCCTTTCAAATTTTTTGTATGTTGCTAGGTTATTTTGCATTTTATTAGCACATTGCATACACCTCAATTTTTTTTCTCTTTTTACTCATAAAAAATTACACCCATTATTTTTTCACATGTTGCTTTAGTGTTTTTGGGCCCGAAGTGTATTACAATGTAACAATACACACTCTCACTAGTGATAAATGTGGTTTTTTTTTGTATGGGTTAATTACATCTTTATTTGGTGGTAGCCAAAAAATGTGTCGAGGAGGCTCATTATCCAACGACCAACTGTTGCATCCACAAGGACGTCGTTTTGAGGCCAGGGGTAGCTGTCCTTTGAGCATGTGGCATTTTGAATGTTGAAGTCTACACACATCCGCTACTTATTGTATGGCTTCAATACCATGACCACGTTGAACATACATGTCTGATACTGGACTTCTTCTATGCAATCGACCTCTAGTAGCTTCTTAACTTCCTCTCAAATTAGCTTGCCTAGAGTGACGGCTGAGGAGCTCAATTTCTACTTCATTAGTCAAGCCGTTGGATTAAAGTTTAGCTGATGGTAAAGTATGATTGATATCCCTGGCATTTCAGCTACAAATTGTGCAAAAATATCTTGGTAGTCCCGGAGGGCTTTGATCAGCGTATCACTCAAACCTACATCAAAAACTTTGCTAATTAAAAAAAATTGGGCTCGCCTTCAATCGTCAGAATTTGATGAGTTTTCTCATTGGTCTCGAGAACCTCCTCACACAATTTTCATAAATTAAGCTTCTCTTGCTCAATTCTTCTGACCACACAGAGATAGTAGGTGTTATATTGATTCACATTGCCTCATATGGTGTTCACTTCCCCATCGCGCTCGAAAATTTCATCGCCACGTGGTAAGTCGGGGTAACAACCTTAAAATAGTTAAGCAAGGGAGGCCCAAAGATGGAGTTATAACATTTTTTGCAATTTAACTGCTGATAAGTCCTCCATGTTTATATATTGTTAATCATTTACCCCTAAGTAACTGTCAGGGCAATATTCTACAATGTTTCTCTCTTTTATGTTAGTTTTTTTAGACTCTGGGTTGTCAACTTGTCTATTTATATATCATCGTATAATTCCCTTAGACGATTAAATCTCCCTCCCTAATCATATAAATGATTCGAAGAGGAGAGGAATCAATTAGAAAGGAGATATGACAGCAAATATGCAAACAAATAAAAAATAACAAACGAAAGGCTTATATATGGGTAATCCTTGTGTAATTGGTTGAGAATATACATCCAAACAAGATTGGATCGAAATACCTCGAAACGCATCATCGATGAAGTGAATCTCTACATAAGCCACATGTTACTAGAGAACTAAAAGGAATATTTTTATTCTAGGGTCAAAAGTCTCTCATAGGAACGTATCCCTCTAATTAATTACGTCTTAGAGGATACCCGGGAATACTCTCGATAAACTAATTTTAGCTTATAGTATCATGACTTTGGAGAATAGTCCATCAAATGATTGTTATTTTGTATGGGAACAACCTGATAATTTCAAAGCTCTCGCTGAATCACAGAGCAGAGAGTGAGTCTCACATCCCGAATGGGTAGTTGCTCTTTGGCATTATTAGAACATACGAAATAACCAAAACATCTCAGCGGGAATATACTTATACGTCAAAGCACACTGAGCTATAAGAACTGAAGGTGAATCACCTTATCACAAAAGGGTGGCAGTTCATCAGTAATCGAGTCATCAAGTTGATATCAATAAAGTTAAAGAAGTGACATGACTCAAAAAGGTTCAGCAAGAGGAAGGGTAAAATAATCCAAAAAGGTAGAGGTAGTCAGGTGAGGGTACCACAGACTCATCAACTCAAGCTACTAAGACCATTTAAAATTCGGCTCAAAGGCCATGTAGGAAAGTAAAAGTGTGAATTTTAAAGTTCTGAATAATTTAATCCTGAAATTTTCATTATCTCAAATATTTTATTAGGATTTTATAGCAAATTTAAAATTTTAAATCCTAAAGAGCCTATATTGCATTTGTGATTCCTAAACAAACCACAAAAAAAAAACAATAAAATCTATTTCAAGCATGCAAAAATGTAATAGAAAATAGGAAAACAGGTCAAGTCAAAATAATAAGAAAATGTTGGTGTCGTTGGGTCGACAACATATCTCAGAAAGGAAAAAGAGAAGCTAGACTCCGTATATAATGCTTGATCATAAATCTATACAGTAATATTAAATGCAAAATTAAGATACGGGACAGGAGCATATGTTTCTAGTCCTCTGCCATGTTGGTTCAGCACCAAAATACCTCAGAACCCGTGCCTATATTTTTTCCTCTATAGGACTCTCCTAAGGACTCTAGAAAGTACATAGGAAAATAAGAAAAGGAATCATATTGGACGAAAATATGTTAGCACAAAAAGCTATCCACATGCAACGTGTCTGAGCCATGCCTAGTGGGTGAGCTAAGCAGCACGTGCAAGCAATAGTTAGCATGTAAATCATCACATTCTCTCCCTTTTTATTGTACAAGTGTTTGTGCATATATATGGATTGGTTTCCTGCAGAAGACTAGCCTAATATACTTCCATGCATATCAAAAATCGATACACACAGGCATACCAAAAGCACTAAAGTGTTGCTTGGCTAGAACAAACAAGCCACCAAAGTACTATAGTCACAGACATAAAAAATACTACCTACCATTCTAGTCCTGGCCTAACACATCATCTAATAAAAAGTGTCCTAACCATCATCTAAGTGTTCTAGGTAAAGTCTCCCATTACCGCATAACTTTGACAAGGTCACCACACCAGCTCTGTCCTAAAGTTCCAAGGGATCTTAAGCATGTTACAAGAAAGGGGTGACATTTTAAAAGATGTGGCCTTATATATGGCCCAACATATATAGTTTTAAAGTAGGTGGATGATAATTGTAATAGCAAAAATATCCATTTTTATACTTTAAAATAACAAACCACTAATGGTGGATTTGAAGCAAAAAAGTGACATATTTTAGAGTCTTTGGATCCTTAAAACAGTCATACTATTTGTTGCTCGTGATATAGAAACTCGCATTGCTTGTTGAGGCATCGTCACGGGAAATGCTCATTTAAGTATCATAGCCAACAAATGAGTCACTCTCCTAATGAGTAGGACAAGCCAGTAAGGTGAATAAGCAAGCATACAAACATGAAAAAGACCCAAATTGTGATTGTTCGACCGAAGAACAAAACAATCACAAATGGCACCAAAAAGCGAAGCACATATCATGCAAATGAATGTAAGGATGCTACATGCAACATGACACACATGAATGGAATGTACCGTTAAAACAGAATACCAATGGAAAAGGGATTACACCTACCCGAGGGACACGGGATGCCATGTGACGAACATGCACCGGTTATAAGTGAGTTTGCATCGAGTAAAAGGATATCTATAATGAGGATTTACATCTTACTCGAGAGGCCCTCACGGAGCACGCATGCAAACTTGCAAGATATGCAACAAGGCAAATGAGACAATTCAAGCATATAAAAATGTGACAAACATATGCAACATGTAATATAAACGACATGCGAGTGACACTCAAATGGAAAGCATGCAAAGATGTAAAGCATCAAACCTACAAGTGAGAACCACATACCTAAGTGAACACATATTGTGTCTGGTACCAGTTCATGGCTAAGAAGCATGACTCTTACCTAGCACAATGTGAAATACCTCACCGATGTCATGGGCAACGAGGCATGTGGCTACACATGTGAGCAATTTCCTTGCAAAATGTGCAAGAATCTACTCTCTATGCATACAACAAAGTATATAAAGAAGACACTCACAAGCTCGGGTGCTCAAATAGACATTATAAGATGGAGATGCTCAAAGAGACACCCCAAACATGGATGCTCAAGGAAACATCCAAGACATGCCGCATGCAAAGCATATAAGGCAAATATATTTTTCATGCAATAAAATAAATCATAGACATCAAGTTAAAAAGAATTTTCATACACATGCAAAGAAAACATGAATAATGCAAGAAAGTATACAAGCATGTAAGTGATTAGCTGACCAGGCCATAGCAGTCAATCGAACAAAAAAGGTGGGTCAATCGATCCAGAACAATTGATTAGACTCGAAAGATTGGGTGCTCGGAGCAGGACGGGCGATCAAATCCAAAGTGGGTGATTGATGTGGTGTAGTTGATCGAATTCAAAGGATCGGGTAATGGAGCAGGGGTGGCCGATCTAGCCTAGGAAGTAGAGCATCAAGCTGGGACAACCGATCATGCTTTAAAAAATAGGAAGATTGGGTCGGGATAGATGATCAAACCCAATGCCGGTGATCAACGCGAGGTGGTCGATTGAACCCAAAAGATTGGAAGATCAGGCTTGTGCGGCCAATTGAGCCCGAAGAATAAGTCGATTGGGTTGGGATAGTAAATATAACCTAAAGTAGGTGATAGATGTAGGGCGATTGATTGAACCCAAAATATCGAGCGATCGAGCCAAGGCAATCGATCAAGGTGGAAGATAAGTCAATTTGGTTGGGACTACTGTCTGGACCTAAAGCAGATGATCTCCGTGGGCTGATCGATCAAACGCAAAGGATCTGGCATTCGAGTCAGGGAGGTTGATCGAACCCAAAAAAATGGTTGATCAGGCTGGGATAGCAGATCTGGTCGAAACAGTCAATCAGACATAAATTGATCGGGCGATTGGGCAGGGAGGTAGATCAACCATAAAATAAAGTTCGATCAGACCAGGATGGACAATTACAGCTAATGTGATTAGACGATCATGTCGGGCGTCTGATCGAACCATTGCCTTTAAGATTTGTCGGGAACTTTCAGAGAGCTTCATCACCTTGTTCTAATTAAAATGTTATACATCAGAGACTTAGTGCCTACTTTTGAACAAATTTTTGGCACATAGTATTACAGCCAGCTTGGCCAAAAAAATGAATTTTCCATTTTTTGGTCTGGCGTAGTCACGCTAAGCCTAGGTGTGATCATGCCCAAAAGTACCTCAATGTGTTCATCCCTAAGCGTGACCACCCTCGAAAGTTCCTTATTTTGGTCACGTCAAATAGGGGCATGACCTAACTAGGGTATAAATTGAGTGACCATTTTTGCGTGGTCACTCCGCCTGACACACCATCGATCTGTGGCCTTTGTCCATAAATTAGAGCATGAGTGGTGGCACCATTTTGGTTGTGGTGATTTGTGGCTTTTAATAGTCTAATTTATCAAGGCCATCAACCCTCCACCTAACCTCACACAATTATGCATGTGATATGCTATATGATCCACATGCAAAAATGTAATAAAATGAACACACATATGCAATGCAACTTGAAACGCTCGATAACATATTGAACGTGTCCTAACGACCTCACATAAGTTCTAGGGTTGAATCAATGGAAGGGGTGTCAACGCCATATTAAACGAAGCAACGTGACCTTGCCACACGTTTGCCCGACTTAGAATGAAACTTTTACTCGCAAGTATAACTCTTCACGACCATTCAATTTCAATTTTCCATCTAATTAAATCACCAAAAATATGGCAAGATTGACACATTCTCGTATTTTATGGGATTTTGGTGCTAGGGCTCAAGGAGAAATCTCTCAGATTCATATAGGAGAATCCATGAAATTTATTTAACCTATCGGTTTCCTCTAAGCACAACAAACAACCAAACCTAGGGGCTCTAAGAAACAGAAAATGCAAAGTTTATGGAGGTTATACTGTCACTGTGGTTAATCGAAGTCCAGTCATTGCTCAAGAAGAAGCTCTCTTCATCATGAAGAGATTTTGGCGACGCTCCAATTACCAGCCTCTACTCCCCTCATGCGATGAAGCTCTCCTCGCAAGGAGTTTTCCGACGCCGGCACAACACCATGCTTCGCTCTTCCTCTATGTTTCTCAGGCCAAGATGGTGACTGAGAAAAAAAAGTGAGAGGAAGAAGGAAGAAAAATGGAGAAGAGGAGGAAGAAGGAGAAAAATAGAGAAGCTAAATCTTTGAACTAAACACTGATGTAATTGCTCCTCAAGTCTTTGCCTCTCGCCTTAGTTTCTCAAGCTATAAAAGTGACCAAGAAAGAAAACGTGAAAGGAGGAAGAGGAAAAAGAATGGAGAAGAGCAAGAGTGAAGAAGCTCTCCCAAGACTCTTCAAAGCTCTCCCCCAGCCTCCTTATGATGGCTCCCTAGCTCTCTCCAAGTGAAATGAGTATAATCTCCCTCTCTAGTCCTCCCTGCCCAAGATAAGTCCATGGGCTCAAAGCATGGAATGATCATTTGCCTCATTTGTCAAGGTCTTGAATAACTCAAATGCCATTTTTAGCTTTAAAATCAGCCCAACGGCTTATCCGACAGTGGGACAACGTCAGCGTGTAAAACGGAGGATCATGTAGTGAGCTAACAAAATAAAGACTAAAGTGTGGCGTGGCCACACTACAAATGGGGTGTGGTGGTCACAGTAACCCTATTTGGGGGTTGTTTTATGGTTTTGATGATTTAGGCCACATTGCAAGTCTTGGAAGATCCTCCTTAAGCCAATACGATGTTCCAAACATATATGCGTTGTCTGTTCTGCCATATGGAGTCATATAACAGATAATTCTTCACGAGTTAGCCAATTTAGGGCTTGATTTGTTCATGCTACGCTAAATAAAACTCATCTGGTCGGGGTCATCTCATCAATGTAATTTTTGTCGGCGCTAGCCACATCGATAACTAAAGTCTAACAAAATGATCATGGCCATGTGTCAGAGGATCAATGACGGATATCTCAAGCCACACAGAGTCATATGTGTGTAAATCATATACTAAGGTTATTTGAGCGGACATCCTACTCTCGAGACATTAAAGATGATGCCAACACATTCCTCTTGCCAAAAAAAATTATAGAGTGGGTCTACTGCTACAGTCAGCCAGTCATTTCCAAGACCCATTTTATTGAATACTAATTTGAAAAGAATGTTCACCAAGCTATCAATATCTATAAGAATGATACTAATATGCTAGTTATTGATCAATGTTGTAATGATGATAACTTAATTATAAGGTTTCCCCTTAGGGAACAAATCCTCTTTGGTTAAGGCAATGGGGGATGCGAGCTATATCAAAGAGAGATGATGATTGCACATAATTCTTTCAACCGAAGCCTCTTTATACTAAGTCAATGAGATGAGTCTCCTTCTCTAAAGATAACTGAAATTATGCTTGCAATATGGATGACATGGGCTCAGACTGGTTCATCAGAAATTTCCTTCGTCGAAGCTTTCCTTTGCCTCTGGGTCATTGTTCCTGGAGCTACAAACTCCTTCAAATTTATAGCCTTGATCAACTCCCTAATCAGCCTTCAAAAGTGTTGGCATTTCTCCGTTCTGTGGTCATGTCGTGGTCGTCGTCTTGGTGATAAGCACAATACTACTTCAGGTTTTTGAGGTAAGATCTAGTTTTCGTTGGAGGAACACTCTCAAATTACTCTTTATTTTGGATTACCTCAACTATCTCAAACATTGAGATGCTCAATGGATTCATTTTTGACAACTCATGGCTTGACAATAGGTGTTCTTTGTACTCAGCCGGATACTAGTTAGGATATCAAACTTGACTCCCTTGTTGTAGGTTTTATTGGTCACTCTATGGTTTTAGGGAGGTTGAATGTCTTCATATCGTGAGCAGGCAAAAGGATGTGAGTTATCTCTCAGCCTCCACTTGTAGAATTAAAGAGCCCTCTTCTACAAACAATGGGTAGAGATTTTTCTCTGGAGGAAATGGTTAGTGAGATATACACCTCGACCAATATATAATTTTTGGCCATTTATAATAATTGAAAAATGTCTTTGAAGTGGAAAGGCCCTTCTTTTAGACCTAGAGCTATGGTGGCATGAGCTACTACGGGTTCTAGATCCCATACTTCTAACATCACTTCTATAAGTGAGTGATGAATAAGTGAATAATCTCATTCTATCCTTGTCTAATATGCAGAAGGTTATGCAAGTTCTTTTGTAATGGCAAACTATGCCACACATATTCACTTGAAGTCAGAGAACAACGCGATCACCCCTGACTGCAATGCATTGAACCACCTCTGGGCTTACTCCCTTTGTGTGTTGAAGAAAGGATGACACTTCAATGCATCGATGATCCTCAATAGATACGTTGTTGACTCGAATGAGGCAATGTGGTTGGTCAGATTTGCCATTATATGACTTCAACGTTTGGATCTTGAACCTATCTGAAGATTTGTTATGAGAACGTATTCACTAGCTATAAGAGTGTCTTCTGTAAGCCCGAACTGATATCTATCGATTGGTGTCGACCCAATGTCCATCGGGGGGTTTTTTTTTTTTGAAAAAAAATAATTTAAAAAATATTTATATTTATTTTGAAAATAGTGTTTTGATTTTGACAAAAAATGTGAGACCAAATGGATCTCATATATTTAATGATTTAATAACGAGCACAATATGACAAGTAATAGTACATCTCGAAAGATGAAGGCATTACTCAATAATAGTCTCATATATTCAAACTAAGAAATTTATGATATTTATTTGATATCTGAAATTTCCAACAGATCATTCACATACCTAATATGAATAATAGATAGGATTTAGATTATCTAGGTTACTAATTCTTTTATAGATGGCAAGCCCCTATAGTTAATTACAACTTAAGAGACCAGAGTCAGTTAAGAAAAGTCTCGGTGGTTTCGTCTTCAAGAATTCAAAGGGTTCTTATTTACTTAATTAACAATTAACTTCTGTAGGCATGCCTATACAATTCATATTCTGATCTTTTAAATGAATGAGGGACTACTTAGGATATTTTTTAAATTTTAGAGGTATTTGCATATATGCCTCTAAATTAGGTTCAATCCTAGAAATTTTAGAGCATTTAGCTTTCATATCTTACTCAAGGTCTATTACTTTAGATCTTAATGATTAGGAACTATGTACAGTTCATTATGAGACCTTTTAAGATCTTAAGGGTAAATTTGCAATTTATGAAATGTCATTGATTTTCTCTTTATATGATCATAAAAGTCCTTGTAACTTATGGAGGGAGTGCAAATCAACAACGTAAATATTTCCAAACTATATTCCCCACCATTTAATCATCCAAACATTTACATCTTAAAATCCTTAACAATTCATGAATTTACATTTTTATTATTTACATGTTTTAAATAATTAGATGGATACCCCAATCAACCCCTTGTGTTTCTAGCATTTCAGTAAGCATTTGATCATAGTTTTCACCCATTTACCCTCTAATCTGACCCATTATTAATTAATTGAGGGTTAAAAAAGCAATTATGATATTTACAAATACACCCCTACGGTAAACACCTTACCAACTATGCCAACATAGTTTCATTGGCTATTAAATAGTGTTAGCACTCTCCTATAGGCTAATTAATAGTTCATATGTGGTTTTATATTTTTTTGTATTTTATTTTATTTTACGTAATTATTTAAATTAGAAATTATGAAATTACTCTGAAAATTTATTTAACTATTAAAAATATATCCTCTTTCTTTAAAAATTTTACAAAAATTTGTTAAGACTAAGAAAATTAAATAGACAAATCTCATGTCATTTTGGTTTATATTTACATTTCTATAATTTCTAATTATTTTTAATGTAAAAATATGTAGAAAATACATTTTTACAATTTTGTATCTTATCTTTATTTGTCCTAAGTGACTCTTGTTTCCCTAGGGTTACCACATTTTACTTTTTATTTTTCTGATTGTTATTATAATTTTTACAAATAACTTACTGAAGAAGTGTCGAATGTGAAGGAAAATTAGGGCTTTTGATTTTACAAAGGCTTTTTGACCTTAAAAGAACTAGAGTACAACCCTAATCACAAGGGGAATAAGCCCTCAAAATTTCATGTTATAATATTTAATAATTAATTTAAATAATTAAGACGCCCTATGGAGTAATTAATTAATTAAATATTAGATATATAATAAATATTTTTAATTTTATTTTATTAAATTCTACTCTGTTCATTGAGTTCGGAGGTATTTTAATTTTATTTTTTGTGATTTTTCCTTGCTGAGATATGATTTTTTTTAGTTTTTATGCATTTTCTGGATTTGTTTAATTTAAAAATATCAGATTTTCCTACTTATCCACATCGATGCCGCATCGTCCTCGGGCCCGTCGAAGCCCACACGTCACCCGCTGATTCGATGTGCTTTACACCTCAACTGCTTACTTGGCCCGCCCCACGCTGTTTTGATCCGGATCGTTGCGCCATCTGACCCGATCCGCACCGTTCGTTCCAAATACATGGAAATGACATCATCCTTTCATCATTCCCGTGGGATGATAAATCGAGAACCATCCATGTTCCAATCTTAAGATCTCGCATGATTCTCATCCAAATGACATGGGCTCTTTCCTACACCTTCATCTAAGTGAACAGAATCTATCTATACTACTAGGTGGACATGAATTATTGAGTCTCTTCACAAGAGCCTAAATCGAGACAAATTTAAGAGTTTTGAATCTATACCTTAGTCTAAGAGGAGAGACCTTAATTGGATGGGTTGAGAAGCTTCACCTTGATGCCACGAAGCTCCTCCTTGCTTCGATTTGAGTTGTAGATGAGCCTTGATGTGAACTTGACCAAAAGGTGGATCAAGTTTGGGTTAGAGGTTGCGGGAAAGGTGGATTTTGATTGGGAAGTAATTTAGGCTATGTGGAAGCTATTGGAATGTTCAAAATGAGGTTTTAGTGAAGTTGATTTCAAGGCTGAAAATGCCCTGGATTTCTGAGGCAAAATTAGGATTTTGGGGATGGTGTGAAGGCTTGAGAGTGATGAGGATGAGCTTTGGAAGACTGTGGGAAGGGTTTGGATTCAATTTGGCAGGGCTTCACCATGGTTTGTTCACTTCTTTATTTTTTTTGTCGTGGGGTGCCCTATTTATATACTCAGCCATGGGAGAGAAGCAGAGCTTCAATTGGTTGGCTTAAGGGATTAGGTGGCCGCTTATGTAGACCTCTAACATGAGAGAAGGATTAATAAGGAGAAGCCATCAAGGATGGTTTTAATTTTGGTTTTAGTGATGCACCAAAAATATGTTGGATTTTTCATATATATTTTGTACACATTCTTGGTGATATTGCAATTTAAAGGAAGATATTTTTTATGTTTTGTTACAGGTATGATGATTTAGGAGAAAAAAGAAACAAAAAGGAACAAATTTGGAGCAAAAAAAGGAAAAATCTAGAAACTTGTAATCTTGCTCTAGACGACACCCAAATTCAGAGAGCATCGGATTAAAAAACACTCTAGGCGCCGACAGAGCCCAGAAATGGCACCAACATCGTCCAATGTCGATGGAGGTTAGATTCAATGTATTTGGATGACTTTTGGAGAGATTCTTGAGGCATCTCTTGGGAAATTCGTCCCTAGGCTATTTTAAAGTGAATATGGCGCCAGAAAGAATGCAGTGTGTGGTGTGTGAGTGTTGTTTGAGTGTTGTGTGAGTGAAGAGAAGTATAGAAGAAGCGTGTAGAGAGTTTAGAGTCTAGGGTTTGGTGTGAAAAGTGTTATTTTGTGAGGAATTCTTCTCTAAGAGTTGTAGGAGGAGAAAGAAAATGAGAGATTGCTTCTTCTTTACTGTTCTAAGAGGGAATTATGTGTCGTTGTGAAGAAGGAAAGAGATTTAAAGGAACTTGAATGATTTGCTTCAAGAAGAAATTGAGATAGGTTGTATTTACTTCTTATTGTTTGTATGACTTTGCTTTTATATATAAATTCCTTGTTTTATCGTATCTTCTGCATGAATTCTGAGTAGATTTATTGGTCTTTCTCCTTATAATAAGAAATGGTGAAGTGATGATTTAGATTGGATGTGCCACATGAATGTTAAGAAATTATGATGATTTTTCACTTTATAATTCATTTACTTTTCGATTAGGCCAATTGAATTATTAAAATATGTTGTGAAATATACGATCCGAAAGGATTACGCGTTCTACAACAAAATTGAAGATTACATTCAATATCCATGAATAAGTGATGTAGTTCATGGGGGTTGGGTGCAAATAAACAGGGAAATATGGTTTATTGGGCGTAGAATTGGAGATTTTAGGGTAACATACTAAAATCCCAAATTCCCTAAAATCTCCAATTTGGTTCTAGTGTTTGGAAACTAAAGCAAGAGTTAGCTTTCAAGCGAAGGGAAGTGGGAGCTCTAGAGTGAGAGCCAGTATCCTCCTAGCCTAACCAAAGATTTAGGGACTAAACCTAAGATTAGTTAATGTTATGTATAGCTCTCGGAAGAGGGTAAAGAATATGTATGCTCCTATTTGTCATAATACAAAATTTTCACTAATCGTTATCATTCACTCATCATAACATCATTGTAAGGGGGAGGACACTTTCTTCAAATTTGAATCTTTCATTACAAAACTTAGTGCAACGGTAGTTAACTTTATTTCGAAGTTTAGAAAGTACTTTAGTGATCTTAGAATCTTTAGCATCATTAAAATTTAGCAAATTTAGTCTTTATTTACGTGCATTTTAATTTGAATATTGGATTTTTGTGCTACGCTTTAAAAATTTGCTTCCCCCTGTGGGATCGATAACCAGGACTCCACTAAAGCCATGTATTATTTGAGCGATGTGTATACTTGTGTATGGATTGACTACTTTCTTATTAGACTGATTATACTTTGTGACTGAACTGAAGATGTTTATTAAATACTTATTTAAGACAACTAAGAACAAGTTTTCGGCTCCGTTGCCGAGGAGGTAACAGTAAATTTAGTAGTAATTGAAAACCATTCTTTCATAATTTGCAGTTGTGTGTTTACTTACTTTAATTGTGCTTACTATAATAATGTATGCGTAGTATTAGATCTGAAGGTTTATTACCTTACGATTCGGAGTTAGAATGTATTATTAAAAAAAAATCGAAACAACAAAAAGAAGCTAAAAATTTGAACAAAATGGCGAACAATTTAGATAATCAAAGAAATGAAAATAAACATCAACCTAGACTTTTAAGATATTATGTTAACCCTACAGTAGATGGAATTCACTTAACTATTCAAAATCTTGATGTAGCTGCTAATTCATTTGAACTTAAACCTGCTATTATCCAAATGATACAAAATAATCAATTTGGTGGAACACCGAATAAAGATCCTAACTTACATCTTGCTAGTTTTCTAGAATTGTGAGTTAGATTTAAATATGATGGAGTGTCGAAAGATGTTGTCAGACTTAGAATTTTTATTTTTTCATTACAAATAAAGCTAAGGCATGGTTAAATTCATTAGCACATGGATCTATCAAAACTTGGGGAGAACTACCCAAAAAATTTTGTCAAAATATTTCTCTCCATCAAAAACTACTAATCTTAGAAATGATATTACATCTCTCTGTCAGTTTGAAGGGGAATCAATATATGAAGCTTGAGAAATATTTAAATATCTCCTTAGAAAGTGTCCACATCATGCTTTACCAGATTGGTTAATAATTCAAACATTTTATAATGGATTAGTGGGATCTCTTAGATCGATTATTGATGTTGTTGTTTGATCCCCGATAAACATAAGTGCAATGGATGCCAGAAACTTGATACTGCCATGTAAATGTAACGACGCTAAAAACTTGATTCCCGACAAACAGCACCAAAAACTTGATCTCGTCCGGTAGATATATGTGCTTACAAATATGATATGAAAATTGGCAACGGCACCAAAAACTTGGGCCTCGAGGAATATATGTATGTGTGCCAAAAACTTGACTCCACACCAAATATATGTGATTTAGATATAAAAATTATGATTTTATAATATGAGATACTATGCAAGTATATGTATCGTTTATCAAGTAATATATGACTTTCTGATTAAGCCCCGAGATATCGAACCCACAGGGAAAATGTAAAATCTTTAAAGGAATCAGAGAAATTATCTTTTTACTTTCTTTGATTGTTTTCGAAAAAGTATTTCTTGATTTTGAAAAGTTTTGAAGGTTGATATGTCTTTTGAAATTTTCTTAATAAAATGTTAAACAAGAAATTAAAATTACAATAACTAATAACACTGGATGTAAAATACTATTAACTAGAATATCTTTTTCTTTCCTTTCATGAAGTAGTAATAATTCTTAAAGTATTGTTATGGAAGTATTTAAATTTTTGTTGTGACAGATAGAAGCAAATGTGTTCTTTACCCTTGGTTCTATAAAGAACATATGTTTATTTGAAATTTATATTATTTTGAACATGGTTAGGCAGGGAAGATACCAGTCTCTCACTCTAGAGTTCCCTTGATTCCCACCACCTTGGGGCTAACTTCTCATAACAAAACTAAAAAATTCAAACCAAATTAGGGGTTTTTAGCCTGTCACTCTAAAATCCTCTAATTTTACTCCCTTTCATAAAAATATCTTCTAATATTACATTCAATTATATGGACTACAATTCTCACCCATATAATTGCATGTGATTCCTACTAACTTTTATAAGACAATACCGCATTGGATCTTACATAATCTCAAGAAATTTTACAACTTAACAGGCCAAATTAAGAAGCAAACAAAGTTTTTAGAATCAATCTTCACAACTTCTTCCAACTTTTAAACACTTATACTTTCCACAACAATTCTCTTTAAATTAATTACTTCTCCATTTAAGAAAGAAAAATATAAAGTAAACTACTCAGAATGCATTGAGAAAATATAAAAACACATTGATTTGAAATTAAAAAAAATGATAAGAAAAATAATAAATGAAAATAAGTATTAATAAACTAAATAAAAGTAAACACTTATCTAAAAATCCTCTCCACAAGACTAAGGAAGTTCCTCTGAAACTTTGACTCTTCGCTAAACTACTCCTCAGAGCAAGTCTCCCAACTCCGATGACTCAGAATACAGACTTCAGACTTCAATAAAAATTAAACTAAAAGAAAGAAAAGAAGTGTGAAGAAGAATTCTTCACTCCGACCCTTTTCTCATTTCTACTCTCTACTCCTACTCTAAAATAAAAACTCTTAAAAATACAGTGGAAGAACAAAAGAAAGAAAGAAAGAAAAGAACCCTTCAAAATACAAAGGAAGAGTCTCCTAATCTTTCCTAAGACTCTCTTTAAATAGTAAACCAAAAGGTGCCTTGGTGTCTCTTCAAAATGTGTCCAGATTCAATTTATCTACCAAGGAACGCACCCCTTCATTCAAACTTGCCGCCCAAAGGAAGTTATGGTAGTTACCACCAAGAGTTGCATCCCATCCCCTTTGAAATTGGCGCCAAATCCATTTGAAATTTGATTTTTAACTGTGGCGGCTAAGCGCCGGCCCAGCGGCGCTTAGCCGCCTGTGCCAAATTTTTTATTTTTCATTTTTTTGCTCCAAATTTGATCCAATTTTGCTCCTTTCATCATGAACATCCATTTTTATCATACCTGCAAGAAAAACACAAAATACCTTCCATTAAAGTGCAATATCATTAAAAATAGGTATAAAAATGTGCATAAAAATACTATATATTTTAGGTGTATCAAAATCCCCCAAACTTAAAATGTTACTTGTCCTCAAGTGGCAGTTAATCTCATAAAACATTTTAGCATGCAAATTATGTAATGAGTTTCTTAGGAAGATAATAAAATTTTGTTCTAGAAATGGAATAGTCCAATTTAGAAAAAATTTCAGTAATTAAAACCAACTTAAAGTTTAGAAAGTTCTTAAGTAAAAGAAAAATGATAAATATAAGTTTCTATCTAATTCATAAATATTTGTAGATTTTTCAAAATATAGAATTCAAACATTTATTTTTCTCACTTAAAAATCTTTATTTGAAAAATAATTTTACTACTATATTATAACTTTAAGCTTTAGATTTTCTCTGAACTTAAATCTTAAACTTTAGGTATGAAACCAATTTTTGATTAGGCCCTTAAATCCTCAAGCTTCTCCTCCCTTCTCATAAACTATTTTTTTCACATTTTTTTTATTTTTTTTATTTTTTTATTTTTTTATAAGGCAAGGATTACTATATCTGGATAGACCTTTAATGATTTTGAATTCCATCCTTCCATTTAAAATAAAGATCAGATATACATCTTTCACTTAAAAATCATAATAATAATATTTAAAAATTACTCTTCAATAAAAGAAATTTAAGCTTTCAAGAATAAAAGTCAAATCTTCTATTTATCCAAAAATACAAAAGTTCTTACTAAAGATAATTTAACTTTATTTAACATCTCTTCATTAAAAAAATTTTAACTTTAAGTTTTTCATGATTACTATAAATTTTAACTAAATTCTTTTATTCATTTCTATATTCAAAATTTTGTTCCCCTAATATAACTTCATGTACATAATTGTTCTAAATCAAAAATAAGATTTATTTTTAAGTATTCTTGAGAATCAAATAAAATTTTAGGTTTTTGAAAATCTTTGTTTTTTTTTCAAAATTCCCCCCCCCCCAAACTTTAAATTTTTAATTTAAATGAAACATTTAAGCATAAGAAATGATACAGGGGTGAGAAATAAAAACTAACATATCGTGCTTGCAGGAATTTTTAATATCCTAATATGCAAGTATAACAATTTAAATACAGGAGTAAAATGAAATCCATTTTAGTTTTTCAAAACATTTTTCTCTCTTTTTTTTTAATAATAAGAAAAGTAAAAATTTCAGAAGACTTCTACAGTAGTGGAGGTTTTCAAAGCAAATACACACTAACTAAAATAACACACTGATACATATAACAAATGATAGTGGAATTTGAAGAACTTTAAACATGTAGTTTTCCTAAGTAGAAGTTCCTAATAGAGGATTATAATTTCCTAACAGTTTTTGGAATTAAAGTACACACTACAAAAAACTCTGACATAACATACACATAAAAACATTTACTATTACACACTACCACACAGCAACATATAAATCAACAATAAAACAACAACAATACCTGAATATGCATAACAGATAACATTACAACTACAATCTGCATACTATCAAGGTTCAGATCACAACACAATCATCAAACAAAATACTAGATAAAGTACAAAGTGACACAACACATCAATACAACAACTAAAACAAACAATATACATCTACTCTTCATCCTTATCATCATCATCATCTTACTCGTTCCAATCTCTGGATGACACATAAGGTATATAGAATGGATGAGGTGGCATCTCAGCACTCTGATCTCCTCTAATCAGTCTATCCAAATATTTTTGATAATTCTCTTCATATTCATCATGTTTTACAATATATCTCTCAACATTATCCATCTTACCATACATTTCTCTCACGTGCTCTCGAGTAAAACTCACTTTTTTCAAAATCTTTCTTAATAAACCAGTCTGTGAATCAGTAGATGACGAAGCACGTGAAGTAGTAGCACGAGAAGCAGAAGCAGAAGTAGTAGAAGCCCTACCAAATCCTCCTCTCCAACCAAACTCTGAATGTACAGTGTAAGCACCAACGTTTACACTAGTAATTGGTCTCAATGGCTAAAGTACCTCTTCCTAAGTTTCAAATTTCACTCCAGATCTTTCACTAAGTGAATGAATCAAAGAAGGAAATCTCATACCTGCAGTCGTGGTTGATCTAGCACAGTTCAAAACATAATAAAAAATTATCCCTCCAATATCAATAGGCTTCCCATGTTGAATACAATGGTTCAACACTGCTCTTTCTCTCGTCACTTCACTGGTATAACTTGAAGGTAACAACTTAGATGAGATAAAATAATGTCATGCCTTAGAAATGACATTTAATTTGGAAGCAGGAAAGTTCACTCTTCTATCATTTGTAATTTTCCATAACCCTCTTCCATCAGTCAGATATTCCATAATCACATATAATTCCCCTTCTGAAGGATGATAGTTAGAATAAAAACAGAACATATCAGAAGGTAGTCCATAAAAGGTATTGATTGCACCTGAAGAGAAGTTTACTTCATGCCTCCTAACCATCACTCGATTTTCCCTGCAGCGAGTAAATTTACATAAAATTCTCTTACCACGAAACAACGACGAACAACGGAGAAGCAACGATAGTACGTCGGTTTCTTCTTGCAATCATATCTTCGATCACCTCTCTCGGCTTACTAAACACTCGCTCAGGAATCAACTTACGTGATTGCAATGCATCGACGTATCGTTCCTCAGCCCTCAAACTAACAAATTTGTCAAAATAAAACTTCATCTTTTCTCGTGTACGCTTTGACTTTGGAGCCATCTCTAAAAATTCAAGAAAAATTCACCATAAATTTCAAAATCAAACTAAACTTGCTAAATTATCTTCCAAAAGACATTTTCACTAAATCCAAGCAATTTATCAAGCTTTTCCTCAAATTTTCACCATGAATAGTGATTTTAAGATTTTCCAAAATGTACTCAAAATACATGGTGAAAATAAAAAATTTTTACTTAGGAGTAGTGCTCTTACCTCAAGGAATCCAAATTTAACAATTTTTGTTGATATCGGCTCTTAAATGATCCAAAATATGATACCCTAGGCTCCTCTTTCGCGGCAAAGCAAAGGTTGAAGACGATGGGGTGGTTGAACATGACAATTTTCAGGTTTTTAACTTTCGGGAATCAATTTTCGCGAACTGGCGCCTAAGCGCGAACTATCGGTGCTTAGCCGTGAAATCTGGCACGTAAGCGCCGGCACTTTGGCGCTTAGCCGCCAATACCCAAATATTTATAATTAAGGTATATGCACTAAATCACTTTGTTAATTACCCTTAATTAGTACACAATAATTAATTCTCCCCACAAATCTTCTAATACTCCAAATCAAAGTTAAATAACCAATGATTCCACACAAATTATCTAAAAACACAAACTTTTATTAAAACAAACGTAACACTCAATACAATACTAAAATTTTTATCCAAACATAAAGGATAAAATTCTCAAAATACAAGACACTATAATCTTAAATTTATAAGTGTACATCTCTAAGATGTACTCATCACATCATCAGGCATATATAAAAACATTAAACACAACAAACATGAACTCACAAGAACACTAACATAACATATAAGACACTAAAAAAATAGAAACAAAACACTTTTAATTCCACTCTCCATTAGGCGGAATATAACCAGGACCACTATTATTCTCATTTGACCCTTCAGGAATATAAATTTGATAAAACGGGCGATCATTATTCATTCTTATATCATCTTCTTCAATCCATTTGTTCTTCACAAACATCGCCTTAGTTATTTCTTCCACATATCTTGAATGATTGAATAGCATCTTGAGTTGTTGTCCCATGTGTTCCAAATGTAAAGTAATATCATTGATCTTTGCTTCCATTGAAGTTACTCGGGCTTCAATTTTTACAATCATCTCTGCAATACCTTGAATGCTAACAGCCAGATATCCATTAAATAACTCCTTAGCACTATCACTAATGAACTTACTTTTATCAGAATCTTGCTTCTTCTTATCTCGTTTTCCCAGGAAGACATGGTGCTCTCAAAACTCTCCTCTTAGACTTCAGAAATAAAAATAAGACTTGGGGCAAGTGTTTTCCTTAAGTCAGGAGCTTTTTATAGACTTGGGAGATGTTAGAATATTCTTTAACACGTTTAGAATCTCCTAAATAACTCCCACAACTTCACCCCCATGATCTAGGCTCTAAATTCACATTTTTCACATTTTTTATAACTGTGGCGCCTAAGCGCCAACTAGTCGGCGCTTAGTCGCCAGTGCACAATTTAGCACAAGTCTGCTAAGTGTCCAAATTCTCATTCTGACTTCTCTAAATCAGTAATTAAGGTCAAATAAACTCCACTTAAGTTTAAAAACTCTAAATTACTACCACTAAAAATATAAAAACAAACCAAACAAAGCAAACAAAACACGCAAAACAAACATAAAGCAAAGCACACCAATAAATATGGGTTGCCTCCCACAAAGCGCTTGTTTTAACGTCTTCGACTGACTTACCCGAACTCATTCTGAGTGACCCAACATTAAATTCTCATCGGATTTAGATTTATTGATCGAAAAATATGGTTTAAGTTTATGTCCGTTAACTTTAAATATTTTTCCAGTCTTAGGATCTTGAACATCTACGGACTCCATAAGAATAAACTTTTATCACAATGAATGGACCCATCCACCTGGACTTAAGTTTTCCAGAAAATATTCTCAATCTAGCATTATACAGCAAAACTTGTTGTCCTTGTTCAAGATTTTTAGTAAGAATCTTTCGATCATGCCATAACTTCATCTTTTCCTTATAAATCTTAGCATTTTCATAAGATTCATTCCTTATTTCTTCAAGCTCATTCAATTGCAATAATATTTTTTTAGCAGTATCTTTCAAATTATAATTGAACTCTTTAATAACCCAATATGCTTTATGCTCAAGTTCAAAAGGTAAATGACAAGTTTTTCAAAAAATCAGCCTATATAGGGACATTCCTATAGGTGTTCTGTAAGGAGTCCTATAGGCCCACAAAGCATAATCCAGTTTAATTGACCAATCATTTCTCTTTGGATTAACAGTTTTTTTCAATATTCTTTTAATTTCACGATTGGATAATTTAACCAAACTACTTGTCTGCGGATGATAAGCAGTAGCAATGCGATGATTAATATGATATTTCTTTGCTAACTTCCCTATAATCGCATTTCTAAAATGACTTCCCCCGTCAGTTATGATTACTCTTGGTATTCCAAATCTGCAAAATATATTCTTTTCTAAAAACTTTACAACACTTTGAGCATCACATCGAGGTAAAGCAATAGCTTCAATCCATTTGGAAACATGGTCTACTACTATTAAAATATAAATATTTTCAAAAGATGGTGTAAATGGTCCCATAATATCTAATCCCCAAACATCAAATATTTCAACTTCCAACATATAATTGAGGGGCATCTCATTTCTTCTAGAAATATTGCTACACGTCGACATCTATCACAATTTTTAATATAAACATTCACATCCTTAAAAATTGTAGGCCAACAAAATCCTGATTATAATATTTTATATGTAATTTTATCACTTCCAAAATGTCCCCCATAATCAGAATCATGACATTTTTGAATAATTTCATAAGTCTCTTCTAAAGGTACACATCTTTGAATTATAAGATCTTTTCCTTGTTTATATAAAAATGGGTCATCCCAAAAATAAGTCTTAGCACGAGACAGAAATTTCTTCTTTTCATGATATGTCAAACCATAGGGTATAATATTACTAACAATAAAGTTTACTATGTCTGCATACCACGGAACACTCCATTCTTTAACAATGAACAATTTTTCATCAGAAAAATGTTCATTAATTTCTTCAATATCACGAAAAGATTTTTCAATTTCAAGCTCGGACAAATGATCAGCAATTTGATTATCAGAACCCTTCCTATCTACTATCTCAAAATCAAATTCTTGCAAAAGAAGAATCCATCTTATAAGTCTTGGTTTGCCATCATTTTTCTTCATTAAGTATTTGATAGCAGAATGATTGGTATGTACAACACATTTAGTTCCAATTAAATATGATCGAAATTTATCAAAGGCAAATACTATAGCTAATAACTCTTTCTCAGTAGTGGTATAATTAATTTGAGCTTCATTAAGAGTTTTACTAGCATAATAAATTACTTTAAGAATTTTATTATATTTCTGACCCAAAACAGCACCATTAGCATAATCACTAACTAGCATCACACAATAATTCAAAAGGTTTTTCCCAATTTGGTGAAATTATTATAGGTGCAGTGATTAATTTTTCTTTTAGTGTTTCAAAGGCTTTACGGCAATCATCATCAAAATTAAAAATTTCATCCTTTTCCAGTAAACGGCATAAAGGTTTTGTAATCTTTGAAAAATTTTTGATGTAACGCCTGTAGAATCCAGCATGTCCTAAAAAACTTCTAATTCCCCTTACATTAGTTGGGCAAGGTAAATTAGATATAACTTGAATTTTTGAAGGATCTACCTCCAAACCTTTTTCTGAAATTCGATGTCCCAAAACAATTCCTCCTGCTACCATAAATTGGCATTTTTCCCAATTAAGGACCAAATTAGTTTCTTCACAGCGTTTTAGAACTTTAGATAGATGTTCTAAACATGATTCAAATGAAATTCCAAAAACTGAAAAGTCATTCATAAAAACTTTAATCCCTTTTTCAATTAAATCACAAAAAACAGCCATCATACATCTCTAAAATGTAGCAGGGGCATTACATAAACCAAATGGCATTCTTCTAAAAGCAAACGTACCATAAGGACTGGTAAACATAGTTTTGTCTTGATCCTCAGGAGCAATTTTAATTTAGTGGTAACCATTATATCCATCCAGAAAACAAAAGTATTTATGCCCAGCCAGTCTATCCAACATTTGATCTAGAAAAGGGAGTGGAAAATGATCTTTCCTTGTGGCAAGGTTTAATTTTCTATAATCAATGCATATTCGTCACTCTGTAACTTATCTTGTTGGTATCATTTCATTCTTTTCATTAACAGTCACAGTTACTCCTCCTTTCTTAGGAACACAATGAATAGGACTAACCCATGCACTATCTGAAATAGGGTAGATAATACCAGCATCCAACCACTTTAAAATTTCTTTCTTAACAACTTCTTTCATGATAGGATTTAATCTCCTTTAGGGATCAGCCCGCGGTTTGCTTTTATCTTCCATAAGAATTCTGTGCATACAAATTGAAGGACCGATTCCTTTAATATCAGCAATTGTCCATCCAAAGGCTTTCTTGTGCTTCTTCAGAATTTCAAGCAAACTCTCTTCTTCTTTTTCAGTTAATTGAGAGGAAATTATAACAGGCGAGGTTGAGGATTCACCTAGAAAAACATATTTCAAATGATCAGGAAGCATTTTTAACTCAAGTTCAGGAGGTTTTTCAATTGATGGACCATAAGATTTATCTTTTTCAGTCATATCCAACTATTCAAAACTTTCATGAACATACTTTAAATCTTCTTCTTGAAAATCTTCACAATCAAATAACTCCTCTTCTTGCTTATATTCAAATTCTTCTCTTTCAGCTTTCTCTTCATAAGTTGATTTGAAATGACATTCACTTAAATATTCGATATAAAACACTCATCTTCTTTACCTCTTGCAGGATATTTCATCGATTTTGAAATATTAAATGTAACAGTCTGATCATTAACCCTCATCGCTAATTCTCCTTTTTTGCACATCTATCATAGCTCTGCCTGTAGCTAGAAAAGGTCTCCCCAAAATTATGAGTATCTCTTTATATTCCTCCATATCTAACACTGTCGGCATTATTTTTAGGTTGTGTGTTGTATTTTGAAAAGGGGGTCGCCTACAGAAATTGTCGGCGTATTTTTAATTTAAATAAATAATTTGAAAAGTAATATTTGATTTTGAAAATAATTTTAAATTTAGAAGTTTTAAGATATGAAATCAAACCGATCTCACATCCCAAATAGTTTATATAAACGAGCACCGCACCACAAACCGTGTATCTATCCCGAAGAATAGACACACTGCTTGATGATGGGGCTCGATTAAATAAACTAGGAGATTTGTGACATCCGTTTGGTCTTCGAACCAATTTTATAAGCCGACAAATTCCCCTGCTTAATATGAAAACATTAAACAGGGTTTATATTACCTGGGTTCTTAAAGTTCCCTATAAGGGCAAGCCCCTATAGTTAATTACACCTTAAGTGACGGGAATCACCTAAGAAAACTCTCGATAATAATCAATAATTCTGCTCTCAAGAATTTCAAAGTTTAAGTTTTCAAAGGACTGAAATTTGGAATTTCGATAAAGAATGGATCAAGTTTGGAACATTTTATTTTGAGAATTCAAAGGAAGAAAAGTAGGAGAAATTACGGATTCGAAGTGAACTTCGATAATCTCCCGACTATCCTATTGTTTGGCTTGGATTTAGGAAAGTCCTAATGTTTATTTAATGTTTTAATCTTGCCAATTTTAATTAGTTAGGGCTTATATTTATATGATAGGATCATACAAATAGCCTGGAAGATATGAGGGTTTATGTCGTATCGGACGACTACCTCGGAATCCTAAGACCGGTTAGGGCTTAATTTGCAATGCGAATGCCTAACGAAGAGTTGAGGATTTATGTTGCACTAGGCAAACTACCTCGAAGTCCTATGGCTTTGTTGTTTAATTCTAGGAAAGTTTTGCTGAAGCAGGTTCAAGTTTTGCTGACGACGATGGCCGTGCTGCCCACCATGCTCCGAGCTCCTTGTTGTTGCACAGGTTTAGTTTTAGAAGTCATAAATCAGGAGATGAGAGAAGTGTTTGGTTTTAGAGAAGTCTTAATTTCCAAGTGTTCTTTATGTTTTAATTAAAACAGATCTTAAAGTTGATTAAACGTAACCGATTAAGATCCCACGGTTCCGTCATCCCAGCACCGTTATTTTCATCGAATTCACTTAGTCCGGATGAATTTGCTAAACTCAACTAAATGAGTTCCGCACTTTCATTTAGACCGCGGGAAATCCCGTTAGCAACACGTGGGTTACATCATCCGAGGTATTCCCGATCATTCAATGAGACGTTTTAATTTAGTTGTAATTGTAGTTTTGTGTTCTGTTTGTGATTAAATTTTGAGTTGTTTTATATTTTGAAATGTTGTGGAGGTGAATTTTATCTTGCAGTGTCTTTTAATTTAGTTATGGTTTCAGTTTTGGTTTCTATCCTAAAGGTGTAGGTTTTCATGCAACTGTTGTTTAACATGCAAGAAAAGTAAAATGCATTCGCAATAAAATAAATTGCAAGAAAGTAAATTGCAATAAAATAAAAGCGTGCACCTGGAGGGTCTTCCCGTCATCCCAAGTCGCACTTAAAACACGGTTAGAATATTTAAGCAAGTTCCTAGGTAAAGCTAAGGTAAGGGTTATGGTTTTCTACCAAATTCCTAATCCTATAGCTAGTCATTTCTTATGACGTCTAGGTTCTTTGTGTTTTTGGTTTGAAGACGATTTTCTTCATCAAAGAACAATTAAGTTCAATTGTTCTTATGAATATCCTATCATATTGAGGAAGTGCTTAAGAAGAATCTTAAACATCTTTTCAATATTTCTAGGATCGTTTTAAGTCCAAATGAATTTAATTGTGTAAATGAATCGATCGTCTGAGGTTTTCAAGTTTTGTTAACTTGCTCAGTGAACTAGGACATTTGAATATCCTTATAAGTGAAGTGTCACTTCATTTGATATTCCATTTAGGAGTCATGATAATAAAAGCTCCTAAGGGCAAAATGACATTTAATGAATTCGTGATTCAAATTTAAGTTCAAATTAATGATTTAAGTTTAGAATAGTGTTCAAGTTATTTTAGGTTTATTTCGAGTTCTTTATGTCTTAAGTGATGTTATTTTTAATTCAATTTAATTTAATTTAATTTAATTTAATTTAATTTAATTCAATTCAATTTAGTTTGATTTGATTTAATTTAATTCAATTTAGTTTGATTTGATTTAATTTTTAATTTAATTTAATTTAATCTAATTTAATTTAATTTAATTTAATTTAATTTATTTAATTTAATTTTATTTAATTTAATTTAATTTAGTTTTGTTTAATTTAATTTATTTAATTCATTTAATTTAATTTAATTTGTTTATTTAATTTAATTTAATTTAATTTAATTTAATTTATTTAATTTATTTAATTTAATTTAATTTAATTTTTTAATCTTAATTTAATTTAATATAATTTTAATGGAAATTTTAAAAGAGTTTAATGATTTAATTTTTGTTTAATGATTAAGTCTTTTAATATTTTAAATTTGAGTTATTATTTTAATTAAGAGTTGAATATTAATGAGATGATTAATTTAGGGACTTTTAAATTAAAGAATAAATCTCTTCCTAATAATATCCCTATTTTTATAATTCCAATTTTATTATTCTTCCAAATTTAATCAATTATTTAATTAAAGTTTAATCATTTTAAATTGCTCAATGGGTTTCTACCCTTTAATTATTTAAATTTCAATCATCCAAATCAGATTAGGATCAAACATTTTACTTGTTAATTTTTTATTAAACCTAAAGTTTTAATTAAGGGTTAAAATTTAATTACCATTTTGCCCTTCAAGCCTAATAATTTCATAACTCACTAAATTGAACTCAAATGAACTTGAAATTTTTATGTGACTTCACTCATATGTCAATAAAGACATGAGAGGAGAAAATGTGATTTTTCTGTATTTAATTTATTTATATAATTATTTTTAGTAGAAAATAGAGATTTTCAAGGAAAATTTTGATAACATGACCAAAGGAAAGTTTCTGTCCTTAAGAAAATTAGGGGACATTCCTAATGACCAGAGGACCACTTGGACTAATTTTGGTGATTTTTTGAATTATATTTTATTTATTAGAATTATTTTAAGTTTTAGAGTGTTAATTAATTTAAAAATAGAATATAAGTTGAAAAATGAATTTTATAATTTTTAAAACTCTCTCTGATATCAAGGATTCCAGAGAACTAAATTTTGCAATTTTCTGATTTTTCTTTGATTTATTATAATTATTTTAGTGAAAATGCTAGAAAATACATTTTTTTTAATTTTAAAATTACCCTAGAGCTTTAAAATTTAATATCTCACTAAATAGACCTAGGAAAAATATGGGACTTGTTCCTAAGTGATTAAAATTCAAAATGTGACATTTTGGTGAATTTTATTATTTTTGTGATTTTTATTATTTTTTAATTATTGAAAATATTAAAATATTCTTAAAAATCAACTTTTTTAGAAAATTGAAATTTTAATTTTCTTAAACTCCTTGATATCAGAGAGACTCCAAAACCAATTTGGTGAATTTTTGAAAGATATTTTGAAAGTTATGAATTTTTAAAGTTTAAAATGACTAAGTGGCTTAATCAACCCAATTAGTTGGGCTAACCAAGTCCAATTGACCTAAAATTTTTATGGTGGGTTCCTCTGATCCTAAAGGTCAGTGGAGAATTGATTTCAAGTCAATTTGATCTATGGTTAACTCTAATTAATTAGAGACCTATTTTGGGTGTTTAAGCCAATTAGGGTTAATCCGAGTGAATTAACTCAAATCCTATTTTTCCTAGGGTTCTCTGGTCATAAGGAACATCACCAAATTTTCCTAGAATTTATTTCACAACATGCTAATTATTGGAATTAAAATACTCAAAACAATGACATGAATTTGAAAAATCAATAACTTTTTACAGAGATGGCCTCTGACCTTGGAAAATTCAGAGAATGTCCCTAAGTTCAGAGGCTTCAAAAGCCCTATAGTCTCATGCCATGGTAAATTGTATGCATGCATGGAGAATTAAATGTATGCAGAGAGTAAATAATTAATTAAAAATAAAGTACTGGACAAAATTAATTAATTTCTTTTCCACATTATTCTCCTCTATTCACTGAGCAAGAGGGTATTTTTATTTTATTTTTAGGATTTTTCTACACAAAGATATGGATTTTTAAAGTTCAGGGAATTAAATAAATTAAGAAAATCCCTAATTTTCTACTTAAGTGACGCGGCGCCGCGTCAACCTTAACATCTCCGAAGGCACACGCGTCGCGTTTCCATTCGACGCCGCCATCCGCATCGGCGCTCCCGGGACCCGCTGTATCGCTCCGTCTTCGATCCGACGCGATCCCGGCCTTCCATCCGCGCGTGTATCAAATGAACGGCATCCGTTCATCTTCCCCAAGTGTCCTCACCCGAGAGCCGTCCACACTAAATCCCTAATATCTCACTCGATACTCAATGGATTTTCATGTTCTTATGCTCTATGGATTCGTCTTGAAGAGACGAACACATCTATATGGTTATCATGCATTGAAATTAAGGCATTTGAAATGGAGAATCTCCGGAAGCTCGGGATGAAGAATTAGCTCATACCTTAGCTGCGAGAGGTGAAGCCTCGATCGGAGATGCTCGGCACGTTCGTTGGAGCTGCGGGAGGCTAGGGATGAAGCACGGGGATGTGGTGAATTGCTTAGGTGTGATTTCCACCAAGGTCGATCACAACCTTTGGAGTCCGGAACAAGCCGGGTGGCACGGAGATGGGGCTTTTGCTTGGTGGACACCTTCTCTTGGTCCGAGTGAAGGTGTAGGACCAATCAATTTGAGGATTGATCCACTGTGGAGAAATGTCCTGGTTTTGGGTGGAATTTCAGCTCTGAAATTGAGCTCACAGAGAAGAAATGGCAGGGGGATCTCACTGGGGATCAAGTGCTCTGTGTATGGGGAGGGGTCTGGAACAATTTTGGCGAGTTTTGGCAAGGTTTTTGCAACTCTCCTCTCATGGCCGTGAGGGGGTGGTGTTTAAATAGGCATGGTCGGAGGCTCTCCCGGGGGGTTTAATGGTTGGGATCGATTGCTTAGGTCGAGGGAAGAACAGCCATGCTATCCATTTGGGTTGGGACAAGTCGACAATGGAGAATTCCAATGTTGGCTCACATGTGAGCTTTCGGCCATGGTGTTTTCCGGCGGCTGGGGTGGCTGGCCGGCGAGCATGGGTCACCCTCGGGGTCGAGTGGGTCGGGGCTTAATGTTTGTGAAGGCAATTGGTGGGCTGCCATGTGTAAAGTGGTTGAATCGAAATGGAATGGGGAAGGGGTCATTTTGGCTTCAATTTGGTCAACCCATTGGTTTGGGTTGGGTGCACCTCCCCATGGCTCTGATTTTGGGCTTAGAGGATCAGTTGGGTCAGCTGCCATGGAGTGGTGAAGTCTCCATCCATGGTGAGGTGGCTAAGCATGGTTTAGTGTGTGACATGCTTAAGGTAAAAAAAGGTTAAAGGAGGTTTAAGAAAGAACCCCCTCTTCTTGCCATAAATGGACTAATGACAAGTCAAAGCCCTCATGGCTTCATGTGGCTTGAGAATGGCTTGTTCATGGCTCCATTTGGCTTGGGAAAAGGTTGATTTGTTTCATGAAAAGGGTTTTAGAAGTATTTGACATTTAGGGGATAATTTGACATGTGGCTTGATTTGGAATGGTTTAATTGATGATTTTGAAACTTAGGGGTGATATTGATCAAATGGATGATGAGGGGAAATGTCATATGGGCTTTGGGACCAATTTTGGGCCTTTGGATGTGGTAAAGTATGGGCTTTTAAAATGGTTTAGGAAAGTGGGCTTTTGAATTTTAAAATGGATTTTGGGATGAAATTTTGGTAAAGGCTTGGGCCAAATAATTGTTGAGTTTGGTTTAGGGATGCTTCATGAGTGGTTTGAAACAAATTTGAGGTGATTTGGGTTTGAATTGGTTTGGATATGGGCCTTTTTGGTAAAGAGGCTAAGGTGGGCCAAAATGGGCTACCATGGGCCAAAGTTGGGCTAGAGTTGAAATTGATGTAAAATTAATGTTGGGAAATGTTTATGGAAGTGTCTCAAAGAGGTTTTGGCTTTGGTTAGGTTTTGATTTTAGGATTTGGGCTCATTTGGGCTAGGTTTAGGTTTAGGTCAAAATTGGGCTTTTTGATTTTGGGTTGAATTTGAGTGGGGTTTGGGTCTAAATTTTGAGCAAATCATGTTAGTGTTTTGTTTATGGGGATGTTAATGAAGGTTTGGAAAAGATTTGGGGTTAATTGGAGTTGAATTGGGTGAGTTTGGGTTAGGTTTGGGTCATAGGTCCAAATTGGGTGAAATTGGACCCAAATTTCAATCAAATTAAGCTTGGCTTTGGTCTAGATTGGTGTTGGGGATGTTGAATTGAAGTTTAGAATTGAATTGGACCAGAATTTGGGTCAATTGGGTAGGTTTGGTTTGACATTGGGTTTACTTTGGGTTAAAATGGGTCAAATTGGGGGTTTTGATAAAAGTGGGGTAAATTGACAAAATTGGCCCATGGTGTAGTTGAACAAAATGAAATTGGGAATATTTGGGATTTTCTGGAATTTTCTGGGAGTTTTCTGAATTTTTAGATTTTTTGGCTAAGAAGGGTATTTTGGGTATTTGGAGGGTATTGGGAGGTATTCTTGGAATTTTTGGTATTTTTGGCTAGGAATGGTCAATTTGAGTGATGTGGAAATGTTTAGGAATGGTTTTGAGGAATTTTGGGTAATTTGGAAATTTTGGAGGATTTTGGGTAGTTTCAAGGGCATTTGGTAGGGTTGGTGGGTGTAGGGTCCCTGGGGTCAAAAATTGAAAATTTGGAAAATGGAAGATTAGGTGAATGTAAGTGGAATAAAATCATTTTGGTTGAGCCATGAAGCCACATCAAGCCCACATGAGCCATGAAGGGACTCATTTGAGGCATTCACCATGTTGTTCCTAACCTCTAGCCGAGGGCTTAGGGGTTAAGGACCATCCATGTGAATCACCTTTATGAGTCGGGAGGTCGAGTTAGGTATAGGGGTGTGATTTTAAGAGGTGTGTGAAAGTGTAGTGCACGGGTGTAGTGTGTGTGCAAGTCGACCCTTCACCGGACCGGGCCGCCAGGGGCGATCCTAAGGCCGAAGAGTCCTATAGGAACTCATCCTTTAAACTTCCACATTTGATTTCAACCCTACAGGTGATTAGGGGTCTACGGTCGAGTTTGTGGAGTTTGCGGGGAGTTAAGAAGTGGTTTGAATTTCTAGGTGGTGGGTCCCAATTCTAGTCCTCTAAGATAGTCAAAGGAAAAGCCTAAGGCTAGATCCTAAGTACTAAAGAGAAGAAGGGAAGACCTCATCAAAAATGAGGTCAACAAACACAATGAAATCCACAGGAAAAATAAATTGATCCACTTTTACCAAAATATCTTCTATAACTCCTTTAAGATATGTGATCGAACGATCTGCTAATTGCAGAGTTACAGTAGTCAGTGTTATTTCTCCTAGTCCCAGTCTTTTGAATATTGATAGAGGCATAAGGTTAAGGCTTGCACCCAAATCACATAAAGCTTTTCCACAGAATCTTTCTCCGATTGCAAATGAAATTGTGAAACTACCAGGATCTTTAAGTTTTTCAGGAAGCTTTTCCTGAATTATCGCACTGCACTCCTCACTAAGTGCAACAGTCTCATTTTCTTCAAACTTCCTTTTTTTATTAAGAATATCCTTCATAAATTTCGCATAGCTTGGCATTTGTTCTAGGGCTTCAGCAAATGGAATATTAATGGTAAGCTTCTTTAATATCTCCAAGAATTTTGAAAATTGCTTATCCAACTTTTGTTGACAAAGTCTCTGAGGAAATGGAGGTGGTGGTTTTTCTAAATCAACCTTAGGCGGAGAAATATGTCTTTCAAAACCTTTTGGAGCGTCCTCTTTAGGTCTTTCAATTTCTACTTTCTCTACTTCAGTCTCTTTTTGAACTCTACCTTCCAATTCTTTTCCACTTCTCAGTTGAATTGCCTTCACTTGTTCTTTATACTTTTCTCTTGGATTCACTTCAGTATTACTTGGAAGGATTCCTTGGGATCTATTACTTAAGGCATTTTCAATTTGTTCCAATTGATTTTCAATATTTCTGATGGTTTCTCCTTGAATTTGTAATTGATTTCCCATATGTGATACTACTTCTTCCATAGACAACTTCTTCTCCTTATTTTCTAAAGCATTGTTATAACTTTGAAGGATAAGTTAATCTATTATTATTATTACCTTAGTTGTTCCGATTCCCCGATGGGTTTACTTGGGTGTTCCCCATTGTTGATTAACACCACCACGATTATTGTTATTCCAGTTAAAATTTGGATGATTCTTCCGACCTCAGGTTATAATAATTGGAATATGGGTTGTTAGGTTTGATTATAGAATTCACAGTTTCTGGTGAAGAATAAGAATCAACCATTTGGCCTAATGAATTTTCTTCAATCATGAGATTTGGATGAGAAAAATTCATCCCAAATTGGTCTATCTTCCTTCATACAGCAGCAACTTGATTTGCTAACATTGTAAAAGCATCATTTTCATAAACACTGGATACCTTTTTAGGATTTAACCTTTCAGAAGGCCATTGAAAATTATTAGTAGTCATTTCTTCAATTAAAGCATAAGCATCAGAAAATGGTTTAGACATTAATGATCCACCAGCAGCAGCATTGATGATTGATCTAAGAGATCCAACTAATCCATTATAAAAAGTTTGAATTATTAACCAATCTGGTATCGCATGATGTGGACATTTCCTGAGGAGTTCTTTAAATCTTTCCCATGCTTCATATATTGATTCTCCTTCAAACTGACAAAAAGATGTTATATCATTTCTCAACTTAGCAGTCTTAGATGGTGGAAAAATTTAGCAATGAATTTTTGTGACAGTTCACCCCAAGTTCTAATTGATGCAGGTGCTAACGAATATAACCACATTTTAGCTTTATCCCTTAGTGAGAAAGGAAAAACTCTAAGTCTATAACATCATCCGAAACACCATCATATTTAAAAGTAGCACACAACTCTAGAAAATTAGCAAGATGCAAATTAGGATCTTCAGTTGTTGCTCCCCCAAACTGATTATTTGACACCATTTGGATAATAGCAGGTTTAAGCTCAAAAGAATTAGCAACTACGAGCGGGGTTTTGAATACTACCACGAAGTTCATCTACTTGTAGGGTTAACATAATCTCTTAAAGGTCTTAATTCTTGATGGATGCCAACATTTTGATTTTGATGATTTGCTATTTCTTGAATATTTTTTCTTTTTCTGTATTTTTAATTTTTTTGATTTTTCTGATATTTCTTTCTAATTCAGAATAGTAAGGCACAAGTCCTTCAGAACTTGAACTACGCATGCAACAATAAAACAAAACAAAATACAACACACAAACAAAAATAAAGAAAAGTAAAAATTTAAAATTTCTTAATTCTCTTTAAAATGCAATTTAAATAATTTTCCCCAGCAACGGCGCCAAAAACTTGATCCCTGATAAATATAAGCGCAACGGATGCCAGAAACTTGATACTGTCCTGTAAATGTAACGACGCTAAAAACTTGATTCCCGGCAAACAGCGCCCAAAAATTGATCCCGTCCGGTAGATATATGTGCTTACAAATATGATATGAAAATTGGCAACGACGCCAAAAACTTGGGCCTCGAGGAATATATGTATGTGTGCCAAAAACTTGACTCCACACCAAATATATGTGATTTAGATATGAAAATTGAGATTTTATAATATGGGATACTACGCAAGTATACATATCGTTTATCACGTAATAAAGGACTTTTTAATTAAGCCCCGAGATATCGAACCCACAGGGAAAATGTAAAATCTTTAAAGGAATCAGAGAAATTATCTTTTTACTTTCTTTGATTGTTTTCGAAAAAGTATGTCTTGATTTTGAAAAGTTTTGAAGGTTGATATGTCTTTTAAAATTTTCTTAATAAAATGCTAAACAAGAAATTAAAATTACAATAACTAATAACATTGGATGTAAAATACTATTAACTAGAATATCTTTTTCTTTCCTTTCAAGAAGTAGTAATAATTCTTAAAGTATTGTTGTGGAAGTATTCAAATTTTTGTTGTGACAGATAGAAGCAAATGTGTTCTTTACCCTTACTTGGTTCTATAAAGAACATAGAGTTAATTTGAAATTTATATTATTTTGAACATGGTTAGGCGGGGAAGATATCGATCTCTCACTCTAGAGTTCCATCGATTCCCACCACCTGGGGGCTAACTTCTCATAACAAAACTCAAAACTTCAAACCAAATTAGGGGGTTTTAGCCTGTTACTCTAAAATCCTTTAATTATACTCCCTTTCATAAAAATATCTTCTAATATTACATTCAATTATATGGATTACAATTCTCACCCATATAATTGCATGTGATTCCTACTAACTTTTATGAGACAATACCGCATTGGATCTTACATAATCTCAAAAAATTTCACAACTTAACAGGACAAATTAAGAAGCAAGCAAAGTTTTTAGAATCAATCTTCACAACTTCTTCCAACTTTTAAACACTTATACTTTCCCCAACAATTCTCTTTAAATTAATTACTTCTCCATTTAAGAAAGAAAAAGATAAAGTAAACTACTCAGAATGCATTGAGAAAATATAAAAACACATTGATTTAAAATTAAAAAAAAACGATAAGAAAAATAATAAATGAAAACAAGTATTAATAAACTAAATAAAAGTAAACACTTATCTGAAAATCCTCTCCACAAGACTAAGGAAGTTCCTCTGAAACTTTGACTCTTCGCTAAACTACTCCTCAGAGCAAGTCTCCCAACTCTGATGACTCAGAATACAGACTTCGGACTTCAATAAAAACTAAACTAAAAGAAAGAAAAGAAGTGGGAAGAAGAATACTTCATTCCGACCATTTTCTCCTTTCTACTCTCTACTCCTACTCTAAAATAAAAACTCTTAAAAATGCAGTGGAAGAACAAAAGAAAGAAAGAAAGAAAAGAACCCTTCAAAATGCAAAGGAAGAGTCTCCTAATCTTTCCTAAGACTCTCTTTAAATAGTAAACCAAAAGGTGTCTTGGTGTCTCTTCAAAATGTGTCCAGATTAAATGTATCTACCAAGGAACGCACCCCTTCATTCAAACTTGCCGCCCAAAGGAAGTTATGGTAGTTACCACCAAGAGTTGCATCCCATCCCCTTTGAAATTGGCGCCAAATCCATTTGAAATTTGATTTTTAACTGTGGCGGCTAAGCGCCGGCCGGCGCTTAGCTGCCAGTGCCAAATTTTTTATTTTTCATTTTTTAGCTCCAAATTTGATCCAATTTTGTTCCTTTAATCATGACCATCCATTTTCATCATACCTGCAAGAAAAACACAAAATACCTTCTATTAAAGTGCAATATCATTAAAAATAAGTATAAAAATGTGCATGAAAATACTATATATTTTAGGTGTATTGCTGTTGTTGGATCATTAATAATAATCCTTTTATTAAGGAATATTCTTTAATAGAGGATATGGCTACTATTAATTTTCAATGGCCCTCTGAATAAGTAAATCAAAAAAGAGTAGCTAGTATTCAAGATTTTGATGTAGTGTCTATATTGGTTTCTCAAATTGCTGTTATTTCAAAGAAAACAGATCAATTCTGAATGAACTATTGTCAAATGCTTTAGGTGTTAGAGGAAATTTTATTGGGACAAATGGTAGATTCTCAATCATCTTATGAGACCTTGAATGCTATAAATAATAGACCCAACAATCCTTATTCAAATTATTATGATCCTGGTTGGAAAAACCACCCAACCTAAACTGGAATAATAACACTGCTACTGTTAATCTGCAGTGGGGGAACAATTATGTGAACTCATTGGGAAATTCGAACAACCAGGGTAACACTAACTATAGACCTTCTTATCCTCCAGCTTTCAATAGTAACCTGCAATTTAAGAAAAAGAAATTTTCTATGGAAAAATTAATATTAAACATGGATAATCAATTACAAAGTCAAGGTAATCAATTACCAAGTCAGGGAGCTGCTATTAAAAATATTGAAAATCAATTAGAACATATTGCTACTGCACTTAGTAATATACCTTCAGGAACTCTCCCTAGTAATGTTGAAGTTAACCCAAAGGATCAAAGTAAAGAACAAATTAAGGCTATTAGTGCGACTTTTTTAATTTGCCAAAATTTATGAACTCAGATTTATATATATATATTGATTTAGTTTTCTATTGAGTCACCCAATTAAACGCAAGTATGTGTATCGCTCAAGTAATACAGAGCTCTAGTGGAGTCCTAGATATCGATCATACAGGGAGGAAATTAATTTTATGGTGTAGCACAGAAATCACTTCTCGAATCACAGCACAATTGCAAGTAATTACAATTCTTAAAATAGAGACAAACAGTTGTAGTTACTAATTCTACCAAAGTACGTTCTAACCTTCTAGCAAGTTAAACTAACACAAGACTAAATTTATAACAAAGTTCAGTTGTAAGAAAGAATCTTCCTCCTCTCCAATTATAATATGATGATTTTTGTGACATAGATCAGTGATGCAAATGTATTGTGCCAAATAGGAGCATTTCTATTCTTTACCCTTTTCTAAGCACATAAAGAACATTGGCTAATCCTAAGTTCAATCCCCAAATTTGTGGTTAGGCTGGTAGGATACTGGCTCTCACTCCAGAACTCCCACTTCCCTTCCCCTGAAGGCTAACTCTCGCTTTCGTTTCCAAACCCTAGGACCAAATTAAGGATTTCAGCCTGTCACTCTGAAATCTTCAATTCTACGCCCATCAAAATATATTTCTCTATTTATTTGCACTCAACCCCCATGAACTATGCCACTCATTCATGGACATTGAATGTGACCTTCACTTTTGTTGTGGAACTCATAATCCTTTGGAACAATGTTTCCCAACAAGCTTTAACAATTTAATTGGCCAGATCAAAAAATAAATGAAGTTCGAGGTGAAAAGGTCATCACAAATTCTCCAAAATAAATCGGCACATCATTTCCATATCACAACATCAGCACATCACATGAAAATGAGGAAGACAAAGAAATCTACTCAAGACTCATGAGGAAAAGATGACAAAACATGGATTTTATATATAAAAGCAATGTCATACAAACAGAGTAAAGAAAAGATAACTTATCTCAAACTCTTCCCCAAGTGAATCTCAAGGAATTCCTTTGAATCCTCTTATTTCTTCACAATAACACACAATTCTCTCTTTAGATAAGTAAGGAAGAAGAAGTCTCTCACTTTCCCTCTCCTCCTACACTCCTTAGAAGAGAACACACAAACCTTAGATTTCCTAAACAAAAGAAAAGACACTCACTCTTCACTCCCTCACTCTAAACTCTCCCCCCCTCTCTAAATTTGGCTCCAAAATAGTTTAAATCCGGTCATAATGATTTCCAAAGAGTTTCTTCAAGCGTCCCTCCAAAATCCGACCAAATACATTGAATATAGTTTGAATTCAGGATAGGGCGTGGTTCGATGCAGGATAGAGCGTTGTCCGGCAATATTTTCTGCCTTTTGGGTCCAAAGTCTCTATAAATTGGCGCGGTCTAGCGCTGGTGACAGCACTGTTCAGCGCTAGTTCAATAAAATGCACTTTTGCCTATTTTGCTCCAAATTTGCTCCCTTTCGCTTCCTTTTGCTCCAAAGGCCTAAAATCATTGTATCTGCATGAAATCATGAACATATCTTTCTTTAAAGTGCAATATCATCAAAAACAGGTATGAGATTGACATTAAAAAGCTAAAAAAATTTTCAATGGATCAAGATCCCCCAAACTTAATTATTACTTGTCCTCAAGTAATTTTAGTTAATATATAAAATAATGATCCACTGCAATGAACTTTATGTCCAGAATACCATAATTTTGACTTAGATAAGTACAATAGTGAAATTTTCAGAAAGATCTTTGAATAATTCAAGTAAATTCTGCAGGTGCAAGACTATCTAGTAATCAAGTCTAAGAGTTCTAGCCTTCTATTCATTTCAAAAATGACTGTAGATTATCCTATTAAGACACTTAAAAGTATTACATGAAAAGAAGTTTTGTGAGAACACTACTAGTAAAGATGCTAATCCATACATATAAGTTCAGGAAAGTAATTAAGTTTTCCTTTTAGGTAGGTCCAAGTGAAACCAATTTTTTATTAGGCATCTCCTCAAGCTTTTTTTCACTTCTTTTTCTTTTCTTTTTATTCTTTTCTTCTTTCTTTTTTTTTTCTTTTTCTTTTTCTTTTACTTTTTGCTTTTTCAAGTGAGGATTACTGTATCTGGATTGCCTTTAATAATTTTGAACTTCACCCTTTTCACCCTAAATTTGAAACTTACCACAATCCTTTACCTTATAGGCATTTCTTTAGCTTATTATTGATTCATCATAGAGTCTCAATCCTTTCCTTTCACATAAAGTTTTAGGATTCTTAATACTCCAAACATACAATTTTTCTTACTTTGAATAGTTGATTATAGTCTTATTCTCTTATACAAATATCTTAGCCTGCAGAATTACTTTTCATTACCAAATACTTCCATTCAAATCCACTAAAGTATTTAAATAAAATTAAAATACAGTTATCTAAAATTGAGTTCTATCACAGGAAATCATGTTAATAATTTTGAAAATACTTTTGAATGAGAACAATTAACAATTATTTTTTTCCCTCCCTAAAAATTAAATTTTTGAATATTAATACAATTAACATGGGAAGAAAGAAAAGATATAAACATATATAACTCATACCTCAATATGTTGGGATTTTCATACCTTTGAGTTTAGGCAGGTTTTCTTCATAAATTAGAACATTAGGCCTGAAATAATTAAGAGCATTTCTATACACAAATATGAGTTAGAAAATTGTAAGGGAAGAAGTTTAAAACATAAAACATCAACTAAGCACATAACATTAACATCCGAATGTTACAATCATAGATTAAATTAACAGACTAAACCACATGCAAACTCTACTATCACATCACATTCATCACAATCCAACATAAAGTTTGTTGCAAACATAACCAAATACAAATCAGAGACATTCTAAGGTACATCACAAATACATAAACAAATATAAAATAAAATGAAAATAAAACTACATAAACTACCAATCATCTTCTGCAGGAGCTCTACCATCATCAGGTTCATCAGGCTGGTATGGAGTGTACTCAGGGTATGTAGGAAATACAGCACCAGTGTCTCCCCTGAAAAATCTCATATGTGCGTCATGATAAGCTATCTCATATTCTCGCCACCGCACTTGATAATCATCATTTATCTTATTCCTTGTTTCTAGTCCTTCTACTCTGGTGTTCAACCTTTCTAACTGATCCATAACATCATTTAGAGTAGGCTCCCTAGATGTAGACGGTCTCTCATAACTAGAAGAAGGTTCATCATCTTTCTTACTCCATTTCCATCCTACATGGGCTTCGTAGGTTTTCAAATTTAGTTTACTAATAGGATTCAGGGGATGAACTACCTCATCATTATCTTCAGTTGCTACACCTGACTGAATACACAAGGCATGAATCAGGCTGGGTGTCCTAGTCCACCTGTAGTCTCTCCTTTTGAACTTGTCAAAATACTCTTAAGAATAATAGCCCCAATAATGATATTCTTCATATTCTGAATACAGTAATTCAGAATAGCTCTGTCTACAGTAACCTCGCTGTGATGGCTGATAGGCAGAAGTCTTGCAGAAATGAAACAATGACAGGATTTCGATACAGGATTCAATGTAGAAAGTCCATTCCCCTTTTATGTCAGTCAAATAGTTCATAATCATATCCAATGCTTCATTAGTAACAGGAAAATTTTTATATTCACATAAGAAGGGTTCTCTCAACTGATAAAATGCATTGATGCGTGCGGGGGCAAATTCAACCATTTGTCCTCTAACAAGGATATATTCGCTCTCAGAATAGTATAAATTTACATAAAATTCTCTTACAATCCCCAACATCGCTTCAAAAGTAAAATAACAGAAAATTTCCCATTGATGATTTGCAGTTTGTTCTTCAATCACACCTCCAGGATTTTCAAAGGCTTTTTCTTGAATACACTTCTTATTGCTAAGAAATGTACTGAAACGAGAATAAGTCTTGAAATTCATAAATTTACTCTCATCATAATCAGATTTTATTTTCCCCTTAGCCATTTTTGGAGCCATTTGTCTAAAAATATCAAATTTATCCAAATCAATTTCAAAATTGCAATGTAATGGACTCCAAAGTAAATTTAAATAGATAAGAACTCCAATACCATGGAAAATCTCCAAATTTTCTCTAAAAACCTCAAAATTCAAATTTTCCTAATGCAGGAGATTTTCACGGTCAAAATCGAAAAAATTTAGTTTAAAGTGTAGCTCTTACCAAGAGAAGATGAAATCCGAACTTTTCCGGCCACGAAATCGCTTCAAATCCAAATGTAAGTGAGCCCTGGGTGCAAAAATCGGCCTCAGTTAGAGCTAGAAGATGATGGTTTGGGCAAAAATGGCAGGTCCCAGGGATAAATTGTGAAATTTTGGGGTTTATGGCCTTTTTCTGGTCTAGCGTGGTCCAGCACTGGTGACTGCGCAGTTCGGAGCTATTTCCTGCTCTAAAGGCTAAACTCTCTGTATTTTGGCGTGGTCCGGTGCTGGTGACAGCGCTGTTCGGTGCCAATTCTAAAACTGGGCTTCCGACTTTCTTTTGCAATTTTGATCTTTTCAAGCCCGCTCTGACGTCTAATTAGTCTAATTAACAATTGTATAACATACTAAAGCAATGACAAATGATATTTTTAAACACAAACAACACAAAATATCACTTTGATATATAAAATCCAAATTACAAACACATACAAATAACACTAAACACTACACATCGTCAAGCCATAAAATTCTAAAATTCAGTGTCGCTCACAACCACAACACAATAACGTTGAAAACTAAACAAGAAAGTAAGTCCAAATATAACATCCAAGAAAAGCAAAGCAAAGCAATCACTTCAAATACACAAACATAGAAATATAATAATTCAGTCTTCATTCTTTCTCAGAACTATCATCAACTCTTAAATCTCCAATTGATTGAGCGTGAATGAACAGATTGTAGAATGGACGAAACGGGAATTCTTCAGTAGAATCTCCCTCAAACCAACATTTTCTTCTCATCAAACGTTTCAAACTTCCTTTGAGATACCCAGAATGATCAAAGTGTTCCTTCATTCTCCAATCCAGATTATCAAAGAAGTCAGATAGATTATTGATTGCATTCATCAGGTGTTCAACTTCCTTTTCCAATTTCTTAGTTTTCTTCAAGATGATCTGTGAACTTTCAAGAACGTAAGGAGGAATAGGTGTCGAACTCTGAGATGGTTGATCTTCAATAATACTCATGTCATAAATATCACCAACTGCCTGGTTATTATGTTCATATGTTGGGTCTATAGGCTTCCAAGGTAGAAGTATTCTTTCTCAATTCTCATATGACACTTGTTATTGACTAAAGAGGAGAAATATGGTGGAAGGATATTCAAGTCCATACTTTGATCCATGAATGATCAATCCCAAAATAGATTTAACAATTATAGAACCAACATCAATAGGCATTCCCATTTGAATACAATAGTTCAAAATAGCACACTCCTTAGTTACATTACTGATTTTCATAGTTGTGAGCAATTTTGCACATATGAAATAATTTAAGTGCTTTGACGTAGGATTTAACAATGTGGTCAAAAAACTTACATACCTGTTATCTCTTATCTCTTATTCATCAATTTCATTCGTTAAATATCTGTATATATCATTGATATTGTCCTTCGTTAGGGTGAATTTGGAATAGTGGCAGATCGACACATTCTCAATCATTTATAAATCATTAATCTTTGCTGGAGTAAATGTGACAAACCTACCTCACACATAGACTGATCCTTGGTTGATTCCATGAAGATTTGCATAAAACTCCTTCACAACCAGGACAACTATGGCGGTAGTAGTATAACAAAACACTGCCCAACGTCTCTGAATAATGATTTCATCAATTCGAGTAGTAGGAGAATTCGTACCTCGAATCACAAATCCTTGCTCTTTAATCAACCTCATCTTTGAGATATTCTTGTTGAATAGACTTTGTGCTTCGAAACTGACGAACTTTATATGGTTGAAAACTTGAAATCTTGAAGTTTCTATCTGATCAGAATCCATTTGAAAGAGATTTGGGATCTTCCTTTTCATTCCTCTGGTAGTTCTGGCATCTAGTGGCAGTTTTTGGGAGTTTAAGTGGAAGAATTGCCACCAAGAACTGCCAAAACTCAAACTTAAAGATGAACAACTGTTTTCTGAATAACGGCGCGATCTGGCACTGATAACAGTGTTGTTTCGCGCTAGTTCAAATTTTGTCAAACTTCATTTTGTCTAAATTCATTCCAAACTTTGATTTGATTCATTTCTTTAATGTTTTTAATGATATTTAAGGAAGGGTAGGACTTAATTAAGTAACAAACAAACACAAATAACACATCAAACAAGCAAACACTCAACTACTGCGGGTTGCCTCCCACAAAGCACTTGGTTTAACGTCGTCAGCCCGACATAACTTTCAGTTATTCAGGTTGATCCAACATTAAAACCTCTTTAAAATTACGTCTATTTCCTTCAAAATATGGTTTTAATCTTTTTCCATTAACTTTGAATATTCTTTTAGATTTAGGGGTTTCGATAATCACAGCTCCAAATTGATAGATTTTTACGACAGTGAAAGGTCCTTCCACCTAGATTTCATTTTCCCGGGAAATAATTTCAATCTTGTATTGTATAAAACTTTTTTTCCCGGTTCAAATTCCTTTTTAACAATCTTCTGATCATGCCATATGTTTCTTCTCTCCTTGTATATTATATCATTATCATATGAATCATTTCTGATTTCTTCTAATTCATTTAATTGCAACAGTCTTTTCTCACCAGTGTCTTTCAAATTAAAGTTTAATTTCTTTATCACCCAATATGTTTTATATTCTAATTCAACTAGCAAGTGACAAGTCTTTCCAAAGATTAATCTATAAGGGGATATTACTATAGGAGTTTTATAAGCAGTTCTGTATGCCCATAAATCAGTGTCTAATCTAGCAGACCAATTTAATTTCTTAGGATTTATGAATTTTTCCAAAATTCGTTTAATTTCACGATTAGATACCTCTGCTAAGCCATTAGTTTGGGGATGATAAGCTGCAGAGATTCTATGCATAATATTATATTTTTCTACCAATCTCTGAATCAGATTATTCTAAAAATGGGATCCTCGATCAATGATGATTACTCTAGGCATTCCATATCTTATGAAAATATTTTTCATTAAAAACTTTGAAACAGTTCAAGCATCACACCTAGGTAAAGTTATTACCTCAATTCATTTTGATACATAATCAACAACAATCAGTATATATATATTTCCAAATGAAGGCATAAATGGTCCCATAAAATCTAATCCCCAAGCATAAAAAATTTCAACTTCCAAAGTAAAATTAAGAGACATTTCATTTCTTCTAGATATTGCCTATTCTCTGACATAGATCACAAGTTTTAATAAATCTATAAACATCTCTGAAAATAGTAGGCCAATAAAATCCAGATTGCAAAATCTCATGTGCAGTTCTATCAATTTTGAAATGTCCTCCAAATTCATAATCATGACATTCTCGAATAATTCTTTCAGTTTCTTCATAAGGCACACATCTCCTAATAATAAGATCTTTACATTGCTTATACAGATAAGGATCGTCCCAAAATTAAAATTTAGCATCATGCATAATTTTTTTTTGTTGTTGCATTGTTAATTCAGGTGGTAAAATATTACTCACGATGTATTTTACAATGTCAGCATAACATGGCAAATTTCCTTCAGTAATATTATATAGTTGCTCATCAGGAAAAGTTTCTATTATTTCCCTTTTAAATTCATCCAAATTAGGTTGTTCAAGTCTTGATAAATGATAAGTTATTTGATTATCGACTCATTTTCTATTAATGATCTCAAAATCGAATTCTTGCATTAAAAGTATCTATCAAATCAGTCTTGGTTTAGCATCCATCTTTTGCATTAAATAATTAATAGCAGAATGATTAATATGCACTATACATTTAGCTCCAATTAAGTAAGATCTAATTTTTTTAAAGGCATAATCGATAGCTAATAACTCTCTTTCAGTAGTGGTGTAATTAATTTGAGCATCAGTAAGAGTCTTACTAGCGTAGTATATAACTTTAAACATTTTCTCGTGCCTTTACCCTAAAACCACTCCAATAGCATAATCGCTAGCATCGTATATTAATTCAAATGGTTCTTCCAGTCATGTGAAACTATTATAGGGGTAGCGATTTATTTTTCCTTTAATAGATCGAAACCTTTTAAGCATTCATCGTTAAAATCAAACTTCCTATCTTTTTCCAAAAGTTAGCATAGAGGCTTAGTAATTTTTGAAGTCTTTAGTATATTGCCTGTAGAATCCTACATGTCCTAAAAAGCTTCTTACCCCTCTCACGGTTGTTGGAGGTGGTAATTTTTCTATAATTTGAATCTTCACAGAATCTACTTTCATGCCATATTTAAATAGTTTATGCGCAAGCACAATTCCTCCTGCAACCATTAATTGACACTTTTCCTAGTTTAGGACTAAATTTGTTCTTTCGCATGCCTCTAAAACTTTCTTTTAAATTGCATAAGCATGCATCAAATGAATCTCCAAATACTGAGAAATCATCCATAAACACTTCTATTTTATCATCTATTAATTTCCTAAATATGGACATCATACATCTTTGAAATGTTACAGGCGCATTACATAATCCAAAGGGCATTCTTCTAAAAGCAAAAGTTCCATAAGGGCTAGTGAATATAGTCTTCTCTTGATCCTCATGAGCAATAGGTATTTGGTGATAACTGGTATATCCATTCAAAAAGAAATAATATTTGTGTCCAGCAAGTCTGTCTAGGATTTGGTCTAAAAAAGGTAAAGGGAAGTGATCTTTTCTGGTGGCGGCATTTAGTTTTCTATAATCAATACATATTTGCCAACCAGTGACTTGGCTTGTCTGTATAATTTCATTTCGTTCATTTACGTCAACAGTCACCTCTACTTTCTTAGGAACACAATGAATTGGGCTTACCTAAACACTATCAAAAATAGGATATATAATTCCAGCATATAACCACTTTAAAATCTCTTTTTAACCACTTCTTTCATTATTAGGTTCAGTCTCCTTTGTGGATCAACTCTAGGTTTATGCTGTTCATTAAACAAAATTCTGTGCATACAAATCAATGGACTGATTCCTTTAATATTTGCCATGGACCAACCAAAAGCCTTTCTGTATCTTTTTAAGGTGTCCAGTAATTTTTGCTCTTGATATTCATTTAAATTCTAAGATACAATGACTGGTAAGGTAGATAATTCTCCTAAAAACATATACTACAAATAATTAGGGAGAATTTTCAACTCAAGTTCAGGGGGTTTAATGATAGATGAAATTAAACTTGTATCTCCATTTTCCATTGTATTCAATCTTTCAAATCTTTCCTGAACAAATTCTAACTTTTCATTCTTCATATCATCCAAATCATCTTCACTTTCACTTTCATTTTCATCCTCACATTCCAAATTCTCTTCTAATACTTCTTTAAAATGATCTTCTTTCATATAATCACAGATTTCTATTCAAAAGCCCTCACCATATTTTTCAGTTGAAGGGTATTTAATATATTTCAGAATATTGAAAGTTACCTCTTGATCATTAACTCTAATAGTTAATTCTCCTTTTTGAACATCGATCATAGATTTCCCAGTAGCAAGGAATGGTCTTCCCAAATAAATTGGAATTTCTTATCTTCCTTCATATCTAATATAATAAAGTCCACAGGAAAGATAAATTTATCCACTTTCACTAATACATCTTCCACAACTCCTTTAAGATAAGTGATAGAACGATCAGTCAATTGAAGAGTCACAGATGTAGGTGAAATTTCTCCTATTCCCAATCTTTTGAAAGTTGATAAAGGCATAAGATTAATACTAGCTCCAAGATCACATAAAGCTCTTCCGAAAATTTTCTCACCTATAGCACATGGGATAGTGAAACTACCTGGGTCTTTAAGTTTTTCAGGAAGCTTCTTCTGAATAATTGCACTACACTCACCGCTAGTCTTTGAACTTTCTTTTCTTTTTAAGAATATCCTTCATAAACTTTGCATAATCAAACATCTGCTCTAATGCTTCAACTAAGGGAATATTAATCGTTAATTTCTTAAGAATTTTTAAAAACTTTACAAATCTATTATCCCTATTTTTGTTTCTTTACTCTTTGAGGAAAAGGAGGATGTGGTTGTTCAACAGTTATCTTCATTAGTTCAATCGGATATTCTTCTAGATATATCCTATTAGAACCTTTCTCGATGTTCACTTCCTCTTTTTTGACTTCGATTTCTTTTTGAACTCTTGGTTCCAATTCTTTTCCACTCCTTAATTGAATTGCTCATTATTTTGATCTTTTAGGTTGATCTCAACATTGTTAGGAAGATTTCCAGAAGGTCTATTATTAAGCGCAGTAAAGATATGTCCCAATTGATTCTCAATGTTCTTCATTGCAACATTTTGAGCTTGAATTTGATTACTCATATTCAAAATCATTTCTTCAGTAGACAACTTCTTTTTCTTAAATTGTTAGTTACTATTAAAACCAGGAGAATAAGAAGGTCTATAATTGATATTTCCTTAGTTGTTAGGATTTTCAACTAGATTCATAGAATTGTTTCCCCAATGCAGGTTAACAACAACATTGCTATTATTCCAGTTGAAGTTTTGGTGATTCTTTAAACTAGGATTATAATAATTCGAATAGGAATTATTGACTTTGTTATTTATGGAATTCAAGGTTTCATGAGGTGTCTGAGAGTCTATCATCTGTTCTGATGAATTTTCTTCTAACACAGGGGGTGTTGGAGAATAATTCATTCCATATTGATCTATTTTCTTAGAAAGTGCTGCAATTTGAGAGACTATCATACTTATCGCATCAAAATCATGAATACTAGCTACTCTCTTAGGATTTTCCCGCTCAGAGGGCCATTGAAAATTATTAATAGTTATCTCTTCAATTAACAAATATGCTTCATCAAAAGGTTTTGACCTTAATGATCCACCAGCCGCAGTATCGATAATCGATCTCAAAGATCCCACTAATCAATTATAAAATGTTTGAATTATTAACCAGTCTGGTAAAGCATGATGTGGAAACTTTCTCAGAATATCTTTGAATCTTTCCCAAGCTTCATATATGGATTCTCCATCAAACTAACTAAAAGATGTGTTATCATTCCTCAGCTTAGCAGTTTTTAAAGGAGGGAAATATTTTGACAGAAACTTTTGTGAAAGTTCTCCCCAAGTTCTGATAGATCCAGGTGTTAACGAATTTAACCGCGCCTTAGCCTTATCCCTTAATGAAAAAGGAAAAAGTCTAAGCCTAACAGCATTATTTGACACTCCATTGTATTTAAAGGTAGCACACAGTTCTAGAAAACAAGCGAGATGTAAGTTAGGATCTTCATTAGGTGTTCCTCCAAATTGATTATTCTGTACCATTTAGATAATAGTAGGTTTAAGCTCAAATGAATTAGCAACAACATCAGGGTTTTGGATAGTTAAGTGAATTTCATCTGTGGTTGGATTAACATAATCTCTTAAAGGTCTTGGTATATTTTCATTTTGATTGTTTAAGTTGTTCACCATTTTGGGAGGAATTTCATATTGTTTTTATTATTTTTGAATTTTTCTAATAGTACGCTCTAATTCAGAATCGTAAGGCACTAACCCTATAGATCTGATACTACCCATACAAACACAATAAGCACACTAAAAATAAACAATCACACACAATTATGACTTGTATTTCAAATATAAGATTTCAAATACTACAAAATTAATTTTAGCAGTAATCTTTCCTTCCTGGCAATGGTGCCAAAAACTTGGTGCGACTTTTTTAATTTACTAAAATTTGTGAACTCATATATATATATATATATATATATATATATATTGATTTAGTTTTCTATTGAGTCACACAATTAAATGTAAGTATACGTATCGCTCAAGTAATACAGAACTCTAGTGGAGTCCTGGATATCGATCCCACAGGGAGGCAATTAATTTTATGGTGTAGCACAGAAATTACCTCTCGAAATTGATCAATTTTATGGCTTGAAAAGATCAAAATTGCAAAAGAAAGTCGGAAGCACAGTTTTAGAAATGGCACCGAACGGCGCTGTCACCAGCACCGGACCACGCCAAAAGACAGAGAGTTTAGCCTTTAGAGCAGAAAATAGTGCCGAACAGCGCTGTCACCTGTGCTGGACCATGCTCAACCAGAAAAAAGCCCTAAACCCCAAAATTTCACAATTTAACCCTAGGACCCGCTATTTTATCCCAAACCATCGTCTTCTACCTCCAACCAAGGCCAATTTTCACACCTAGGGCTCACTTACATTTGGAGTTGAAGCAATTTCGTGGCCGGAAAAGTTCGGATTTCATCTTCTCTTGGTAAGAGCTACACTTTAAACTAATTTTTTTTTTATTTTGACCGTGAAAATCTCCTGCATTAGGAAAATCAACCTGTCACTCTGAAATCCTAGGACCAAATTAAGGATTCCAAACCCTAGGACCAAATTAAGGATTTCAACCTGTCACTCTGAAATCTCCAATTCTACGCCCATCAAAGTATATTTCCCTATTTATTTGCACTCAACACCCATGAACTACGTCACTCATTCATGGAAATTGAATGTGACCTTCACTTTTGTTGTGGAACTCATAATCTTTTTGAAATATATGTTAGCCAACAAGTTTTAACAATTTAATTGGCCAGATCAAAAAGTAAATAAAGTTCGAAGTGAAAAGGTCATCACAAATTCTCCATAATAAATCAGCACATCATTTCTATACCACAACATCAAAACATCACATGAAATGGAGGAAGACAAAGAAATCTACTTAAGACTCGTGAGGAAAAGATGACAAAACATGGATTTTATATAAAAAAGCAACGTCATACAAACAAAGTAAAGAAAAGACAACTTATCTCAAACTCTTCTCCAAGTGAATCTCAAGGAATTCATTTGACTCCTCTTCTTTCTTCACAATAACACACAATTCTCTCTTTAGATAAGTAAGGAAGAAGAAATATCTCACTTTTCCTCTCCTTTTACACTCTTTAGAAGAGAACATACAAAACCTAGATTTCCTAAACCAAAGAAAAGACACACTCACTCTTCACTCCCTCACACTCTAAACTCTCCCCCCTCTAAATTTGGCTCCAAAGTAGTTTAAATCCGACCATAACTGATTTCCCAAGAGTTTCTTAAAGCATCCCTAAAAAATCCTGCCAAATACATTGAATCTAGTTTGAATTTGGGATAGGGCGCGGTCCGACGCAGTATAGGGCGCCATCCGGTGTTATTTTCCTCCTTTTGGTTCCAAAGTCTCTGTAAATTAGTGCGGTCTGGCTCTGGTGATAGCACCATCAGCGCTAGTTCAATAAAATGCACTTTTGCTTCATTTTGCTCCAAATTTGCTTCTTTTCGCTTTCTTTGGCTCCAAAGGCCTAAAATCATTATACCTACATGAAATCATGAAAAAAACATTTCTTTAAAGTGCAATATCATCAAAAATTGGTATGAAATGGACATTAAAAAGCTATCAAATTTTCAGTGGATCAGATATACAATTAAGAAGAGGAAAAGAAATGGAACAAACGTGCAAAAAGAAGCTGAAGTTGAAAAAGAGAAGGTGGAAACTGAAAAAGGTAATGATAGTATATATCCATATTTAGAATATCCGCTTAAACCAATGAAAATTACTGTACAAAATTACCACCTCTGTTTCCTCAAAGATTAAAACAATAAAAGAGAGATAATTAATTTTCAAAATTTTTAGAAATCCTTAAAAAATTAACAGTAAACATTCCCTTCGTTGAAGCCTTAGAACAAATTTCTAACTATGTGAAGTTTATGAAGGGTATACTAAATAAGAAAAGGAATTGTTTAGATAATGAGATTATTGCACTCAGTGAAGAGTGTAACGCAATTATTCAAAAAAAGCATTCTGAAAAATTCAAAGATCCTGGTAGATTCACTATACCTTGTGCTATTGGTGAAAATTTCTTTGGAAGAGCATTATGTGATATGGGAGCCAGTATTAATCTCATGCCTCTATCGACTTTTAAAAGGTTTGGAATAAGAGAAATTTCCCCTACTTCAGTAACTCTTCAGTTAGCTGATCGTTCTATTACTTATCCTAAAGGAGTTGTAAAATATGTATTAGTAGGGGTTGATAAATTTATCTTTCCTGTAGATTTTATTGTTTTAGATACGGAGGAAGATAAATAAATTTCTAGCATTTTGGGAAGACCGTTCCTTGAAACTAGAAGAGCTATGATAGATGTTCAAAAAGGAGAATTAACTATGAGAGTAAATGATCAAGAGGTAAGATTTAACATTTCAAATTCAATGAAATGCCCAGTAACAGAAAAAAATGATGAATGCTTTCGAATGGAAATTTGTGATTATTTAAAAGATGATCATTTAAGAAAAAGTTTGAAGAGAAAAAAGAGCAAGAAGATTTGAAATGCGAGGATGAAAATAAAATGGAAGATAAATATGATGAGACATATAATGAAGAACTGGATGATATTCAGGAAAGATTTGAAATTAGATAAAAATAAAAGTCTAATTCCATCTATCATAAAATCTCCTGAACTTGAGATGAAAATACTTCCTAACCATTTAAAGTATGTGTTCTTAGGAGTATTATCTACATTACCAGTTATTGTATCCTCAGATCTAAATGATTTACAAGAACATAAATTATTAGATACATTAAAATAATACAAAAAAGATTTTGGTTGGACTTTAGTTGATATTAAATGAATCAGTCCTTCAATTTGTATGCATAGAATTTTATTAGATGAACAACATAAACCTAAAGTTGATTCGCAAAGGAGATTAAATCCAATGATGAAGAAAGTAGTAAAGAAAGAAATTTTAAAATGGTTGGATGCTGGAATTATATATCTTATTTTAGACAGTGCTTGGGTAAGTCCAATTCATTGTGTTCCTAAGAAAGGGGGAGTGACAGTTGATACGAATGAAAAAAATGAATTAATAACCATGAGACAAGTCACTGGTTAGTGAATCTATATCAATTATAGAAAATTAAAAGTTGTCAGTAGGAAAGATCACTTTCCTTTACCTTTTCTAGACTAATTGTTGAATAGGCTTGCTGGGCACAAATACTTTTGCTTTTTAGATGGATATATCAGCTATCATCAAATATCAATTGCTCCCGAGGATCAAGAAAAGACCACATTTACTAATCCTTATGAAACATTTGTTTTTTGATGAATGTCATTTAGATTGTGTAACGCACCTACAACATTTCAAAGATGTATGATGTCAATTTTTAATAATATGATTGATAATAAATAGAAGTTTTTATGGACGATTTTTCTGTATTTAGAACTCATTTGATGCTTGTTTAAATAATTTAGAACAAGTTTTAGAGTTATGTGAAAAGACAAATTTAGTTCTAAATTAGGAGAAATGTCAATTTATGGTTGTAGAAGGAATTGTACTTAGGCATAAAATTTCTGAACATGGCATGAAAGTAGACCCTGCAAAAATTTAAATCATCGTGAAACTACTACCTCCTCCTACTATGAGAGGGGTTAGAATTTTTTTAGGACATACTGATTTCTACAGACGATGTATTAAAGATTTTTCAAAAATTACTAAGCCTTTATGCCAACTTTTAGAAAAAGATAAGAAATTTGGTTTTAATGAAGAATGTTTAAATGTCTTTGAATTATTGAAAGAAATCCTATAATAGTTTCACCTTATTGGGAGAAACTATTTGAACTAAGTGTGATGTCAATGATTATGCAATTGGAGCTGTTATAGGACAAAGATATGAAAAATTTTTTAAAGTTATATACTATTCTAGTAAGACTCTTAATGAGGCTCAAATTAATTATACTACAACTGAAAAAGAGTTATTAGCTATTGTATATGCTTTTGAAAAATTTTGGTCTTTTTTAATTGAGACTAAATGTATAATACATATAGACCACTCTACTATCAAAATATTTAATGCAAAATAAGGATGTTAAACCAAGATTAATCAGATGGGTACTTCTAATGCAAGAATTTAACTTCATGATAGTGGATAGAAAAGGAACTGACAATCAATAGCTGGTCATTTATCTAGGCTGGAACAACATGAATTATCTGTTTTTAAAGATAAAATTACAAAAACTTTTTATGATGAACAACTTTATAATATTAAGGAATAGAATTTATTGTGGTATACTGATATTTTGAATTATATTGTGATTGATATTTTACCACCTGAATTAATAAAGCAACAACAGAAGAAATTTATGTATAATGCCAAATTTTACTTTTGGGATGAGCCATATTTATATAAACAATGTAAGGATCTAGTTATTAAGAGATGTGTGCCTTATGAAGAAATCGAACCAATTATTTAGAGATGTCATGATTCTAAATTTGGGGGACATTTTGGAACTAACAAAACTGCATATAAGAATCTACAATCTGGATTCTTTTGGCCTACTTTTTTTAGGGATGTTAATAGATATATTAAAATATGTGATCGATGTCAGCGAGTAGGTAATATTTCTAGAAGAAATGAAATGCCTCTAAATTTTACATTGGAAGTTGAGATATTTGATGTTTGGGGATTAGATTTTATGGGACAATTTATTCCATCATTTGGGAAGATATATATCGATTGCAACAGACTATGTATCAAAATGGATTGAAGCAATAGCTTTACCCATATGTGATGCTCGAAGTGTTTCAAAATTTTTATTGAAAATTATTTTTACAAGATATGAAATGCTGAGAGTTATCATTACTGATGGTGGATCTTATATTAGGAATAATATGATTCAAAGATTGGTTGAAAAATATAATACTATTCAAGAATCTCAACCGCTTATCATCCTCAAACTAGTGATTTAGCTGAATTATCTAATCGTGAAATTAAATGAATATTGGAGAAAACTGTAAATACCCATAAATTAAATTGGTTTGCTAGATTTGATACTGCATTGTGGGCATATAGGACTTCTTATAAAACTCCTATAATAATGTCTCCTTATAGACTAATTTTTGGAAAGACTTGTCATTTACCAGTAGAATTGGAACATAAAGCATATTAGGCAATAAAAGAATTTAATTTCAATTTAAAGGATAATGGTGACAAAAGATTATTACAACTTAATGAATTGAAAGTAATTAGAAATGAATCTTATGATAATTATATAATTTATAAGGAGAAAATGAAGATATAGCATGGTCGGAAGATTATAAGGAAGAAACCTGAACCTGGACAGGAAGTTTTGTTATATAATACACAATTGAGCTTATTTCCTAGAAACTAAATTCTAGGTGGATAGGACCTTTCACTGTTATAAAAGCTTATCAATTTGGAGCTGTTGATATTGAAGATCCTAAAACTATAAGAATATTTAAATTTAATGGGCATAAATTAAAACCATATTTTGAGGGATCTCGAACAAAATTTAAAAAGGTTTTAATGTTAAGTCATCCTAAATAAAACTAATGTTTGTCAGGCTGACGACGTTAAACCAAGCGTTTTATGGGAGGCAACCCATAGTTATCTTTGTTGTTTAGTTTGTTTGAGTTAGTTATAGTTGATATTATTATTAGATAATTTTGTGTTTAAGTCTTACTCACTCATGAATATCATACATGATGATAATTATTGGATTGTATCAAAGATTCAGAATTTATTTGGACCAAAATGAAGCTTAGAGCAAAGTTGTGTTATGGCACTGACGGCGCCAGAATGGGCGTCGACTATGCCCTTTTACAGAGAACATTGCCAATTTATGAAACGCAAGCGCTGACGGCGCCTTATCCAACGCCAACGGTGCTGACATAACAAGTTAGGGTTTTTTGGATTTTCAAATGACAGATTTTGGCGGTTTTAAGCAGAATATTCACCTTTATAACTCCCCAAAATCATTTTAAAACCCTTGAACTCTAGAAAAATGAAAATTTAGTTCCAAAATTCGCAACCCATGGCTTCCAACTCCTTAGGATCTCTAAGATTTAGAGTTTTCAATAGGAGAAAGTTTATCAGTTTCGAGGCGCAACGACTTTGAGACAAAGTTCTTGTCAAGAGGAGGCTAATTAAGGAACGAGCTTTATTTCTAAGTACTCGAGCAAAAGAAATAATTTTGCAGAGGCAATGGGATGTGTTTTACTACACTACTGCCGCAATAGTTGACCCGACCCGCAATTATGCAGTAATTTAAGTTCCCTAAAGATGGTCAAAAACTTGACCCAATTTATAAATTTTGAATAGCATGCAAAATCATAATGTTGTAAAATTTAAAAAATAGTTTACACACTAGGGGTACTATACAAGTATACGTATCATTTCAAGTAATATAGGGCTTTCTTTTAAAACCCCTGTATCGATCCCACAAAGAAGCGAGGTAAGAAATTTTTTATTCTAATTCAAGTCTAATACTATCAGACCTTAGTTTAGAATGTCGATTAAAGTGGTTTTTCTAATATCTATTCTTAAATGAAAATATTAAATATAAAGATAATTTATTTGGATAAATTGGTTTGGAGAATTTTGAGATATTAAAGACTACCCTTCTCGTGCAATAACCTAGATAATGCATATGAATGAATTGCTTAGAATTTAATGTAGTAGTGAAAATAGGAGCATACATATTCTTTACCCTATGGTTAAGGTATAAATAATATTAGCTAATCTAAAGGTTGGTGCAAAAGTGTTATTAGTAGTGCTGAGTAGGTTATAGTCTCTCACTCATAGATTACTCATTGTGCCCTCTCTATAGGACCTACCAGTGACCCTTTTTCCTCCCTTTAGACCAAATTAATGAATCTAGCCTGTCACTCTAGAAACATTCATTTTTACGCCCATCAAATCTTATCTCCCTATCTATTTGCACTCCCCCTTGGATAATTACTTATGATCTTCCAAAGTGAAATGTGGTACTCACTAGTTAAGAATTCTTAGCCCATGGTCAGGTCTATAAGGTTTCTCCATAAATTTTAACAATATAAGTGATCGGTTTGCAAAGTAAATAAAGAGCCGGTGAAAATACTATCACATTAAGAAAATAAGAGAATATCTAAGCAAATATAAATTCCTAAAAATACGTCTATTTCATTGCAAAAGAAAAGTAAAATGAAGATAATTACATAAAAAGTAAAAGAATTGATAGAATTATGTAATAAATTAAGTTCCAACAAGAAACATATGTTTTTAGTATTCTATTAATTTATGCAACTATCTGTCACCTTGAAGCATCTAAGGGAAACAGATTATTAAATTATATTTCTTTAATAGTTGCATTGCCGCCTAACTATTTTACAAGCCAACCGGTCATTGTGAGTGCACTTAAGTTGCGAGATCACCACTCTCCTGAGTCTTAGTTTAACTTACAACATATTTTAACATAAACATTGCCACCTAAGTTATGTCGATAAAGCAAAAGAGATATTACTCATCACATGAAAATAAAAATAATTTTATCATAAAAATAACTTTTCTACACATGCCACTACTTCATATTAAAAGAAAATAGTAAAGGAAATTACTTATGAAGCATGGATAAAAAGCAATAGAAAAATTCATTTAAATCAAAGAAAATCCACTAGAAAGTTCAACAATTAAAAGAAACTTAAAAACACAACACTTAGCTTTTTTCCCTCTGAAAGAAAAAAGAAAATCTCTCCACCAAAGTCTCATGTTGTTCCATGCTCCGCTCGTACATTCCTTACATATATCTCTCTCAAAATCCCTCACCAATCTCTCCAGAAAATGTAGAATTCTACATCTTCTACTCATACACACACTCACACCCTATGGACCATATGTAAAATGACTCTAGAAATGACCACAAAACTACTCTCCTAGGTTGTAGAATTAATCCCTATTTATAAAGCTTCAAAAAAGACTAGAGCATGCTTCAGGCACCTCTTCAAAATTTAGCCACATTCAACGAATCTCTAGAAAATAACTGTGGCACCTAGGTGTTGGATTTGACATCTAGGAGCCAACCATTTTGTTCCATGAGCACATCTCTACATTCAAATGTGTCTAGATTCATTGAATACCTAATTGGGGTGTTTATTGCCATCTAGGACCTTCAAGAACAACTTGGAACCACCAAAAACCGCCCCCAACTGCTTCTGGCACCTAGGCACCAGTTTAGGTGCCTATGCGCCATTTTCTCATCATTAATGGTGCCTAGGTGCCAGTTTGGATACCTACACGCCACCCTGCCAGCAGCTTCACTGTTTTGCTCTGTTTGGCTCTATTTCGCCCCGTTTCAGTTGCATTTTGCTCCTAACATTTAGACATACAAAATAAGCATAAAAAAACCTTTCTTTAAAGTATTATTTCATTCAAAATTATGTGAGAAATATAAAAGAGATTAAGCATAGAAAGACATATCGATATGTGACAGATTAAAATTTTCTTCCTTGCTTATTTTGGCTCCAAATTACACCATTTTTGTTTTATTTTCTCCTAAAGTCCTTTTCGTGCACCTGAAATTAAAAACATGCAAAATACCTTCCTTTAAAGTGTAATATCATTAAAAATATGCACACAAAATGATCACGAAATGTACACTAAAAATAGATAATTTTTAGGTGGATCAGTAGTCATTTTTGTGGTGAAGGAATTTTATGCAAATCTTCATGAAATCAACCAAGGAGCCGTCTATCTGCGAGGTAGGTGGGTGTCATTCACTTCTACAAAGATTAATGAACTTTTCATGATAGAAAATGTGTCAATTTTTCATTACACAAATTTTGCCCGTACGAGAGACAACATGAATGAAATATATCAATATTTGATGAATGAAGGTGAAGATTGAGAGATAAGAGACAGTGGGTATGCAAATTTATCTACTACATTCTTGAATCCTGTGTCGAAGCAATGAAATTTCTTTATATCTTCGAAATTACTTCAAACTATGAAAATTAGTAAAGTGACGAAGGAAAGTGCAAATACTGAACTATTGTATTCAAACAGGAAGGCCTGTTGATATTGGTATCATAATTATGAAATCTGTTTTAGGCTTCATTGTACATAGATCAAATTATGGGTTGGGATATCCTTCCACTATATTTTATCTCTGTAGTCAGTCACAAGTGTCATATGAAAGCTGTAAAAAAGTGTTACTCGCTTGGAAGCCCGTGGACCCAACTAACATTTATGACTACAAAGCAATTGGGAATGAGAATGATCTGAGCATAATTGTGGACCAATCATCTCAGAGTTCACTACTTATTCAACCTCGCTTTCCTAAAAGTTTGGAGTTGATTCTGAAGAAAATCAAGAAACTGGAGAAAGAGGTACAAAATCTTATGAATGCAATTAATAATGTTTCTGAATTATTTGGTCATTTGGTTGGAGGATAAAGGAACAATTAAATCATATTAGACGTATCGAAGAAGGCCTGATACATTTGATGTAGAAAAATGCTTGAATTGAAGAGGATTTGACTGACAAATTCCCGTATTGGCCCTTCTACAATTTGTTCGTGCACCACCAATTCATGGGAGATATCAGAGGAGAAGGTATCACTGACATTGATGAGGAGTAGTGATTCTCTATATTTTATCTAATGTTAAGTGTTTAAAATTTATTATGCTTAGATGTGTTTAGTATTTGGCTCTTTGTTGTGTGATTCCGGACTTATTATGCTTGGGATTTGAGTCTATACTTATTTTTCAGCGTTATAGTGTTGTAATTTGATTGCGACGTTGAATTGTTATATGGTAGAATATGTTTGTAATAGTGGATTTTATATATAAAAGTGATGTTTTGTTTTATTTGTATAAAATTTTTATTAGTTGATCACTTAATTATGAAAATAGATGCTTAAAAAGGCCAATTAGATGTCGACGTAACTTAGAAATGATGGAAATCAAAAATAAAAATTTGGAACCAGAAAATTGGTCTGGCGTCGACGGCGCCCAAAACACAAAACTTGCCATATCCTCTTAAAATCACGAATTTGTGCAGTTGACCTCATTTTGACCATCTTCAACCTCTTGCCAAGGCTGAAACCTGCACCTAGAGCTTGCTTACATTTGGATTAGAGGAGATTTCAAAGCTTTAGGAGGTTGGATCCCATCTTTTCTTGGTAAGAGCCCTACTTTGAACTAAAAAAAATTTATTTTCTCTATGAAAATCTCTTACATTGGGGAAATCCAAATTTTTAGAGTTTTTAAAGAAAACTTTGAGATAATCCATGGTGTTAAGTTCTTTCCTATTTGATTTGTCTTTGGAGTTTACTACATTGCAATTTTGGAATTTATTTTGGATTTATTTTTACATTTTCTAGAAATTTTGAAATGGCTCCAAGGATGAGTAAGGGGAAGAGGAAGTTGGATTCTGATGAAAAGAAGTTTGTAAATATTAAAGCATGATACCACTTCAACTCTAGCCTCCGAAGTAAAAAGTGTATACAAGATCAAGCATTTGGAAATCCGGGCGGAGTTGTTAAACAGGTAGTTGCTGCTCGACACTGGGAAATATTATGTTATTTTTCTGTCGTTGCAATTGTGGATGAAGTTCGTGAATTTTATTCCAATCTGCGGTGGACTGAAGATGATCACGTGCTTATTTGAAGAATAATGGTAGAATTTACTCCTGACCGAATCAATACTTTCTACCAATTGAGGGATACTTCATTCTGTGATTATGAATCCTTTTGTACTATGGATGTTGATTTAAATGATGTAATTACTTTTCTTACTGATGGAAAAGGGGAGTGGAAACAATAATCAAAGTCAAAAGATAAATTTTCCTGCTTCTATGTTAAACGTTACATCAAAAACCTGACACTATTTTATTTCTGCAAGATTACTACCTACCTATTATCATAGTGAAGTCACTAGAGATATAGCTATTTTAAATTATTGTATTCAAGATATGAAAATGATTAATATTGGTGCACTTATTTATAAGAGTATCCAGACTATGGCTAAAGGAGAAACCACTAGAGGATTAGGTCATCCTGCCCTGATTTACACATTATGTGTACAATCAAGAGTTGAGGTTGATAGTAGTGAAGAGTTGGTCCGCCTTTAAAGCCTATCAGTAAGGCCAACATTCGTAATTATGAATCTCATGTAAGATGGAGAGCTGGAAGTAAGAGTAGTGAAGTTCCCTCCACTAGTCATAATATATTTTCTACCTCCAGAACTCCTACTCTTTCTAATGTTATGAAGTAGTTAATGATACAACAAGCGATATTGTGAGGCATCATAATAGAATTGGTGGATTAGAAACAAGAAATCATATTAATGATGATTATTAGAAGAGAAGAGTTGAGTATGATATAGCTTACGATGATGCTCAGATGAGATTCATGAGGGGTGAATCTGATGTGATATTTCCTACTTGCCTCCGTTATATTCCATAACAGCCTGAAGTGAAAGAAGAGGAAAAAGAAGAAGGAGAGGTTGACTGGCAGAGTAGTTTTATTTTAGTTTTTTATTGATGTGTAAACTTGTGTGTTTGTTATTTGCTTTTGTGATTGATGTGTGTGGTGATTGTACTTTGTTTTGTTAGTAAAGTTGTAATGAACTTGTGTTTATTTATTTATTAGTTTGGATTGAAATTGTAATGGTTGTATGTTTGTATTAAATGTTTAAATTTTATGTTTTAAAATTTTCTTCACTCTGCAAATCATTAATATTATGTGTAAAAAGCTTATAACTGTTTTATGCCTACTAGTTTAAATTATTGATTAATACCTGCATAGCTTCATAAGTATTAAAAGCCCGGCAAAAAAAGTTTAGTTTACTTTTTATTTTTCTATCTCATTTTCTAATTTGCAATATACTGAAAAACTTAAGTTTGGGGGAGGAAAGATTAACTGTTATGTGTTCTCAATTAAATATATTTTCAAAATAACTTTAACATGACTTCAGGTAGTAGAGCTTAACTTTAGATAAATAAATTTTTTATTTTAATTAAATATCATAGTGAGATTTAAATGAAAGTTTTTAGTAGTGAAGGTTAACTTTATGGGCTAAGATATTTATTATAAGAGGATTAGACTATAGTTGACTATTTAAAGTAAAGAAAATTGTATTTTTGAAATATTAAGTGTCTTAGAAGTTTATGTGAGAAGAAAAGATTTGGAGTCTATGATGAATCATTTAAAAGATAATATATATCTATACAGTAAAGAGATGTTACAAGTTCTAACTTTAGGGGGAGGAGAGTGATGTTCAAAATTATTAAAGGCTATCCAGATATAGTAATCCCCACTTAAAAAAAGAAGAACAAAAAAAGAAAAAAAGAAGAAAGAGAAAGAAAAGAAAGGATTGAAAAGCAATCAATATATAGAAAACAAAAAGAAAATATATGTGAGGAGAAGCTTGAGGAGATGCCTAATCAAAAATTTGCTTCACTTGAATCAACTTAACGGAATAGCTTAATTGAATTTCTGAATTTATATTTAAGTATTAGCATCCTTACCCATAGAGTTCTCATGAGCTTCTTTTTCATACGATCCTTCAAAGCACACTTAATGTGACAAATTATGGTTATTCTTGAAATAAATAGGGGACTAGAACTCTTATACTTGAAGACAAAATGCTCTTACACCTATACTTTTGACCTAAGTTACTGAAAATCTTTCTAAAAGTTTTACTATTATATTCATCTAAATCAAAAATCATGGTAATCTTTAAGTAAAGTTCAATACTATGAGTCATATTTTTATGTAGTAAAAGGATTACTTGAGGACGAGTAATAGTTAAGTTTATGAGATTTTGATGCACCAAAAATATGTTGGATTTTTCATATATATTCTGTACGCATTTTTGGGGATATTGCACTTTAAAGGAATGTATTTTTCATGTTTTGTTGCAGGTATAATGATTTTGGGCATTTTGAACAAATAAAAGAGAAAAGGAACGAATTTTGAGCGAAAAAATGTAAAATCCAGATACCTGTATTCTAGTACCGACGATGCCAGAATGGGTGCCGACGACGCCCAAATCCAGAAAGAACCGGATTAAAAAACACTCTAGTTGCCAAAGGCGCCAAGAAATGGCGCCGACGGCGCCTAATGTCGGTGGAGGCCATATTCAATGTATTTGGACGACTTTTGGAGGGATCCTTGAGGCATCTCTTGGGGAATTCATCCATATGATATTTAAAAGTGAATTTGGCGCCAAAAAGAGTGGAGTGTGTGGTGTGAATGTTGTTTGAAAGTTTTGTGAGTGGAGAGAAGTAGAGAGGAAGTGAGTAGAGAGTTTAGAGTCTAGGGTTTGGTGTGAAAAATATTGTTTTGTGAGGGATTCTTCTCTAAGAGTTGTAGGAGGAGAAAGAAAGTGAGAGATTGCTTCTTCATTATTGTTCTAAGAGGGAATTGTGTGTCGTTATGAAGAGGGAAAGAGATTCAAAGGAGCTTGAAGGATTTGCTTGGGGAAGAAATTGAGATAAGTTATATTTACTTATTATTATTTGTATGACCTTACTTTTATATATATAATCCTTGTTTTGTTGTATCTTCCTCATGAATTTTGAGTAGATTTCTTTGTCTTTCTCCTTACAATGAAAAAGGGTGAAGTGATGATTTAGATTGGATGTGCTATGTGAATGTTAAGAAATTGTAATGATTTTTCAATTCGTGCTTCATTTACTTTTCGATCTAGCCAATTAAATTGTAAAAATATGTTGTGAAACATATAATCCGAAAGGACTATGCATTCTACAACAAAAATGAAGATTACATTCAATATCCATGAATGAGTGATTTAGTTCATGGCGGTTGGGTGAAAATAAATAGGGAAATATGGTTTAGTGGAGATTTTAGGATGACAGACTAAAATCCTCAATTTGGTCCTAGTATTTGGAAACTAAAGTGAGAGTTAGCCTTCAGGCGAAGGGAAGTGAGAGCTCTGTGAGAACCAGTATCCTCCCAGCCTAACCACGTATTTAGGGACTAAACCTAGGATTAGCCAATGTTCTTTATAGCACTCGGAAGAGTGTAAAGAATAGGTATGCTCCTATTTGGAAAAATACAAATTTTTCACTAATCTTTATCATTCACTCATTTTAACATCATTGTAAGGGGAGGACATTTTTTCTAAATTTGAACCTTTCAATACAAAACTTAGTGTAGATGCAATTAACTTTATTTCAAAGTTTAGAAAGTACTTTAGTGATCTTAGAATCTTTAACATCATTAAACTTTATCAACTTTAGTATTTATTTTATGCTCATTGTAATTTGAATTTAGATTTATGTGCTACACTTTAAAGATTTGCTTTCTCCCTGTGGGATCGATAACCAAAACTCCACTAAAGCCCTGTATTACTTGAGCGATACGTATACTTGCGTATAGATTAACTGTTTTCTTATTAGATTGATTATACTTTGTGACTGAACTGAAAATACTTATTTAAGACAGCCACGAACAAGTTTTTGGCTCCGTTGTCAGGGAGGTAACAGTAAATTTAGTAGTAATTGAAAACCATTATTTCATAAATTGTAGTTGTGTGTTTACTTACTTTTAAGTGTGCTTACTGTAATAGTGTATGCGTAGTATTGGACCTGAATGTTTAGTACCTTATGATTCAGAGTTAAAACGTACTATTATAAAAATTCAAAAACAACAAAAATAATCTAAAAATTTGAACAAAATGGTGAACAATTGAGATAATCAAAGAAATGAAAATGAACATCAACCTAAACCTTTAAAAGATTATACTAACTCTACAACAGATGAAATTCACTTAACTATTCAAAATATTCATGTAGCTTCTAATTCATTTAAACTTAAACCAGCTATGATCCCACCAAAACCCTCTTGTTATTAACACAAGAATTGGCAAACCCTGCTACAATATAAAAAGAATTATGATCAACTATGGGAACTCTGTTGATGTTTTGTTCTACTCCATTTTCCTTAGCTTGGAACTGACAAGGGAAAGACTTCAACCTGCATCCGGGCCATTATATGGTTTTGATATTGACCAGTAAGGGTTGAGGGAACAATAATTCTCCTTGTTGTCATGTGAGATTTTCTTCGACAGATAACTCGCTCGGTCTAGTTCATCGTTGTCAAGTCAGAATCAACATAAAATACCATCTTCGGGAGACCCCTGCAACCCATCTTTGGCATCGTGACTTCTGTGCTACAATTGAAGCTCAAGTTTCCAAACCCAACATGGATAGACGTCATATGAGGAGATCAACAAATAGCACAATCATGCTACCTCAAGCAAGCTCAGCCACGCCTATCAGTGACACTTAGCATCGAAAATTTTGATCTTTGAGATGAAGATGTATCTCAACGAGATTTTCCTGTAGAAGATTTATTTCATGTCCCGCTCTCTGATGAAAACACATCGAGAATAGTGCAGCTTGGTTCCTTACTCTCTGATGAGCAAAGGTTAGAATATGTAAAACTTCTCCAGAGGAACCAAGATATTTTTGCATGGCCGACATGCCTAGAGTTGACCCTGAAATAATCATGCACTCTTTAAAGGTAGATCCAACCTTTAAACCTATCATCCAGAAGAAGCACAATTTTGGCCCAGATCTCTTACAAGCTATTGAACAAGAAGTCAACAGGCTTCTCGAAGCAAAATTCATACGGGAAGTGCACCACCCTACATGCCTAGCCAATATCGTTATGGTGAAAAAATCTAGTGGCTCCCAGTACAATCATGAGATAGAACATTCTCGAGAATGTGAATAGTCGAAGGACTTAGCAAGGGCTCCCACAATGTTTTAACTTTATTTTGTTTCTAAAGCAGTACTTCACAATCACTACTTGTTGGGAGCTGATTGAAGGATTCTACAAGGGCTTGCTCGGAAGGTCGCTTCTTAGAGTTCTTTAATACTACAGTCTAGACCGTTTTGGTTTAAAAGAAAGCTTGACCTTGAACAATGATTCCTCACTCACAAATTTGTAAATATATTGTGTCTCGAACAACATCTGCTTATTCCAGCATCTGCAATATTCTCTCCTTAGTAGTCTGAAGAGAGACAGGCAACTGTTGAAACCTTCCTCGCCTCTCGCGGAGCCCTAATCATTCTGTGTAAAGAAAAATCTCGTGGACCATTGTTTGATCGGTTCCTTTAGGTGAAAATACAACGTCTTGTGCTTAAACATCACATGATCATGCGTATCACTAAAGAAATCGCACAACCGTGCCAAAATTGCCGGTCCTAAGGTTAACCCGCGACTCCTGAAGAAAATAGTCAACCCAATAATGACTATCACCACCCGACAAGACAACTGAGCAATGCAAATACCAAACTCCTTCATAATTTCAATAAACTCTGGTGCCGGCGGAAATCATAGGCCAGCTCTCAAGGCTACCTCTTGAATTGTGACATACCCAGGAGGAGGGGAATACGCTTGATCAGTTGAAGTCGACAATTTCACCACCATATTATTCAGGAGGTAATACTTCTTTCGAAAGAAGATCAAGTTGCTTTCTGTCAAAATTAATGCTGCATCCTCCGGGTTCTGACCTTTCCGATGGTTCTCAGTAAAGCGAAATTTTCTAGTTATCGTCATTTCCGCAACGCTTCGGCGCAACACTATGGTGCAACGCTTCACCGCAAATGTTCACCGCAACCCTTCCCCGCAACTCTTTGCTTCGCCGCAACACTTCAACGCAACTATTTGCTTCGCCGCAACTCTTCACCAATTCAGAATAACTTTTTCTTTCTCTTCACTTGTGATTCTTCCCCTCATTCATAGCCTCTATATATAGGCTTGAGATGAGACATAAAAATTTAAAAAAAACGACAGCTCACAAAAAAAAATAAAAAACTGCTGCTTATTAAAAAAAAGGCAGCTCATTAAAAAAATAAAAAAAAACAAAAAACTGCTACCATTAAAAAAACGACAGCTCGTTTAAAAAAACAAAAAACCGCTGTTCATTAAAAAAAATGGCAGTTCATTTTAAAAAATGATGATAAATAAAAATAAAAAAACAACATTAAATATTAATTGTCGATTTTCGGGTCTGGTAAAAATTTTATTTGTCTATGGCAGAATTTGAATCCCCAACCTCCAATATGAAAGAAAGGATAACCACTAACTAATCTAGAAACATTTTTTTTATATGTAATGAATTATTTATTTTTATTTATATACAGATAGTAAGAATGTTGCATTTAATCAACAAGAATGAAGTAGTTCTAGACCTAAATATTTGCGGCTGAAGAACTTGATCTTGCCCAAAAATAAGGGGTAACTGATACGCCACCAACAAATTTCATCATCTGACACAAATCTCGAGGCAATATTTTGAGGAAGAAATATTCAAATCTTGATAATAAGTCATTCAAAGCTTCGATTTCAGCAAACTTATAGTTAAACTGACCGGCTCGATGAGACGGATCTAATGAGTCAAATCAAGCCTAGATTAAGTGATTAAACCATTCTTGAAAGATTTCCGGACACATTTGGAAGATCAAACGAATGTCAAATCTATCAAGTTCATAGCTAAATCGAGCATCTCGGCAAGATGAATCCACCGACTCTAAGATCACTGGATTCTGACATTATTAAGACATCTAAATGCCCCTTAAATGTCGTTTGATCGGGGAAAGCTCTCTGGACCGCCCGATTAACATGGTCCATATTCTTGTAATAATTGCACCCAAAACCCTTATAAATAAACCTCCACCCCTGACATGAGAGGAGAAAGAAGCCTAGAAAAAGAGCTTGAGGCCTTGAGGAAAAGCTGCAGCTCAGCATCACCACTGACCATCGTCGACCACTGCCGACTGTTATCGACCACCGCCGACCTCCGTTGTCGATCACCGCCGACCTCCGTTGTCAATCACTGCCGACCTCCGTCGACCACCGCCGACCGCTGTCGACCACTGCAAGTTGCAGCTCAGCATAACCACCGACCATCGTCGACCACTGCCGACCGTTGTCAACCACTGCCGACCTCAGCTGTCGACCACCGCCGACCGCTGTCGACCACTACCGACCTCCGTAGTCGACCACCACCCACCGTCGTCGACTGTCGTTAACTACCGCCGAACGTCGTCGACCACTGGCGGCCGCTGTCTACCACAGCTGACTGTCGTCAACCAACGTCGAATGTCATCGACCACCGCAAACCTTCATTGACCTCTGACTTTCAACCAGACGTTGTCAGTCGACACTGTAATCTGAAAAATATAGTAACCATTTCCGTTTGTGGGACAAGAAATTTCTGTAATCATAGATCAATAATGGATTTCTACAACTTGGACAGACCCGTTGGTTTTTCCATTACGGGTTTTCTACGTAAAAATTCTAGAAGTCGTCGTAACATTGTTCTTTTCTTTCATACGTATGTCTTGCTTGAATTTTCGTCAATATTAAGATAATAATCCGGTACTCTATCGCCACGAATTTTCTAGCACGTACTAGGTGTCACCATTAAATCTTGAGTATTTGATATATATATATATAATAAATTTCAGTAAAAAAATCGAATAATTTTTATCACCAAACAGTGATTTACTTCCAATTATGCGAGTAATGTGAGGAGCCGTAATCTTGAGATAAAACCTTCCCTCTCTTTCTCCATCTCCGATCTCCGATCTCCCATCTCCCATCTATGGATCCATGGATAGCACGGTGATCTAGTGTGGAAGCAGGAGCAGCAGTAGTTAATCAAGAAGCATAAATGGGAAAGATCGTGAGACTGCCATGTGCTCGGGTGCAGGCAGAAAAAAGTTTAGGAAGTACAGCAATCAAGCCGACAAATTTCTTCTCGGAAGCCATGGGAGGCTTCTTCATGAAGTGGACCTACTCCACCGATGTCAAAGGCTATCGCAAGGTCATGATCGGCGGCGTTCAGCTTGACTGCGAGGGTTGCCCTAAAAAGGTTCGCCTCGCCATCGGCAGAACTGATGGTTTGTACTCTCGAACCTACTCTCTCCTACCTCCATCAGCCCATCAGTGTTAGATTTGTGAATGGAATGGTGTTTTAGGTGTCATGCAAGTAAGGACGGATATGGAGAATGAGATCGTATATGTGATGGGGAAGAACATGAACATGGCGGAGTTGAGGAAGAACGTGAGGATTGAGTCCAAGTCGGCGGAGATACTCGACATACTTCCTTGGAAGATCAAGTACTAATTTGTTCCTTTGTTGGATTGGTCGCCCTCATCCTGTTTGTCGATTTGCTCCAAAATCATTGTCAAAACTTTATGATGTATTCTTGTTTGATTTTTAGTAGGACTTGTTATGTTGGAAACTTATCGATCCAGATATGTAAAGTAATAAGATATTGACGTGTTCTTGTGAATTGTTTCGTCCACTTAGAATATCCCTCTCTTTCCACTTCTTTGTTGTGTTCGCTCAGAGCAGGAGTAGACATTTTCGTCACAAATCATCTATGATCTTCGCTTGAGGAGGTTTTACTGCGCGGCTGTCCTCGGATGGGGTAAGATTAATTTTTTAATTATTTAACTTTAAGTTTATTCCAGATTTTTTTTATTTGTGCACTGTGAAAGGCTAAACTCGAATCTCTAGCTTATTTAATGAAAGGGTTTTTTAATCATTATTTAAGTTTTAAAAAAATTATCACCCTTGGCTGACAAGATTTCACTTTTTGTTTTGCTGATTTTCTGATGAATTTAAATTTATTGATTTTACATTGAAGTTTATGAATTTTGTTTTCATGACTATTGTCCATTCCAATAGATAGTAAGCAGATATAATTATGATTGTATAAGATTGCATTTGCTTGCTGCCATTGGCACAAGTCTACTTAAAATGTGATGATTGGCCATGTTATATTTGTATTTATGTAATTCTTGTTAAGTAGATATTTGATGCAGTTTCTTTTTGTTTCATCATACTTTTAGATCATGTTTGGCATCATGTAATATTTGCCATCATACTTTTAGATCATACTTTTAGATCATGTTTGGCATCATGATATATTTGCCATTATATTATTTTCTATTTGATCGTCTTAAGACATTTTCTATCCTTATCTTTATAAATAGTTGTAGTACTTATATTTCATGATGTCATGATTGTTTACTAGAATAATATGATGGTTAAGGTTTAAATTATGCCATTGTGTATTGAGGCATTTTTTGTTTAAGCGGTGAGGATTTTTAAGGTGCAAGCCTCAAAAGCAATAATATGATGGTTAAGGTTTAAATTGTGCCATTGTATATTGAGGCATTTTTCATTTGAGCGATGAAGATTTTTAGGGTGCAAGCTTCAAAATCAATAACTTATGGAAATCAATGAGTATTGTATTAAGTTTAAAGTATGTAGTAATTAATAAAATATTATCATCTTAAAATATTAATTCATTAAAAAAGAATATATTATTATCTTAACATGGTAAAAAGTAGCAAATTCTGTAAGTTAAGAAGGAACATGTTAACATCCAAATATTAAATAGTAAAAGAAAAAGGGTTATACAAATATCTCAAAGTAAGAAATGATAACGTGCAATCCAAAATAATTTCAATATAATTAGTCTCTCTCTTCTCTTATTATGCTCCATCAAAGTAAGAACATATCAAGCTACCAAGGATAGAATTCCTAAATTAAAAAGTCATCAACAATCCCATCACTCAATATATCTATGAGAATTATCGGCATAATAGTTTGCTTTCTTCTCTGCTTCATCCTCATATTTGTCTGTTTTCTCTCATTCCTCGTCATCTTTAATTTTAATCATTTTTGTCTTATTTTAACAATAATTAATAAGAGTCTTCATTAAATTTCTAAATAATGATTATGTTAATTGTTATAATTTCAATTACATTCTTAATTGTGTATTTTGGGGAAATTATCTAAGGGTTATCTCACCCGAAGTGAGGTGAGGTATGCCTCACATTATGTTAGACGTAAGCCTCTTTGCAAAATTTTTTTAAAAAAAGTTTTGTGGAGAGCCTCAAGACTTGGCTCATATGTGCAGTTTTAAACCATGGTTGCTTTATAATCTGCAGTTCTTTCTCACTTGAATATTATTAGCTTCTATAGCACCTCATCTCTCTTCATTTTAGTTGCCCACATATCCTCACTTATCCTCATGTCAAGCAACATCCCTCACATTTGATTAAGAAGAACAAAAGAAAAGTTTGACGGGAATCTTTATTATGTGGTATATGAGGAAATATTGAATCCTTGGTTATGATGATTTAACTTCCCAAACGGTTCCAAGATGGTTCTTGCATGGGAAACATCTCAAAATTGCATCTTTCATGGTCCTTCTCTTCTTTATCTTTTTTATCTCTTACCACCACTACCTCACAAGCCACCAGCACTTTCCTAGAAGATGCTATGGAGGCTATAAGCATCAAGGGCTACAAGAAGGCAATAAGCATCAAGGTGGTACATCATAAAGCACCCCTTATCTTTTAACTGGTTTTGCAAGATTGCCTCATCCTACAATGAGGTATTGACCACCTTATTCTGCAAGGGGCTAACGAGCTCTCCCATTTTATTCCTTTTATTTTATTAAATTTAACTAATTGGATGATTAATCCCATTAGGTGTTCAACAATCTAATGGCTTGTAGTTTGAACTATTTAAATTATTTTTTTGTAGAGCTATAACAATTGCATTTCTTATATGATTCGCATGCACATTTGATAGCATTCATTCCTTTTACCTCTTTTAATTGCTCCTCCTCTCTTTCTTTAGGTTGTGGCCAAATTATTATCTTGTCAATTTCTATCTCTAATCAGGAGGTGTGATCAACGTAAACTATGAGCATGAAAATATCTACTCTAATAATATAACTTCCTCTCATCATAGAAGAAGATTCAATTCAATATTTGAATAGAACCCTTAGGTCCAAATCCAATTCTCTTTTCTGGAAATGATGAATTATCCATCAAATAATTTATTTTACTTCCTAACCACTATGTATCACACACTAGCCAATTTCATTTGATCCCTCACTAATGTCATATTATTTCTCCTCTATTACAATAAAATTTCTCTTCTATCATCTTTAAATTCTCTTTTATCTGTGTGCTAGTTCAAAAACAAGATGGCTGCGCAATTGTAACTCTAGTTTATGTAAACCATGCTCCACTACAATCCCTTTAGTGATATAAATCTTATGATACTTTGCTCAACTTCTCTTTTTGCCATAATCATCCCCCTACTTTTCTCTCTCCATCCCTTCTTTTTCTTTTTTTTTCTGCTTATCCACCCCCTCTATCCCATCTTTCTTCTTTGAAGACCACTTATGTCATTTCAAGGCAAGAAAAAGAGGAAAAAAATGAAAAGTATATTACAAATTATTTATATTTGGTGTCAAAGAAACAATTAAGTTATTAAATTTGATGATTCAAGTCCCTTAAATAAATCATATTGAAAATTTAAATTCTTTAGACTCGTGATTTGTATCATAGAAAATGTAAAAAATGTGCGTCTTTCTAAGTCTTATTATTATTATCATTATTATTATTATTATTATTTTAGGGCTTGTTTATGATCAAATTTATTTATTTTTTTTTTTGCTTTTTTTTTCTTCTTAAAAACATGCTTTTTTAGAGTATTTTTTACATCATTTTATTTTTTATTTCTAAAAATAAATAAATATATTTTTGAAAATACTCAAAATACCTTTTAGGTGTTTTGACTGTTTTCAAAAACAACCATATACGAACCATGTTTTATTTCAAATCAAAACAAAATAAAACAAAAAACATGAGGGATCCCAAAAGGCCTCTCAATATTTTCATGGATCCATTATCTTCCCTCTTAAGTTATCATCATTTCCCCAAAACAATGGCATTTTAGTAATGTAAGTGATTACTTTCATGTCGCGAGTGTAGTTACCATAAAACGATGTAGGTTATATTTTTTTCGTTTTCACTTTTGTCTAAATAGGACACAATGGAGAAAAAGGATTCATGTAGCCGACCCCACTTAGTGGGATTAAGGCTTTGTTGTTGTTGTTGTTGTTTTCACTTTTGTTTGTTTGATCCATCTAAGTTAGTTGATGAATTATGGTTGGCCCTTTTTGATGTGATCTTTGGAGAGGGACAAGTTTTATTATTATTATTTTTTCAGTCTCATGTTGTTTTTAATTTAATGCTTTATCTTATGTAATTGAAAATTTTAGTCACAATGTTATTTTCTTTTGAGGTTTTAATATCAAGAATATCACATTATCAAGCGAGCAATTATCTTACAAGTAGACAACCAAGGACTCTTCACCCTTCAAATGACCTACCACGGCCACCTCATTCTACAACTGGCACATCACCTCCCTTTCTTTAATCCCTTTAATTAATTTGTAAGGTTCAATCAGGTCTTCAGTAACTTTATATTTTATTGTTTGACCAAACCAAAGTTGATTCATGTGGTCATAATCTCCTTGCCACTTTTAACCATTTCTCTTCTCTCAGGATTCTGGTCAAAGTTATATTTCCTCGTTTTCATAGTCTAAGCATGTCTTACAATGAGATGCAAGCTGAGTTTAGGGTGAAGGAAGGTGTGACCAAGTGAAGATCTGATCTAGCAAAAAACCTCTTCCTCATCAGAGGAAAGGGAATTCAATTAAAGCTTTAAATCCAAATCCCATTCATTAGTGTTAACCATAGTTTTTTGAGCAATCATAACTCCCCTTAGTACATTCCAAGCTCCACCAAAGCGAGATGAACCCGCCCCCACCACGCCCCCCATAACCCCAAACACACACAACACACACACCCCCATTGTGGGAATTTATTATTCAGGATTAGTCCACATAATATTTAATTCTTATAGACAATGAAGAAAGATTTATAAAAAAATCCCAATCCTTGTAAAGGATGTTTATTTCTCTATCTTTGACTTTCTTTTGTTTTCCTACCTTCACAATGATGCTAACTCAAGTTTCACTGACACACGTCCTTATTTGGAAAGTTACATCGGAAAAAAACACAACATAAGAAGCTTGATGAAGGTTATAAGAAGGATACTCGAATCTTGGTAGCTATATCATCAAGGAGGCTAGCTCATCCTACGAGCGGACATCCAAGGTCATCTCATATTATGAGTGGTGTACTAAAGGCGCATTATTTCACAAGAGGTCGATCAACTCTCCTTATTTTTCTCTTTTGTTTAGACAAGATTAAATGATTGGATGAGTCATCCAATTAGCGAATTAACCTTATATTTTGTAGTTTGAACTAATCTCAATAGATTCATGTGGCCATAATAAATCAGATGTTTTGCTCTTAATGCAGTATATTTTGTGTTACATTACCTCCCATTTTCTCCCTATACTAGCGGAAAGCAAGATGAGTTTGAAGTGACGGATGCCTTGGGATTGCGACAGCAAGGGGGATGACTGGACAGCAATGACAAGTGACTGGAATGAGTGTCAGCGAAGTGGGAGGTGGCTGGAAAGGATGGGGCCCCCTATGGAAGAGGTTGTGACTGGCGGTTGGAGTTGCGAGAAGACAACATGAGTGCTATCTGATGGTTGAGACAGCAAGGAAAGGCGGAGGCGGCAACAAAGCGAGGGTTGCAGAGGATGGAAAATCGAGGATAAATATCTCCACGGGATTAAATTATAGCCGGAGCACCATTTGATACTAGGGAGATGGTCACCACCTCGGATGTGTTACAGCTAAGCACTTTCTCTTCTTTAGATATAGCCCTAGAAGGACTTGAACTCGACTTAGAGCATTCTATGCTCAATTACAAAGAGATTAAGCCCAGCCCCTTTCCGACCCAAAGCCAAATAGAGATAAACCTATATCATCATCCAAACATTTGGTCAGTTGTTCTCCATATCAACTCACCGTTCTCCCATCCCTATTCTCTCTAGTTCCTTCCTTCCTCTCATCTTCTTCTTCATCGTCTCTTGTTTTGCCCATTTCCATCTTCCATATCTTTTCTTTCTCCCCTTCTTCCTTTTAACCTTCTCTCCTCTAATCTTTTTTAAGACAAGGGCAAGAAGTACACACAATGTTCATTGCAAAGATTTATCCTTTGGTATTACGTCAAATATTTAATCCTTGGGGATGAATGTATTAGAAACAGTCCCATCTTCAACCTTCTTTTTGTTCTTTTAACTCAGCCACTTTTCCCTTGTTTTTGCAAGGACACCGCAGGTCCTCAGTGGCCTTAGATGTAGTCTTAGAAGTCCCACTGGAAAGACTATCGGCCTCCCCAGCTATAAGCTAAACCGGAGTTATCTTAACGCTAAGTTTTTGACTTCTATGTAACATTCTTTGTTACAAACTCTGCCTGATACTTTTATCTTCCTGTATTTTATTTGAAATGCCTTTTTACCAAGAAATCTGACAGGTTGAACCGATAGTTTGATATTCTTTTAAGTTTTAAATAAGTGATTATAGATTCATAAACAACCATATATCATTGGAATTTTAACTTCCTGTCTCAAAGTATCTGCCTGGTGGAGAATGGAAACCTCATTTTACTGGAACATGGTGCATGTTGGTCTTACATTTCTTTGCAAGGTATGCTTTCAATTTCCTATAAACCTATTCTTTTATTTAAATTTTCTGTATGTATTCAATCTTTTATGAGAAATATGATTTTAGATGAACGTTTTGCTGCAATTTTTACTTCTAATGAAGCTGTATCTTAGCTTAAAACGACGACGACGACGACAACAACAATAACAACAACAAACAAACAAACAAACAAACAAAGGAATTCTTAATTATGATGCTTCTCCAGTGTCTGATAATGATATTTGAAAGTTAAAGCTCTCTGATTTTTGCTCTATTTCCGGAACAAGATTTGAATTATTTGGTTTCATTTCATGATCTGATCCAAATTTTTTGGGTTAAAATTGATCGCCAATCTGATTTCAAGCTGATTTATAGAAATTGCTTTTGGGTTGCGGACTAGAATAGAGTATTATGCATTCTACTCACAGTTATCTTCCTACTGCTCCCCGCATCCATCTGAATTTTGACCATCATTAGCTTTTGGCCGAACTTTCTCTGTTTTGTTTTAGGAAATCTACACACAAAGCATCGAAAATTTACCTATTTACGTATCTATCCCCCCAAACTTAATATTTACTAATAACACATTTTAAACCTGCTATACAAATAAAAAACCGCACACCCAAAGGCAGTGTTGTGAGAAAAATTATTGCGTCCGGACAGCGTACGTAAAGTTGCATCCGGACTCCAATTATACGACGACACGTGTTTGTGTCGGCTCTATCCCTCAAAACAGAAAAATACAACCCGCGGGTCGTATTGAAATATTTCGGATACTACCATAATACAATTGGGAATATTCCAATACAACCGCGGAATATTCGAATACAACCGAGGTTGTATTCAAATATTCCGCGGTTGTATTGTATTACTGGAATACTACCACAATACAACCGGGAATATTCTAATACAACCGCGAAATATTTGAATACAACTATGGTTTTATTTCTGTCGAAAAAATTAGGTCGGGTCGGGCCGCATGATTAAATTTGTCGGTTGTATTATGGTAGTATTCGAAATATTTCAATACAACCCGCGGGTTGTATTTTTCTGTTTTGAGGGATGGGGTCGACACGAACACGTGTCGTCGTATAATTGGAGTCCGGACGCAACTTTGCGTACGCTGTCAGGACACAATAATTTTTCGTATTGTGGACAATTACTTGGCTACGAAGCTGGCCAATGGAGTTATTGAAGCCTCTGTTTCATCAGTCTGTGTGGGGAGGTCTGTTTTGCGATTGTAATTCCTTAGCTTTGGTTAAGAGTTTTACATATCTAACCTTGCTCTCTCCACATGAAGATTTCACAGAAATTTATAGTTTTGAAAATGGGTTCTGGTTGCATTATGGCAAATCCGTCATCTGTTAAAAGTGCCAATCCAGTGGATTTGCATATATACCACACAATTATTATATATTTACATGTCAAAACATTTGGAAGCCATGTATGTAAATATGGAAGCTTAGATGATAAATATGTACATGCATAAGAATTGTGTGGTATGTATGTAAATACCCCTTTATTTATATTTTTTTAAATTTATTTTTTTTTCAAATGATGGCGTTGGAGAATTAGACAAGGGTGTTCGCAATTTCAAGTTGTACAGGGAAATAGGTAATCGATATATTTAATAAATTGAAGAGGGCTGATCATGCATATTTATTTGGTCATGTGCTTACATGGATAATCGAAGTTTCTAATTTAGCAGCATTAGCAATCCTTTTCTTTATTTTAATTAATTTTATTTTCATTTTAATGTCTGAAATTCTTGTATTTTTTAAAAAAGGGGCATTATCACACATACCACCCAATTCCTATGTATTTACATATCTAACACCCAAAATTTGCACCGCCTAAAATTTTCATTTTACATAAAAAAATCTTCTCTATTTTATTTTAAAAAGTGAAATATACTTATTTGAGGCATAGGTCAGTCAGGTGGCTATATGTAAAATTTAACCTAGTTATTATGTAAATCTTCTTTTAAAAAATTGTTTATTTCTAATTAAAAAGTACATTAAATAAAATACAAGATGTAGAGTATTTTGCTAATATCATTAATTAAAATAAAAAATGCAAACAATTTTAATGTATGATTATTAAATTTGGCCTATGATTCAAGCAGGAGTTGCATTCATATGATAATTCAATCAAAAATAGTGACATAGGATGGACAACAACTCAAGTGAATATACCGACTATTTGGGTTGGTTGCAACTTTATAAAAAAAATAGTTATAAAATTGTGAAAAGGCAATTTCTTAAGCAGCAGTATATATATATATATTTCAAAAATTAGATGGGACTTACCTTACAACTATTACATTTTAACAGACAAATTCAAAATAGCAATTTTTCATTACAAATTTTTTTTAAAAGCAACAAGAAAACAGTTCTCTAAACATAGCTATGACGGAAAAAATTTACGTACGTCAACCGTAAGCAGAAATTGCGTACGTAAAAAGGTACACGGGATTAAATGGGGGTTATAACCTCCTTGTACCTCCCGTGTAACTCACGTGTAACCCCCTTGTAACCTTGTAACCTACAAATGGATGAAATAGAAGCGCGGGTTACAAGTGAGTTACACGGGAGGTACAAGAATGTTATAACACATTTATACTCCCATTGTAACCCCCGTATAATTTATTATGTACGCAGCTCTGCGTACGCTTGACGTACGTAAATTTTTTCCAGTTATGTCGGCGGATTGAAACGCATAAAAGATAGAAAGTCGTCTCAAATAGTCCGAATTCAAAGATACTTTTATTTGTTACAACAAAGAAAATTGATATACAAGCTTTCGATACAAAGGAAGCAAATAATTCTCAGACAATCAATTCTAAAAAAATTTCCAATGAATCAAGTGACCAATAAAAAGAAGCTCTTGTTAAATAAACACTCTCAAGCTGTACAGTTCCATAAACTGTACAATGGGTATCCACTCATCGAGTAATATCCAACTGTGTGGAATGAATCTTTTTTTTTTAATTATTTTTTTTTTGTGGGAAATGTACATATATACCACTAAATTCTTATGTATTTACATCTTTAACACCTAAACTTTATTTTTTACATTTATATCACCTGAAATTCTTTCATATCACATCAAAAACATAATCATTTTAACTTTAAAAAAAATGAAAGGTAAGGTGGTATTTAAACACGTGAAATTTAATTGTTAGATATGTAAATACACAGTTATAACAAAGTGAAATAACAGTGCATGCTATCATAGTGCTAAATAGATTACCAACAAAGATGAACAATGCTAAATTAATACACCGCTTTTGTGTATCAAGTTATCGAGGAGGTCGTCTATAAGATAAAACTTTTCCTAAGCACACAAATTCTCGACTCTCAAACAACGAAGTTTCATGTATCTTCCTCAATGCTGTACACTCAGGCGGAAATTGGTAGTCTTCTCTCTAATTAGGAGATCCAAATTCAAAGCACATTTTAATCACGAATTTCTAACTTAGTTATCACTAAGACTCAGTTTTCAAAAAAATATCATAATAATAATAATAATATAAAATAACAAAAAAGATGTGTTCACTTTTTATTTGTAAACCTCAAATTCTCTGAACTCTTCTCGATCACAACCTAGATTTTCTCAAGAAATCCTATTAGCATTTAGTGCATCCTGGCTTGCCATAGCATCAAATCAAATGATCTCATGATTAGCATGAAAGTAAAATATCATATACTTCTCTCTCTCTCTCTCTCTCTCTCTCTCTCTCTCTCTCTCTCTCTCTCTATATATATATATATATATATATATATATATATATATATTATTGAACAATATGAACATTTAAAAAATAAATAAATGAGTGGTATGCTTAGCAGCAAACAGTTTATTCTGGAGTGGCTATCAACATTATCAGAATGAAAGTCTTCTAACGAGAGATTCTGTGGGATCAGAAGGTTTGCCCCAAAATGCCAAAGAGATCAGTGAGTGTAACTCATAAAATATGACACTTACCATATAAACACACAGCATTAGTCATCATTATATGAATGAAATGGAATCAAAATGGCATGCAAAAGCATGACATGGTAAAAATGAATACAAGAAGTGTTTGTGTGCAATTTTATCATGAAATATTTCATTTAAAAATTGCTAAACCATAGATGATTCATAATCAACGAATCCTTCCACTTAATCTAACTCACAAGTTCAACATTATCTCAAGACCACAGGGTGATAAAGGTGAGGAATTCAAGAGAAGAGTCACCTGAAAATATATTCTTTTTAGTATATATGTTTCCCAGCTGCCAAGCAAGGAATGATGAAAATTTTTACCAGCAGTTGATTAGTGACTTTAGAGTAATTTTAGTCGCATCACTAAGATCAAAGACATAAAGTGCTTTATAATCCCTAATCATATAGTAAAATTAAAAAGTAAAAAAAAAAAAAGCTGGAATATCAAAGGTGAGAGGAGTTTTCCACATGTATTACTGTGCATAGCATTGTTTGCCAACAATAAAATGAATATATATATTGTAAAGGCATAAAACGAAAGCCAATATCTTTTGCTTAAACCTGAAGCCTGACATCCACAGTTTTCTAAATTATCAATCATCAAGTGATGTGATGTGAATCAAATATTGGATATTTTTCCTTACAAATTTCATACTTTGTTTCCGTATCATGATGATTTTATGCTTTGGTAGTGTGTTTTAATTGTGTTTGAAGGATAAAGGTGAGGAGCAAGCGCTGGATAGTTAAAAGATCTAAGTGGCAACACTAGCCAGGCTAGTGCACCTGCACCGCATTCCAGAGATACCGACAACCCCACGCACGCTATCTATACATCCATGCTGCTCCATCGAGAGCCTGACACTCGCGTTGAAACCCAGCACAACCAACGCCGCCTCTTGAAACTGTGGTACTCCTGCGCTGTGAAGGTAGCACACCTGCGTCATGTTTCATGGTATGATCAATTTGGAAGGTTTTGTGTGTGGATTTGAGGCTTGGAGCATATATGCACATGCATTGAAACCCTAAAGCATTCTTGGTTGTTGGGAGGCCTCTTGTCCACCAAGTTTTTGGGAGAGACGTGTGCTTTGTTGTTCTCTTAAGTTTTCCCTATGAGAACTTAAGAGAGTTTGGTCTTAGTGAGCTTTTGAGGAGAGTTGAGAGGGTGAGATTTGTGTGAACTTCTATAAATGAGATCGACGAAGAGCTTGTGTTGTGAGGAGAGAATTGTAGTGTAATCTCAAGGGCAATGAGCCCGGGTTTGAGTTTTTTATACTTTCTTACACTATTATTGTTTAATGTTTTCTTAAAAAATATTTATATTTTCTTTCCTCATGCATAGTAGCTAAATCTTATTCGTAGTCGTGTGACATAAGGGATGTGATTTTTTCGTTATTTTATCCTAGAGATTTTTCCTAGACATTTTTTCTGTGTTTTGGATTTTATTCGTTGATATGCTAACCTTCTGATCATAGTTTACTCTAGATCTGGTCAATTAGAAAGTTAAAATATCTCGTGATTTAAAACTTCTAACCGTTGACTAGAAGAATAAGTTAACATATATTTACCTAGTGGAATATACATATTGAAATTGCAACCTAGATAAGAGACTAGAGGATTTCTGAGAAACATTGCATGATTAAACCCCCTCAACTATAATAAGAGTTTCCAATGATTCTTATGACCTATACAAAAGCTAAGGAGTGTTTGCCCTTGGTGATCAACAACAACACAAGGAACTCATAGGAAAAAGAGGGATCACTAGGCCAGTGACAAAAGTGCGAACATTTGACCTCTTAGAAACTCTTAAAAAAATTTTGTTTTTAATTTTTTTTCTGCAAATTAGAACTTTTCAAACTAGACTTAGCGATTTAATAAATTAAAATTTTTCTCATTAAAAATCTTGATGAATTTTCTCGTAAAATCGATACACGTACTCTAAATCTATATATTACTTGATCGACACATATTTGTGTTGTTGACCGAATGCTTCGCAGTAATTTTGGGCATCAATTTTTTGGCATCATTGTCGAGAAAACAAGTCAAAGTCTCTAATTTTATGAGAACTTTAGTTGAAACATTTTGAATTTAAGTTTAAACTTTTTTCTATTTTTCTTCTTTATTTGTGCTCTTTGTTATAGTTTTGTTCTGATCTTTAGTTCAATGAAAAGTTTAAAAATCCAAAAAAAAAGTTGTATCTTTTTATTTTTGTTCATGTGTTTTCCATGTTATTATTTTCAGTTACTATGTTTTCTTTTTGTTTGTATTCTTTTGCTTTGCATTAGTTTATTTTTACTTGCAGGAAACTATAGTTGCATGCGTAACAATTATCTAACTGCACTGATACCATTTGATCATGAAATTTAAGAAAATTTTGAAAAACCCAAAACCTAAAGAAGACATACTTAGAACTGGAAAACCCTCAAGAAAACATATGAAACCACTTGAGAGTATGTCAACCGATGGTAGAGAAAATCCATATGAGTACTAATTACTCTACCATAGAAGCCAATACATTTGAACTATACATGTGATCATCAAAATGATTCAATACAACTAGTTTGGGGGATCACTCACTCAGGAACCAAAACTGCACTTAATAAATTTCTTAGAGCTGTTTATTATCTTCACGTATGGCATTGTCCTCAATGACACCATTACACTAAGGTTATTCCCTTTTTTTCCCCTTAGGGATAAACTATATGTGGCTAACATCCTTAGCATTAGGATCAATCACCACTTGGATTGACTTAATTCAAAATTCCTACCCAAATACTTTCTTCCATCTAAGGTTGCCAAACTTAGAAGTGACTCACTTCTTTTCACTCAGTTGGAGGAAGAGTCAATTTATGAAACGTGTGAGAGGTCAAAGAATTGCTTAAGAACTGCCCACACCACACAATTCTTGACTAGCTGATTTTACATAATGGGCTGGCAGAATTCTTAAGAGCGATCATATATGTAGTAGCTCGGGAGTCCCTTATATCAAAACCATTTTATGAAGCTTATGAATTCATTGAGAAAATGACCACGAATAATTTTCAATGGTCATCTGAGATAATCATCTCTAAGAAGGTAGCTAGTGTGTATGAGACAAATGTTATGACTATTCTAGCCTCAAAGGTTCTTGCCATCTCTAGGAAGTTAAACAATTTTGGAATGAATTCAATTTCAGGATCCGTACCCATTGATAGGATTACTTCTGAACTAGTAGGTGATTATAGCACTGCTGCCTTAGAGACCTTAAATATCTTAAGAAACCAATTCAACAATCCTTATTCCAATACCTACAACCCAAGCTGAAAAAAACACCCAATTTTCAATTGGAGCAACAACAATCCAGATGCAGAAAACTAGCAATGAGGGAACACCTGAGCCAACACTGTAAGAAATTGCAACCATAAAGGTAACCTGAGGCAGACCTATCCACATATCCACCGAGATTCTCCTGCACTTGTCAATTTAAGAAGAAGAAATTAAGAAGAAGAAACCATCTTTGGAGAAATTTGCGTTACAAATATGTAACCAACTACAAAACTAAGCTACAGTTACGAAGAACATGAAGCAGTTAGCTAATATATTGAGTAATAGATCCTAAGGAACGCTCTTCAGTAACACCAAAGTAAATCCAAGTGATCAGAACGTAGAGCAGTGTAAAACCATCAGAGCGATGATAGGCATCCCCGGGAAAGAGAGTAAACATGCAAAGCTAAATCCTGAGTTTGAAAGACTGAGTGAAAAATTTACCCGAGTTAGGAAACCAACCCACACTTTTTAGTATAGTGAAAAACTTATCCCAGATTTAGGAAAACAATTTACAACACCTAGGATAGTGCAACAGAGACCACCACCATATTGTCCCCAAATGCTCCAGCTACAAAAATTCCAAATTTATAGAAGATTTTAAGAAACTTACAATCAACATTTCATATGCTAAAACTCTAGAATGAATGCCCAATTACATGAAATTTGGGAAAGAGTTCTTCGATAAAAAATGAAAGCTTACAGATTTTAAAATTGTTGCAATGACTGAAGAATGCAGCACGATCCTATAGAAGAAATTGTCATGAAAACTTAAGGACCCAAGGAGCTTTATCATTATGTGGTCTATAGAAAAAAGTTTATTAGAAAGCTTTTTGTGACTTAAATGTCGGTATTAACCTCACACCTCTATCCATTTTCACTGGACTAGGATTAGGAAAGGTACAACCTGCCACAGTAACCTGACAGTTAATTTACCAATATTTGAACCATCCCAATTGAGTGATTAAGTTGTGGCAGTGAATGTTGATAAGTTTATCTTTCCTGTGTATTCCATTGAGAAATGAAGGAAGATAAGGAGATCTCCATCATTAAGACATGGAGGAAGAGACTTAGATAAGCATTTTTAGCCACAGGAAGGACTATGATTGATGTGCAAAAATGAGAACTTACAATAAGAGTTAAGGATCAGAAAGTGACATTTGATATTCTGAAATCAATAAAGTCTCCCCAAGGCCCTAAAAATGATTCCTACAAGTAGGATCAAGTAGAGCAACATATGGTTTTGTAGAGAGAGCCTTAAGGAAATATTTGATATACCATTAAAGGAGACCCCTAGAGTTGTTAGGGATAGAGTTGAGCCTTTAGACCATATTAGCCATACTCAACTAGTAGTTCCGTGCATGGAAAAATCTCCTAACTTGGAAGTGAAAGTTCTCCTTAAGCATCCCCAATATGCCCTTTCGGGAGAAGCCTCTGTGGTGCCCATCATGATGCCTAGTGAGTTGAGTGAGTTACAAGAAGCACAGCTACAAAGAACATTGGATCCAGAGATAGCCTTTAGGATATAAAATCGCATACAACCTCTTGTATACCCTTCAAAAAAGTGTTATCAAATTAAAATAGAGATATTACAAAAACTTCTGAACAAGGGTATTTGGAAGATTCAAGGGAGGAAATAAGATTTGATAACTTAGGCAATTCTACAAGAGAGTTAAAACTTGGGAAGATTGATCAAAGAATACAGAAAAAGAATTCGATCATGGAGAAACACCTTAGAACTGATTTAATTGAGTTGGGCTAATGGCATTAAAATAAGCACTACTTTGGAGGCAACCCGAGCTTTATCTGTTAATTCATGTGTGTTTTGTGTTGTTTGCTTTGAATTTGATTTGTGAGTGCTTTTGATTTGAAGATTATCATGTAGAATTTGTTTAGAAACTGGACTAAGGTAAGTTGCACTGCACTCTATAATTTTTTCTATGATGTGCATATCTGAGTTTTAAACTTGAGTTTTGAGTAATGACTCATGATCGATTACTGGTGAATGAAAAGAATAATAATTTTGTAAAAAATGTAAATGTTCATTAAATAGGAGATTAGAATTGATTTCCTAATAATTTAGATCTTCATTTTAATTACTTCTACTCGAAGCCTGAAAAAATCACGATCTAAATAAAAATATATAATAAAAAATATAAATAATTAACCAAGAAAAATTAAACCTTTAAATTTTTAGCTTATAATATTCCAAAATTCAGATTAAGAAATAATTGAGAATTATCAATTAGGGGAGATTATATATTCAAAATCCATAGAAAATACGTTTAATCAAGTAATTATAATTCTTAGTGAAATCAGAAAAAATTTGGGCTAAAAGAAGAAAAAAATTGTGCAAGGCCCTGATTCAAAATGAAACAGAAGAAAAGAAACAGGTGGTCAGTCTATTGAGAAGAAGCTTTAGATTTCTGTCTTAGCTCTTTCTTAATTAATAAAACTAAAAACTTTTTAATGAAATCCTTGAATATTACATTCAATAAAAACTTAAGCGATTTTGGATTTTTTGGTTGCTGATTAATTAACTTGAAAATATCTCTAAATAATGAAAATATTTTAATCATGCTAGACTAAGTGCTTAGATCTGCTTAAGCTCAAAATGAAGTGAATTAAAGAAAGGCTAGTTTAGTAGAGATTAATGAAAATTCAACTTTAAAATAATATTTGCCCATCTTTTATTATGAATTATATAATCTTGTTAAAAGAATTGGACAATCCACGAGAGAGTTACGAAAATTAGTTAAAGAAGCCTAAGTTTAAGATATGAGATTACTTGAGAGCAATTAATAAGTAGTTTGGAAGAATTGATGTGAATCAAATATGTGATTTTTTTCACTTATAAATTTCATTTTTTGTTTCTATATCATGGTATTTTATGCTTGAAAAAAGGGTTTTTATTATGTTTTACAGGATGTAGATGTGGAGCAAGTGTCAAAGAGTTAAAAAGATCCAAGTAGCAACATTAACTAGGCCAACAAAACTATGCCATAAGGCAACACACTCATACCACATTCCGGAGAGATCGACACCCCCGCGTCTGCTAGTTGCACACTCGTGTTGCTTCGTCGAGAGCCCGACAGTCCCGCATCGAAACCCTGTGCGCCCACGCTTGCCTCTCGAGACTGTGACACACCCACACTACAGAACGCTCCCGTGCCATGACCTCTGTGCACCAACAACCCGTTCTGTAGTTTGATCAAGTTGGAAGGCTTTGTGCGTGGATCCGAGGCTTCAAGCATATACGTGCATGCATTGAAACCTTAAAGCCTTTTTGGTTACTAGGAGTCCTCTTTTCCACCTAGTTTTGAGGAGAATCTTGTGTGCCCTTAGGTTCTCTTGAATTTTCCTTTGGAGAACTTTTAGGGTTTGGTCTTTGTGAGAGTTTGGTGAGAGTTGAGAGGAAGATATCTATGTGAACTTGTACAAGGGAGATTGACGGAGAGCTTGTGTTGGGCAGAGAAGATTGTGATGTATTACCAAGATCGATTAGCTCGAGTTTAAGTTTTGTGTACCTTCTTACACTATTTTTTTTATATTTTCAATGAATTTTGTATTTTCTTTCCTCATGCATAGTAGCTAAATTTTCTTCATACTCATGTAATGTAAGACATGTAATTTTAATTTATTTGTTATTTTATCCTTGAGTTTTTCCAAGATGTTTTGATAATAAATTAAATCAATAAATAAATAATTTATGACATATTTTTAAGATATTTTAAGTTTTAAATTTCCTTTCTATTATAAGACTTACACATTGAGATTTACACCTCAACTCACTAACATAAAACACAATAGTTTTCGATTTCATCTTTTTAAATCTTGCATAAAATCATTTGGTTATGTCCTAATATTTTGTACATCAAATTACAGTGACTGAAATTTGAAAGAAGACTTGATGTGTTTGATGCAACTAATCGAGAAGTACAACTAATCGAGAAGAATCTCACGTCCCAAAAACTTTTTTAAAGGGTCACTTTTTATGCAAGAGTAAAGGGGGCTATTAAAGAACGTATTGTCATCATCAAGTGAGACTTGTTTAATCTAATCCATCTTCTTCACTTGAATTGATCCTCCTCTTCATTTGATTCATTTTAACTAATAGCCATATCATTGATAATTACAATACATCTTATATGCATCTATTGAGAAAATTTGGGGCCTATTGAAAAGTTTTTGCCTCCTTTTTTTTGTTTTATCCTTTTGATAAATTTAGGATGCGCTTCTAGAAAATTGTTGATAGCAACAACAATAAGTCTTTATCCCTCTAAATAGGGTTGGCTACATGAATCCTTTTTCTCCATTGTGTCTTATTGAGTGTCATATTTTACTTTAATACTAATAAATTAAGATCATTTTGTATACGACAGACCCAAATCCTTTTAGTTTTACCTCTACATTTCGTAGCATAGGTCAAATCTAAAACATCTACTAGCAAGAATCCAATAATTAATTCAATTAATAAATTATGTCTTTGTTGTCCGTGTCGGGAATTTTGAATCCCATCTTATGTGACTAATAGCCCAAAATTCTTCATATTTATATACCCCTTTTTGAGTTTTCTATATTATTAGAATGTACTTTAAAATGGAACTTAGGTGGTTTGGACGTATATAATGATGGGTAGAAAACACAAACATTAGACAAGCATTTAATACTAATGTTGGAGGATTCAATAAGAAAAGTGATAGACCTTAGGTAATTTGGATAGAAGTTATTCAAAGTGATTTATAAAAAATATGTTTATCACCTTAGCAAAACACTCAACAAGCATGAATAGAAAATGGATTCATAAAGTTAAACTCAAATAATTGAGAGAAGGGTAATGATGACGGAAAAGGGTTGAATGCAACTTTCTAATAAATTTGTTTTGACCGCTTGGACAAGAAAATCAAAATCTACATTATCTCAAACAATAGTTCTCAAAACCTACATTACAGTCTAAAGGCTTTCGTTTGAGTAGATCTAAAACTGAATACATAGAATGTAATTTTAGTAATAGTAGCTCTAGTTGTGGTGTTGTCGTAATGGGTGATTAAGTCATTAAAAAGAGTGAACATTTTCGATATCTCGGGTCTATTGTTCAAAGTTATGGCGATATTAGATAGGGGTGTTATTAGAAGAATTCAAGTTGGATGCTTGAAGTGGAGGAATGCATCAGTCCTATTGTGTAATAGAAAGTACCACTTAGACTTAAAGGAAAATTTTATAAGATGGTGGTAAGAACTGCAATGCTTTATGGCGCAGAATGTTGGCTAGTAAAAGAGAAGCTTAAAATTAAGTGTTGCTAAGATTAAAATGTTCAGGTGGATGAGTGGTTTCATACTAAGAGACAAAATGTGAAACAAATATATCAGTAAAAGGGTTGGAGTAGCTCGAATGGCAAACAAGATTAGAAAGAGTCATTTTAGATGGTTTGGTCACATTAAACGTCAACCATCTGATGACCCTGTTATGAGGTGTGGTTTTTCCCTCTATACTTTTTCCCATAAGAATTTCTTTGCTTTAACATTTTTTAATATATTGGGCATGTATTACAGTTACTTTTATATTATGTTGGATTTAATTGTTAAATATTCAATTTAGCTATGATAAAAATGCAACTTCAGTGTTTAAGTAAATCTTATCATGAAAGAATAATAACAGTGTCTTATAAAAAAGACAACTGGACACCCTCAAAATAGTATGGATGTAAATTCAAGCAGTTTTGGGAAAGCCTTTGCATTAGATGGGATAAAATTAAGAATGCCAGATTTGGACAATGAAGAAATAATCTATTATGAAATACCATTATTTGATGCCTTCTGAGGTGTTCTTTTTCTTAATCTCCAGCAGTTTTGTAAACATTTTTTCGTCGAACTATGCATTTATAACTACTTAGTTTAACATTAAGTTGCATTCACTAGGTAAACATGCATTCTAAATATAAATGTATAATAAATAAAAGCACCTGTCCATTCAATTAAAATAACATAGAAGGTTTCCGCAACACCTAACAGGTAGATATCTTCTATGACCCCTATTTTAATAAAAGGTAATGTAAACAAGGGAAGCAATTTTAATATGCTAAGTTTCATACAAAAACAACATTGTTTCTCTGATTAGCATAACAAAAAAACGATCTTTGTGATATATATGAAAATTTCTCATTCACAACAAAGAAGGAAAGATGAGTTCTACAAACAAGAATACAACAACAGCAGCAGTATTTTTAAACCATATTATTGTGTGCTCAACCAGAAGTACAAATAAAAAGAAAAAATAAAGAAAAGAACCTTCATTTGTCATATATTTAGATGGGGCCTTTGATTTCAGATGGAGTCTTGGCCACAATAGATAGCGAATGTAATCCACTTTGCAACTCATCTTGCAGCAAACCATAAACAAGACGATGCCTCTTCACCATACTCTTTCCTTCAAACTCCTCTGAGACCACTCTCACATTAAAATGGGTCTCACCACTTCTACTACCCCCTATAGCAGCATGCCCAGCATGAAGATGAGATATATCCTCCACATCCAATTCTACAGGGGAAAGAGCCCTCTCCAAAAGGTTCCAAATCCTCTCCCTTCTTGTTTCACCCCCACCATTCAAACTTGAATGATCACCATCAACATCTCCGTCATTTAGATGCCAACCATTATCAATCCCTGCATCAAACTTGTCCTCCAAGGTAAGACCTCCTTCATCCACAGTCCCAATTTCAATGCTCACATCTTTGTCCTTTGAAATTGAATTTTCATCTGCTCCAGGGCTAGAACCATCAATTACCTTCTTGGATTCAGCATAATCCAAAGGTCTCCAACCATTCACATTGGTCGTCAAGTTCTTCTCTTCATCATCAAAATCAATCTCTTCTCCCAAACATTGAATCTCCTGAGCCTTCTTCTGCATGAGAAGCAGCATATTAAGAAACCCATTGTTTCTCGAAGGGGTTAAACTCTGTCGCAATCCAAGCAGAAGAATAAATTCCGGCGGCACACTGGCGATCACTGAGGCAGGTGATCCAGAGAGACCGAACACCAGCAGCGCAGCTAGGCCTTTCGTCAGAGCGGAATCGGAATCAGCCTCGAAACGTACAGCGGCGTGATCAGCAGGATCCCGAAAAGCGCGAACCCAGACTTGGGAAACGCAGCCGCGAACGCGATAATCGTTGTTCTTGAAGCGTGGATCGAGCGCCGGAAGCTGTGAACCGTAGTGAAGCAGCTGTTGATACTTGGCCTTGGGGTCATCGCCAACCGACTGGAAGAGCGATACTATTTCGCGAAGTGCCGGTGGAAGGAGTCCCGTAATATCTTCATCGGAGGAAGGGTTGGAACCAGAAGAGGAATCTGATTTCTGCTGCTGAGAATGAGAGTGGGTCGTGAGGAGTTGTGAGGATGAAAGGGGAGCGAGACGATGGAACGAGATGGAACAGCGGGAGAGGAAGAAGTGGTGAGGGGAGAGGAATAGAGTTTTGTAAATTGATTGAAAGGGTTTAGGGTTAGGGTTTTGAGGGCGTTTGATCGAAAAGTGGCGGAGGGAAGAGGAAAGAGATGACATCAGTCCGAAGATTGAGGAAGAGGAAGAAAGTCAACGAAGGGGAAGAGTTTTCCTTTCCATTATCGCCTAATTAATTTTCTTAATTCGATTATCAGGATATCACATCGTGTTATAAATAAAAATATTAAAATTTTACAGAATAGACATTAAAAAATAATTTTATATATATATATATATATATATATTACCAACAGTTAATGTGCTAAATATAATTGAATGAAACTGTTCTTGTGCCTTTGTGAATCAAATATGGGTCATCATAGTTTGTCACGTATACAGACAGACCCTCAATTTAATACATTGGTTGATATGCCTATACATATGACAGATCCTAATTGGAGTCCTGATGCAATTAACTTATGATGCAAATCCAGGGCCCTAAAAAGTGGATTTTTTAAATTGGGATATTATGCATAAACCACACAATGGTTATATATTTACATATCTAGCATCTAATGGTTGTTATCTACATTAATAACACTTTGGTATGTATGTCTTTTTAAAATAATTTATAATAGTGATATTTTAGATGTGATATTAAGGATTTATGCATTATAAATGTAAATAAAAAAGTAGGATGCCGATATGTAAATATTAAGAATTGTGGGGTATGGATGTAAGTTTTCCTTTATACTTTTGCAACCATACAATAGTTCAAAAGTCAATTTCCATAGAAAAATATGTTTCAAATGTGATCATCATTATCACATCATTTTAGGGAACAGTAAAGCCTTTCAATTCAACAAATATACTTTATTTTTGTTATGGTCAATCCAACTAATGTGCATTTGTAGGAAGACCATGATTGAGAATGGTGGTCATTTCTAAATGCATTAAAATTTTTGTTATGCCAATTATATTTGGCGAGTGCTAGGAAATTTACGATGTAGAGTATATGTGTTTCTCGTCCTAATTTTGTGAGAGTATATCATGTATAAACAAATGAATTAGAGCGCAGAAGTCACTTGACAGTTTATTCTGTGGAAAACCCGATAGGAAAAAAAATTATAAAGCTCGATGCAGTTGAAATTGTTCCATTATACAAATGTATGTTACTAGACTTTGCATGTTCCTGAACATCATAGATCAATACTAGAAGGGTGGGAGCTGTCAACTTGACTTTCACTAGAGGAATGACAAAAAATATTGATGATGTGCAGCGAACCAGACAAAAGATGGAAGAATGATAGTGGGTGTCGTATGATGGAGGTACGATGTGAATGTCGTCGATGGCAGTGGTGATTAGGCAAGTTTGGTTCGGCGAAAGTGATGGTAACGATCGAGCAATAGTGGTACGACAATGGTGATTCAGCCACAATGATGATGATGTTAGCCACGTAATTGTGGTTCGGTAGCAGCAATAGCGATGACCAAGTGACGGTAGTCTGATAGTGGCAATTCAATAATGATGGTTTAATGAAAATGGTGTCGACCGGCCACGAGGAAAAGGTGGCACTACTACAATGACGGTTTGGCGATGGTGGCCCAATGATGGCAATGGTTGAGCGATTGTGAACCAGAGGTGGCTGTATGGCGATAAAGGTCTAGCGGAGGTTGTTGTTGTGGTAAGATGATGAAGATCCGATGAAGTTGGCAGTGTCCAGATAGGAGTGTCAAATGTGGTTTTACAGGTTGGGTTGAGTCTGACCTAAAATTGACTCGATCGAAATTGCTTAACTCAAACCCGAGTTGAATATTTATTTGGTAAAAACGTCCAATCCAAACTCAGCTTGCCTTCGACACATTGACCTGGACCCGACCCTTACAACCCATTTAACTTAGGCATGATAGGTATTCAGATCGATTTTAGCTTGAATTCGTGTCAATTTCAAGTTAATTTCAGATCAATTTTGGGTTAATTATAGATTGGCAGGTTGATTTCTTGTCAATTTCAAGTTAGTGAGTTAGCTTTGGGTCAATTTTGGGTTTGTGGGTCAACCTAAACACAACCTAAGAAAATTAAACGTGTTAGCATTCCTAACATGAACTTAGCCCGAAATTTATTTGGGTCAACCCAAACTTGAATTTTTTTTAGTTAAGCTCTGGTTGAGATTGAGGGTATAAGTTGTAAGAGAAGAGTTAGCAAGGTTTGCATAAAAGGTTCACTTATTTAAAACTAACGAGGTGGATGAAGGGTAAAAGCAGAACCACTTTTACAGTTAGGATGTTGTTATAACTATGAACAAAACATTGAAGTTCATCCAACTTGGATCATCTGAGATGACTAAGTGGACAACCTCCCTTTACTATTTAGATAAATGATTAAAAGGCTTGTGTCATGGCACATCTTACCCCCTTCACGTACACCCAACAACTACATAATCAATATCTACAAAAAAGGATATTGCATCCCACCACACATTGGCCATTGCGATTTCGAATGACCTTTCTACAAAATCGATTTCCTAAAGTAGTGTGACATTATTTTTGTCATAGAGTTCAAGATAATTAGCTCTAGCGAAGTTTTTGGGCATCCTTTATTCATTTGCCTCTAGGATCAATGTTGGTTAATAATGGGAATGGAGCCAATTAAGCCAAGCATTTCATACCAACAGTTTTACAAAAGAGAATTTCTATCACCTTCCGGAAGATGCGAGGCTCCAAGCTTCCTTACCGCTAGAGTCTAAATTCAAGCATGTATAACATAGTTCCACTCACAATCTGAAGACAGAATCAAAAAAATTATTGTAGTTGTTATCTAGTGCTAATATGTATATGGGTGTTTGTTATTTATAGAAGTTTTTTGTGTATATTTAGTTTACAATAGATGTTCTATTATGAAAATGTTTTGAAATTTATGTTCTTTTTTAAGGAGCTGAATTTTTAGTAATAAAAATCAATAATACTATATGAATCAAATATTGATCTTTTGATGACTTGCAAATAACAACTTCAAATTTTGAATTGTAAAACTCTTAAAACTGACACTGTGTCCAAAAGTTTAAATGAAATAAAAAAATGGAATCCATCAAACAAAAACCATTAAATTTCCAAACCCAACATACAAAAGATATTAAAATCTTTAAGCAAGATGTCAAGCTTCCTTGCATCGTTCTTACACTGTCTTGGTTGTTATTTAGGTGAGGTATAATATTCCTTAGGATTTCCTTCATCTAATACAACTAAAACTCATCAAATAGCCCAAAAGTGGGAAAACTCATCAAAAGGTCCAAGAGTGGAAAAACTCATCAAACGACCCAAAATTGGAAAAACTCCTTAAAAAGCCTAGAAGTGCAAAAACTCATCAAAAAGCCCAGAAGTGGGAAAACTCATCAAATGGTCTAGAAGTACCGAAACTCATCAAATAGCTAGGGAGTGGGAAAACTCATCAAATGGCTCAAAAGTGAGATAACTCACAATTTCCTTAAGAGTGGAAATGGTCATCAAATGCCCCAAAAGTTAGCAAACTCAAGCCATCCTATTCTTCAGGAATATGATGTGTCTAGGGCTCATTTGTTTTATTGCAACACAAATTGTTCAGTAGAATAATACCTTCTCTAATGAATCTAAGATAGGTGTGAGTCTCCTTGCTTCTTGTCTTAGTGTACTCATTAAACTAAAATATAAATTCAAACTCATTAATCTTTAGGATTTCATGTTTACTATACCATCTTTAAATTGCTTCATTAGCCTCTCAACATTAGGTGTAAGTTCTCCCATGGTTTCCTCTCCTAGAAATCTCAAATCAAACTCCTTAAGCAACATTTGTCTAAATCCTCAAATTGAGTGTGTGGTGGATTATATTGATAGAAAACTCTAAAGCTCGTAAATCTTGAACTACAATCTTCAATCAAGCAAATCAAAATTTCAATCCTCACTTCAAATTTCAAAATTTAAAACTCAAATTTTGAGTAGCGATATTCTTATTCATGGACTTAGTGGTCTCCTCGATCAATGCTAATATATGTATCATACTTTGAATAGCCCACCGTACTTATTGGGTCTATTTTTTGACCTCACAATTTTTTATCTTTCTTACACAAAACTTTCCTCAATGCTTCCTCAGGCCGGTGTTCCATGCAAAGCAAGGTCTTCTGGCTTAAAAGGAGCTCACTAGCATGGAATCTCTCATGTCACTATTAGTGTAGCTACACTACTTTCTGGCATAGTCACACCATTGCTGATGTAGCTATGCTAGCAGAGGTACAGAAACTTTGTTTGGAACCATGGCACAACCCCAAATAGCTCCTATGCACCTGTCGGGGTTATTACACCAGTGTGTGGCATAGTTATGCCACCCTAACCAAGAGGGTAGCATAATTACTCCACTTGGTGATGTAGCTATGTCGCCACACTTCTTTCCCTCTTCTTGATCCATCTTGAAGATCCAACTACTCCCACCTTCATACAGTTCTTCTCTTGCTCTTTAAATGGACCTCTTCACTTCCACATAGAGAGAATTCCATGCCTATTTCCGTCTCCACCTAACTCTCATTCACTTCTTCTTGTTCACATATATTCTTGAAGTGTCATCTTCTTCTCCTTTAATTTCCTATTACTTGTTTGTGAGTCTCTTCTTTCTCTGATTTGAAAGGCATACAATGTCTTCTCCTTCCTCCTCTCTGATCAACAAGCATCAAAGAACAATCTACTTTAAGTTGTTGTAAGGTAACAAGTTCTTCACCATGTAGATTCTCTATGCGCTTTCTCCTTGCATGTGTAGGCTTCGTCAGCTGTAGTTTTTCACGTAAGTCCTTCCATGAGAAAGACTTAGTTCTATGTTTAGTCTCAATGTACTTTGCTTCATATGAATTTTTCTCCATGTATTTTCCTCAGGTGTAATTCTTCCATAAGAAACACTTAGTTCCATGTGTAGTCATAGTTTGCTTCATATGAATTTTTCTCCTTTTTTTTTTCTTGTACTTTTCTTCCATGTGAAACACTTAGTTCTATGTATAATCTTCATGCAGTTGCTTTAAATGAAATTTCATATATTTTTTCATGAACTTTTTTTCATGTGAAACACTTTATTCCATGTGTAGTATACATGTAGTTTGCTTCATATGATTTTTTCTCCATGTATTTTCTTCATGAAATTTTTTTCATGTGGAACACTTAGTTCCATGTATAATCACTATGTAGTTTGCTTTACATGACATTTTCTCCATGTATGATTGACATTTGACAAAATTATGTGTTTTCTCATGCATTAAATTATGTATTATTTCTCTTTTTATCTTGATTTTATGATTGTTGAAGGTCCTTTATGATAGTTTAGAGGTTATAGGTGTCATATTCAATTCACAGAGTGAAACATGATGTGTGTTATAGATCTAGCTCAACATAATCACACATGAATGTGGCATGCTTACATCAATATTATTATGGTTACACCACTCGCAAGCATGTTCATTCCCTCATGCGTCTAAACTTGTTTTAATTGGAATTTTCATTTCAATTTTGGTGAAAGCTATAAAAGTAAAAGCTTAGCCACGACCTAGAGGAGCAAGGGCAGACTTGGAAAGGCTTCTACTAGTAACCAGAGGGTTTCTACTAATTTACATGAAGTTTTCTTCTTCTTTCTTGAGGGAGAAAGCTATTAAGTTCTTTTATCCTTTAAGCATTGAGGGTTGTGTGTGAGAGAAAGAAATTGAGTTTTTGTGGAAGGAAGATTGTGGGCCAATTTTCATTATACGATGAGGAGTGGGTGTATTTCTGGTTGGTTGTAAGTTTAGAAGTGTAGTAAACTAGAGCTTCCCTTGATAGAAATCTTTTTGTCACTTTCCTCGTGGGATCAAAACAAAGACTTGATATTTATTTATTATTTGATTTGCAAAGGTTAAGGAAAGTTTTGAACAATCCATAGTAGGTTGTTATAGGGGAGGGGTAGAACATGTCGTAGTAAGAAGAGGGTAAGAAGATTTTACAATGGAACCCGAGGTTGCTATGGTCTCAATTGTTTAAAAAGTTTCTTTTGAATGTCAAAGAATACTAGTATAATAAAACATTTATAAAGGGAAAATGAGTTACATTCTTAATTTGAATATTAATTATCGATTACCATTTCAAATTCTGTCAGTTGCATTTAATTTAATATATTATAATTTTACTTTTAAAAAAAATTTTTTATTTTGAAAAATGAGACTGAATAGATCTCATATATTTAATAGTTTAATTTGTCTAACATAACAACACAAGTGATATGCCATCCCGGGGATAGGCATACCACTTGACAGTGAGCTCGATTATATAAACTAAACAATTCAGTACATTCGCTTGATCTGTGAACCTATTATGTGACCAACAAATCCTCTTATTGATTATGTAAAGATTAGATAGGGTTTAGTTTCAGTGTTCTTAGTTCCATATATATTCAAACCTCTATAGTTAATTACATCTTAGGCAATCAAAGTCATCTAAGAAAACTCTCAATTAAGATAAGGGTTTTGTCTTCAAGAATCCAAAGTTTAGTGTCAACGGTCGCTTATAGGAAAATCCAAATAGGGAAAGGACCAAATAGGAAAAATTATTTTAGGATTTAAAGGAGTGAGGAGTAGGGGATTTCATAGATATGGAGGCGAACCTCAGTGACTTGCGAAACTATCCTAATGTTTGGCTTTAGAATTTAGAAGTGATATTTATTAATGTTTACTCCTATCAACTATTTAAATTTAGGGCTTACACATGCGCAATATCTGATCAAGCAAATAACCTAGGAAGATGGAAGGATTTACGTCACACCAAATAAACAACCTCGCAATCCTAAAAGAGTTAGGACTTATATTACACAATGTGATTATGCAAAAGCCTAAAGATAATGTTAGGAGTTATGTTGTACTAGACGAACTACCTCAAAATTCTATGGGTTTATGTTATTTAATACTAAGGAAAGTTTTGCTGAAGTAGATCCGCCTCATTGTTGAGTCTTGATCGTCATCTAAAGTCATCCTCCATCCTCTTGCGCCCTCATCTCGATTCTCGAACAGCTAGTCTCATGCTCATTGCAGAGATGGTTTTGGGTTTTGGGTTTAGGGTTTATGTTTGAACATCCGATTGTTGTTGATTCGCGAAGCCTGGTGTAGTGTTCCTCCTAAACATATGGCCTACTGTTCTCTACCCTAGGGGTCTTTGCAAACATATGAAAATAAAACTTATCATGCAGTACAGTAAAAAAGAAATGCGGTAAAAAAAAGTAATGGCGCATACCTGTCGCCTCTAACATTGCTGCTAAAGGGTTAGTATCTGGGACATAGCATGCAAATGTATAAAATTTGAATAAAGACACGAGAAAATATAACCATGCTAAATGAGTTAAGTGGCACATATAGGAGATCAGAGCTAGGTGTAAGAACTTTTCGTAAAGGGGGAGCTCAGAATCAGGATTGAAGCCCTGACGATTCTCAAGGGACATTCATAGGCAACTATAAGCATCATGTATGAGAGACCCAACATAGGGTAAAACGTAGCTAGTCAGGCAATCAGGGAAGGGTAATCCTCATGCCAACTTATGTGACTGACATATGAACTGGTTAAAGATAACATTAAAAATTCTTAATTTTGCAGGCAATAAAATAGTTTAAACTTTTCATCTTAGCATGCAAAATATGATTTCATTTAGGGAAAGAGGTTGTATTGTATTTCATGCATTTTTTTAAATCAGGCAATTCATGAGTCTGTCACATTGTTGGACTTGGGATTATCAGCAGCTCGTGAGATTCAGGGCAACTCTTTACTAGAGAGCAGTAATGTTAATTCTTAACTCTCTCATGGTCCTTGGGTTAGGATCTCCAACACTTTCCACAAACCTAGATGTTTTTCTCATCATCGCTCGTACCGCCACTCTCTGACTTACACCGGCCTTGATGTTCCATGTGTGGCTACATTAAATATCCCCAATTGCTATGAGGGTTTGGACACTATATCAAAGGCTCTTACCCATGAGCATTGGGTATTGTTGACCTCATTTTTGATGAGGTCTTCTCTTCTTCTCTTTAGTACTTAGGATCTAGCCTTAGGCTTTTCCTTTGACTATCCTAGAGGATTAGAATTGGGACCCACCACTTAGAAATTCAAATCACTTCTTAACTCCTTGCAAACTCCACAAACTTGATTGTAGACCCCTAATCACCTAGAGGGTTGAGATCAAATGTGGAAGTTTAAAGGATGAGTTCCTATAGGACTCTTTGGCCTTAGGATTGCCCCAGGTGGCTCGGTCGCAGTGAAGGGTTGACTTACACACACACTACACCTATACACTACACTTTCACACACCTCCTAAAAACACACCCATACCCAATTTGACCTCCCGACTCATGCAGGTGATTCACATGGATGGTCCTTAACCCCTAAGCCCTTGGCAAGAGGTTAGGAACAACATAGTGGGTGCCTCAAATGAGTCCCTTCATGGCTTATGTGGGTTTGATATGGCTTCATGGCTAAACCAAAATGATTTTATTCCACTTATATTCACCCAATCTTCAATTTTCCAAAATTTCAATTTTTGACCCCGGGACCCTACACTCGCCTAACCTACCCAAAACCCTTGAAATTACCCAAATTTTCCAAAAATCTCCAAATCACCCAAAATTCCTCAAAACCAATCCCAAACATTTCCACATCACTCAAATTGATCATCCATAACCAAAAATGCCAAAAATTCCAAAGATACCTCCCAATACCCTCCAAATACCCAAAATACCCCTCTTAGCCAAAAAATCCAAAAATTCAGAAAATTCCCAAAAAATTCCAGAAAATCCCAAATATTCCCAATTTCATTTTGTTCAACTACACCATGGGCCAATTTTGTCAATTTACCCCACTTTTATCAAAACCCCCAATTTGACCCATTTTAACCCAAAGTGAACCCAATGTCAAACCTAACCTACCCAATTGACCCAAATTCTGGTCCAATTCAATTCTAAACTTCAATTTAACATCCCCAACACCAATCTAGACCAAATCCAAGCCCAATTTGATTGGCATTGGGATCCAATTTCACTTTTGGCCTTAAAGCCCAATTTGGACCCATGACCCAAATTTAGCCCAAACTCACCCAATTCAACTCCAATTAACCCCAAATCTTTTCTAAACCCTCCTTAACATCCCCATAAACAAAACACTAACATGATTTGCCCAAAATTTAGACCCAAACCCCACTCAAATTCAACCCAAAGCTAAAAGGCCCAATTTTGACCTAAACCCAAACTTAACCCAAATGAGCCCAACTCTCAAAATCAAAACCTAACCAAAGCCAAAACCTCTTTGAAACACTCCCATAAACATTTCCCAACATTAATTTTACATCAATTTCAACTCTAGCCCAACTTTGGCCCATGGTAGCCCATTTTGGCCCACCTTAGCCTCTTTACCAAAAAGGCCCATATCCAACCCAATTCAAACCCAAATCACCTCAAATTTGTTTCAAACCACTCATGACACATCCCTAAACCAAACTCAACAATTATTTGGCCCAAGCCTTTACCAAAATTTCATCCCAAAATCCATTTTAAAATTCAAAAGCCCACTCTCCTAAACCATTTTAAAAAAAGCCCATCTAAAACCATTTCAATGAGCCCAAAATCTACCCTAAAGCCCACATGACATTTCCATTTGCCATCCACTTAATCAAAGCCATTCCCTAAGTTCTAATCACATCATCAAATAATTCCAAATTAAGCCTCATGCCAAATCACCCCTAAAATACCAAAATTTTTCTTAAATCCATTTCCATGAAATTGACTCGACTTTCCCCAAGCCAAAGGTGAGCCATGAAGCCATGCATGAGCCACATGTGAGCCATGAGGGCCTTGGACACTCCACCATGCCATATTGGGTAAGAAGAGGGGGGGCTTTCCTTAATCCCTAAAGCTCATTAGCCTTAATCATGATTCACCTAAACTTAGATTTAATCCAAATATATTTGGATGGAGACCTCTCCATGCCAAACCAGCTGATCCCTTTGATCCCCCACCGCACCCAAAGCCACCTTGAAGGGTGCACCCAGCCCAAATGGGTGAATTGACCCATTTAGACCCAAAACTAGCCATGCCCCATTCTACTTTGGATCAAAGCCTTTACACATGGCAATTGCCGATTGTTTGCACCGAGTCCCATCCCCGACCTCCCCGGCCTCGAGGGTGACCCTTGCTCGCCGGCCACCACTGGCCGCCGGAAAACGCCATGGCCGAGACATGGGGAGGAGCCAAACCTCGGAATTCCACCTTGCTCGAGCTGCCCCATGCCCAATGGCCACCATAGCCGTTCTTCCCATGCCCGAGAGCGGTGATCCCAACCCTCGGCCATCCCCGCGAGGCTCTCCGACCACCTCTATTTAAACCCGACCCCCTCACGGCCATGGAAGAGAGTTGCATAAACCTTGTCGAAACTCGCCAAAATTGTTCCAAACCCTACTCCACACTTAGAGCGAGTTGATCCCCGAGTGTCAATTTGCCCTAATCCCCATCGACGAATCCGATTTCTCAGCCGAAATTTCACCCAAAACCGAGGACATCTCCCCGCAGTGAGCCAATTCCCAAATTGATTGGTCCTACACCTTCACTGGACCAAAGGAAGAAGTTTCCCACTGAAAGCCCCATCTCCGAGCCACCCGGTTGCTCCGGCCTCCAAGCTTTGTGATCGGGCCGTGGTCACTTTCATAGCTAGGACAATTCACTGAGCCAAGGGACTTCATCCGGAGCTTACTTGGACCCAATCGAAGGTGACACGACTCTCGGATCGAAGCTTCACTTCTGCGAGCAAAGGTATGGACTCCCTCTTCTTCCCGAGCTTCCAGAGATTCTCATTTTAATTTGAGTCGATTTAAATGTATGTTTACCGTATGGATGTGTTCGTCTCTTCAAGACGAATCCATAGAGCATAAGAACACGAAAATCCATCGAGAATCGAGTGAGTTCTTAGGGTTAGAGTGTGGACGGTCACGGGATCGCACCGGTCGTAGACGATGACCGAGAACCGTCGGATCGCGCGTGTATCGGATGGACGGCTTGGATTGCGTCGGACCGGCGGATGGTGCTTGAACCGCGGGGCCCGGGCGGCCGAGTCAGATGGCGGCGTCGAATGGGAGCGCGCCGCGTGGTCGTTCGGAGATGCCGAGGATGACAGGGCGCCGCGTGGATAAGTAGGAAATTAGGGATTTTTCTGATTTATTTAAATACCAGAACTTTAAAAATCCATATCTTTGTGTAGAAAAATCACAAAAATAAAATAAAAATACCCTCTTGCTCAGTGAATAGAGGAGAATAATGTGGAAAAGAAACTAATTAATTTTGTCCAGTATTTTATTTTTAATTAATTATTTACTCCCTGCATTGTTTTAATTCTCCATGCATTCATACAATTCACCATGGCATGAGACCATAGGGCTTTTAAAGCCTCTGAACTTGGGAACATTCCCTGAATTTTCCAAGGTCAGAGGCCATCTCTGTGAAAAGTTATTGATTTTTCAAATGCATGTTGCTGTTTTGAGTATTTTAATTCCAAAAATTAGCATGTTGTGAAATAAATTCTAGGAAAATTTGGTGATGTTCCTTATGACCAGAGAACCCTAGGAAAAATAGGACTTGAGTTAATTCACTCAAAATAACCCTAATTGGCTTAAACACCCAAAATAAGACCCCTAATTAATTAGAGCTAACCATACATCAAATTGACTTGAAATCAACTCTCCACTGACCTTTAGGATCAGAGGAATCCACCATAAAAATTTCAAGTCAATTGGACTTGGTTAGCCCTACTAAATAGGTTGATTAGGCCATTTAGTCATTTTAAACTTTAAAAATCCATAACTTTCAAAATACCTTTCAAAAATTCACCAAATTGGTTTTGGAGCCTCTCTGATATCAGGGGAATTTAAGAAAATTAAAATTTCAATTTTCTAAAAAAGTTAGTTTTTTAGTATTATTTTAATATTTTAATAATTAAAAAATAATAAAAATCACAAAAATAATAAAATTCACCAAAATGTCATATTTTGAAATTTAATCACTTGGGAACAAACCCCATATTTTTCTCAGGTCTATTTAATGAGATATTAAATTTTAAAGCCCTAGGGTAATTTTAAAATTAAAAAATGTATTTTCTAGCATTTTCACTAAAATAATTATAATAAATCAAAGAAAAATCAGAAAATTGTAAAATTTGGTTCTCTGGAATCCTTGATATCAGAGAGAATTTTAAAAATTATAAAATTCATTTTTCAACTTATATTTTATTTTTTAAATTAATTAATACTCCAGAACTTAAAATAATTCTAATAAATAAAATATAATTCAAAAAATCACAAAAATTGGTCCAAGTGGTCCTCTGGTCATTAGGAATGTCCCATAATTTTCTTAAGGACAGAAATTTTCCCTTGGTCATATTATTAAATTTTCCTTGGAAATCCTTATTTTCCACCAAAAATAATTATATAAATAAATTAAATGCAGAAAAATCACATTTTTCTCCTCTAAAGTCTTTATTGACATATGAGTGAAGTAACATAAAAATTTCAAGTTCATTTGAGCTCAATTTAGTGAGTTATGAAATTATTAGGCTTGAAGGGCAAAATGGTAATTAAAATCTTAACCCTTTAATTAAGACTTTAGGCTTAATGAAATTAATAGGCAAAATATTTGATTTTAACTTGATTTGGATGATTGAAATTTAGATAATTAAAGGGTAGAAACCTACTAAACAATTTAAAATAATTGAAATAAACCTTAATTAAATAATTATTTAAATTTGGAAGAATAATAAAATTGGAATTATTAAAATAGGGATATTATTAGGAGGAGATTTATTCTTTAATTTAAAAAATCCCTAAATTGATCATCCCAATAATATTTAATTCCTAATTAAAATGATAATTCAAGTTTAAGATTTAAAATGCTAAAAGACTTAATCATTAAATTAAATTAATGTTAAATTATTTAAAACAAATTCCTTTAAAATTAAAAATTAAATTAAAAATTAAGAATTAAATTAAACTAAATTAAATTAAATTAAATTAAATTAAATTAAATTAAATTAAATTAAATTATATTATATTATATTATATTAAATTAAATTAAATTAAATTAAATTAAACTAAATCATATTACATTAAGTTAACTTAAGTTAAATTAATTTAAATTAAACCACATTAAACTAAATTAAGTTAAATTAAAATTAAATTAAGTTAAATATAAAGACATGAAGAATTCAAAAATAAATCTAAAATAACTTGAACACTATTCCAAACTTAAATCATTAATTTGAACTTAAATTTGAATCACAAATCATTAAATATCATTTTGCCCTTAGGAGTTCTTACTATTATAACTCCTAAATGGAGTATCAAGTGAAATGACACTTCACTCATAAGGATATTCAAACATCCTAATTTGCTAAGCAAGAAATAAAACTTAACTCGAACGCCCTGGATGATTAATTCACTTGAACAATAGAATTCATTTGGACTTAGGACAATTCCCGAAATATTGAAAAGATGTTTAAGATTCGTCTTAAACACTTCCTCAATATGATGGAATGTCCTTAAGAAAAAATTGAGCTTAGTTGTTCTTTGGTGAAGAAAATCATCCTTAAAACCAAAATTGAAGACCTAGACGTCATAGGAGATGACTAGCTATAGGATTAGGAACTTGGTAGAAAACTATAACCTTTCCCTTAGCTTTACCTAGGAACTTACTTTAAATGCTTAAATATGCTAACTGTGTTTTAAGTGCGGCTTGGGATGACGGGAAGACCCTCCGAGTACGCTTGTATTTTATTGCGATTTACTTTACGGCAATTTATTTAATCGCATCGCACTTACTTTTCTTGCATGATAAACAACAGTTGCATGAAAACCTACACCTTTAGGACAGAAACCAAAACTGAAATCCATAACTAAATTAAAAGACACTACAAGATAAAATTCACCTCCACAACATTTCAAAATATAAGACAACTCAAAATTTAATCACAAACAGAACAACAAAACTACAACTACAACTAAATTAAAACATCTCATTGAATGATCGGGAATACCTCGGATGATGTAACCCACGTGTTGCTAACGGGATTTCCACGGTCTAAATGAAAGTGCGGAACTCATTTAGTTGAGTTTAGCAAATTCATACTGGACTAAGTGAATTCGATGAAAATAACGGTGCTTGGGATGACGGAACCGTGGGATCTTAATCGGTTCGTTTAATCAACTTTAAGATTTGTTTTAATTAAAACATAAAAAACACTTGGAAATTAAGACTTTCTTTAAACCGAACACTTCTCTCATCTCCCGATTTATGATTTCTAAAACTAAACCTCCGCAACAACAAGGAGCTCGGAGCATGGTGGGCGGCACGGCCATCGTCGTCAGCAAAGCCGAAATCTACATCGAGCAAAACCTTCTTAGAATTAAATAACCAAGCCATAGGACTTCGAGGTAGTTTGCTTAGGGCAACATAAATCCTCAACTCTTCGTTAGGCATTTGCATGATCATATCATGTAAATTAAGCCCTAACCGGTCTTAGGATTTACGAGGTAGTCGTCCGATACGATATAAACCCTCACATCTTCGAAGTTATTTGTATGATTTTATCATACGAATATAAGTCCTAACTAATTAAAACTAGCAGGATCAAAATACTAAATAAACATTATGACCTTCCTAAATTCGAAGCCAAACAATAGGATAGTTGGGAAATTACCGAGTTCGCTTTGGATCCGTGATTTCTCCTACCCTTCTTCCTTTGGACTCCTAAAATAAAATGTTCCAAATTTGATCCATTCCACTATTGAAATTCCAAAATTCAATCCCTTGAAAACTTAAACTTTGAAATTCTTGAGAGCGAGAACTACCGATTATTATCGAGAGTTTTCTTAGGTGATTTCCGTCACTTAAGATGTAATTAACTATAGGGGCTTGCCCTTATAGGGAACTCTAAGAACCCGGGTAATATAAACCACTGTTTAATGTTTTCATATTAAACGAGGGAACTTGTCGGCTTATAAAATTGGTTCGCGGACCAAACGGATGTCACAAATCTCCTAGTTTATTTTATCGAGCCCCATCATCAAGCAGTGTGTCTATTCTTGGGAATAGATACACGGTTTGTGGTGCGGTGCTCGTTTATATAAACTTTTTGGGATGTGAGATCGGTTTGATTTCATATCTTAAAACTTTTAAGCTTAAAATTACTTTCAAAATCAAATATTATCTTTTAAACTATATATTTAAATTAAATTTAAAATATAAAAAATTCGCCGACAATTTCTGTAGGCGACTCCCTTTTCAAAATAAAACACATAACCTAAAAATATGCCGACAGGTATTGCTATAGGTTAAGTTGCAACGGGGAATTTCTGATCAATGTGTTCTAAATTGACGGGTCTTGAATCATATCTTGGTGAGTCCTCATGTTTTGAGAATGATTTTCCTCAACAAATTATAACAAACTCAAATGTCCTCTATAGTGTCCAAAATCCTGTAAAGGTGTTCGGAGGGTGACTCTAAAAACTTTAGAATCTCCTAGACGATTTCAAGTTCATTTGGTCTTGCCCAGTATAATCCTAATGTTGAGTTGACCAACCCATGTTGAATTAAGAGTTTATTAGTACACCTTAAGCTATGCTCAGTATAATTTTGATGTTTTAATTAGTCCGTGAGTGAGACAAATGGTCAACCTTTAATTTCATATTGAGAGTTACGCAAGTAAGCACCCCTAAGGGTACACTTTGACTATTAGAGAGTTTTACACTCTTGCGCCTCAATTGGGCTTGAGTTTATAGTGCTTTAAGAAGTTTCATTATCACTTATGTTTTATTCTTTAATTATTCCTTAAATGATACTAAATTAACCCTAATTCACTTTCAAGTTATTAGAGTTTAGAGGCAAACTTATAATTTGAACAAGTTGTATAAAGTGTGCTTAATCTTCATTGAAAAGATTGAACTATGTTTAACCATTGATTGGGGTTCCGTATCAATGAATTGTTAATCTTCTAACTCATCCCCCTGTTGGATCATCCAAATTTTTTCTCTTCCTACACATAAAAAAATAAAAATTCCCAATTTTATCCTTATTAGAAAATGGCATAAGTGGGTTTCTACCTCATTTACCCCTTTTGGTTTCAACCACCTTAGTAAGTTAATCATTACAATTTAATACCCTTTTCCTCTGGTTTAACCTAAAATTTGGATTTAGAGTGTAAAATTCTCATACTTACCATTATTTCCTTAGCGCTTATACCCCATAACTCTCACATTTTAATTTAAATGGTCATGAAACTTGAGTGACATCTTACTCATGGGTTAATTAAGACATCATAGGCGAGCACTTACTTTAGGCCCTCGACTTCCTCTAAGCTGACCACATTCAGCAGGGGCCCCTCATAGTCCATCTTGACTTGCTCAAAGTCCAGGTTAAAGTCTATGATGGCTTCCTGTGCCACCTTCTCCTCGTCTAATATAAGATTTATGCCATTCTTAAAGGAGAAAATTGGCCTCTTGCTTGACATTTCCCTACAAAAGATAGGATAAAAGTCAGCGTGTTGAAATTCAAATGAACAAGAACAATACTTATTTATTATTATTAAGTATACATGACTTCAAAGTTCTACTTATATATTTTATTACAAGTATATATTTTTATAATTTTGATTAATCTTCATAGGATAACATGGAGATATTAAATTTTATTTGTGAAAACTTTATTATATTTCATCATATTTGTTACAAGTTATTTTTAGACCCAATCACAAGTGATCGCCGCATCTACATATCTTGGGACTTAAATGCTGTCCTAAAATGTTGTCCCTTGAAACGTCATGAAGTGTAGTATTTCATCAAGTATCTTCCGTTGATCGGGAGCATAGGACTTTCGCCCTGATAGTCTACTAATTGATAGGATTCTCCAAAGTAGACTTTCTCTATCACGAACGGCCCCTCCCAAGTCGGCTCAAATTTTTCTCCTATCTTGCGGTGTAAGAATAGGTCTCCTAAAAAAAGGACTAGATCACCAACTTTGAACTTCCTTGGGCGGATCAGTTTATCATGGACTTGTATTATCTTGGCTTAATATAGCTCCAGGTACTACTATGTCGAAAAACTTCTTCTTTCGAGGCTTTCTAACTCTTCTAGTCGGAGCCTGACATTTTCTTATATCGTAATTTTTTTGGCTACTGCGATCCTAAGAAAAGGTAGTTGCACTTCTAAGAGAAGCAAAGCATTGGACTCGTGCACCAGAGCGTATGGTGTAGCTTGCATCGGAGTTCTGAACACCGTCTTGTATGCCCATAAAGTTTCCAACTGCTGCTCGTCCCATCCTCCTTTATTCTCATCTAATATTTTCCTTAGAATCTCACCAGGGTCTTGTTGAAGGCTTCTGTTAGACCATTTTCTCTGAGGTAATAGATCATAGAATATCTCCAATTAATTTTGTTTCGCCTGAAGAAATTATTATTTTTCGTACTCTTGAAGGTTGTGACGTTGTCTGAGATGATCCTACGTGGTTCTTTGAAATGATACACAATCTAATTTTTGAAGAATTGAAGAACATGATGTGCCTTAAATTCTCTCATTGGTACTGCCTTTGCCCACTTCAAGAAATAATCCATAGCTACAACGATGAACTAGTGTCCCTTTCAAGACAGAGGGTCTATAAGACTAATTATATCTGCTCTACAACACACAAAAGGTCATGATGTGATCGTCGAGTGTAACACATTTGGAGGTTGATTTAAGATCACTCAGTGTATCAGCCACTAGTGGCAACTTTTGGCAACCTTCATACAATAGGTCATCATTTGCCGGCCAATAGTATCACAGTCTCTTGATCTTTATCTTCATCTTCGAGTCTGACTGAAGCATGCCATACGATCCTGCATGTATCTCTTTGTCGATCTTCTATGCTTCTGACTTGCTCAGGCATCTCAGCCACATCTGATCAAATGATCTCTTTTACAAGGTATTGTCAATTACGACATACGACAATGCACTCTTCTTTATTTAGTGCAGTGCAGACTTATCTTTTGACAGTTTTCTAATCTTCATGTATTCGACGAACGGATGACGCCAATCTTTTGCGTCTCTGGCCATCGTTGCTACTGTTTCTCCATTTCCCCAATTATGCAGGGTGTCCATGTTGATTTGGGATAACACTTGAAGTCCCTATAGTGTAATCTCGATGGAATCTTCCTACAAGCATGTGAATTCTTTAGCTAGTTTGGCTAGAGCATCTGCATGGGCGCTGTCTCTATGAGAATTTATTCCAATAACTTTATCTTATAATTGTAACATTGTTCCAATTCTTGTTTCAAAATTTTATATTATCTGGCCACTTGCATAATGATGAGCTGAGAGTCACCGTAGATGTCATTGTTTGTTATTTCCATCAGGATTGTCAATTCTGATATTGTTATCAAAGCCTCATATTTTGCTTCGTTATTCATACATGACTTTGTCAGGAGGTAGGAGTATTTTAACATCCTCTGATCTGGTGTTCTGAAGATCAAACCAATTCCTACCTTGTCAGTCATTATCGTTTGTGATTCTTTGTATCTCCATGCTAATGAAACTCCATCAAAGCACAATTCCTAACTTTGATTATTGGGATGTCTTACGTTCATCACTTTTTTGTCCAATAAATCATCGCTAAGGGGAGAGTCAGTTGGTTGGATGTGGTGCAAGAATATCCCCTAAAATTTGTCCTTTAATGGTGCGAAGGGATTTTAAAGTTATATCGAGTTGTAATAAAATCATCGACCACCTTGCTAACCTTCCAATAAGTGTTGGTCGAGTCATCAAATATTGTAATAGATAAACCTTCGAGATAAGGTTGACCTTATGAGAAAGCATATAGTTCCTAAACTTTTGGGGGAAACAAAGATTAAGGCTAGACAATGCTTCTCAATGGGAGGATACTTTACCTCCATCAAAATTAAATAATGACTTAAGTAGTAGAGGGCATTTTCCTTACCGGCATCATTAACCTGAGCTAACAGAGTTCCGAGGGAATCTTTTAATGATGCGATACAAAGTATCAAAAGTCTACCCGAGATTGGGGCTACTAAAACAGGAGGTGTCACTAAGTAATGTTTAATACTTTCAAAAGCCCATTGGCATTTCTTGTCCCAAGTAAACTTGACATCCTTTTTAGTCAATGCAGAAAAGGTCTGACACCTTCCCGATATATTAGATATAAAGTGTCTTAAGTATATCATTTTCCCCTGAATGGATCATAATTGTTTCAAGGTTTTTGGAGGTGGCATTTCTAAGATAGTTTTAATCTTCTTTGGATCGATTTCAATTCCTCGGTGATGGAAAAAGAACCCTTTAAATTTCCCGAAGCTGACACCGAATGCACACTTTAAGGGATTCATTTTAAGATTAAATTACTTTAATCATTCAAAGACAATCCTTAAATCATAAAAATGGTCCTCTCTTTACTTACTTTGGATGTCCAAATCATCCATGTAGCATTCAACTTGATTGTGGATGGGGTCATCAAATATTCTTGTGATGGCTTGTTGATAAATCACTCCAGCATTCTTTAATTTAAATGACATCATTGTGTAGCAATATATCTAATGAGTGTTCTGAAAGTCATAAGCATTGCATCTTATGGTGCCATCTTGTTCTGGTTATACACGAATGATCCATCCATATATAAGAAGATTGTGTGACGCGACGCAATGTCTACCATTAATTCTGGAATCGGTAATAAGAACTCATCTTTTGGGTAAGCTTTGTTCAAATCTCTGATGTTAACCTAAATTTGAATCTATCCATTCTTATTTCTGACAAGCATTATATTGGCTAAGCATGTCGGATATTGCTTTTCTCTTACAAAGTTAGCATTGGTCAATTTCTTGACTTCAACGATTACTTGTTTCTCAATCTCGAGGCGCATTCTTCTTGGAGCTTGCTTGACCAGATAGTCAAGTCTGCTTTATTTCTATGAAATGCAACTTCCAGTGCTAATCTAGGCATATTGTTGTAATTCCAAGCAAAGCAATCCTTGAATTTTAACAATAATTTGGTCAATTTTTAAGACTCCTCTTCACTTAAAAGGGAACTAATAAAAGTAGGTCTAGAATCATCTTTAGTCCCTAAATTAATCTTCTTTAATTTATCGACTGTTAATTTGATTTCTTCTTTGAATTCCGACATAGCATCTTCAACATGGGATTCCTCCAAATCATCCTCTGCTTGGAGGCAGTTTTCCTCTGACTTACTAGTAACAACCAAGCAAAATTTCATATCATTGATCGACCCTAGTGTGTCGAATCTAACACCTTCCTTCGAGTTAAAAGTTTGATTTTTAGTGTTCCACAATTCCTCGAAGAGGGGCAACCTATCTTTTGACATTTGATTGGGCACTACTATAGCTATAATATGTAATATTTTTGTAATTGTACATATTTTTTATGATATTAAATTTTAATGGAAGGTACTTGTGTGCTTTTCTTTCAGGTACAATTAAATGGGCTAAATATGTCAAAAGGAGTGAAAATGGATCAAATTTGGAGCAAAAATAAAGATGTTAAAGTGAATTGGGGCGCTAAAGCGCCTAGATCTGGCGCCTAAGCACCAGCGGACAGAGAAGGTCATGCTTATGTGTCAAAGGCCCCACGCTTAAGCACAAGGCATTTACTTTGTGATTTCAATGAATTTTTGATAAATTTTGAAGGGGTGTTTGAGGCAACCTTCGGTACAAACGTGGACTACATTTCTAGAATAAAATTTTAGAATCTCCTAAAAAAACTTATTCACATAATTTGCTTACATTGGTTTTGAAAGATTGTAGTGTCACTTGAGGATAATGAACAGTTTAAGTTTGGAAGAAGTTGATATACCTATAATATATAATATTTTTGTACACATTTTTATACCCTATTTTTGAAGATATTGCACTTTAATGGAAGGTAGTTGTATGTTTTTCTTTCCAGTACAATTAAATGGAGTAAGTATGTCAAAAGGATTGAAAAAGGATCAAATTTTAAGCAAAAATGAAGAATGTGTTAAGTTGAATAGGGGCGCCTAAGCGCTAGTATACAGAGAAGATCGCGCTTAAGCACAAGGTAGTTACTTTGCAATTTCAAGGAATTTTTGGCAAATTTTGAAGGGGTGTTTGAGGCAACCTTTGGTACAAACATGGGTAACTGATCAAGGGCGCCAAAAGACATTCAAACAGCACTTGCACGGATGCATCTTTTGGGAAGATTCATTGAATATGGATACATTTTGAAAAGACACCAAGGAATTTTTTGAAAAAAATATAAAAGGAATGAGTAAAAGAGGCTGGAAGGGGCTGGAAAAAAATGTTTGTTGAGAGAGTTACGAAAGAGTAGTTATAATCAGAATTTGTGCATTATTACTTAGGGTTTCTTCACACTTATCTCATTACTAGTTAAAGGGAATGTGGGTATAGATTTCTAAGTAAAAATCTATTGTATTGGAGAGATTTTAATCCTCTAGGGTTGGGCGACCAGTCCTAAGGAGGCTTGCAAGAGAAAGAAAGAGATTCAAATGAACTTCAAGTGTTTGGTGCAGAGGAACTTAAGATAAGTTTTATCTTTATACTTCATTTGGTTTTAATTGAGACTTCTTGTTTTTTCTACATTATTTCTAATTTTAAAATTACTTTTTGTTGTATTTTTCTCCATGGATTATGAGTAGTTTTTTTTTTATCTTTTTTCTTAAAATGAAAAGTAATTAAGTTTTGGATGGAAGTTGTGGAAGTATTGATCTTTAATGTTTGAATAAGTTATGACGATTTAATCCTTGCACTTCATTTACTTCTTGATTTGGTCAATTAAGATGTTAACATTTATTGTGAGAACATGTAAGAACCTTGTAGGTATTTGTTTTGTGATGCTTGATCAGAAATAATTACTGTTTCATCATTGTTATCCAATGTAGGAAACATATCTGTCGGATCTAGTGGTTTTCAAGGCAATAGCACTTTTTCCCAAGCTTCGTAGGAAACTTGGTATTGACTACATAAAGCAAATATAGTTGATGGGTGTCCAAGTCCATGAATCGACCCATGCACAATTAATCCTAATGCAGACTTCACAATGATAGATCTAACATCAATAGGCAATCCAAATTGAATACAGTAATTTAAGATTGCGCATTCCTTCGAAACTTTGTTTACCCTCATAGTGGGTAATAACTTTGATGAAATAAAGAAATGTCAATGCTTTGAGACGGGGTTAAGAAGTGACGCAGAAAAACTAACGTACCCGTCTTCTCGTAATTCCCAATCATCAGGTTTGTTGGTCAGATATATGTAGATCTCATTCATGTTGTATCTTGTAGGAACAAAATTTGAATAGTGGCAAACAGGGGTATTTTCAATCGAGTATAATTCATTTATTTGAGAAGGAGTGAAAATTACCCATCTGCCTCTTATGTAAACACTTCCATTATGGATCGCATGCAGATTAGAGTAGAATTCTTTGACTACTGGAATGACTACAGCAGATGTGGTATAGCAGAATATCTCCCAACGTCGCTGAACAATCATTTCTTCAATTGTTGTTGTTGAATTCTCTGCTCCTCTGTTTACGAATACTCTTTCTTTAATCAGATGTTTCTTCATCAAAACCTTGTGAATAGTCGATGATAATCAGAACTGACGAACTTTCGTCGGTTAAAAACTCCGGATTTCGTGGTTTCAAGTAGTTTGGAGGCCATAATAAATTGTTTTGGAGGGACTCTAGTCGTTTCTAAGGAAGAAAATAGTATAAAAATGAAGTTTTAAATGTTTTATATAGAGAAATGGCCTTAAAACCATCAAAAACCGCAAATTAACTCACAAAAATCACTTTTGAACTATCTCGCCGTCGGCGGTAACGATCTCACCATCGGCGGGATAGTTAATTAATTTAAACTGAAATTGGGCGCGCCAATCTCGCTGTCGGCGGGATCGATCTCGCCGTCGGCGAGATTAGGTAAATTGCCCAATTTTCGCTCCGGTCCGAATATTTTCTGATTTCTTCATATAGATTCAAATTTGTGATGATTCTAAAAAGTAAAATGAGTAGAATTCATTCTATATTTTAATTTTTCAATAAATTTAATAAATAGATCATAATTAATAACTACTATGGGTTGCCTCCCATAAAGCGCGTGGTTTAACGTCGTTAGCCTGACCTAATTTAATTAATAATCAGGTTGACTGAGCATTAAACCTCTTTAAAATTTAGTCTTATCCCTTCAAAATAAGGTTTTAATCTGTGTCCGTTTACTTTAAAACTATTCCCAGTTTTTGGATCTTCAATTTCTATAGTTCCATATGAAAATATTTGAGTTATAGTGAAAGGCCCTAACCATCGAGATTTTAATTTCCCAGGAAATAATTTTAATCATGTATTATAAAGCAAAACTTCTTGTCCTGGCTCAAAATTCTTCAGGTTAATCTTCCGATCATACCATAATTTCATTTTTTCTTTATAAATTCTATCATTATGATAAGATTCATTTCTTAATTCATCTAATTCATTCAATTGCAATAATCTTTTCTCACCAGCTTCTTTCAGATTGTAATTAAATTCTTTAATTGCCCAATAAACTTTATGTTCTAATTCAACGGGTAAGTGACAAGTCTTTCCATAAATAAGCCTGTAAGGAGTCATTCCAATCAGAGTTTTATAAGCAGTCCTGTATGCCCATAATGTAGTGTCTAGTCTTATAGACCAATCCAATCTATTAGAGTTTACAGTCTTTTCTAAAATACGTTTAATCTCTCGATTAGAAACTTCAGCTAATCCACTGGTTTGTGGATGATAAGCAGTTGATATCTTATGAATAATATTAAATTTTTCTACTAGTTTGTGAATATATTTATTTCTAAAATGAAAACCTCCGTCAGTGATAATCACTCTTGGCATTTCAAGTCTAGTAAAAATATTTTTCATTAGAAACATTGAAACACTCTTAGCGTCACATCGAGGTAAAGCTTGTGCTTCAATCCATTTAGAAACATAATCAACAACAACTAATATATATGAGTTTCCAAATGAAGGAACAAATGGTCCCATAAAATCTAATCCCCAAACATCAAAAATTTCAACTTCTAATATAAAATTTAGAGGCATTTCATTTCTTCTAGATATATTTCCTACTCGTTGGCATCTATCACAAGTTTTTATATATCTATAAACATATCTAAAAAGAGTAGGCCAATAAAATCCGGATTGTAAAATTTTATAAGCAGTTTTATCTTGTCCAAAATGTCCTCCAAAATCAGAATCATGACATTTCTGAATGATTTGTTCTGTTTCTTCATAAGGCACACATCTTCTAATTATAAGATCCTTACAATGCTTATCTAAATATGGTTCATCCCAAAAATATGTTTTAGCATCATGAATGAATTTTTTCCGTTGTTGTAAAGTTAACATAGGTGGTAAAATATCACTTACAATATAATTTACTATGTCAAGCATACCATGGTATTTTCCACTCATTTATATTATATAATTGTTCGTCGGGAAAATCATCGGTAATTTCATTATCGCTGTCGGATAATTCATTATATTCTAGTCTTGATAAATGATCTGCTATTTGATTATCAGTTCCCTTTTTTTTAATGATTTCAAAATCAAATTCTTACATTAGTAATATCCATCTAATTAATCTTGGTTTGAAATCTTTCTTTTGCATTAGATATTTAATAGCAGAGTGATCAGTATGCCCAATACATTTATTTCCAATTAGATAAGGCCTAAATTTATCAAAGGCATAAACAATTGCTAATAACTCTTTTCGATAATCGTATAATTCAATTCAAGCATTATTAAGAGTTTTACTTAGCATAATATATGACTTTAAAAATTTTATCATATCTTTGCCTAAGTATCGCTCATATAGCATAATCACTAAGCATCACACATAAGTTCAAATGGTTTCTCCTAATCGAGTGAAACTATTATAAATGTTGTGATTAATTTATCTTTTAATAATTCAAAAGCATTTAAATATTCAGTTGTGAATTCAAATTTCTTATCCTTTTCTAAAAGTTGGCATAGAGGTTTAGTAATTTTTGAAAAATCTTTTATGTAGCGCCTATAGAATCCAGCATGTCCAAGAAAACTTCTTACCCCTTTTATCGTAGTTGGAGGTGGTAATTTAGCTATAACTTGAATTTTTGCGAGGTCTACTTCCATGCCATTTTTTGAAATTTTATGCCCTAATACAATTCCTCCTACAACCATAAATTGACACTTTTCCCAATTTAGAACTAAGTTAGTTTTCTCGCATACTTCTAATACTTTTTCAAGATGATTCAAGCATGCATCAAATGACGTTCCAAATACAGAGAAATCATCCATAAATACTTTTATTCCATCATCAATTAATTTACTAAATATAGACATCATACATCTCTGGAATGTTGCAGGTGCATTACATAATCCAAAAGGCATTCTTCGAAAAGCAAATGTTCCATAAGGACTAGTAAATGTAGTTTTCTCTTGATCCTCAAGAGAAATATGTATCTGATGATAACCGGTATATCCATCAAAAAAACAAAAATATTTATGTCCGGCTAATCTATCAACATTTGGTCTAGAAATGGTAATGGGAAGTGATCTTTCCTCGTGGTTGTATTTAATTTTCTATAGTCAATACATATACGCCATCCAGTCACTTGTCTTATAGGTATTAAATCATTATTTTCATTAGCTTTAACGGTCACTCCTCCTTTCTTAGGAACATAGTGAATTGGGCTTACCCAAGCACTGTCCGAAATAGAATATATAATAACATTATCTAACCATTTTAATATTTCTTTCTTGACTACTTATTTCATTATTGGGTTTAATCTCCTTTGAGGATCTACTCTTGGCTTATGTTCATTATCTAAAATAATTCTGTGCATATAGAATGAAGGACTAATTCCTTTAATATCTGCTAAAGTCCAACAAAAAGTTTTCTTATATTTTTTTAATGTGTCTAACAATTTTTGTTCTTGTGATTCATTCAATTCAGCTGATATAATAACTGGTAGGGTTGAATGGGTACCTAAGTAATCATATTTTAAATGATTAGGTAGAATTTTTAATTTGAGTTCAGGAGGTCTAATTATTGACGGAACTATATTCTTTTCAACGTTTTCAGTATTATCCAACATTTCAAATTTTTCCTGTATATAATCCAGTTTTTCATTATCTGCTTCTTCAATTAATTCAGTATTTTCTTTTTCTAACTTTTCTTCATAATATTATTTAAAATGTTTATTTTGTAAATGTTCAAGTATTTCCATTCAAAAACATTCATCATCTTTTTCTAAAGCAGGATATTTCATTGATTTTGTTATGTTAAAAGTTATTTTTTGATCGTTTACTCTCATAGTCAATTCTCCTTTCTGAACATCAATCATATCTTTTCCAGTGGCTAAAAAGGGTCTTCCTAATATTATTGGAATTTCTTTATCTTCTTCCATATCTAGAACAATAAAATCTACCAGGAAGATAAATTTATCCACTTTTACTAACACATCTTCAATAACTCCCTTAGGATAAGTAGGTGAAATTTCTCCTAATTCTAATCTTTTAAAAATTGATAGAGCCATTAGATTTATGCTTGCTCCTAAGTAACACAAAGCTTTTCCATAAAATTTTTCTCCAATAAGCACAAGGTATAGTGAAACTACCGGGATCTTTTAATTTTTCGGGAAGCTTTTTCGAATAATCGCACTACACTCTTCGCTAAGTGCAACAGTTTCATTATCTGTAAATTTTCTTTTTTAATTTAAAATATCTTTCATAAATTTTACATAATTAGGCATTTGTTCTAATGCTTCTACAAAAGGAATATTTACCGTTAATTTTTTTAAAATTTCAAGGAATTTAGCAAATTGCTTATCTTTTTTATGTTGTTTAAGTCATTGTAGTATAGTGGTGAGTATTCCCGCCTGTCACGCGGGTGACCCGGGTTTGATCCCCGGCAACGGCGCTAAAAACTTGATCCACTTTCGATATTTATACTTACAATTGTGATATAAAAAGTTAGCAACGGCACCAAAAACTTGATCCGCACTGAATATATACTGATGATTCTGTTATGGATTTTATGATTTATATTGTGGATACTATGCAAGTATACGTATCATTATCAAGTAATATAGGACTCTAATGGAGTCCTAGATATCGATCCCATAGAGAAGTTAGAAAATTTCAAAGAAAAATTAAAGTAAACTTACTTACTAATCTAGTATACGAAAATTAAGAATACTTAGACTAAAATAAACTAATGCTTAAGGTTGAATATAAGATTTCAGAAAAATATCTTTCTCCTTATTTTAGAGAATTAAGTGAATGAAGAATTAAATAAGTTTTTAATTGTATTGTGTCAAATAGGAGCATTCCTATTCTTTACCCTTTGGTCCAGGTGCAAAGAATATTGACTAGTCTTATGTTTGATTACTGAATCTGCGACTAGGCTGGGAGGATACCAATTGCCACTTCAGAGCTCCCACGTTCCCCTCACCTGAGGGCTAACATCTACACTTCAGCTCTCAAACAATAAAACTGAATTGAATATTTTATTCTGTCACACTAAATGTCCAATTCTAAGCCCGATAGTTAATATTTCCCTATTTATTTGCACCCTCCTTCCAAGGCTTTTGACTTCCCTGAATCTTGGATGTAATATTTACTATAGTTGATACTTCAACATATGTTAACAAATAAATTGGCCAAATTGAAAGTAAATTAAGATTTAAGTTAAAGATTAGCATAATTTCTATTTTCATATTTTTAGGCACAATTACTTTAATTCATCATTTCACGAAATCTCAATAACAGGGAGAAAGACTAAGGAAACTACTCAGAATGCATGGGAAAAATTACACAAAGTATGAATTTCATTAAAGTTAACAAACAAATAACAAATATACTTATCTCAATTCTTCTCCCCAAGCAGATTCTTGAAGTTCTTTTGTCTCTTCCTTCCAGTACAGCACACCAAAACGCTAAACACTTTATCTACTCACTTAAATACTCTTAAATTACACTTAACTTCCACACAAATGACACAAAACTGACACATCATGACTAAAATTCGTCTCTATTTATAGAAGGGGTCAATTCTCCAAAGATTGCTTAAGCACCTCCTCAAAAAGCGTCCACGTTCAATGTATTTTGGTTCTTTTCAACTGTCTCGCCGTCGGCGGCTTGATCTCGCCGTCGGCGGGCTTCTAGAAGATAGGCTAACCGTGCTGATCTTGTTGTCGGTGGGCTCAATCTCGCCGTCAGCGGGCTCCTTATAATATATTAAAAATCTTTTGGGAAAAACTCGCCGTCGGCGGCCTAAATCTCGCCGTTGGCGGGATAGTTCAATTTTTATCAAATTGAGTCCTTTTTGCTCCAAATCCGCTTCTTTTGTGCTTTTTACTTTCAGTACTTATAAATCTTCATTCATGCAATAAAACAAAGAAAATACATTTCTTTAAAGTGCAATTTTATATAAAATTGATATGAAATTCTTAATATATTTTCTAGTTATCAGTATTGTCTAAGTCAACTATTGGTAGAAATCACATGAGATTGTATGGATGAGAAAGTAATTCATATAATTTTATGCAAATAAATAGGGAAATATACTTTGATGGGTGTAAAATTAGAGAGCCTTAGGGTGACAGACTAAAGCCCCCAATTTCATTTATTGTTTTATGTTTTGATACTAGATGTTAGCCCACAAGTGGAGGGAAAGGAGGGAACTCTAGACTGAGAGCTAGAATCTTCCCTACCTAAACCGTCTTGAAAACTATTCAAACATTAAACTAATCAATGTTCTTTATAGCATCTCTAGTAAGGGTAAAGAATAAAATTGCTCTAATTTGACACAACACATTTTGAATACTTCCACAATAGAATTCCTGTACTTATTACTCATTCATCATAAGGAAAACGATATTTTCATCTATACTTCTTTAATCTTACAAAAATATAATTATAGTTAGTAAATTGTTTACTTTATTTCACAATTTAAGAAAATACTAAAAAAATCACATTTTAAAGTTTTTCTGTTATCTGAAACTGTTTAAATAAGTGTCTTTTTTCTAAAAAGAATTTGTGATCTAATTCCTTATTATTAAATATCCAAAGATTCCCTGTGGGTTCGATATTTCGGGGCTTAATCAGAAAGTTTTATATTACTTGATAACGATACGTATACTTACATAGAATCCCTAAAATTTAAATATAACTGTTGAACTCTTATTTACATCGGAATCAAGTTTTTCGTACCATTTTAAAGGAGAAAATTTTATGAAAGAAAACTAGAATATTATATCATAAATATAATTATAAATCATATCACTACAAGTATAAATATCAGGAGGCATAAAGTTTTTGGTGTTGTTTCCAGGGAGTCGAATTGGATTTGAATCGAAAAGAAAATTAAAAGGAATTTTTAGAAAAAACCAAAATTTATATTTTTAAAAGATCTTATTTAAACTTTATTTGTTTATGTGTGTTGTATTTTATTTTCATTGTTGTGTTGTAATAATTTATGCATAGTTCAGGTTCTGAAGGAATTGTGCTTTACGATTCTGAATTAAAAAGAACTACTAGAAAAATTAAAAATATTAAAAATACATAAAAAATTTAAAATTTACAAGAAATGGCAAATCAAAATAATCAAAATGATGAAATTCATCAAGAGTTTAGACCTTTAAGAGATTAAACAAACCCTACAGTGGATGAACTTCATGGTAATATTCAAAATCCTGTTGTAACTGCTAATTTATTTGAACTTAAACCTATTTTTATCCAAATGGTATCAAATAATCCGTTTGGGGGAGCATCAATTGAAGATCCTAACTTACATCCTGCCAATTTTCTAGAATTGTGTGCTACATTTAAATATGATGGTGTTTCAGATGATGTTACTAGACTTAAGCTTTTTCCATTCTCACTTATGGATAAGGCTGAGATATGGTTAAATTCGTTAGCACCGAGATCTATCATAACTTGGGGTGATTTAGCACATAAATTCCTTGCTAAATTTTTTCCACCATCATCGAAGCTTAGAAATGATATTACAACTTTTTGTCAGTTTGAAGGGAAATCTATTTATGAAACTTGGGAATGATTTAAAGAACTTCTAAGAAAGTGTCCACACTATGATGTGCCAGATTAATTAATTATTCAAAATTTTTATAATGAATTAGTTGGTTCTCTTAGATCTATTGTCGATGCCGCTGTTGGTGGTTCATTGATGTCAAAATCATTTCATGATGTTTATGCTTTAATTGAAGAAATGACTACTAATAATTTTTAGTGGCCTTCTGAAAGGGTACAGCCTTAAAAGGTGACCAATATTCATGAATGTGAAGCTTTTGCAATGTTAGCAAATCAAGTTGCTACAATTTCAAGGAAGATAGATCAGTTTTGAATGAATTTTTCTCAACCAATTCCAATAACTGAAGACAATTCAATAGGCAAAATGGTAGATTCACAAACATCAATTGAAACTTTAAATGTTATAAATAATAAGTCAAATAACACATATTCAAACTATTATATCCTAGGTTGGAAAAACCATCCTAACTTTAATTAAAATATTAATTCGGGCGGTATTAATAAGCAATGGGGGAACAACCAAGTAAACTCATTGGGGAGCTGGAACAACCAATGTAATAGTAATTATAGACCTACTTATCCTCCAGGTTTTAATAGTAATTTACAATTTAAGGATAAAAAGTTGTCTATAGAAGAAGTGGTCTTACAAATGGGAAATCAGTTACAAAGTCAAGGAGCTGCAATTAGAAATGTTAAAAATCAGTTGGGACAAATTACAAATTCATTAAGTAATAGAACCCAAAGAACACTTCCTAGTAATACATAAGTAAATCCAAATGACCAGAATAAAGAGCAAGTAAAGGCTGTTCAACTTAGAAGTGAAAGAGAGTTGGAGGTAGAGTTTAAAAAGAGATTGAAGTAGAGAGAGAAGAAATTGAAGAACCTAAATCCAAAAGGTTTTGAGAGACCTATTTCTCCACATAAAATTGATTTAAAAAAACCATCACCACCTCCATTTCGTCAGAGACTTCGTCAACAAAATTTGGAGAAATAAGTTTTAAATTTTATAGAAATCTTTAAAAATCTTACAATTAATATTCCTTTTGTTGAAGCCTAAGAACAAATGCCAAGCTATGTAAAGTTTATTAAAAATATTCTTAACATAAAAAGGAATTTTTAAAATAACAAAATAGTTTCACTTTGTGAGGAGTGCAGTGCTATAATTCAGAAAAGACTTCCAGAAAAGCTTAAAGATCCTAGAAGCTTCACAATTCCATGTGCGATAGGAGATAGATTTTTTGGGAAAACTTTATGTGATTTAGGTGCAAGCATTAACGTTTTGCCTTTATCAATATTTAAAAGAGTAGGATTAGGAGAAATAGCCCCTACAACATTAACTTTGCAATTAGAAAATCGTTATATAACCTATATTAAGGGAGTTATAGAAGATATTTTGGTAAAAGTGGATTGATTTATCTTTCCTGTTAATTTCATTGTGCTAGATATGGAGGAAGATAAAGAGATACCTATCATTTTAGGGAAACACTTCCTAGCCACAAGAAGAGCAATGATAGATGTCCAAAAAAAGGAATTAACTATGTGCGTTAATGATCAAACGATTACTTTTAATATTTCAAAATCAATTAAATATCCTACAAAAGGTAAAGATGATGAATCTTTCAGGATGGATGTAATGAGATATCTTATTGAACTCCATTTAAAAAAAAAACTTATGAAGAGAAATCTAAAATGAAAGAATTAGAGCACGTGTAAGAAAAGGAATTAGAGTATTTTAAAGATTTTATTGAAGAGGATTAAAATTTTGTTTAAGAAAGTTTGAAATTTTTGGACATGACAGAAAAAGACAAATCATTTTGTCCATCAATTGAGAAACCTCCTCAACTTGAATTGAAGTTACTTCCGAAACATTTGAAATATGTATTTTTAGGTGATTCCTCAACTTTGCTGGTTATAATTTCCTCAAACCTAACTTCAGAAGCAGAAGAGTTTTTATTGAAAATTATTCAGAAATATAAGAAAGCTTTTGAATAGAAAATTGCTGATATTAAAGGAATCGATCCTTCAATTTGTATGCAAAGAATTATTATGGAAGAAAACTGTAAGCTCAGGGCTAATCTTGAAAGGAGATTAAATCTTATCATGAAAGACATTGTTAAGAAAGAAATTTTAAAGTGATTAGATGTTGGGATTATCTATCCTATTTCTGATAGTGCATGGGCTAGTCCAATATACTGTGTTCTGATGAGTGACTATAACTATTAATGAACAAAATGAACTAATACCGACAAGACAAATTACAGGATGAAGAATATGCATTGATTATAGAAATATAAACCTTGCCACTATAAAAGATCATTTTCCATTACCCTCTCTAGATTAAATGTTGGATGGACTAACCGAGCATAAATACTTTTGTTTTTTGGATGGATATATTGGTTATCACCAAATACAATTTGCTCCATAAGATCAAGAGAAAACAATGTTTACTAGTCCTTATGGTACATTTGCTTTTAGAAGAATGTCTTTTGGTTTATGTAATGCCCCTACTACACTTCAAAGATGTATGATGGCTATTTTATGTGATTTAATTGAAAAATAAATTGAAGTTTTTATGGAAGATTTTTCGTTATTTGGAACTTCGTTTGAATCATGTTTAGAACATTTATCACAAGTTTTTAAAAGATGTGAAGAAACAAATTTAGTCCTTAATTAGGAAAAATGCCAGTTTATAGTAGCAGGAGGAATTATTTTGGGACATCAAATTTCAGAGAAAAGTATGGAGGTAGATCCTGCAAAAATTCAAGTGATATCTAATTTACCTCACCCAACAAATGTGAGGGAAATTAGAAGTTTTTAGGACATGCTAGATTCTACAGGAGATATATTAAAGACTTTTCAAAAATTACTAAGCTACTATGCCATTTGTTCGAAAAAGATGCAACTTTTAATTTTGATAAGTAGTGTCAAAAAACTTTTGAGCTTTTAAAAGAAAAACTAGTCACTGCACCAATTATTGTTTCACTAGATTGGAAAAAATCATTTGAATTAATGTGTGATGCAAGTGATTATGCTATTGGAGCTATTTTGGGATAGAAATATGATAAAATTTTCAAAGTAATTTACTATGCTAGTAAAACTCTTAATGAAGCTCAAATTAATTATACAACAACTGAGAAATAGTTATTAGCAATAATATTTGCCTTTGATAAATTCAGATCATATTTAATTAGAATAAAATGTGTGGTGCATACAGATCATTCTGCTATTAAATATTTAATGAAAAATAAGGATGTAAAACTAAGACTGATGAGATGGATTTTTTTTGCAAGAATTTGATTTTGAAATAGTAGATAGAATGAAAGCTGATAATCAAATCGTTGATCATCTATGCAGGCTTGAATCTGACAAATCACTTTGTTTTGAAAAAGAAATTAATGAACATTTTTCAGATGAAAAATTTTTCAATATTAATGAATGGCGTGTTCCATGGTATGTAGACAATGTGAACTTTATTATTAGTAATATTATACCTTATGGTCTGACACACTAACAAAAGAGGAAATTTTTATCTGAAGCTAAAACTTATTCTTGGGATGACCCATTTCTATATAAATAGGGGAAGGATCTAATTATTTAAATATGTGTTCCTTTAAAAGAAACTTTTGAAATTATCCAAAAATGTCATGATTCTGATTTTGGGGGACCTTCTGGTGTTAATAAAATAACATACAAAATTTTACAATATGGATTTTATTAGCATACTATCTTTAAAGATGTTAATTCTTATATGAAAAATTGTGATCGTTGTCAACGTGTAGGCAATATTTCTATAAGAAATGAGATGCCTCTCAATTATATTTTGGAAGTTGAAATATTTGACGTTTGGGGATTAGATTTCATAGGACCATTTAAACCACCTTTTGAAAATTTATATATATTATTAGCAGTAGATTATGTGTCTAAATGGATTGAAGTTGTTGCTTTACCTCGATGTGATGCTCAAAGTGTTGCAAAGTTTTTAAGAACAAATATATTTTGTAGATATGGAATGCTGAGAGTGATCATAACTGATGGAGGAACTCATTTCAAAATGCGATAATAGAATAATCAGTAAAGAAATATCATATCAATCATTACATTTCTATCGCTTATCATCCTCAAACAAGCAGCTTGGCTAAAGTTTCCTATCGAGAAATCAAAAGAATTTTAGAAAAATCTATAAATCCAATAAAAATGGATTGTTCAGTCAAGCTTGACTATGCTTTGCGGGATTATAGGACTGCATACATAACTCCTATAAGAATGTCATCATTCAGGTTAATATATTGGAAAGCTTTTCATTTACCAGTAGAACTTGAGCATAAAGCTTATTGGGCTATTAAGGAGCTTAGTTATTTGAAGGATACTGGTGAAAAAAGATTATTGCAATTAAATGAGCTAAAAGAAGTAAGAAATAAATCTTATGAGAATGCTAAGGTTTATAAAGATAAGATGAAAAAGTGGCATGAAAAAAATATTCTTACTAAAAATTTTCAGCCAAGGTAGCAAGTTTTGATTTATAATGTAATAGTTAGGTTATTTTCAGGCAAACTTAAGTCCAGATGGATGGCCCCATTTATTGTGATAAAAGTTTATCCCTATGGAGCTGTGGATATCAAAGATCCTAAAACCCTGAAATATTTCAGAGTGAATGGTCATAGACTGAAACTCTATTTCTTAGGGGATTAAACTGAATTGAATGATGTATTGATATCGGCTCATGCAGAATAAGCACTGGGAACGTCGGGTTGACGACGTAAAATCAAGCACTCTGTGGGAAGCAACCCATAGTTATCGGTGTGCTTTTATTTTTAATGTTATGTGATTGTGTTCGTTTTAGATAATTATGGTAGTAATTTAAATATGTTGTGTTAATTTTAAGACTTTAATTGATGTCTTAGACGTGTTAGAATGCATATTTAGATGTTAAGCTGACCTGTGCTAAAATGAGTATTGGCGCATAAGAGCCCAAATTTGGCGCTTAAGCGCAGGAGTTATAAAATGTGCCTAAATAATTTTTTAGAAGAATTAAATGTGGTAAAGTTGCCTTGAACATTATTTGGTGGTTTTTAGACGTGGGAAGTGGGCATAGGCTCCTCTAAAGTCTATAAATAGCATGAAATGAAGAGAGTTTTTGACCCTCTCCAAATTTTCATTATAAAGTCTAAGTGAAGAGAGATTTGAGTTGTAAAAGGCAGTGAAGTTAGCAAAAAAGTGTTCTTGGGAGAATGATTTGAAGAAGAAGGATGAGGCCATCTAAAAGAAGTTTGTAAGTCAAAGTGCACAAGAGTTCTATAACGAATTCCTAACCGTTATTATTGAAAGAATAGCAGAGAAGATTATAAAAATTGAGGCAAAAGTAAATGAAACTAACACACACTTAGCGCATATTGGGTGGCAACTCAAAATGAAATACAATCATACAAGTAATATTAAAGAAGCAGACAAGGCGATGTATCTAAAAATAAGTGGATTTAAGAGGATTTAATAAGAGTTCTTCATAATCGCATGTTCTATCAAATCTATGTGTCAAATGGTTCAAAAGGAACAAATGAAGACCAAGGATATGTTCTATCTAATGGAGAATGGAATTAACTTTGAAAGTCTAGTTTGTTTACTTATTGTTAGTGTTTGTTTGTTATAAGAGTTTAATGTAAGTTTGTCTTGTGTTGTGATGAATTTAGGTGACATCTCATACAAAACCTTTTAGAATGGAGATTATATATGTGTATTGTGTTTGTATTTGTTGAATATGTGAATGAAAGAGTTTTATTTGTGTGAAAAATTTTGTGTTATTGTGATCGAATCTAAGTTATGGAAAATTGAGAATTTTTTAGAAATAGGATTTATAAAGATCATTTAGGGGTGGTTGACTTAGGAAGATGTAAATTTAAATCAAAATTTGGAAATATAAAAAATTGTGCACTGGCGCTGAAGTGGCAATACCCCGCCCTTAAGCGCAAGCAAACCTAAAAGATAGGTGGCTAAGCTTCAAACCAATCTCGCTTAAGCACCAGTTCAAGAAAACTGGTTCACGAACGGTTTTAAGAGCTGAAAACCACCATTTTTACCCCCAATCTTCTTCTTCTTCCTCAAGTTTTCGCGATTTTGGACTTAGAGCTTCCTCAAAAGTTAAGAAATCTTGGTGGAATTGAGCCAAATTTGCTTGATTTCTTTTTCTCAAGGTTAGAGCTTCTCTTTTATGTAAAATTTTTTTATTTTCACTATAGATTCGGAATGCATTATGTAAAATCTGAAATTTACTATTCATGGTGAAAATTTGATGAAAAGTAATGAATTTTACATGGAAAAGTGATTTTAAGCTTTTAGAAGTTAGATCTAGTGAGTTAGGGTTGATTTTGGAATTTATTATGAAATGGCACCAAGGATGAAGAGGAGCAAGGGGAAAGCTACTTTTGATTTGAGTAAGTTAGTAAGTTAGAAAGCTCAGGAGATACACAGACGAAATGCAATCGAGGAAATTAATTCCTGAGCGATGTTTCAAGAACCCTGGTAACAAAGTAGATGAATTGATTGTCCGCCAATAGTGGGATCGATTATGTTGTTTTTCAGCTATTGTTGTGATTTCCGTAGTTTGGGAGTTCTACATCAATCTCCCTGAAGTAGAGGATGATCGGGTGATGGTAAGAGGAAAGTCAGTAGCATTTTCACCTGAGGTAATAAATTCATTTTACCAACTACCTTTGGATACTACGTGTTTTTATGCTAATTACAATCCTACAGAAGAGGAGTAAGATGAGATCATATCTTCATTAACTGCTGGAAGAGTATTATGGAAAATTACTAGTGGAAGAAGAGTAAATTTTCCAACATCGAAGATGGATGTCACGATGAAAGCATGACACAATTTTATCTCTACTCGTCTACTCCCTACGAACCATCTTAGTGAAGTGACCAGAGAAAGGGTTACACTGAACTACTGCATTCAGTAATTTTAATATTGGATCTCTGATTTATTAGGTTATCACCAGTTCTGCCAGAGCTTCCACTACTGCGGGTTTGGGATTCACATCCTTAATCTTTTCTTTATGTGAGCAAGCTGGTGTGAGATTTGATAGTTGGGAGGAGATTCTACAACCTCTAAAGCCCATTACTAGTGTGAATGTAAAGTCTTATTCTGAGCATTCTATTTTTGGCTGGAGAGGAGGATTTTCTAGAAGTTCTTGTGCTTCTACATCGTATGCTTCTACATCTCATGCATCTACATCTCATGGCAGATCTACCAGTCCAGATTTACATACTCAATTAATGCAATGGAGGATGGATAACATCAACTATACTATGGATAAGGTATCGAATTTAAAAAATTATGTAGATCATATTGATACTTACTTGAGAAGGCATAGTGATTATGAAGAGAAATACAACACATCTTTGAAGGAAATCTTCCAAGGTAATTGAAGTGTAGTATTTCATTTAAATCCATAGTACCCTTATTATGATTCTACCAGTTTCTAGGATGATGATGATGATGAAGGTGATGATGATGGTGATAAGGATGAGTAGTGATTGAATTATGTTGTGTTATGTTTAAACTTTTAAAATGTCAATTTATGGTAACATAAGGAATTTTTTTGGGACATAAAATTTCTAAAAATGGTATGGAAGTTGACTAAGAAAAATTTAAATTATTGTTGGATTACAACATCCTACTTCAGTTACAGCTGTGAGAAGCTTTCTCTAACATGCTAGATTTATAGGAGATATATTAAAGACTTTTCTAAAATTGTTAAACCACTAAGACATCTTTTGGAAAAAGACACTAAATTTGATTTTAATGAAACTTGTTTAAAAGCTTTTAATTCATTAAAAGAAAAATTAATTACTGCACCTGTTATTGTTTCACCTAATTGGGAAAAACCGTTTGAATTGATTTGTGATGCTAGTGACTATGCTATTGAAGCAGCTTTAGGTCAAAAATATGATAAGATTTTTAAAGTTATATACTATGCCAGTAGAACCCTTAATGAAGCTCAAATTAATTATACTACTACTAAAAAAGAGCTATTGGTAATATTATATGCTTTTGATAAATTCAGATCGTATTTACTTGGAGCAAAATGTATAGTCCATACTGATCATTCAGCTATTAAGTATTTAATATCAAAGAATGATGCTAAATCGAGGTTAATTAGATGGGTTCTTCTCTTACAAGAATTCAATTTTCAAATAGTGGATAGAAAGGGTACTGATAATCAAATTGCTGACCATTTGTCTATAATTGAAAATGATAATAAAAAGAATTTTGAAAAAATACATAAATGATTATTTTCCTGATGAAAAACTTTATGTTATTTCTAGGTGGCAAGTTCCATGGTATGCTGATATGGTTAACTAATTAGCTAGTAATATTTTACCATATTGATTAACTAGCCATCAGAAAAAGAAATTCATACATGATTCAAACTTTTACTTTTGTGATGATCCCTATTCATTCAAACAAGGTCAAATTTCTGTTATTCGAAGATGTGTACCTAATAATGAAACTCATGAAATTATTCACAAATGCCATAATTTTGAGTTTGGAGGAAATTTTGGTGTTGATAAAAGTGCATTTAAAATTTTACAATATGGATTCTATTGGCCTATGATGCACCAAAAATATATTAGGTTTTTGCTATATAATTTAACTCATTTTTGGTGATATTGTACTTTAAAGGAAGGTATTTTTTATGTTTTGCTGCAAGTATGATGATTTTAGGTAATTTGAGCAAAGGAAGCGAAAAGGAACGAATTTGGAGCAAAAAGGAGCAAAATGAAGAAAATTGACTTGTGGCGCTACTGGCACCCAATTCCAGAGAGTTCAAACAATTAACTAGCGGCACAGCGCCGCCGGCGCCCAAAGTCGGTTCAAGTCAAATTTAATGTATTTTGACTATTTTTTGAAGGGTTGCTTGAGGAAACTCTTGGGGATTCGTTTCTAACTTATTTAAACTATTTTGGATGCCAAAAGAGGGTGTGTGTGTGGTATGAGTGAGAGTGTGTTAGAGAGGAGAGAAAAGAGTGTGTTAGGGTTTGTAGTAAGTGTGAGTAAATTGTGTAGAAATCTTGTATTGTGAGGGATTCTTCTCTAAGGAGTATAGGAGAAGGAGTACAGTGAGAAATTGCTTCTTCCTTACCATTATAAAGAGGGAATTGAGTGTTGAAGAGATGAGAGAAAATGATTCAAATGAACTATAAGAGATTTGGTTGGGGAAGAGAAAGTGATAAGTTGTATTTACTTTTGTGTTTGTAAAACTTTGCTTTTATATACAAAATCCATGTTTTGTTGTATCTTCCTCATGAGTTATGAGTAGATTTCTTTGTCCTTCTACTTGCAATGAGATGTGGTGAAGTGTTGATGTAGATTTGATGTGCCATAATAATGTTAAAGAAATTCTGATGGTTTTCCATTTCAAACTTCATTTACTTTACGATCTAGCCAATTGATTTGTTAAAATCTATTGTGAAACATTCAATCCGGAAGGACTAAGTGTTCTACAACAATAGTGGAGAGTTCATTCAATGTCCATGAATGAGTTGCGTAGTTCATGGGAATTGAGTGCATATAAATAGGTAAATATGGTTTAATGGGCGTCGAATTAGAGGTTTTAGAGTGACAGGTTAAAGTCCCCAATTTGATCCTAAAGTTTGGTAACTAAAGCTAGGCTTAGCCTTCAGGTGAAGGGAAGTGGGAGCTCTGAAGTGAGAGTCAATATCCTACCAGCCTAACCACGGATTTAGTGACTAAGCCTAGGATTTTCTAATGTTCTTTACATGACTTGGAAGGGGGGTATTCTAACGAGGGTAGAGAATATGAATGCTTCTATTTGGAACAATATAATTCTATTATCAATCTATATCAATCACTCAAGATAGAATCATTGCAAGATGGAAGACACTTTTCCATATATAAACCTTTCAATTACAAAACTTAGTGTGTGTGTTAGTTAATCATGCTTAAAAAATTTAGAAGTAACTTGTAGTAGATCTAGTTGTTGTTATCTTTGCATTAACATATTAAATAGTGCTTGAACTTGCGTTGTAAATTGAGTGTTGGATTTCAACATCTTTGCTCGATTTTGAAGAGTTCCTACCTTCCTCGTGGGATCGATAATTAAGACTCCACTATAGCCCTATATTACTTGAACGATATGTATACTTGCCTATACGGGTGACTGCCTAATTATTAAATTAATCTATTTGCAAAACTAAACTGAAACTATCATTTGAATATTTACTTTTAAGGCAGTTCGCAGTCCCGCATTCAAGTTTTGGCGCCATTGTCGGGGAATGTATGCACGGTAACTAATCAAAATTGTAGTAGTTGAAACCTTTACTTTGTAGTTTGCAATTGTGTGTGCATGTTTACTTTTTTAGTGTGTTTTGTGTGATTTTATATGCGTAGGAGTGGATCTATAGGTTTAGTTCCTTATGATTCAGAGTTGGAGCGTACTGTTAGAAAATTTTGAAAACAACAAAATCAATATGAAAATCCTCACAAAATGGCGAACAACCAAGAAAATCGAAGAAATGAAAATGAAAATTTACCAAGACCTTTAAGAGATGCTAACCCAACAATAGATGAAATTCATATAACCATTCAAAACCCTGATGTTGCTGTTAATTCATTTAATTTTAAACCTGATATTATCCAAATGGTACAAAATAATCAATTCGGAGGAACACCTAATGAAGATCCTAATTTACATCTTACTAGTTTTCTAGAATTGTGTGCTACTTTTAAATATGTTGGAGTGTCGAATGATGCTGTTAGACTTAAATTTTTTTCTTTTTCATTAAGGGATAAAGCCAATGCGTGGTTAAATTCATTACCACCTGGATCTATCAGAACTTAGGGAGAACTTTCACAAAAGTTTCTGTCAATATATTTCCCTCCATAAAAAACTGTTAAGCTAAGAAATGATATCACATCTTTTGCTCAGTTTGAAGGGGAATTAATATGTGAAGCTTGGAAAAGATCTAAAGATCTTCTTAGGAAATATCCACGTCATGCTTTACCAGATTGGTTAATAATTCAAACATTTTATAATGGATTAGTGGGATCTTTAGGATCGATTATAGATGTTGCTGCTGGTGGATCATTAAGGTCAAAACCTTTTGATGAAGCATATTCGTTAATAGAAGAGATGACTAATAATAATTTTTAATGGCCCTTTGAACTGGTAAATCCTAAGAGAGTAGCTAGTATTCATGATTTTGATGCTGTAACTATGATAATCTCTCAAATTGCTGCCTTTTTCAAGAAAATAGATCAATACGGAATGAATTATTCTCAAACACCACCAGTGTTAGAGGAAAATTCAGTAGGACGGATAATAGAATCTCAGACACCTTATGACACCTTGAATGCTATAAATAATAGACCCTACAATCCTTATTCGAACTATTATAATCCTGGTTGGAAGAATCACCCAAATTTCAACTGGAACAATAACAACAATGCTACTGTTAACCCACAGTGGAAAAACAATCCTATTAACCCAGTTGGAAATTTGAACAACCAAGGAAACATCAATTACATACCTTTTCATCCTCCTGGCTTTAATAGTAACCCACAATTTAAGGAAAATAAGTTATCTACTGTAGAATTAATGTTGATCATTGGTAATCAATTACAAGCTCAAGGTGTTGCAATTAAGAACATTGAGAATCAATTAGGATATGTTTTCACTACATTTAATAATAGACCTTCTAGAGCTCTTCCCAGCAATGTTGAGATCAATCCAAAATTAAGGCTATTCAATTAAGGAGTGGAAGGAATTAGAAACAAAAGTGCAAAAAGAAGTTGAGGTTGAGAAAGAGAAGGTGGATATTGAAAAAGATTCTAATAAGATATATCTAGATTTAGAATATCCGCTTAAACCAATGAAGATTACTATTAAAAAACCACTCCTCCGTTTCCTCAAAGATTGAAAAAACAAAATAGGGATAATAGGTTTACGAAATTTTTGGAGATCCTTAAGAAATTAACGGTAAATATTCCCTTTGTTGATTCATTAAAGCAGATGTCTGATTATGTGAAGTTTATGAAGGATATTCTTAAAAGGAAAAGAAAGTTCACAACTCACGAGACAGTTTCACTTAGCAGAGAGTGTAGTGCAATTATTCAGAAGAAGCTTCCCGAAAAACTTAAAGACCCTAGTAGTTTCACTATCCCGTGTGCTATAGGTGAGAAATTTTTTGGAATAGCTTTATGTGATCTATGAGCTAGTATTAATCTTATGCCTTTATCAACTTTCAAAAGATTGGGAATAGGAGAAATTTCACCTACATCTGTGACTCTTCAGTTGGTTGATCATTCCATTACTTATTCTAAAGGAGTGGTGGAAGATGTGTTAGTGAATGTAGATAAATTTATCTTTCCTGTGGATTTTATTGTATTAGATATGGAGGAATATAAAGAAATTTCAATTATTTTGGGAAGACCATTCCTTGCTACTAGGAGAGCTATGATTGATGTTCAAAAAAGAGAATTAACTATAAGGATTAACGATTAAGAGGTGACCATTAATATTCTGAAATCTGTAGAATATCACTCAACAAAAAAATATGAATGCTTTCAAATGGAAATCTGCGATTATTTGAGAGATGATCATTTTAAAGAAGGGTTAGAAGAGAAAATAGAATATGAAAATGTGGAGTGTGTGGATGAAAGTGAAATAGAAAATGATTTTGATGATATAGAGAATGAAGAGTTAGACTATGTTCAGGAAAGATTTGAAATGTTGGATACTATAGAAAGTGGTGATAAAAGTTTAATTCCTTCTATCACAAAACCTCCTGAACTTGAGATAAAAATTCTTCTTAATCATTTGAAATATATATTTTTAGGAGAATCATCATTGTATCTTCAGATTTGAATGAATATCAAGAGCAAAAATTATTGGAGACTTTAAAAAGATACAAAAAGGCTTTTGGTTAGACCTTATCAGATATTAAAGGAATCAATCCTTCAATCTGTATGCACAGAATTTTGTTGGATGAACAACATAAACCTAAAGCTGGTCCGTAAAGGAGATTAAATCCAATGATGAAAGAAGCAGGTAAGAAGGGAATTTTAAAATGTCTTGATGCTGGATTTATTTACCCAATTTCAGTGCTTTGGTAAGTCCAATTCATTGTGTTCCTAAGAAGGGAGGAGTGACTGTTGATGTGAATTAACAGAAATAAATTATACCAACAAGAAAAATTAATGGTTGGCAAATTTGTATTGACTATAGAAAATTAAATGCCGCCACCAAGAAAGATCACTTTCCTCTTCCTTTTATAGATCAAATGTTAGATAGACTTGTCGGACACAAGTATTATTGCTTTTTGGATGGATATACTGGTTATCATTAAATACCCATTGCTCTTGAAGATCAAGAGAAGACTACATTTACTAGTCCTTAAGGAACTTTTGATTTTTAAAGAATGACCTTAGGATTATGTAATGCACATGCAACGTTTCAAAGATGCATGATGTCTATTTTTAGTAATCTGATTGATAATGGAATAGATGTATTCATGGATGATTTTTCTGTATCTGGAACTTCATTTGACATATGTTTGAATAATTTATAAAAACTTTTGGAGCTTTAAAAGAAAACAAATTTAGTTCTGAATTGGGAAAAATGTCAATTTATGGTTGAAGGAGGAATTGTGCTTGGGCATAAAATTTCTGAACTTGGTATAGAGGTAGACTCTGCAGAAATTCAAATTATTGAGAAACTACCACCTCCTACTACTGTGAGAGGGGTAAGAAGTTTCTTAGGACATGTTGAATTTTACAGGTGTTATATTAAAAATTTTTCAAAAATTACTAAACCTTTGTGCCAACTTTTAAAAAAAGATAAGAGATTTGATTTTAATGAAGAATGTTTGTGTGCTTTTAAACTATTAAAACAAAAATTAATCACTACCCCTATAATTGTTTCACCTAATTGGGAGAGAACATTTGAACTTATGTGTGATGCCAGTGATTATGCTATTGGAGTTGCTGTAGGGCAAATGTATGATAAAATGTTCAAGGTTATTTACTATGATAGTAAAACTCTTAATGAAGCTTAGATTAATTATACCACTTCTAAAATAGAATTATTAGTTATAGTGTATGCCTTTGAAAATTTTAGACCGTATCTGATTCTAACTAAATACATAGTGCATACCGACCATTCAACTATCAAATATTTAATGCAAAAGAAGGATGTTAAACCAAGACTGATCATATGGATACTTCTAATGCAAGAATTTGACTTTGTGATAGTTGATAGGAAAGGATCTGATAACCAAATTGCTGACCATCTTTCTAGACTGGAGTATTATAAATTATCTAAATTTGAGAAGGAAATTAAAGAAACTTTCCCTGATGAGCAACTTTATACCATTATGGAAAGGAATTTGCCTTGGTATGCTGATATTGTGAATACTATTATAAGTCATATTGTACCACCTGATTCAATATGACAACAAAAAAAGAAATTTAGATATGACGCTAAATTTTATTTTTGGGATGAGCCCTACCTATATAAACAATGTAAGGATCTTATTATTAGAAGATGTGTGTTGTATAAAGAAACTGAACCAATTATACAGAGATGTCATGATTTTTAATTTGGAGGAAATTTTGGTGTTGATAAAACTACTTGTAAGATTTTGCGTTCTGGATTTTATTGGCCTACTCTTTTTAGGGATGTATATAAATATATAAAAATAGGTGATCAATGTCAGAGAGTAGGTAATATTTCTAGAAGAAATGAAATGCCTCTAAATTTTACATTAGAAGTTTAAATCTTTGATGTATGGGGATTGGATTTTATGGGACCATTTACTACTTCATTTGGAAATACATATATATTAGTTGATGTTGACTATGTCTCGAAATGGATCGAAGCAACTGCTTTACCCAGATGTGATGCTCAAAGTGTTTCAAAATTTTTAATAAAAATATTTTTACAAGATATGGAAAGTTGAGAGTAATCATAACTGCTGGTGGATCTCATTTTAGGAATAATCAGATTCAAAGATTGGTTGAAAAATAAAATATTATTTATAGAATCTCAACTGCCTATATCCCAAGATTAGCGGTTTAGTAGAGGTGTATAATCATGAAATTAATAGAATTTTAGAGAAAGCTTTGGATCTTCACAAATTAGATTGGTCTGTGAGATTAGATACTGCATTATGGGCATATAAGACTGCTTTTAAGACCCCTATCGAAATGTCTCCTTATATACTAATATTTGGAAAGACTTGCCACTTACCTGTTGAATTGGAGCATGGGCGATAAAAGAGCTTAATTTTAATTTGAAGAATGCAGGTGAGAAGAGATTGTGCAATTGAATGAATTGGAATAAATCAGAAATGAATCTTATCATAATGACAGGATTTATAAGTAGAAAATGAAATTATGGCATGATCAAAAGATATTAACAAAGAAATATAAACCTGGACAAAAAGTTTTGTTATACAATACTAGATTGAAATTATTTCCTGAAAAACTTAAGTTTATGTGGATAAGACCTCTTAATGTTATAAAAGTGAATTCTTTTGGAGCTATTGATATTGAGGATTCTAAAACTGGAAAGATATTCAAAGTTAATGGGCACAGATTAAAACCATATTTTGAAGGGTTTCGACCAGATTTTAAAGAGGTTCTAATGTTAAGTCATCATGAATAATTGAATGGTTTGTCGGGATGACGACATTAAGCCAAGCGCTTTATGAGAGGGAACCTATATTTATTTTTGTTATGTTTGTGTGCTTGTTTTTAGTAGTAGTGCTTGTAGAGAGTCATATTGGAGTCCTACTTACTCTTAAATATCATGAAAGAATAGAAAATATTGGATTGTTTTGAAGAATTGGAATATTTCAGACTAAAACGAACTTTGGTGCATTTTTGAACACTAGCGTCGCCGGTGCCCAATTCCGGAGAAGATGCACAATTTACTTCAATAGAGTGCCGGACCAGTTAACGGTTCTTGGAGTTTCAAAATACAATTTTTGGCGGTTTTAGGCGGGATTTCATCCTAATAACTCCCAAAAATGTGTTTTTAACTCATTAAACTCCAGAAAAATGAAAACTTTCATTCTTAATTTGCATCCAATGGATTCCAACTCCGTAGAAACCCCAAGATTTAGAGTATTCAATTGACGAAAGTTTGTCAATTTCGAGGCGCAGCGTTTATTCAACAAGGTGATTATGAAGAGGAGGATTATCAAGGAAAGAGGTTTTGTAAATCGAGGTATGGATAATCCTACTGCAAGAGTTGAAGAGATAATTGTACAGAGGCGTTGGGAAGTGTTATGCTACACTACCGTCGCCGTGGTTTTTCCAGTTGTAAAAGAATTCTATGCAAATCTTCATGGGATTAATTAAGGATTCATCTATGTGCGAGGTGGGTTTGTACCATTCTCTCCTTCGAAGATAAATGACTTGTTTATGATTGAGAATGTGCCTATCTGTCATTATTCAAATTTTGATGTGACGAGAGACAATATGAATGAAGTTTATCGCTATTTGATGGACGAAGGTGAAGATTGGAAGATTATAGATAATGGATATGTTAGTTTTTCTTCTGCATCTTTAAAGCCAGTGTCAAAGCAATGACATTATTTCATTTCTGTAAAATTGTTTCCAACTTTAAAAATTAGTAAAGTGATGAAGGAGAGTGCTATTTTAAATTACTGTATTCAAACTGGAAGGCCGATCAATATTGGTACAATCATCGTGAAATCTGTATTGGGATTGATCGTTGATGGATCTAAATATGGGCTTGGACATCCTTCCACCATATTTCTTCTTTGAAGCTAGTCACAAGTTCCATATGAGAGTTGGGGAAAATCACTTCTTCCCTGGAGGCCTATTGATCCAACCAATCTTTATGACTATCAGGCAATACGAGATGAGAGTGATATGAGCCTCATTGCTGATCAACCATCTCAGAGTTCACGACCTATTCAGCCTTACTTTCGTGAAAGTTCCAGAGTGATTCTGACAAACATCAAGAAGTTGGATAAAGAGGTACAAAATCTTTTGAATGCTATTAACAATATCTCTGATTTATTGGATCACTTGGATTGGAGGATGAAAAAACAGCCTGATCATACTGGAAAAATTGAAGTGAGTTTGGTAAATCTATTGAAGAGGAATGCTATGATTGCTAAGGATTCATCTGATAAATTCCCGTATTGTCCCTTCTACAATCTGTTTGTGCATAGTTAATCTCTGGGAGATATCAGAGGAGATGATAGTTTGGAGACTGATGAGCAGTATTAACTCTGCTTAGTATTTAGTATTTGGTATTTTTATACTTTTGTGTGTTTTATGTTGACTTGCTTTACTTTGTATTATGTATTTGGACTTTTTATGCTTGAATTCTATGTTGGTGCTTAGTTTTTAGTGTTAGAGTATCGTAGTGTGTTTGTAACGCTGACTATCTGTGGTTGGATGAACTTATTTGGTGAATGCTTAAGTGTGTATGTTTGTAGCATGGATTTTATATATTAAAGTGATGTTTTGCATTTTTTGTGTAAGTTTGAATTTAGTTAGTTTCTTACTTGATGAAATAGATGCTTAAAGAGGTTATTGATGCGATAGTGGAACGTTGAAACAATCGAAATTGCGAAAAATTTTCGGACCCAAAAATTAAATTGGCACCGCTGGTGCCCAAATACAGAGTGTTGGGCCCTTTTAATTTAAATAGAGCACCGCGAGTGCCCAAACCAGCGCCATCTTCGCCCAAATACCGAAAAAGGCCAAACCCCTCTAAAATCATGATTTTTGCCCTGCGACCCGTAAATCTCGTTTCCTTTGTCTTCTTCCTCCAGCTTTCGCAAAAATCAGATCTAGGGTTTACTAAATCAAGGATTTGGAGCATTTTCAAAACTTTCTGAGAGTGGATCTAGACTTCTCTTGGTAAGAGCTTCACTTTAAACTAATTATTTTTTATTTTCACCATGGGAATTTCTCACATTGCTTGGAACCGAAATTTGGAATTTTTGAAGATATTTTGGGATTTTCCATGATGATTTAAGCTCTTATTTACTTAGATTTTCTTTAAGAGTTTCCTACATTGTGATTTTGGAATTTATCGGATTTTATTGCAAATTTTTATAATTCAAAATGGCTCTTAGAACAAGCAATGGCAAGAGGAAGATAGATTTATTAATGTTAAAGCACAGTTTTGTTTCAATTCTGACCTGTATAATAAAAAGTGTATACAAGATCGGGCTTTTGAAAGTCCGGGCGGTTCTATTGAGATATGATTTATGATAGAAATTGGGAAAGATTTTGTTATTTCACTGCTAATGCTATTATGGGTACTGTGCGAGAATTTTATGCAAATCTGCCTTGGGCCGAAACGAAATAAGTGCTAGTTCGAGGAAAAATAGTAGAATTCAACCCTCAACGTATTAATGATTTTTATCAGTTACAAGCAGTGAAGTTTTGTGGATATGAGAATTTAGATATGAGAGAACCTTATATGAAAGAAGTGATTGCTTTTATGACTGACGAAAGAGGGGAATGGAAAGAGAAACAAAAACATATGATTAATTTTTCTACTTCTAAGTTAAATGTAGCTTCTAAAGCATGAAACTATTTCATCTCTGCGAGACTACTACCTTCATATCACCACAGTGAAGTTACAAAGGATAAAACAATTCTAAATTATTGTATTCAGACTATGAAGTAGATTAATATTGGATCTAGCATCTTGAAGAACATTCAGACTAATGCTAGAGGAGAAACCACTGGTGGATTAGGACATTCTACCCTAATTCATTCACTATGTGCACAGTCTGGAGTTGAGTTTGATAGTTCTGAATAGGTAGCCATACCACTTAGACCTATTACCAAGACTATTATTCAGAATTATGATTCTCATGTGGTAGGAAGAGGAAAGAGTAGGAGTACTGATATTCCTACTACCAGCCAGGACATTCCATCTACTTCTAAGTCACCTACACTATATGATGTTATGGAGCAGTTGAGGATTCAGAGTGCTAGTATGGATAGACTTCATAGCAGAATGGATGTAATTGAGGCTAGAAGTGATGTAAATGAAGATTACATGAGGAGGAGAGTAGATTATGATATTTCTTATCATGATGCTCAGGTCAGATTTATGAGGGGAGACACTGGAGTGATATTTCATACCTGCCCCAGCTATGTTCCTTACTGACCTGATCCTGTTGATGAAGCTGGTGATGATGATTGGTAGTGTATTGGGTTTTATGATTTTCTGTTTTATGTTGTGTGTTGTAGTAATGTTTGTATTAGTTATTTTCTTTTTTATGTTTTATGTAGTTTGTTGATGTATTTGTGTTAAAAAAATGAAAATGTAATAAACTCTGTGATAGTTTGTTTAATGATGTGATTTGTGATGTTATGTTGGATGTTTAATGTTTAAATGTTTAATATTTCTTTACCCTAGCAAATGTTTAATGTTATATATATATATATATATCACTGCTTCTAATTGTTTCATGCTCGCTAGCTTAATTTTGATTAATACCAGTATACTTCAGAAGATTTCAAAATCCCAGCACAAAAAGTTTAGTTTTCTTTTACTCTTTACAGTTTCAAATTTATTGAAAAACTTAAGTTTGGGGGAGTGTAAAAATATGAACTCTTAATTTTTCTCAATTAATATATTTTTTAAAAAAAAATTTATTAGCATAACTTTTGGTAGTTGAACCTAACTTTAGAATTAAGATTGTGATGTTATGTTAGATTTTTAATGTTTAAATGTTTAATATTTCTTCACCCTAGCAAATTTTTAATGTTATATATATCACTACATCTAATTGTTTCATGCTTGCTAGCTTAATTTTGATTAATACCTGCAAAACTTTAGAAGATTTCAAAATCCCAGCACAAAAATGTTGGTTTTCTTTTACTCTTTACCAATTAAAATTTATTGAAAAGCTTAAGTTTGGGGGAGGGTAAAAGTATTAACTCTTATTTGTTCTTAATTAATATAATTTCAGAAATTATTAGCATAACTTTTGGTAGTTGAACCTAACTTTAAATAACTAAATTTTTAATTTCATTTAAATATTATGGTAGATTTGGATGAAAGTTTTTAGTAATAAAGGTTAATTTTATAGGGTAAGATATTTAGTATGAAAGGATTTGATTATAGTTGACTATTTAAAGAAAAGAAAACTGTATTTTTGAAATGTTAAGAGACTTAAAGAACTATGTGTGAAGAATGGATTGTGACTTTATTATGAATTATAAAGCTAATATATATTTATAAAGTAAGGACGTGTTTCAGGTTTGAACTTTAGAAAGAGGAGAGTTAAGTTCAAAACCATTGCAGGCTATCTAGATATAGTAATCCTCACATAAAAAAAAGGAAAAAGAAAGAAAAGAAGGATTGAAAAAACAATCCCAAAAGAAAAAGAGAAAAAGAAAAAGAAAGAAAATATATGTGAGGAGAAGCTTGAGGAGATGCCTAATCAAAAATTAGCTTCACTTGAATCAATCTAAAGGAAGAACTTAGTTGCATTTTTGAATTTATATTTAAAGTATTAGTTTACTTTCTAATGGAGTTTGCATGAGCTTCTTTTTCATATAGTCTTTTATGGCACCCTTAAAGTGACAAATTATGGTTCATCCTGAAATGAATAGGAGACTAGAACTCTTAGACTTGACTACTGAATGTTCATATACCTGTAGTTTTAACCTGAGTTACTGAACTTCTTTCTAATAGTCTTGCCATTATATTTATTTAAATAAAAAATCATATTATTATATAAGTGAAAAGTACACTACTTTGAGTTATATTTTTATATAGTAAAAAGATTACTTGAGGACAAGTAATAGTTAAGTTTGGGGGATTTTGATGCACCAAAAATATATTAGGTTTTTGCTATATAATTTAACTCATTTTTGGTGATATTACACTTTAAAGAAAGGTATTTTTCATGTTTTGCTGCAGGTATAATGATTTTAGGTGATAAGAGCAAAATGAAGCAAAAAGGAACGAATTTGGAGCAAAAAGGAGTAAAATGAAGAAAATTGACTTATGGCACCGCCGGCGCCCAATTCTAGAGAGTTCAAACAATTAATTGGCGCCACAGTGCTGCCGATGACCTATCCAGCACCGTCGGCGCCCTATCTAGCGTCGCCGGCTCCCAAAGTTGATTCAAGTCAAATACAATGTATTTGGACAACTTTTAGAAGGGTTGCTTGAGGAAATTCTTGGGGAATTCCTTTCTAACTTATTTTAGACTATTTGGGACGCCAAAAGAGGGTGCGTGTGTGGTGTAAGTGAGAGTGTGTTAGAGAGGAGAGAGGAGAGTGTGTTAGGATTTATAGTAAGTGTGAGGAAAGTGTGTAGAAGTCCTGTATTGTGAGGGATTCTTCTCTAAGGAGTGTAGGAGAAGGAATTAAGTGAGAGATTGCTTCTTTCTTACCATTCTAAAGAGGGAATTGAGTGTTGAAGAGAAGAGAGAAAAGGATTCAAAGGAACTAGAAAAGATTTTCTTGGGGAAGAGAAAGAGATAAGTTGTATTTACTTTTATGTTTGTATTCCTTTGGTTTTATATATATAATTCATGTTTTGTTGTATCTTCCACATGAGTTCTGAGTAGATTTCTTTGTCTTTCTTCTTGCAATGAGATATGGTTAAGTGTTGATGTAGATTTGATGTGCCATAAAAATGTTAAAGAAATTGTGTTGGTTTTCTATTTCGAACTTCATTTACTTTTTGATCTAGTCAATAGAATTGTTAAAATCTGTTGTGAAACATCTAATCCGGAAGGACTAAGTGTTCTACAATAATAGTGGAGAATTCATTCAATGTCCATGAATGAGTTACGTAGTTCAAGGGAATTGAGTACAAATAAATAGGGAAATATGGTTTAATAGGCGTCCAATTGGAGGTTTTAGAGTGACAGGTTGAAATCCCTAATTTGATCCTAAAGTTTGGTAACTAAAGCTTGGGTTAGCCTTCAGGTGAAGGGAAGTGGGAGCTGTGAAGTGAGCCAATATCCTCCCAGCCTAACCACGGATTTAGTGACTAAGCCTAGGATTTGCTAATATTCTTTATATGACTTGGAAGAGGGGGTAATCTGACGAGGGTAAAGAGTATGAATGCTCCTATTTGGCACAATAAAATTTTATTATCAATCTATATCAATCACTCACGATAAAATCATTGCAAGATGGAAGACAATTTTCCATATATAAACCTTTCAATTACAAAACATAGTGTGTGTATGTTAGTTAATCATGCTTAGAAAATTTAGAAGTAACTTGTAGTAAATCTAGTTGTTATCTTTGCATTAGCATATTAAATAGTACTTGAACTTGCATTGTAAATTGAGTGTTGGATATCAACATCTTTGTTATATTTTGAAGGGTTCCTGCCTTCCTCGTGGGATAGATAACCAGGACTCCACTAGAGCCCTATATTAGTTGAACAATATGTATACTTGGTATACGGGTGACTGCCTAATTATTAAATTAATCTATTTGTAAAACTAAACTGAAACTATCTTTTGAATATTGACTTTGGAGGCAGTTCGCAGTCCCGCATTCAACATACATTATTTAAAGATGTTAACAAATATGTAAAAGCTTGTGATTGATGTCAGAGAGTAGGCAATATTTCTAAAAGAGATGGATTATCTCTAAATTTCATCTTAGAAGTTGAAGTTTTTGATGTATGGGGTTTGGATTTTAGGGGACCATTTGCACCATCTTTTGGAAAAAAAATAATATTATTAGCTGTTAGTTATGTTTCTAAATGGATTGAAGCTGTAGCTTTACCTTATTGTGATGCTAAAGCTATTTCAAAGTTTTTAATCAAAAGGATTTGTACTAGATTTGGAATACCAAAAATTATTATTACTGATGGGGGAAGTCACTTTAAGAATTTTAAGATTCAAAAATTACTTAGCAAATATAGAATTAAGCATAAAATTGCTACAGCTTATCACCCTCAAACTAGTGGAATGACAAAAGTCTCAAATCGAGAAATCAAAAGAATTTTAGAGAAAACTGTAAATCCTAAAAGAATTTATTGGGTTGACAGAGTTGATACCGTATTATGGGCTTATAGGACTGCTTATAGAACTCCTATAGGAATGTCACCATATAAGCTCATATTTGGAAAACCCTATCATCTATATGTTGAATTAGAACATAAGGCTTATTGAGCAATAAAAGAATTTAATTATAACTTAAAATGTTGGAGAAAAGAGATTGTTACAATTAAATGAGCTTGATGAAATCAGAAATGAGCCTTATGAGAATGCTAGTATTTACAAAGAAAAGATGAAGAATTTATACGATAAGAAGATTATAAAAAGGAATTTTGCACATGGAAAAGAAGTTTTATTATAAAATAATCGATTGAAATTATTTCTTAGAAAACTAAAATCCAAATGGATGGGGCCTTATATTGTGGAAAGAGTTTATCCTTACGGAGTTGTGGATATAAAAGATCCAATGATTGATAATTTATTTAAAGTAAATTGGCAAAGATTGAAACCTTATATTGGAGAAAACATGCCTAATTATAAAGCATCAATAGAACTGAGTCAGTCTGTGTAAAACTTATGGATAAGTCATGTTGACGACGTTAAACCAAATGCTTTATGGGAGGCAACCCATATTTCTGTTGATTTTATTTGATTTAAGTTGGTTGTTTTAAGGATGTGATCATCCTTTTGTTTTATACCAATTATTTAACACCTTATGAAGATATAAATATGAATGGAACCTTTAAAAATGGGAAATTCTGATTTAATTATTTGGAAGACACCTATAGATATCTGAGGATTAGTTGAAAAAATTTTTAATTGAGAGTATAAAGACCTTAAATCACTTTAAGCACAAGTTAAAGTGTAGGTGTCGTAGATTTTATGAGCACACCCTAGGTGAGAACCCATTGATTCACTAAAAATTTGATAGGTTTTAAGGTCTATTTCATACCTATTTTTGATGATATTATACTATAAAAGAAGGTATTTTGTATTTTTTTTGGTTTTTGGTACAATAAATGGCTTTTGGAAAAAAAGAAACAAAAATGGTGCAATTTGGAGCAAAAACGAGCAAAAATGTAAATTTTAGCATGACACATTTTGATAAGTCTTTCTTTGTTCAATCTCTTTTACACTTCTTGAATATTTTTGAATGAGATTAAACTTTAAAGAAAAGTTATTTTTATATTTATTTTGTAGGGTTATCTGTTAGGAACGCAACACAACTGAAATGGGACGAATCAGAGCTGAAACAGAGCCAAACGAAGCTAAACAGTGGAGCTGCGCAGTACCAGCGCCGGACAGCGCCCTATCGAGCACCGTACAGTGCCAGAATCCTGATAAGATAGAAAAAATAGCGTCGAACAGTGCACCGGACCACGTCCCAGACGGTTTGGATGCATTTTTAGGCGGTTATGGGCCATATACATCCAATCTGGACACTTTTTGGAATGTTTCTTCATACACCTCTTGGGAAATTCATCCATACACTATTTTAAAGCGAATTTGAAGCCAAAAAATGGTGGTATATGTTAGACAAAATGTGGAGAATGTTAAGAGATCTTAGAATAGGAGTAGAAATATAGATTTCTACGTTTTTGGAGAGATTGGTGAGGGGATTTTGAGAGAATTTGTAGGGGTTTGTTCTAGCATTGCATGGATCAACGGGAGACTTTATGGGAGATATTTTCATTTTTCTTTCAAGGGGAAAAAGATAAGTATTGTGTTCTTCATTATCTTATGATTTTGTAAACACTTATTTTATGGATTTGCTTTGAAATGAAGTTTTTCGTCGTGTTTTCTTCGTGCTTTGTGGTGTCTTTCTCTTACTCTTTCTTCTTCTTAGGAAATTGTGGCTTGAGAAAATTATGTCGTTATTTTTCTTTTACTTTTCTTTTGCAATGAGTAGGATTCATGTTTAGGATATTTTGATGCATGATAGAAGTGGATTTAATTATAAATGTGATGGTTTTTACTTGATCATTTACATTACAAAAAAGAGCTCGTTGTAGTGTTAAAATTCATTTTTAATTGCGCTATGATCCGAGAGGGTGGTTCTCAACAAAGTGGAACCACATTAAAATTATATGGATGGTGAAGTTCATGGGGGTTGAGTGTAAATAATAATAGAAATATACTTTGATGGGTGTAGAATTGGAGATTTTAGGGTGACAAACTAAAATCCCTAATTTGGTCCTAATGTTTTGAAACTAAAGCAAGAATTAGCCTTCAGGCGAAGGAAAGTGGAAGCTCTGGAGTGAGATCCAGTATCCTCCCAGCCTAACCACGAATCTAGGGATTGAACCTAGGATTAGCCAATGTTCTTTATGCACTCGGAAGAGAGTAAAGAATAGAATTTCTCCTATTTAACACATACAATATTTAATGCATCTCATTCCTTTACATTATCCAATTCATTACTTTTGAATAGTAGTTTTTATTATCTCAAAATTCACCAAACCAATTTATCCAGAAAGGGTTATCTTTAGTATTAATATTTTCCTTTAGGAGTAGTTATTAGTTATTTTAAAATTAAGATTTACCTTTAAGAGTAGTTGTTAATAAAACCACTTATATCGATCTTCCAAACTAATGTCTAATAGTAGTAGGCTAGAATTTGACTAAGAACCTCTTACCTCGCTTCTCTGTCGGATCGATAAACGGGATTCCACTAGAGCCATGTATTACTTGAGCGATACGTATACTTGCGTTTGAAATTGTGACTTTACAAAATAATTATAAATATATAAATCTAGGTTCATAAAATTTACATATAAAAAAGTCGTATCAAGTTTTTGGTGACGTTGCCCGTAAAGCTTCGGTAAGAATTTTGGAAGAATTTTAGTTGAAGTAATTAGAATTAGAATTGAAAAACTTTAGTGTCGTAAAATTGTTTTTGTATGAAAAGTGTTTTTATAATGAAAAAGTATTGTGAAAAAACTGTTTGTGTGAAAAATATGGTGTTTGTGAAAATGTTTTGTTGTGTTGAAAATATTTTTCATTTTATTTGTTTTATTGTTAATGTATTATTTGTTGTGTTATGTATGCATAATAAAGGATCTGTAGTACTTTAGTCTATTGGTCTCGAGTCAGAAAAATGGAAGAAAATAAAAAAACAGAAAGGACTTGAAAAACTAGAAATGGAAATGGTAAAAATTCAAAATCATAACTTGGAAAATCATCATAAATGATTGAGGGATTATGTAAATCCTACGATAAATGAAATTCACTCAGGTATACAAAACCCTGTCGTAGAAGCTGACTTGTTTGAACTAAATCCAGCGATTATCCAACTATTGCAGAACAACCAGTTTGGGGGAACTCATTCGGAGGATCCTTATTTACACTTATTCAGTTTTCTAGAACTTTGTGCTACATTTTGTTATAACAACATGTCAGATGATGCTATTAGGCTAAGAATTTTTCCTTTCTCACTAAGAGATAAGGCTAAAATGTGGTTATACTCATTAGCACCTGGTTCTTTTATAAATTGGGAGGAGTTAACTCAGAAATTCATAACTAAGTATTTTTCACCTTAAAGAACTACTAAACTTAGAAACGATATTATCTCATTTTGTCAGTATGAAGGGGAATCAATATACGAAGCCTGGGAAAGATTTAAGGAACTCCTAAGAAAGTGTCCACATCATGCTCTGCCAGATTGGTTAATCATTCAAACTTTTTATAATGGGTTAGTAGGATCCCTTAAGTCCATTATTGATGCTGTTGCTGGTGGTTCATTAATGTCAAAATCATTTGATGAAGCATATTCATTAATTAAAGAAAAGGATACAAATGAATTTCAATGGCCCTCTGCAAGGTTAAATCATAAAAAAGTAGTTAGTGTTCATCATACAGATGCGATTGTAATTCTTGCATCTCAAGTTGCTACAATATCAAGGAAGTTGGACCAATTTGGAATGAACAGGCCTCAATTTACTCTTGTAAGTGAGGAAAGTTCATTAGGGCATATGATTGATTCCAACTTATTAGATGAGACTTTAAAAACTAAAAACAACCCATATTCTAACTTGTACAACCCAGGTTGGAAGAACCATCCTAATTTTAACTGGAATCATACTACTGGGGATAGAAACCAAAAATGGAAAAATAATCATGCAAATCCTAATGGAAGTTGGAATAGTCAGGGTAACACAAGCTATAAACCTTCATATCCACTAGACTCTAACACAGATCAACAATTTGAGGATAAGAATATGTCCATAGAAGAAGTGGTATTGCAAATGGAAAACTGATTGCAAAGTCAAAATGCTGTGATTAGAAACATAAAGAATCAACTGGAAGAAATTGCTAATTCATTTAGCAATTGACCCCAATGAACACTTCTTAGCAACACTGAGATCAAACCTAAATAAAACAATAATCATCCTGCTGAGAGAAAAGAAGATGGTTTTTTTTATGGATGAAATTGATTATCTAAGTAAAGACAATTTCCAAAAAAGTTTTAAGAGTAAGTTAACAGATGAAATCGAAATGGACTTTCATGATGAGTTGAAAATGTTGTTTAAAGAAGAATGTATGTATGTGTCGGCATATTTTAAGGTTGAGTGTTGTATTTTTAAAAAGAGGTCGCCTACAGAAATTGTCGGCGAATTTTTAATTTAATTTAAATAAATAATTTGAAAAGTAGTATTTTATTTTGAAAATAATTTTAAATTTGAAAATTTTAAGATATGAAATCAAACCGATCTCACATCCCGAAAAGTTTATATAAACGAGCACCGCACCGCAAACCGTGTATCTATCCCTAAGGATAGACACACCTGCTGACGGTGGGGCTCGGTTAAATAAACTAGAAGATTTGTGACATCCGTTTGATCCGCGAACCGATTTTATAAGCCGACAAATTCCACCGTTTAATATGAAAACATTAAACGGGGTTTATATTACTCGGGTTCTTTAAAGTTCCCTATAAAGGCAAGCCCCTATAGTTAATTACATCTTAAGTGACGGGAATCACCTAAGAAAACTCTCGATAATAATCAATAATTCTGCTCTCAAGAATTTCAAAGTTTAAGTTTTCAAAGAATTGAATTTTTGAATCTCAATAGGGAATGGATCAAGTTTAGAACATTTTTATTTTGGGAATCCAAAGGGAGAAAAGTAGGAGAGATCACGGATTCGAAGCGGACTTCGGTAATCTCCCGACTATCCTATTGTTTGGCTTGGATTTAGGAAAGTCCTAATGTTTATTTAATGTTTTAATCTTGCCAATTTTAGTTAATTAGGGCTTATATTTATATGATAGAATCATACAAATTGCCTAGAAGATATGAGGGTTTATGTCGTACGGACGACTACCTCGGAATCTTAAGACCGGTTAGGGCTTAATTTGCAATGCAAATGCCTAACGAAGAGTTGAGGATTTATGTTGCACTAGGCAATCTACCTCGAAGTCCTATGGTTTGGTTATTTAATTCTAAGAAAGTTTTGCTGAAGTAGGTTCAAGTTTTTGCTGACGACGATGGCCGTGCTGCCCACCATGCTCCGAGCTCCTTGTCGTTGCAGAGATTTAGTTTTAGAAATCATAAATCGGGAGATGAGAGAAGTGTTCTGGTTTAGAGAAGTCTTAATTTCCAAGTTTTTTTTGTGTTTTAATTAAAACGGATCTTAAAGTTGATTAAACGGAACCGATTAAGATCCCACGGTTCCGTCATCCCGGCACCGTTATTTTCATCGAATTCACTTAGTCCGGATGAATTTGCTAAACTCAACTAAATGAGTTCCGCACTTTCATTTAGACCAGTGGAAATCCCGTTAGCAACACGTGGGTTACATCATCCGAGGTATTCCCGATCATTCAATGAGACGTTTTAATTTAGTTGTAGTTGTAGTTTTGTGTTACTGTTTGTGATTAAATTTTGAGTTGTCTTATATTTTGAAATGTTGTGGAGGTGAATTTTATCTTGTAGTGTCTTTTATTTTAATTTTGGGTTTCGGTTTTGGTTTTCGTCCTAAAGGTGTAGGTTTTCATGCAATTCGTTGTTTATCATGCAAGAAAAATAAAGTGCGATGCGATTAAATAAATTGCAATAAAATAAAAGCGTACCTGGAGGGTCTTCCCGTCATTCCGAGCTGCACTTAAAACATAGTTAGAATATTTAAGCAAGTTCCTAGGTAAAGCTAAGGGAAAGGTTTATGGTTTTCTACCAAGTTCCTAATCCTATAGCTAGTCATTTCCTATGACGTCTAGGTTCTTTGTGTTTTTGGTTTGAAGACGATTTTCTTCATCAAAGAACAATTAAGTTCAATTGTTTTTGTAAATATCCTATCATATTGAGGAAGTGCTTAAGAAGAATCTTAAACATCTTTTCAATAATTCTAGGATTGTTTCAAGTCCAAATGAATTTAATTGTGTAAATGAATCGATCGTCCGAGGTTTTCAAGTTTTGTTAACTTGCTCAGTGAACTAGGACATTTGAATGTCCTATAAGTGAAGTAACTTTTCATTTTAATGTTCTATTTAGGAGTTATGATAACTAAAGCTCCTAAGGGCAAAATGATTCTTAATGATTTGTGATTCAAATTAATGATTTAAGTTTGGAATAGTGTTCAAGTTATCTTAGATTTATTTCTTCATGTCTTAAGTGAGGTTATTTAATTCGACTTAATTTAATTTAATTTAATTTATTTTAATTTAATTTATTTAATTTAATTTGATTTGATTTAATTTAACTCAATTTAATTTATTTGATTTAATTTTTTAATTTAATTTAATTTAATTTTAATTTAATTTAATTTAATTTTAATTTAATTTAATTTAATTTTAATTTAATTTAATTTAATTTAATTTATTTATTTAATTTTATTTAACTTAATTTAATTTAATTTTATTTATTTAATTTAATTTAATTTAATTTAACTTTTAATCTTAATTTAATTTAATTTAATTGAAATTTTTGAAAGAGTTTAATGATTTAATTTTAATTTAATGATTAAGTCTTTTAATATTTTAAATTTGAGTTATCATTTTAATTAAGAGTTGAGTATTTATGAGATGATTAATTTAGGGATTTTTAAATTAAAGAATAAATCTCTTCCTAATAATATCCCTATTTTAATAATTCCAAATTTATTATTCTTCCAAATTCAATTAATTATTTACTTAAAGTTTAATCATTTTAAATTACTTAATGGGTTTCTACCCTTTAATTATTTAAATTTCAATCATCCAAATCAGATTAGGATCAGATATTTTACTTGTTAAAAATTTTATTAAACCTAAAGTCTTAATTAAGGATTAAAATTTTAATTACCATTTTTCCCTTTAAGCCTAATAATTTCATAACTCACTAAATTGAACTCAAATGAACTTGAAATTTTTATGTGACTTCACTTATGTGTCAATAAAGACATGAGAGGAGAAAATGTGATTTTTCTGCATTTAATTTATTTATATAATTATTTTTAGTAGAAAATAGGAATTTCCAAGGAAAATTCAATGACATGACCAAGGGAAAGTTTCTGTCCTTAAGAAAATAAGGGGACATTCCTAATGACCAGAGGACCACTTGGACCAAATTTTGTAATTTTTTGAATTATATTTTATTTATTAGAATTATTTTAAATTCTGGAGTATTAATTAATTTAAAAATAAAATAAATGTTGAAAAATAAATTTTATAATTTTTAAAATTCTCTCTTATTTCAAGGATTCCAGAGAACCAAACTTTGCAATTTTCTGATTTTTCTTTGATTTATTATAATTATTTTGGTGAAAATGCTAGAAAATACATTTTTTAATTTTAAAATTACCCTAGAGCTTTAAAAATTAATATCTCACTAAATAGACCTAGGAAAAAATATGGGACTTGTTCCCAAGTGATTAAAATTCAAAATATAACATTTTAGTGAATTTTATTATTTTTGTGATTTTTATTATTTTTTTAATTATTAAAAATATTAAAATAATATTAAAAATCAACTTTTTAGAAAATTGAAATTTTAATTTTCTTAAACTCCCCTGATATCAGAGAGACTCCAAAACCAATTTGGTGAATTTTTGAAAGATATTTTGAAAGTTATGAATTTTTAAAGTTTAAAATGGCTAAGTGGCTTAATCAACCCAATTAGTGGGGCTAACCAAGTCCAATTGACCCCAAATTTTTAGGATGGGTTCCTCCGATCCTAAAGGTCAGTGGAGAATTGATTTCAAGTCAATTTGATCTATGGTTAACTCTAATTAATTAGAAACCTATTTTGGGTGTTTAAGCCAATTAGGGTTAATCTAAGTGAATTAACTCAAATCCTATTTTTCCTAGGGTTCTCTGGTCATAAGGAACATCACCAAATTTTCCTAGAATTTATTTCACAACATGCTAATTTTTGAAATTAAAATACTTAAAACGAGCAACATGCATTTGAAAAATCAATAACTTTTCACAGAGATGGCCTCCGACCTTGGAAAATTCGGGGAATGTCCCTAAGTTCGGAGGCTTCAAAAGCCCTATGGTCTCATGCCATGGTGAATTGTATACATGCATGGAGAATTAAAACAATGCAGGGAGTAAATAATTAATTAAAAATAAAATACTGGACAAAATTAATTAATTTCTTTTCCACATTATTCTCCTCCGTTCACCGAGCGAGAGGTATTTTTATTTTATTTTTGTGATTTTTCTACACAAAGATATGGATTTTTAAAGTTACGGGAATTAAATAAATAGAAAATATTCCTATTTATCTACTTATCCACGCGGCGCCGCGTCGGCCTCGGCGGCTCCGAAATGCCGCGTGGCGTGCTCCCATTCGACGCCGCCATCCGAGTCGGCCGACCGGGCCCCGCGGTTCTCGTACCGTCTCCGGTCCGACGCCATCCGAGCCGTCCGTCCGCGCGTGTATTAAATGGACGGCATCCGTTCATCGTCCATGACCGGTGTGATCCCGTGACCGTCCACACTCTAACCACTAAGAACTCACTCGATTCTCGATGGATTTTCGTGTTCTTATGCTCATATGGATTCGTCTTGAAGAGACGAACACATCCATACGGTAAACATGCATTGAAATTAAGGCATTTGAAATGGAGAATCTCCGGAAGCTCGGGATGAAGAATTAGCTCATACCTTTGCTCGGAGAAGTGAAGCTTCGATCCGAGAGTTGTTGCACCTTCGATTGGATCCCGGCAAGCTCCGGATGAAGTCTCCTGGTCGCAGTGAATTGTCTAGGTTGAACTTCGACCACAGGTCGATCACAAAGCTTGGAGTCCGGAGCAACCGGGTGGCACTGGAGATGGGGCTTTTGTCGGTGGACACCTTCCCTTGGTCCGGTGAAGGTGTAGGACCAATCAATTTGGGGATTGGTTCACCGTGGGAAGTGTCCTGGTTTTGGGCTTGGATTTCGACTACGAAATCGAGCTCACGGAGAAGAAATGGCAGGGGGATCTCACTTGGGGATCAAGTGCTCGTGTATGAGGAGGGGTCCGGAACAATTTTGGCGAGTTTTGGCAAGGTTTGTGCAACTCTCCTCTCATGGCCGTGAGGGGGTGGTGTTTAAATAGGCATGGGCTGGAGGGCCTCCCGGGGGAGTTAGGGCTTGGGATCGACCTGCTTCGGTGAGGAGAAGAACGACCATGGTGACCACTAGGCATGGGGCGGCTCAGCAAGGGAGAATTCCAAAGTTTGGCTCCTCCCAAGGTTTCGGCCATGGTGTTTTCCGGCGGCACAGTGGTGGCCGGCCGAGCACGAGTCACCATCTTGTTCGGGTGGGTCGGGCGGGAGTTTGGTGTATTCGATTGAGGTTTGACATGTGTAAAGTGGTTGAATCAAAGTAGAAAGGGGAAGGGGCTATTTTAGCTTCAATTTGGTCAACCCATTGGTTTGGGTTGGGTGCACCTCCCCATGGCTCTGATTTTGGGCTGAGGAGGTCGAGTGGGTCAATCTCCCATGTGTGGTGGAGTCTCCATCGAGGATTAGGTGGCAAAGCATGGTTTAGAGTGTGACATGCTTAAGGTAAAAAGGCTTAAGAAGGATTAGGAAAGGGGGTCCTCCTTTTTCCATTAATGGCTTGATCACATGTCAAACTCTCCATGGCTTCATGTGGCTTGTCCATGGCTTGCATGGCTTGTCTTTGGCTTAGGGAAAAGTTTAGTCAATTTCATAAAAATGGGTTTTAAGAATTTTTGGTAATTTGGTGTAAAATTTGGATGGTTTGTCATATGGCTTTGTTTAGAAAGATTTGATTGCTGATTTAGGACTTAGGAATGATTTTAATTAAGTGAGGATGAGATGAGATTGTAATGTGGGCTTTAGGATGGGCTTGGGCTTTTGAGTTTGGTTTGGAATGGGCTTTTGAATGTCCTTTAGAAGTGGGCTTTTAGATGAAAATTTTGCAAAGGGCCATGCCAAATAAATGTTGGGTTTAGTTTAAGGATGTGTCATGAGTGATTTGAGACAAGTTTGAGGTGGTTTGGGTTTGATTTGGGTTGAATTTGGGTTTCTTTGGTAAATGGGCCAATGTAGGTCAAATTGGGCTAATTTGGGCCAATGTTGGGCTAGAGTTGAAATTGATGTAAAATTAATGTTGGGAAATGTTCATGGGAGTGTTTCAAAGAGGTTTTGGCTTTGGTTAGGTTTTGATTTTGGGGATTTGGGTTCATTTGGGCTAGGTTTAGGTTTAGGTCAAAATTGGGCTTTTTGATTTTGGGTTGAATTTGAGTGGGGTTTGGGTCTAAATTTTGAGCAAATCATGTTAGTGTTTTGTTCATGGGGATGTCAAGGAAGGTTTAGAAAAGATTTGGGGTTAATTGGAGTTGAATTGGGTGAGTTTGGGTTAGGTTTGGGTCATAGGTCCAAATTGGGCTTTAAGGCCAAAAGTGAAATTGGACCCAAATTTCAATCAAATTAAGCTTGGCTTTGGTCTAGATTGGTGTTTGGGATGTTGAATTGAAGTTTAGAATTGAATTGGACCAGAATTTGGGTCAATTGGGTAGGTTTGGTTTGACATTGGGTTTACTTTGGGTTAAAATGGGTCGAATTGGGGGTTTTGACAAAAGTGGGGTAAACTGACAAAATTGGCCCATGGTGTAGTTGAACAAAATGAAATTGGGAATATTTGGGATTTTCTGGAATTTTCTGGGAATTTTCTGAATTTTTGGATTTTTGGGTCAAAAGGGGTATTTTGGGTATTTGGAGGGTATTGGGAGGGTATTCTTGGAATTTTTGGTATTTTTGGCTAGGAATGGTCTATTTGAGTGATGTGGAAATGTTTAGGAATGGTTTTGAGGAATTTTGGGTAATTTGGAAATTTTTGAGAAATTTGGGTAGTTTCGACGGCATTTGGTAGGGTTGGTGGGTGTAGGGTCCCGGGGTCAAAAATTGAAAATTTGGAAAATTGAAGATTGGGTGGATGTAAGTGAAATGAAATCATTTTTGCTGAGCCATGAAGCCATATCAAGCCCACATGAGCCATGAAGGGACTCATTTGAGGCATTCACCATGTTGTTCCTAACCCTGCTTAGCCGAGGGCTTAGGGGTTAAGGACCATCCATGTGAATCACCTACATGAGTCGGAAGTCAAGTCAGGTATGGGTGTCTTTTTAGGAGGTGTGTGAAAGTGTAGTGCATAGGTGTAGTGTATGTGTAAGTCGGCCCTTCACTGGACCGAGCCACCAGTGGCGATCCTAAGGCCAAAGAGTCCTATAGGAACTCATCCTTTAAACTTCCACATTTGATTTCAACCCTCTAGGTGATTAGGGGTCTATAGTCAAGTTTGTGGAGTTTGCGAGGAGTTAAGAAGTGGTTTGAATTTCTAAAAGGTGGGTCCCAATTCTAGTCCTCTATGATAGTCAAAGGAAAAGCCTAAGGCTAGATCCTAAGTACTAAAGAGAAGAAGAGAAGACCTCATCAAAAATGAGGTCAACAGTATGTTCAGGAGAGGTGTGAAATGATGGATGCTACCAAAAATAGTGAACTTTTAATTTCATCAGTTGAAAAATCTCATGAACTTAAGATGGATGTACCCCATACAATTTTAAAGCCTACCTATTTAAAGAATTCATCTACACCACCAGTCTTTATATCTTTAGACTTGACTCAATCACAAGAAAAATTTGAATTGAATGATGAACAAAATAAAGTTATTGAACCATGAATTGGAAGAGAATTTGAGGATATATTTCAAAAGAACTTTGAGTTGAGAAAAGAGGATAAGTATATTGAAATACCATTGGAAGAAATTCCTAAGGAATTAGAAAAACCTATTTCCTCACCTAAAATAGATATAGAAAGACCACCTCCATTATTTACTCAGTATCAAGGGGAAGAATTTAAAGATAACTTGAAACAGAAGAGTAACATAGAAGATTTTGATCCTGAATCTGAATTATCTAGAGAGAATTCGATCCAAAATTTGGGAGATCTTGAATTATCATATGAAGATCCATTTATTATAAATTTCAAGCATGATATTAATATGCAAATTCATAAAATTAATAGAAGAATATTTGATCTAGAAAGAAAGTTGAGGAACAATTATATGAATTAATCTGAAAAGGAAGAGCTGAATGAAAAATTAAAATTTGAGGATTTTGTAGGAAACCCTGAATCTTAAAAGGATTGGGCGATTGATCGAGGATTGCTTAATTGGAATTTTAATGCAAGAGGAATCATTTGTCGGGCTCACGACGTTAAACCTAGCATTTTATGGGAGGCAACCCATAATTATCAGTGTGCTTTGATTGAGTTTGGTTTAGAGTCGTGATTGTTAATGTTGTATTGTGTTTTCTTTAGTGTGGATTGATCTGCTTGATTAATGATCAGTGAATGTTTGGATTGTTAGTTGTTTTATTTGATCTTTGTGTGTCATAAGGGAGGTGATTCCTTAACTTCTTGTTATGGTTAGACTTGGATTTTCTCTTTGTAATAGTTGGATTGACGAGTCCACCATGACTCGGGTCTTACTCGGACTTGAGTTTTACAAGAGATATCATGAATTTGAACGAGGACAGATCCATCTTAATTTTGTTACTTCCTTTCTCTGACTTTGATTTCATTTGATAAGATTCATGAACATATTTTATGAAGTGGATGATCTTACACTACGATTTATAACTGTTAGAGGTGCTTAATTAAGGGGATTAGATGATGCTTGAGGTTGGTGCACGTGAACCAATATATCAGGGATAATCTTATCTTTGGGATTATAATCTATAAAATCATTTTAAATGTACCTAATTTATTAGTGTAGTGATTCCGTTAGAAATTAGAGGTAAGTAGTGAGATGTGATGAGTTAAAGGATAAATTGACCTCATTTATCATATGTGTTTGTGTTTGTGTTACAATTTTTTATAAGACTTGAAGAACATTTTTATATTCCCATGCTGATACATGCTATGCCAATTAAACTTTTATTTAGTGAATTTCATTCTGGCATGATTAGTTTAGATTTACTTTCTGCTGCATATTGCTCTGTCCTGATTAATACTTGAAGATGTTTTTAATAGACATTTGTGGTAGATAGAATTTCTAAACTGTTTTTCTTTCTGCTTATATTTTATGTATTAAATGTTAAGTATGTTAAAAATTAAGTTTGGGGGTAGGAAGAGAAAATGAAATTTAAAGTAAGAATAGTTCCTTTTAGTGTAATTTTATTGCAAGTTTGTTTTAGGCAAGATTTACTTTCTTCTGCAGTCATTTTATCCTGATTATACATGTATATGAATTTGATAGAATGTTGTAGTAGTTAGTAGATTCAGATTTTATTTTGTCTTCCTACTACATTTTATGGAATTAATTGCAAAATATTTTAAATTTTAAGTTTGGGGAGAGAAAGAATTAACTTTTAGTTGTTCTCATTTAAAATTATTTTCAAAATTATTAACATGATTTTCTGTGATAGAGCTCAATTACAGATAACTTTATTTTGATTTTATCTGAGTACTTTAGTGAAATTGAATGAAAGTTTTTGGTAATGAAAAGTAATTTTGTAGGCTAAGATATTTGGTATAAGAGAATATGATTATAGTTGACCCACTTTTGATATTTATACTTAAAAAAATATGTTATTGATATTGGCAACGACACCAAAAACTTGATCTCGCACCAAATATATGTATTTACACTGATGATTCTTTTATGAAAATTATGATTTATAATGTGGATACTACGCAGGTATATGTATCGTTATCAAGTAATAAAGGACTCTAATGGAGTCCAAGATATCGATCCCACAGGGAAGTTAGAGAATTTCAAATACAAATTAAAGTAGACTTACTTACTAAGCTAGTATACGGAAATTAAGAACACTTATACTAAAACTATTGCTCAAAAAGGTTTAAATGTAAGATTTTAATTTTGAAAAGCATCTTTCTCCTTGTTGAGAGAATTAAGTGAATGATGAATTAAAGTAGTTTAGATTTTGTATTGTGCCAAATAGGAGCATTCATATTCTTTACCCTTTGGTCCAGGTGCAAAGAACATTGACTAGTCATATGTTTGATTATTGAATCTGCGGCTAGGCTGGGAGAATACCGGCTACCACTTCAGAGCTCCCACGTTCCGCTCGCCTGAGGGCTAACATCTACACTTCAGCTCTCAAACAATAGGACCGAATTGAATATTTTAGTCTGTTACACTAAAATGTCCAGTTCTACGTCCGATAATTAATATTTCCATATTTATTTGCACCCTCCTCCCAAGGCTTTTGACTTCCTTGAATCTCGGATGTAATCTTTACTATAATTGATAATTCAAAATATGTTAACAAATTAATTGGCCAAATTGAAAGTAAATTAAGTTTTAAGTAAAAGATTATCACAATTTTTATTTAATAATTTTAGGCACAGTTACTTTGATTCGTCACTTCACATAATCTCAACAACAAGGAAAAAGACTAAGGAAACTACTCAGAAAGCATGGGAAAAATAACACAAAGCATGGATTTCATTAAAGTTAACAAACAATAACAAATATACTTATCTTAATTCTTCTCCCCAAGCAGACTCCTTGAAGTTCCTTTGACTCTTCCTTCCAGTACAGCACACTTAATTAAACTCACTAAGACTCTCTGATTTACACTCCAACACAAATGAACACTAATTAACTTTAAAACGACACCAAAAGACACAAAAAATGACACACTAAAGGGACAGAAATCGTCTCTATTTATAGAAGGACTCAAATCTTCAAAGGTTGCTTAAGCACCTCTTCAAAAAGCATCCAGGTTCATTGTATCTGGCTCTTTTCAACTGTCTCACCGTCGGCGGGCTCGATCTCACCGTCGGGGGGCTTCTAGAAAGTGGGCTAACCACGCCGATCTCGCTGTAGGCATGCTCGATCTCGTCGTCGGCGGGCTCTTTATAATATATTCAAAAATTCTCTGGAAAATCTCGCCGTCGGCGGCCTTGATCTCGCCGTCGGTGGGATAGTTCATTTTTCATCAAATTGAGTCCTTTTTGCTCCAAATCCGCTTCTTTTGTGCTTTTTGCTTTCAGTACTTATAATTCTTCATTCCTGCAATAAAACAAATAAAATATCATTCTTTAAAGTACAATTTCATATAAAATTAGTATGAAATTCTTAATACATTTTCTAGTGATAAAATTCCCCCATACTTAAGTATTACTTGTCCTCAAGTAATTTTTATACTTAATAAAAGTAAATGATTATTTGTAATAAAACTTTTAATTCGAGAAAAACTATGAATTAAATTTTAATAAATACTATAATAAAGTTTAATAGAAATATTTTTAGATAATTAAATTAACTCTATAGATATAAGAGCTATCTAGTCATCAAGCTTAAGATTTCTAGTCTTTATTTATTTCAAGAATAACTATATTTGTAATATTAAATTACTTAAGATATTCGATTGATAGGAATTCATGAAAACACTACTCGGTAAAATACTAATCCATAAATATAAGTTTAGAAATATAATTGAGTTTACCCTTTAGGTTGATTCGAATGAAGACGATTTTTGATAAGGCATCTCCTCGAAGCTTCTCCTCACTTATATTTATTATTTTATTTTTCTTTTCGAGGATTGATTTTCAATCCTTCTTTTTCTTTTTCAAGTGAGGATTATCGTATCTGGATAGCATTGTTAATGATTTTGAACTTCATTTTCCTCTTTCCTAAATTTGAAACTTGAAATATTTCCTTATCTTATATGTATTTTATAGTTTTTACTTCATAGGGTTTTAATCTCTTCTTTCTTAATTAAATACTTAAGAATTTCATATTTTAAAATATAGTTTTCCTTACTTTAAATAGTCGACTATATTCATATTCTTTTATACCAAATATCTTAATCTACAAAATTAGTTTAATTACTAGAAATATTTTATTCAACTTTCTATAATAATTAAACAAATTAATTCTAGTTTACTGAACTAAAGTTACTACAGAAAATCATTTTTATAATTTTTTTTTTGAAAATATAAAATGAGAACAATTTAATAATTAAATTTGTGTTTTTCCCTCCCCCAAACTTAAGTTTTTCTATCTAATAATATAGGGTGAAAAGGAAATAAACTGTAATATTTAAATCATACCTTCGAGCTTTAGGTATTTCTCATTTTGAAATTTGCAGGTTTCCTTCATTACTTACTTAACCTGTACTGTTAGTATCTTTTTACACATATAATATTTAAGAAAAATTATTGGGTAAAGAAATTTTTGAAATAAGTACAAAATACTAACACAACTTATATTTAATCTACTACTAAACATACAATTACTATTCTATTAAGAAATTACAATAAAAGTTTGAAATATTAAAATAAACTAACTAATTTCAACAACAAAATTCCACAATTTAATATTACATCACAATCAGTTCATAAACTAAACATCTATTTTAAAGTTCCACAGAAATCACATAAACAATCATCCACCATAACAGTTAAAGTTCATAATTAAAACAACTTAAACAAATAAAATAAACATCAAATCTAAAATGTAATCTCCTAAATCAAAATCCCAAGCTAAGTCATCGCCTCCTTGATCTGCAGGTGGAGTAGGCTGATATTGAATGTATCGAGGGCACTCAGGGAATACAACATCGAGTTCTCCTCTCCTGTAGTGACTCTCAGCATCGTAATAAGCTCTCTCATAATTAGAGTGTCTCTGGAGATACTCACTGTCATAATCATGTCGCCTCTCCAAACCTCCAATCCTGTGATTAATATGCTCCAATATCTCTTATATCTTCGCAAAACTCTTTGTCTGCAGGGTTATCTCATTCATCAGATCATGAAGGGTAGGGGAACTGTATGTAGGAGGGTCATAATATGTAGACGGATTATATCTACTCAAAGAAGGTACATAACTCCTTGTTCCAGATCTCCATCCTTCGTAGGATTCATAGGTTTTAATATTAGCCGAAGTAATGGGTTTCATAGGCTCCACCCATTCCTCATCATCTCTCGCCTCTACCCCAGATAATTGGCAGAGTGCATAAATCAGACTAGGGTGTCCTAGTCCTCCTCTGCTCTCACTTCTAGCAATGGCTAATATATTCTTGTAAATTTCATTTCCCACATTAATACTCTTCTGAATCTGAATTCAGAAATTCAGAATTGTTATATCCCTTGTTACCTCACTATGGTGATATGTGGGTAACAGAGTAGAACAGATAAAATAATGCCATGCTTTAGACAATGCATTCAACATAGAGAGAGGAAAATTTACCCTTTCTCGCTGCTTGATCTTCCAAACTCCTTTCCCGTCAGTGAGAAAGTCTATCACTTTTTCCATTGTTCCTTCCATAGTACCAAAAGTATCATACTCACTGGTGTGCAAGTCTCGTACTTCATAAAACTAATTGATTCTAGCAGCACTGAAATCAACCCAAAATCCTCTCACCTTGATTATTTAACTGGTGTGCATCTTCTATCACTGTCAGATTAGCATAGAATTCTTTAACTACTTCCACTGCAGCTCTATTTGTGGTGTAATAGAAGTTCTCTCATCCTCTTTCCTTGATTATTCGTTCCACTTCTCCTCCTGGATTTTTAAAAACTCCATCTTGAATGCATTTCCTGGCTTGAATGTTGTGATAATATCTTGACTGTGCCCTTGCATTCACAAATTGGTTTTTGTCGTAATCCAATCATCTTCTTTGTCGCGGAGCCTTTTTTTTCGATCTATGAAATTCACAAAAATCTTAACTAATCTCTAAAATATTACTAAATGGACTTCCTAATGTTACTAAAATCAATCTAAATCAAATTCCATGAATTTCTTCCAAGTCTTTTCTTCACATTTGAAAATTTTCCCAAAATCCTCAATGTAGAAGAAATTCATGGTGAAAATAAAAAATTTTTACATAGGAGTGAAGCTCTTACCTAGGGAAGATGAAATCCGGCGTTAAAATGTCTTGAAATCGCTCCAAATCCCAGATCTATAAAGCCTTAGGTCGGTTTTTCGAAGTTTTGAGGAAGGGGATGATGAATAGTGTCGGTTGACCGGTCAAAATATAGTACATTTTGCAATCTCGCTGTCGGCGAGCTAATTAATTCACCAAGGCAAAGTTTCTGGAAAATCTCGTCGTCGGCGGGGTCGATTTCGCTATCGGCGGGATTTTCGAATTTTTAAAAATTTTTATGTTTTCAATTATGTTCAATTTAATTAAGCCTTGTTCTAATGTTTGGTCACTTAATTTGATATATTTTTCTAAGATTAGATATTCTACTAACTCATATAAGGTTTACACAACACAAACATTATAACTTTTATAAATGAAATCCATAAACTTACAAACTTCAAATACCACAAAACTAACAATTGACTTAGTAAATTAACCAAAACACATCTAACTCAGCATTGCATTCCATACCACAATAATCTAAATGCTGAGACTAAACAAACAACATACAATCTCATATAAACAGAGATTAACTTCGTAAAATCCAAATTATATTAAAAAATAAGTTCAAATCAACACACATAAATAAAATAAGGATAAATCTCTGCTACTCATTAGAATCTGAACTAACTTCTTCCCTGAAATTCCCAATAGATCGTAGGTGCACAAATAGATTGTAGAAAGGCCTGAAGGGGAATTCTTCTGTAGAATCTTCTTCAATCCATCCCTTCTGTCTCAACAGTCGTATGAAACTTGCCTCTAGATGTCCTGAATGATTGAAATGCTCCTTCATTCTCCAGTCTATGTGATCGAATAAATCAGAGAGATTATCAATAGAATTCATCACATTCTGTAATTCCTTCTCCAATCCTTTAATTTTTCGTAGAATCAGGTTAGTTCTATCAGTCAAAGGCCTGATTAAAGGATTGTTTTGAGATGCGTGATCAGAGATAATTGTTATATCATCATTGTTATCCAAAGTAGGAAACATAACTGTCAGATATAATGGTTTCCAGGGTAACAACACTTTTTCCCAAGCTTCGTAGGAAAATTGGTACTGACTACATAAAGCAAAAATTGTTAATGGGTGTCCGAGTCCATGAATCAATCCATTCATAATTAATCCTAATGCAGACTTCACAATGATAGATCCAACATCGATAGGTAATCCTGATTGAATACAGTAATTTAAAATTGCGCATTCCTTCGAGACTTTGTTTACCCTCATAGTGGGTAATAACTTCGACAAAATAAAGAAATGCCAATGCTTTGAGACGGGGTTAAGAAGTGATGCAGAAAAACTTACATACCCGTCTTCTCGTATTTCCCAGTCATCAGGTTCGTCGGTCAGATATCGATATATCTCGTTCAAGTTGTATCTTGTCGGAACAAAATTTAAATTGTGGCAAACAGGGGTATTTTCAATCGAGTATAATTCATTGATTCGAGAAGGAGTGAAAGTTACCCATCTGCCTCTTACGTAAACACTTCCATTATGGATCGCATGCAGATTAGAGTAGAATTCCTTGACTACTTCGGAATGACGACGACGAGATGTTGTGTAGCATAATACCTCCCAATGTCGCTGAACAATCATTTCTTCAATTGTTGTCGTTGAATTCTCTGCTCCTCTGTTTACGAATCTGCTTTTTTTAATCAGTCGCTTCTTCATCAAAACTTTGTTGAATAGTCGCTGAGCCTCAGAACTGACGAACTTTCGTCGGTTAAACACTCTGGATTTCGTGGTTTTTAATGGGTTGGGGGCCATTATGGATTGTTTTGGAGGGGATCTATTTGTTTCCAGTGAAGGAATGGTGTAAATAATGAGTTCTAAACGTTTTGTAGTGAATATTATAGGTTAGAACCGCCCAAAACCGCAAAATAACTCTTAAAAACCTCTTCTAAACTATCTCGCCATCGGCGGTAACGATCTCGCCGTCGGCGAGCTAGTTAATACTTTAAACTGAATTTGGGTGCACCGATCTCGCTGTCGGCGGGATCGATCTCGCCGTCGGCGAGATTAGGTAAATTGCCTAATTTTCACTCCGGTCCGAATATTTTCTGATTTCTTCATATGGATTCAAATTTGTGATGATTTTAAAAAGTAAAACGAGTAGTAGAATTTATTCTATATTTTAATTTTCAACAACATTAGTAAATAGATCATAATTAATAACTACTATGGGTTGCCTCCCATAAAGCGCTTGGTTTAGCGTCGTCAGCCCGACCTAATTTAGTTAGTAATCAGGTTGACTGAGCATTAAAACCTCTTTAAAATTTGGTCTTCTCCCTTCAAAATAAGGTTTTAATCTGTGTATGTTTACCTTAAATCTATACCCAGTTTTTTGATCTTCAATTTCTATAGTTCCGTATGAAAATATTTGAGTTATAGTGAAAGGCCCTAACCATCGAGATTTCAATTTCCTAGAAAATAATTTCAATCTTGTATTATAAAGCAAAACTTCTTGTCTCGGCTCAAAATTCTTCGGAGTTAATCTTCCGATCATGCCATAATTTCATTTTTTCTTTATAAATTTTATCATTATGATAAGATTCATTTCTTAATTCTTCTAATTCATTCATTTGCAATAATCTCTTCTCACCGACTTCTTTCGGATTGTAATTAAATTCTTTAATCGCCCAATAAGCTTTATGTTCTAATTCAATCGGTAAGTGACAAGTCTTTCCATAAATAAGTCACGTAAGGAGTCATTCCGATCGGAGTTTTATAAGCGATCTTGTATGCCCATAATGCAATGTCTAGTCTTATATACCAATCCAATCTATTAGGGTTTACAGTCTTTTCTAAAATACGTTTAATTTCTCGATTAGAAACTTCAGCTAATCCACTGGTTTGAAGATGATAAGCAGTTGATATCTTATGAATAATGTTAAATTTTTCTACTAGTTTGTGAATATATTTATTTCTAAAATGAGATCCTCCGTCAGTGATAATCACTCTCGGAATTCCAAATCTAGTAAAAATATTTTTCATTAGAAACTTTGAAACACTCTTAGCATCACATCGAGGTAAAGCTTGTGGTTCAATCCGTTTAGAAACATAATCAACACTAACTAATATATATGAGTTTCCAAATGAATGAACAAATGGTCCTATAAAATCTAATCCCCAAACATCAAAAATCTCAACTTCTAATATAAAATTTAGAGGCATTTCATTTCTTCTAGATATATTACCTACTCGTTGGCATTTGTCGCAAGTTCTGATATATCTATAAACATCTCTAGAAAGAGTAGGCCAATAAAATCTAGATTGTAAAATTTTATAAGCGAGTTTTATCCGTTCCAAAATGTCCTCCAAAATCGGAATCATGACATTTACGAATGATTTGTTACGTTTCTTCATAAGGCACACATCTTCTAATTATAAGATCCTTACATTGTTTATATAAATATGGTTCATCCCAAAAATATGTTAGCATCATGAATGAATTTTTTTTGTTGTTGCAAAGTTAACATAGGTGATAAAATATCACTTACAATATAATTTACTATATCAGCATACCATGGTATTTTCCACTCATTTATATTATATAGTTGTTCGTCAGGAAAAGCATCAATAATTTCATTATCAGTGTCAGATAATTCATTATATTATAGCCTTGATAAATGATCTGCAATTTGATTATCAGTTCCCTTTTTGTTAATGATTTCAAAATCAAATTCTTGCATTAGTAATATCAATCTAATTAATCTTGGTTTGGAATCTTTCTTTTGCATTAGATATTTAATAGCGAGTGATCGATATGCACAATACATTTAGTTCCAATTAGATAAGGCCTAAATTTATCAAAAGCATAAACAATTGCTAATAGCTCTTTTTCGATGACTTGTATAATTCATTTCGACATTATTAAGAGTTTTACTAGCATAGTATATAACTTTAAAAATTTTATCATATCTTTGCCCAAGTACTGCTCCTATAGCATAATCACTAGCATCACACATAAGTTCAAATGGTTTATCCTAATCAGGTGAAATTATTATAGGTGCAGTGATTAATTTATCTTTTAATAATTCAAAAGCATTTAGGCATTCAGTTGTGAATTCAAATTTCTTGTCCTTTTCTAAAAGTTGGCATAGAGGTTTAGTAATTTTTGAAAAATCTTTTATGTAGCATCTGTAGAATCTAGCATGTCCAAGAAACTTCTTACCCCTTTTACTGTAGTTGGAGGTCGTAATTTAGTTATAACTTGAATTTTTGCAGGGTCTACTTCCATGCCATTTTCCAAAATTTTATGCCCTAATACAATTCCTCCTGCAACCATAAATTGACATTTCTCCCAATTTAGAACTAAGTTAGTTTTCTCGCATACCTCTAATACTTTTTCAAGATGATTCAAGCATGCATCAAATGAAGTTCCAAATACAGAGAAATTATCCATAAATACTTCTATTCCATCATCAATTAATTTACTAAATATAGACATCATACATCTATGGAATGTTGCAGGTGCATTACATAATCCAAAAGGCATTCATCGAAAAGCAAATGTTCCATAAGGACTAGTAAATGTAGTTTTTTCTTGATCCTCAGGAGCAATACGTATCTGATGATAACCGGTATATCCATCTAAAAAACAAAAATATTTATGTCCGGCTAATCTATCCAACATTTGATCTAGAAATGGTAATGGGAAGTGATCTTTCCTGGTGGCTGCATTTAATTTTCTATAGTCAATACATATATATCATCCAGTAACTTGTCTTATAGGTATTAAATCATTATTTTCATTAGATTTAATGGTCACTCCTCCTTTCTTAGGAACATAGTGAATTGGGCTTACCCAAGCACTGTTCGAAATAGGATATATAATACCATTATCTAACCATTTTAATATTTCTTTCTTGACTACTTCTTTCATTATTGGGTTTAATCTCCTTCGGGGATCTACTCTTGGCTTATGTTCATTATCTAAAATAATTACGTGCATACGGATTGAAGGACTAATTCCTTTAATATCTGCTAAAAGTCCAACCAAAAGTTTTCTTATATTTTTTTAATGTGTCTAACGAGTTTTTGTTCTTGTGATTCATTCGATTCAGGTTGATATAATAGCGAGTAGGGTTGAATAGTTACCTAAGTAAGCATATTTTAAATGATTAGGTAAAATTTTTAATTTGAGTTCAGGAGGTCTAATAATTGACGGAACTATATTCTTTTTAGCGTTTTCAGTATTATCCAACATTTCAAATTTTTCCTGTATATAATCCAGTTTTTCATTATCTGCTTCTTCAATTAATTCAGTATTTTCTTTTTCTAACTTTTCTTCATAATATTCTTTACAATGTTCATTTTGTAAATGTTCAAGTATTTCCATTCGAAAACATTCATCATATTTTTCTAAAGCAGGATATTTCATTGATTTTGCTATATTAAAAGTTATTTTTTGATCGTTTAATAGTCAATTCTCCTTTCTGAACATCAATCATAGCTTTTCCAGTCGCTAAAAAGGGTCTTCCTAATATTATGGGAATTTCTTTATCTTCTTCCATATCTATAACAATAAAATCTACCGGGAAGATAAATTTATCCACTTTTACTAACACATCTTCAATAACTCCCTTAGAATAAGTCACAGAATGATCGGCTAATCGAAGAGTTGCGAAGTAGGTGAAATTTCTCCTAATTCTAATCTTTTAAAAATTGATAGAGGCATTAGATTGATGCTTTCTCCTAAGTCACACAAAGCTTTTCCTAAAATTTTTCTCCAATAGCGCTATAGTGAAATTACCAGGATCTTTTAATTTTTCAGGAAGCTTTTTCTGAATAATTTCACTACACTCTTCGCTAAGTGCAACAGTTTCATTATTTATAAATTTTCTTTTTTTATTTAAAATATCTTTTATAAATTTTACATAATTAGACATTTGTTCTAATGCTTCTACAAAAGGAATATTAACCATTAATTTTTTAAAAATTTCAAGGAATTTAGCAAATTGCTTATCTTTTTTATGTTACTTTAGTCGTTGAGGAAATGGTGGTGGTAGTTTTTCTATAGATATTTTAATAGGGATCATTGGATATTCTAAGTTTTGATCTTGCTGATCCTTTTCTTTTTCGATTACCACTTCCTCATTTTTACTTTATGTTTCTTTCTGAATTTTAGTTTCTAACTCTTTTCCACTTCGTAATTGTATCGCTTTAATTTGTTCTTTTCCTTGGTCTTTAGAATTTATTTCCACATTACTAGGAAAAGTTCCAGGAATTCTATTGTTAAGCACGGTAGCGACATGTCCGAGTTGAGTTTCAATATTTTTAATTGCTGTTCCTTGATTTTGTAATTGATTTCCTTGAATTTGTAATTGATTTCCTTGATTTTACAAATGCTGACCCATACTTAATATTAATTTTTCTATGGATAACTTCTTATCTTTAAATTGAGTGTTATTAAATCCAGGTGGATAAGAAGGTTTATAATTCGTATTTCCTTATTAAGTGGATTTCCTATAGAGTTGTTCATCCATTGTTGATTAGCTGTATTGTTATTCCAATTAAAATTTGGATGATTCTTCCAACCAGGATTATAATAATTTGCATAAGGATTATTGGGTCTATTATTAATAGCATTTATAGTTTCATAAGGAGATTGAGAATCTATAATTTGTCCAGATGAGTTTTCTTCTAATATAGTAGGAGAGTAATTCATTCCAAAATGATCTAATTTCTTTGATATAGCAACAATTTGAGAAGCTAACATAGATATTGCATCATTTTCATGAACACTAGCTATCTTTTAGGATTTATCCTTTCAGCGGGCCATTGAAAATTATTAGTAGTCATTTCTTCGATTAACGCATAGGCTTCATCAAATGGTTTTGACATTAATGAACCTCTAGCAGCAGCATCAATGATTGATCTAAGAGATCCTACTAATCCATTGTAAAAAGTTTGTATAATTAACCAATACGGTAACGCATGATGTGGGCATTTCCTAAGAAGTTATTTAAATCTCTCCCAAGCTTCAGATATGGATTCTCCATCAAACTAACCAAAAGATGTTATATCATTTCTAAGTTTTACAGTTTTCGAAGGAGGAAAATATTTGGATAGAAAAAATTTTACTGATAATTCTCCCCAAGTTTTAATAGATCCAGGTGCTAATGAATTTAACCACATCTTAGCCTTATCCCTTAAAGAAAAAGGAAAAAAACCTAAGTTTAATAGCATCATTAGATACTCCTTCATATTTAAAAGTAGCACATAGTTCCAAAAAACTAGCAAGATGTAAATTAGGATCTTCATTAGGTGAACCACTAAATTGATTATTACATGTACCATTTGGATAATTGCGAGGTTTAAGTTTGAATGAGTTAGCAGCTACATCAGGGTTTTGAATAGTTAGGTGAATTTCATCTAATGTAGGGTTGTCAAAATCTCTTAATGGTCTTTGTTGGTTTATATTTTCGATTTCTGAATTATTTGTCATTTGTGTTAAATTTAAAATTTCTTTTTTTTTTCTGATTTTTTTAATAGTGCGCTCTAATTCTGAATCGTAAGGTATTAAATTTTTGTTTCTATATTTGCGCATACAATTTTTTTAAGTAAAATTTAAAATAGTCTGTTACTCTAGTAATTACTTCTAATAATTCTATTAATTACCTTAATAATTACTTTACTTCCCCGGCAACGGCGCCAAAAACTTGGTCCACTTTTGATATTTATACTTACAAAAATATGTTATTGAAATTGGCAACGACACCAAAAACTTGATCCCACACCAAATATATGTATTTACACTGATGTTTCTTTTATGAAAATTATGATTTATAATGTGGATACTACGCAAGTATATGTATTATTATCAAGTAATAAAGGGCTCTAATGGAGTCCAAGATATCGATTCCACAGGGAAGTTAGAGAATTCAAAGACAAATTAAAGCAGACTTACTTACTAAGCTAGTATACAGAAATTAAGAACACTTATACTAAAACTATTGCTCAAAAAGGTTTAAATGTAATATTCTAATTTAGAAAAGCATCTTTCTCCTTGTTGAGAGAATTAAGTGAATGATGAATTAAAGTAGTTTAGAGTTTGTATTGTGCCGAAATAGGAGCATTCCTATTCTTTACCCTTTGGTCCAGGGTGCGAAGAACATTGACTAGTCCTATGTTTGATTGCGAATCTGCGGCTAAGTTTGGGGAGATACCGGCTGCCACTTCAGAGCTCCCACGTTCCCCTCGCCTGAGGGCTAACATCTACACTTCAGATCTCAAACAATAGGACCGAATTGAATATTTTAGTCTATCACACTAAAATGTCAAATTCTACGCCCGATAGTTAATATTTCCCTATTTATTTGCACCCTCCTTCTAAGGCTTTTGACTTCCTTGAATCTCGGATGTAAACTTTACTATAGTTGATAATTCAACATATGTTAACAAACCAATTGGCCAAATTGAAAGTAAATTAAGTTTTAAGTAAAATATTATCACAATTTTTATTTAATAATTTTAGGCACAGTTACTTTGATTTATCACTTCACATAATCTCAACAACAAGGAAAAAGACTAAGGAAACTACTCAGAAAGCATTGGAAAAATAACACAAAGCATGGATTTCATTAAAGTTAACAAACAATAACAAATATACTTATCTCGATTCTTCTCCCCAACGAGACTCCTGAAGTTCCTTTGACTCTTCCTTCCAAGTACAACACACTTAATTAAACTCACTAAGACTCTCGATTTACACTCCAACACAAATGAACACTAATTAACTTTAAAACGACACCAAAAGACACCAAAAATGACACACTAAAGGGACGAAATCGTCTCTATTTATAGGAGTCAAATCTTCAAAGGTTGCTTAAGCACCTCTTCAAAAAGCATTCAGGTTCATTGTATCTGGCTCTTTTCAACTGTCTCGCCGTCGGCGGGCTCGATCTCGCCGTCGGCGGGCTCGATCTCGCCGTCGGCGGGCTCGATCTCGCCGTCGGCGGGCTTTTAGAAGGTGGGCTAACCGCGTCGATCTCGCTGTCGGTGGGCTCGATCTCGCCGTCGGCGGGTTCTTTATAATATATTCAAAAATTCTCTAGAAAATCTCGTCATCAGCGGTCTTGATCTCGCCGTCGGCTGGATAGTTCATTTTTCATCAAATTGAGTCCTTTTTGCTCCAAATCTGCTTCTTTTGTGCTTTTTTGCTTTCAGTACTTATAATTCTTCATTCCTACAATAAAATAAAGAAAATACCTTTATTTAAAGTGCAATTTCATATAAAATTAGTATGAAATTCTTAATACATTTTCTAGTGATTAATAGTCAACTATTCAAAGTAAGAAAAACTGTATGTTTGAAATATTAAGAATCTTAAAACTTTATGTGAAATGAAAGGAATGGGACTCTGTGATAAATCAATAATTAGCTAAAGAAATGCCTATAAGGTAAAGGATTGTGGTAAGTTCCAAATTTATGGTGAGAAGGGTGAAGTTCAAAATTATTAAAGACTATCCAGACATAGTAATCCTCACATAAAAAAAGAAAAAAAAAAGGATTGAAAATGATCCCTAAAAAAAAGAGAAAAGAGAAAAAGAAAAGAAAAAGTGAGGAGAAGCTTGAGGAGATGCCTAATCAAAAATTGGATTAACTTGGATCTACCTAAAGGGAAGAACTTAATTACTTTTATGAACTTATATGTATTGATTATCATCTTTACTAGTAGTGTTCTCATAAAGTTCTTTTCATGTAATCTGTTAAGTGCCTTAATAGGACAATCTACAGTCATTTTTGAAATGAATAGAAGGCTAGAACTCTTAGACTTTTGACTAGATAGCCTTACACCTACATAATTTACTTGAATTATTCAAAGATCTTTATGAAAATTATACTAATGTATTTATCTAAGTTAAAATCATGGTATTCTAGAAAGAAAGTTCATTGTTGTATATCATTATTTTTTGTATTAACTAAATTACATGAGAACAAGTAATAGTTAAGTTTGGGGGATCTTGATCCACTGAAAATTTAATAGCTTTTTAAGGTCTATTTCATACCTATTTTGGATGATATTGCACTATAAAGGAAGGTATTTTGTATGTTTTCTGGTTTTTGGTATAAGAAATGGCTTTTGGAGAAAAGGAAACAAAAATGGTGCAATTTGGAGCAAAAACGCAAATTTTGGCCTGACACATTTTGATAAGTCTTTCTTTGCTTAATCTCTTTTACACTTCTTGAATATTTTTGAATGAGATTACACTTTAAAGAAAGGTTATTTTTATGTTTATTTTGTAGGGCTATCTGTTAGGAATGCAACGCAACTGAAATGGGACAAATTAGAGTTGAAACAGAGCCAAAAGAACCAAAATGGTGGAGCTGCGTAGTACCAGTGCCAAACAGTGCCCTATCGAGCGTTGTACAGCACCATAATCCTGAGAAGACTAAAAGAAATAGCACCGGACAGCGTCGATAGGGCACCGGACCGCGCCCCAAATGGTTTGGATGCGTTCTTGGGCCGTTATGGGTCATATACATCAAATATGGACGCTTTTTGGAAGGTTTGTTCAAGCACCTATTAGGAAATTTGTCCCTACACTATTTTAAAAGCAAAGTTTAAGCCAAAAAATGGTGGTAGATGTTAGGAAAAATGTGGAGAATGTTGAGAGATCTTAGAATAAGAGTAGAAACGAGATTTCTACCTTTTTGGAGAGATTGGTGATGGGACATTAAGAGAATTTGTAATGGTTTGTTCTAGCATTGCATGGATCAGCGGGAGACTTTATGGGAGAGATTTTTGTGTTTCTTTCAAGGGGAAAAAGTTAAGTATTGTGTTCTTCATTATCTTATGATTTTGTAAACACTTATTTTGTGGATTTGCTTTGAAATGAGATTTCCTGTTGTGTTTTCTTCATGCTTTGTGATGTCTTTCTCTTACTCTTTCTTCTTCTTAGAAAATTGTGGCATGAGAAGATTAAATCATTATTTTCTTTTTACTTTTCTTTTGCAATAAGTAGGATTCATGTTTAGGATATTGTGATACATGTTAGAAGTGGATTTAATTATAAATGTGATGGTTTTTACCTGCGCTTCATTTACATTACAAAAAAGAGGTCGTTGTAGTGTTAAAATTCATTGTAATTACGCTATGATCCGAGAGGGAGGTGTAATTCTCAACAAAGTGAAACCACATTTAAATTACATGGTTGGTGAAGTTAATGGGGGTTGAGTGCAAATAAAAATAGAAATATATTTTGATGGGCGTAGAATTGGAAATTTTAGGGTGACAAACTAAAATCCCCAATTTGGTCCTAGTGTTTGGAAACTAAAGCGAGAGTTAGCCTTCGGGGGAAGGAAAGTGGGAGCTATGGAGTGAGAGTTAGTATCCTCCCAGCCTAACCACAGATTTAGGGATTGAACCTAGGATTAGCCAATGTTCTTTATGCAATCAGAAGAGATTAAAGAATAGGATTGCTCCTATTTGACACATACAATATTTAATGCATCTCATTCCTTTAAGTTATTCAATCCATTACTTTAGAATAATAGTTTTTATTATCTGAAAATTCACCAAACCAATTTATCCAGAAAGGGTTATCTTTAGTATTAATATTTTTCTTCAGGAATAGTTATTAGTTATTTTAAAATTAAGATTTACCTTGAAGAGTAGTTGTTAAAAAAATCACTTATATCGACCTTTCAAACTAAAGTCTAATAGTAGTAAACTAGAATTTGATTAAGGACCTCTTACCTCGCTTCCCTGTGGGATCGATAAATGGGACTCCATTAGAGCTCTGTATTACTTGAGCGATACATATACTTGCGTTTGAAATTGTGACTTTACAAAAAAATTATAAATATGTAAATCTGGGTTCAAAAATTCTTGTATATATAAAAGTCACATCAAGTTTTGGCGTCGTTGCCGGGAAAGCTTCGGTAAGAATTTTGAGAAAATTTTAGTTGAAGTAAATAGGCTTAGAATTGGAAAACTTTAGTGTCGTAAAATTGTTTTTGTATACAAAATGTTTTTGTTATGAAAAAGTATTGTGAAAAAACTGTTTGTGTGAAAAATAAGGTGTTTGTGAAAATATTTTGCTGTGTTGTATATATTTTTTTGTTTTATTTGCTTTATTGTTAATGTATTATTTGTTGTGCTATGTATGCATAATAAAGGATTTGTAGTACTTGAACCCATTGGTCCCGAGTTAAAAAATGGAAGAAAATCAAAAAATAGAAAGGACTTGAAAAACTAGAAATGGAAATGGAAAAAATTCAAAATAATAACGTGGAAAATCATCATAAATGATTGAGGGATTATGTAAATCCTGCGACAGATGAAATTCACTCAGGTATACAAAACCCTGTCGTAGAAGCTAATTCTTTTGAACTAAATCCAATGATTATCCAACTAGTGCAGAACAACCAATTTGGGGGAACTCCTTCGGAGGATCCCTATTTACACTTATCCAGTTTTTTTGAACTTTGTGCTACATTTCGTTATAACGGCATGCCAGATGATGTTGTTAGGCTTAGGTTTTTTCCTTTCTCACTAAGGGATAAGGCTAAAATGTGGTTATACTCATTAGCACCTGGTTCTATTAAAAATTGGGAGGAGTTAACTCAGAAATTCATAGCTAAGTATTTTTCACCTTCAAGGACTATTAAACTTAGAAACGATATTATCTCACTTTCTCAGTATGAAGGGGAATCAATATAGGAAGCCTGGGAAAGATTTAAGGAACTCCCAAGAAAGCGTCCACATCATGCTCTGCCAGATTGGTTAATCATTCAAACTTTTTATAATGGGTTAGTAGGATCCATTAAGTCCATTATTGATGCTGGTGGTGGTGTTTCATTAATGTCAAAATCATTTGATGAAGCATATGCATTAATTGAAGAAATGACTACAAATGAATTTCAATGGCCCTCTGTAAGGGTAAATCATAAAAATGTAGCTAGTGTTCATGATACAGATGCGATTGCAATTCTTGCATCTCAGGTTGCTGCAATATCAAGGAAGTTGGACTAATTTGGAATGAACCAACCTCAAATTACTCATGTAAGTGAGGAAAGTTCATTAGGGCGTATGATTGATTCTAACTTATTATATGAGACTTTAAATATCATAAACAACTCGTATTCTAACTTGTACAACCCAGGTTGGAAGAACCATCCTAATTTTAACTAGAATCATACTACTGGGGGTGGAAACCAAAAATGGGAAAATAATCATGCAAATCCTAATAGAAGTTGGAATAGTCAGGGTAACACAAGCTATAAACCTTCATATCTACTAGACTCTAACACAAATCAACAATTTGAGGATAAGAATATGTTCATAGAAGAAGTGGTATTGCAAATGGGAAACCAATTGTAAAGTCAAAATGCTGTGATTAGAAACATAGATAATCAACTGGGAGAAATTGCTAATTCACTTAGAAATAGACCCCAAGTAACACTTCCTAGCAACATTGAGATCAAACCTAAAGAGAACAATAATGATCCTGTTGAGAGAAAAGATGATGATTTTTTTTATGGATGAAATTGATTATCTAAGTAAAGACAATTTCCAAAAAAGTTTTGAGTGTAAGTTAACAAATGAGATCGAAATGGACTTTCATGATGAGTTGAAAACGTTGTTTAAAGAAGACTGTATGTATGTTCAGGAGAGGTGTGAAATGATGGATGCTACCAAAAATAGTGAACATTTAATTCCATATGTTGAAAAATCTCATGAACTTAAGATGGATGTACCCCATACAATTTTAAAGCTTACCTATTTAGGGAATTCATCTACACCACCAGTCTTTATATATTTAGATTCGACTCAATCACAAGAAAAATCTGAATTGAATGATGAACAAAATAAAGTTATTGAACTAAGACTTGGAAGAGAATTTGAGGATATATTTCAAAAGAACTTTGAGTTGAGAAAAGAGGAAAAGGATATTGAAAGACCATTCGAAGAAATTTCTAAGGAATTCGAAAAACCTATTTCCTCACTTAAGATAGATATAGAAAGTCCACCTCCATTATTTACTCAGTATCAAGGGGAAGAATTGGAAGATAACTTGAAACAGAAGAGTAACATAGAAGATTTTGATCCTGAATCTGAATTATCAAGAGAGAATTCGATCCAGAATTTTGGAGATCTTGAATTATCAAATGAAGATCCATTTCTTATAAATTTTAAGGATGATATTAATATGCAAATTCATAAAATCAATAGAAGAATATTGATCTTGAAAGAACTTTAAGGAACAATGATATGAATCAATCTGAAAAGGAAGAGCTGAATGAAAAATTAAAATTTAAGGATTTTGTAGGAAACCTTGGATCTGAAAAGGATTGGGTGATTGATCGATGATTGCTTAATTGGAATTTTGATCTAGGAGGAATCATTTGTCGGGCTCACGATGTTAAACCTAGCATTTTATGGGAGGCAACCCATAATATTAGGTTTAACTAGGTTAACAAAATGATCAAATTTAATCATTTTAATGTCTTAGATTGATCAAATAAATCAGGTTTGACCAATTTTGGTGTCTAGGGGACTTGGTGGTTAATGGGGTTGACATTAGGTCAATGTGGTGGTCATTGGGTCATGGATTAACCATTTTTGACCTAATTTAACCATCTGGGTTAAATGTTGACCAGTTTGGTCAATGTGGTGGTAATTGGGTCAAGAATTTACCATTTTGACCTAATTTGACCATTTGGGTCAAAGGTTAACCAATTTGGTCAATGGGGTGGTCATTAGGTCAAAGATTGACCATTTTGAACTAGTTTGACTATTTAGGTCAAAGGTTGACCAGTTTGGTCAATGTGGTGGTCATTGGGTCATGGATTGACCATTTTAACCTAATTTGACCATTTGGGTCATATGTTGACTAGTTTGGTCAATGTGGTGGTCATTGGGTCATAGATTGACCATTTTGACCTAATTTGACCATTTGGGTCAAAGGTTGACCATTTTAGTCAATGGGGTGGTCATTGGGTCATGGATTGACAATTTTGACATAATTTGACCTTGTGGGTCATGAGTTGACCAGATTGGTCAATGTGGTGGTCATTGGGTCATGGATTGACCATTTTGTCCTAATTTAACCATTTAGGTCAAAGGTTGACCAGTTTGGTCAATGTTGATCAGATCAGTGTTTTTCATTGCTAATTTGATTATTTTTAGGATGTGATTAAGATTTGGTTTAAAAAAGGCTTCATTAGAGTTTTACTCTAGACATTAGGGTTTAGTGACCATTATTAAGATTTAGGGGTCAATATTGGTAGACTTTCTTTCTCGAGATGATTTGTAAATGATCCTCACAAAAGTGAGGTCAACCGCTTACTCAGAAGACATTGATGAAACACAACAATAGATCAATATGAAAAAGAAATTCTTCATACACAAGATATTTGATAAATCCTTAAACACAAATACAAATATACTTATTTCTCAATTTAATTTCCCTTGAAGATGCTCTACCAAAGTTCTTCTGCAAACCTCTCTCTTTATCCCTCACAAACACAACAACATACAACTCAAAAGTTGAAAATCACTCCAACAAACTAGTTTAGAACACAATATCACACACTTAAACTCTCAAACCAATAAATTCTTGTTACCACCTCCTTTGTTTTATGAGTTCTAGTGTGTTTCACTTGTGTTCCGACTCTCCTCTTTCTCTCTAATCTTCTTTTCCCCTCCTTCTCTTTCTTTTCCTTGCCTTTTTCTAGTTATTTCCCAGCAATTCCATCAATAACCACTCCATAAATGCCTTGAACTTCTCCAAAATTGGTATGTAGCTACTTTGACTAGTCATTAAACTGCCCATAATTTGGTATTGGCGCCTAGGCGCCACTGCAGTGACACCATAACCTTGGCCTTCAAGATTGGGGCCATGGTGCCGGTGATTGACACCTAAACACCAACCTCTCGGGTTGCCAAAATATGAACTAGCGCCTAGGTGCCACTACAGTGGTGCCATAATGATGCACAAAAAATATATACTCTTTTAGTTATATGTTTTTACCTATTTTTGGTGACATTTCACTTTAAAGGAAGATATTTTTCAAGATTTGTTGCAGGTATGATGATTATGGGTGATTGGAGCGAAAAGATGCAAAAAGGAATGAATTTGGAGCAAAATGGAGCAAAATGGAGCAATTTGGAGGAAAACAGCCCTGGCGCAGCCGGCGCTAAAATGGACGCCGCCGGCGCCCTATTCCAGAGACTCCAGAATTAATTGGCACGATAGGGCGCCACCGACGACACTATCGGGCGCCGCCGGTGACACTAACGGGCACCGCCAACGACACTATCGGGTGCCGCCGGTGCCCTATGTCGGTTCACTTCGAATTTAAATGTTTTGGCGGATTTTTGAAGAGGTGCTTGAAGAAACTCTTGGGGAATTTGTTCCTAACATTAAATTAAGTGTCCAAGACGAATATGAGAGGGGAAGAGAGGAGGAAGAGAAGAGAATTGTTGTAGAGAGTGTGAGGAAAGTGTGAGGGAGAGTTAGGGCTTGTGATTTTAAGAGAGATTCTTCTCTAAGGAGGGGAGAAGAGGGAGTAAAGTGAGAGATTGCTTCTTCATCTTTGTTCCAAGGAGAGAATCAAGTGTTGCAAGGAAGAGAAAAGGAATCAAGGGGACTTTGAAGGAATTTGCTTGGGAAAGAGAAAGGGATAAGTTGTATTTACTATTGTAGTTTCTATGACTCTTCTTTTATATATAAAATCCATGTGTTTTTATATCTTCTCCATGGTTAGTGAGTAGTCTCCCTTGCCTTTCTTCTTGCATGAAGTAATTATGATGTGGTAATGTGGAAATGATGTGTCCTTTAAGTTTTATAAAAGTTGTGATGTTTCTTTAATTTGGAACTTAATTTACTTTTCAATCCGGCCAATTGAATTGTTAAAACATGTTGAGGAACATTAATTCCAAAAGAATTGAATGTTCTACAAGTCCGTGAATGAATTGTGTAAGTCATGGGGATTAAGTGCAAATAAATAGGGAAATGAGTTTTAATGAACTTCAAATTGAAGGTTTCATGGTGACAGAATGGGATCCTCAATTTGTTCTTAAGATTAGTAACTAAAGCCTATGGTTAGCCTTCGAGTGAAGGGTGAGTGGGAGCTCCGAAGTGAGAGCCGGTATCCGCCCAGCCTAGCCTTAGATTTAGTAACTAAACTTAAGATATGACAATGTTCTTTACCTGCTTGGAAGAGGGAGTACTCTTTTAAAGGTAAAGATGTGAATATGCTCCTATTTGGCACAACATAAATAATTACCATTTTTTATCATACACACATAATAATCTTTATGCAGGAAGAAAGACACTTTTTCATATAGAAGTATCTTATAAATCACATAAGTTAGTGTGTTTGTTAGTTAATATAGTTCAGTAATTAGAAGTAATTGTAGTAGCTTTATTATACTTTGCATTAACTAGTGGTAGTACACTTACATAATTGTTACATTAGGTATTGGATTTTAGTGTTATATTATCTGATTTAAAGAACGTTCACCTCCCTATGGGATCGATAACCAGGACTCCATTAGAGCCCTGCATTACTTGATACGATACGTATACTTGCGTTGAATTTGTGACTTTACTAAATCATTATATATATATATAAATTTGACTTCATAAATTCTTGCTTAATATATAAAGTCACGGTCAAGTTTTTGGCGCCGGTGCTGGGGAGGTAGATAAACGGTACTTAATTATAGATATTGTAGTAACTGAAAACCTTTACTTTGTAGTGTGATTTTATATGCGTAGTAGTGGATCTGTAGGTTTGATACCTTACGATTCAGAGTTAGAGCGTACAATTAAAAAAATTAGAAAACAACAAAAACAAACTGAAAATTACTGTGAAATGGCGAATAATCAAGAGAATCAGAATATTAATGTTGGAAATTTGTCAAGACCTTTAGGAGATTTGCTAACCCAACACCAGATGAAATTCATATAACTATTCAAAATCCTGATGTTGCTGCTAAATTGTTTGAACTTAAACCTGTTATTATCCAAATGGTACAAAATAATCAATTCGGAGGAACACCTAATGAAGACCCAAATTTACATCTCGCTAGTTTTTTAGAACTGTGTGCTACTTTTAAGTATGACGGAGTGTCGAGTGATGCTGTCAGACTTAGACTTTTTCCTTTTTCCTTAAAGGATAAGGCTAAGGCGTGGTTAAACTCGTTAGCACCTGGATCTATTCGAACTTCTAAATTAAGAAATGATATCACATCTTTTGGTCAGTTTGAAGGAGATTCAATATATGAAGCTTGGGAGAGGTTTAAAGATCTTCATAGGAAGTGTCCACATCATGCTTTGCCAGATTGGTTAATAATTCAAACTTTTATAACAGATTAGTGGGATCATTAAGATCAATTATTGATGCTGCTGCTGGTGGATCATTAATGTCAAAACCTTTTGATGAAGCATATTCATTAATTGAAGAGATGACTACTAATAATTTTCAATGGCCCTCTGAACGGGTAAATCCTAAAAGAGTAGCTAGTGTTCATGATTCTGACATGATAACTATGATAGTTTCTCAAATAGCAACACTTTCTAAGAAAATAGTTCAATATGGAATGAATTATTCTCAACCACCCCCAGTGTTAGAGGAAAATTCATTTAGGCAGATAACTAAATCTCAAACACCTTATGAAACTTTAAACGCGATTAATAGACTTAATAACCCTTATTCGAATTATTATAACTCTGGTTGGAAGAATCACCCAAATTTCAATTGGAATAATAATAATGCTAATGTGAACCCACAATGGGGACACAATTCTATAAACCCAGTTGGAAACTCAACCAACCAAGGAAATACTAACTTTAGACAATCTTATCCTTCTGGATTTAATAATAACCCATAGTTTAAGGATAAGAAGTTGTCTATAGATGAAATGATTTTGAATATGGGTAACCAATTACAAGTTCAAGGTGTTGCGATAAAAAATATTGAAAGTCAATTGGGACATATTTTCACTGCGCTTAATAATAGACCTTCTGGAACGCTTCCTAGTAATGTGGAGATCAATCCAAAAGATCAAAACAAGGAGCAACTTAAGGCTATTCAATTAAGGAGTGGAAAAGAATTAGAAACTAGAACGCAGAAAGAAGTTAAATAAGAGAAGGAGAAGGTGAATATTGAAAAGGTTAAAATAAGATTTATCCAGACCTGGAATATCCTTTTGAACCAATGAAGATTACTGTTGAGAAACCACCTCCTCCATTCCCTCAAAGATTGAAGCAGAAGAATAGGGATAATAAATTTGGAAATTTTTTGGAAATCCTTAAGAATTTAACAATAAATATACCTTTTATTGAAGCATTAGAACAAATGCCTGATTATGCGAAATTTATGAAGAATATTCTTAAAAAGAAGAAAAAGTTCAGGGATCATGAGACTGTTGCACTTAGCGGAGAGTGTAGTGCAATAATTCAGAAAAAGCTTCCTGAAAAGCTTAAAGATCCTGGTAGTTTCACTATTCCGTGTGCTATAGGTGAAAAGTTTTTTGGAAGAGCCTTATGTGATCTGGGAGCTAGTATTAATCTTATGCCTTTATCAACTTTCAAAAGATTGGGAATTGGAGAAATTTATCCTACATCTGTAACTTTTCAATTAGCTGATCGTTCTATTACTTATCCTAAGGGAGTGGTAGAAGATGTGTTAGTAAAAGTGGATAAATTTATCTTTCCTGTGGATTTTATTGTGCTTGATTGGAGGAAGATAAAGATATTCCAATTATTTTAGGAAGACCATTCCTAGCTACTGGAAGAGCTGTAATTGATGTTCAAAAAGGGGAATTAACTATGCGAGTTAATGATCAAGAGGTGACCTTTAATATTTTGAAGTTTATGAAGTATCCCTCAGTTGCAAAAGATAATGAATGTTTTAGGATGGAAGTATGCGAATATTTGAGAAATGATTATTTTAAAGAGATGTTTGAAAAGAAAGTGGAGTATGAAAATATAATTGAAGATGAAACGGAAAATGAAACAGATTCAGATAATGAGAAGAATAAGGAATTGGAGTATATTCAGGAGAAATTTGAAATGTTAGATACCCTGGAAGGTGGAGATAAAAGTTTAATTTCATCTATTTTTAAACCTCCTGAACTTGAGATGAAAATTCTCCCTAAACATTTAAAGTATATGTTCTTAGGAGAATCATCTACCTTACCAGCTATTGTATCTTCGAAATTAACTGAATATCAAGAACAAAAATTATTGGAAATCTTAAAAAGATACAAAAGAGCTTTTGGATGGACTTTGGCAGATATCAAAGGAATCAGTTCTTCGATCTATATGCATAGAATTTTATTAAATGAAGAACATAAACCTAAAATTGATATGCAAAGGAGATTTAATCCTATAATGAAAGAAGTAGTTAAGAAGGAGATTTTAAAATAGTTTGATGCTAGAATTATTTATCCTATTTCGGATAGTTCTTGGGTAAGTCCAATTCATTGTGTACAGAAGAAATGCGGAGTGACTGTGGAAGTGGATGAAAGGAATGAAATTTTATCTACGAGACAAGTTAATGGATGGCGAATTTGTATTGATTATAGAAAACTAAATGATGCCACCCGAGAAGATCACTTTCCTCTACCTTTTCTCGATCAAATGTTGGATAGACTTGTTGGACACAAATATTATTGCTTTTTGGATGGATATACTGGTTATCATCAAATACCTATTACTCCTGAGGATCAAGAAAAGACAACCTTTACTAGCCCCTATGGAACATTTGCTTTTCGAAGAATGCCTTTTGGATTGTGTAACGCACCTGCAACTTTTCAAAGATGTATGATGTATATCTTTAGTAGTATAATAGATAATGGAATAGAAGTTTTCATGGATGATTTTTCTGTGTTTGAAACTTCATTTGATATTTGTTTGTAAAACTTGGCAAAAGTTTTGGAACTCTGTGAGAAAACAAATTTAGTTCTGAACTGGGAAAAGTGTCAATTTATGGTTGCAGGAGGAATAGTGCTTGGGCATAAAATTTCTGAATATGGTATGGAGGCCGACCCTGCTAAAATTAGAGTGATTGAGAGATTACCACCACCCACTATTGTGAGAGAGATGCTGAGTTTCTTAGGACATGCTAGATTTTACAGGCGTTACATTAAAGATTTTTCTAAAATTATTAAACCTTTGTGCCAACTTCTAGAAAATGATAGGAAGTTTGATTTTAATGATGAATGTTTGTGTGCTTTTGAATTACTTAAAGAAAAATTAATCACTGCTTCTATAATTGTTTCACCTGATTGGGAGAAACCCTTTGAATTAATGTGTGATGCTAGTGATTATGCTATTGGAGTTGTGTTGGGGCAAAGGTATGATAAAACTTTCAAAGTTGTTTACTATGATAGTAAAACTCTTAATGATACTCAAATTAATTATACCACTACTGAAAGAGAGTTATTAGCTATAGTATTTGCTTTCGATAAGTTTAGACCTTATTTAATTGGAACTAAAAGTATAGTGCATACTGATCATTCAGCTATCAAGTATTTAATGCAAAAGAAGGATGTTAAACCTAGATTGATTAGATAGATACTCCTTTTGCAAGAATTTGATTTTAAGATAGTCGATAGGAAAGGATCTGATAATCAAATTGCTGATCATTTGTCAAGAATAGAATATGATAGATTTTCTGAATTTGAGAAGGAAGTTGCAGAAACTTTTCCTGATGAACAATTGTATATTCTTATGGAAAAGAATTTGCCTTGGTATGCTGATATTGTGAATTATATTGTAAGTGATATTATACCATCAGATTTAACAAGGCAACAACAAAAAAAGTTTAAATATGATGCTAAATTTTATTTTTGGGATGAGCCCTATTTACATAAACAGTGTAAGGATCTGATTATTAGAAGATGTGTGCCACATGAAGAAATTAATCCAATCATTCATAGATGTCATGATTCTGAATTTGGAGGTCATTTTGGTGTTGATAAAACGACTTATAAGATTTTACAATCTGGATTTTATTGGCCCACTCTTTTTCGTGATGTTTATAAATATGTTAAATTTTGTGATCGATGTCAAAGAGTAGGTAATATTTCTAGAAGAAGTGAAATGGCTCTGAATTAAAATTTGGAAGTTGAAATTTTTGATGTATGAGGATTAGATTTTATGGGACCATTTGCACCTTCATTTGGAAATTTATATATATTGGTCGCTGTTGATTATATTTCGAAATGGATTGAAGCTGTTGCTTTACCAAGATGTGATGCTCGGAGTGTTTCTAAATTTTTAAAGAAAAATATATTTACAAGATATGGAATGACGAGAGTGATTATAACTGATGGTGAATCCCATTTCAGAAACAATCAACTTAAGAGATTAACTGGAAAATATAACATTATTCATAGAATCTCTTCTGCTTATCATCCTCAGACTAGTGGATTAGCGGAAGTATCGAATCGAGAAATTAAAAGAATTTTGGAGAAAACAGTGAATATTCATAAATTAGATTGGTCTGCTAGATTAGACACCGCATTATGGGCTTATAGGACTGCTTTTAAGACCCCTATTGGAATGTCTCCTTATAGATTAGTATTTGGTAAAACTTGCCATTTGTCGGTTGAATTGGAGCATAAAGCATATTGGGCGATTAAGGAGTTGAATTTTAATTTGAGAAATGCGGGAGAAAAAATATTTATGCAATTAAATGAGTTGGAAGAAATTAGAAATGAATCATATCATAACGACAGGATTTATAAAGAGAAAATGAAATTGTGGCATGATCAGAAGATATTGAAAAAATGATTTGAACTGGGACAAAGAGTTTTATTATATAATATGAGATTGAAATTATTTCCGGGAAAACTTAAGTCCAGATGGATAGGACCTTTTATTGTAGTAAAATTTCATTCTTTTGTAGCTGTTGATATTGAGGATCCTAAAACTGGAAATATTTTCAAGGTTAATAGGCATCGTTTAAAACCTTACTTTGGAGGGTTTTTACCTGATTTCAAAGAGGTTTTATTGCTAAGTCATCCTAGTTAACTGAATGGTTTGTCGGGCTGACGACGTTAAATCAAGCGCTTTGTGGGAGGCAACCCATATATGTATTTGTATGTTGAGTTTTCTTGCTTATTGTTGTTTGTACTTTTAGTTTAATATTAAAGAATCCTAATTACCCCTAAATAAGTTAAAAATTAAAAATATATTGGATCGTATTGAGGAAACAAAGTATTTCGAGCCAAATGAAGTTATGTGAAAATTTTTGTCATTGGCGCCGCCGGCGCCCTATTCTTTTATAACAGCCGAATTTCTAGTTTGAGTGCCGCCGGCGCCTAAATTCTGGGTAACGGTTTTTACGTTTTAAAATACAATTTTTGGCGATTTTGAGCGGGATTTTCTTCCTTAAAACACCCCAAAACTCCATTTTAAATCCATAACCACCAGAGAAACGAAAACTCCCTTTCTCAATTCGCATCCCATGGATTTCCACTCTATTGAACTCCCTAGATCTCGCATATACAATCGACGGAAGTTCGTTAGTTTCAAGGCGCAACGTCTATTCCATAAAGTGATGATGAAGATAAGGATTATTAAGGAAAGAGGCTTTGTGAATCAAGGTTTGGAGAGTCCGACTATAAGAGTTGAAGAGATATTGAAGAAAAGACGTTGGGAACTGTTATGCGACACTACCGCCGCAGTGGTTGTTCCGGTTGTGAAAGAATTTTATGCAAATCTGCATGGGATCAACCAAGGATGTGTTTTTGTGCGAGGAAGGTATGTACCATTCACTCCTGCGAGGATAAATGATCTCTTCATGATAGAAAGTGTACCTATTTGTCATTATGCAAATTTTAATGCGACGAGCAATGATATGAACGACATCTATCGTTATTTAACGGATGAGAATGAAGAATGGGAAGTAAGGGATAATGGATATATCAGTTTCTCTTCTTCATCCTTGAATCCGGTATCAAAGCAGTGGAATTACTTTATTTTGGCAAAATTAATTCCTACTATGAAGATAAGTAAGGTAACGAAGGAAAGTGCTATTCTGAATTTCTGCATACAAACTGGAAGGCCGATGGATATTGGATCAATCATTACTAAATCTGTATTGAGATTGATTGTGCATGGATCTAAATATGGGCTTGGACACCCGTCCACCATATTTCTGTTATGTAGTCAATCACAAGTGCCATGTGAGAATTGGGAAAAAGTTCTTCTACCCTGGAGACCTATTGATCCCACTGATCTTTATGACTACCGTGCAGTATGTGATGAAAGAGACATGGATGTGCTTGTTGATCAGCCCACTGAGAGTTCACAACCTATTCAGCCTTACTATTCTGAAAGTTTGAGGGTGATATTGAAGAAGATAAAGAAGTTGGAAAATGAGGTACGGAATATTATGAATGCTACTAATAATATTTCTGATTTATTTGATCACATTGATTGGAGGATGAAAGAGCAATTTGATCATACTGGTCGAATTGAGTTGGGTTTAGTTAATCTGTTGAAGAAGAATGCTGTTGTGGCTGAAGATTCATCTGATGAATTCCCATATCGTCCATTCTACAATCTGTTCGTTCATCGTCAATCAATGGGAGAGATTAGAGAGGATGAGACTTCTGAGACTGATGAGGAGTAATTAGTAGATTTTATATGCTGCTTTATTATGTTTAAGTGTTTGCTTTGATTGTTATGTTGTTTGCTTTGCTTTGTTTTAGTAGGGTGTGTTTGGACTTTGCTTTGATTTCTTGTGTGTACTTAGGACTTAGTGTTTGCTTATCGTAGTGTACTTGCAACACTAAGGATCTAAGGAGTGTTGCTTATATTTGATGAACATATGTGTGTAATCTTTGTATTGTGGATTATATATATATATATATATATAAGTAATGTGATGTGTTGTTTGTGTAAATTGATGTTGTTTGATGTTTGTGAGATGAAATAGATGCTTGTTGATGTGTTAAATAGGAATGCGAAGGTTGAAACGATTGAATTTGCGATGAAAATTTTTGAACCCAATAGAATTTTGGACTGGCGCCGCCGGCGCCTAAATCCAGAGAAACAGGCTATTATTTTGAATAGATCGCAACCAGCGCCAGATCGGGTGCCGCCGGTGCCCAAACACCGAAAATAGCCCGAGACCCTTAAAAATTTGCGAAAATAGCCCGAGACCCTTAAAAATTCGTGGAAATAGCCTGGGACCCATTTTTCTGCCATTTCTTTCGTCTCTCACCTCCATATTTGCAATTTTGAAGCTTTAGGGCTTGTTAGATCTCGGATTAGAGAGGATTTCAAGGATTTCTGAGGCCGGATCTGCACTTCTCTTGATAAGAGCTTTACTTTAACCTAAAATTTTTGGATTTTTGCCATGTGAAACTCTCACATTGTTGGATGATATTTTGGAGATTTTTGAGAAAAAGTGAAGTTTCGTATGGTAGAATTTGTTCTTACTTGAATATATTAATGCTTGGAGTTAATACATTGTGGATTTAGAATTTATTAGCAATTTTTTGCAATTTTTCTAGGAATCCACATGGCTCCTAGAACAAGTAAGGGGAAGCGAAAATTTGATTGGGACGATGAAAGATTTGTTAATATTAAGGCTCAGTTTCTCTTCAACTCTCAATTGCAAAACAAGAAGTGTATTCAGGATCGAGAATTTGAAAATCCTAGTGGATCTATAGAACAGTTGATTTCTGAGCGAAATTGGGAACATTTTTGTTACTTTTCTACTAATGCTGTTTTGGGAGTAGTCCGAGAATTTTATGCTAACGTGCCCTGGTCTGAAACGGAATATGTGCTAGTCCGAGGAAAACTGGTTGAGTTCACCCACAACGTATCCATGCATTTTATCAAATTCGAGAACCTTTTGTTTGTGAATTTGAAAATTTTGATACCAGTGAGGGGAATTTGATGAGTGTAATCACGTATCTGACCGATGGAAGAGGGGAATGGAAGATGAATCAGAGACAGATGATTAACTTCCTTGCTTCTACTTTAAACGTTGCTTCTAAAGCATGACATTTTTTCATTTCTGCAAGACTATTACCTTCTTATCATCACAGTGAAGTTACTAGGGATCGAGCTATTTTAAATTATTGCATCCATAATATGAAGAAGATTAATATTGGAGCCATTATTTTTAAGAGCATTCACTCCATTGCTAAAGGAGAAACCACTGGTGGATTAGGACATCCAGCTCTGATTCATGCACTTTGTGTTCAGTCTGGAGTGGAGTATAGTAGTTCTGAGGAAGTGGCAATACCTTTGAGGCCAATTACGAAGAACATTATTCGTTCTTATGAGGCTCATGTGGGTGCAAGAGAGGAGAGTAGGAGTACTGATATTCCTACCACGAGATATGATGTTCCATCTACTTCTGAGCCCCCGACACTATCTGATATCATGCAGCAGTTGAGATTGCAGAGTGATAGTATGGATAGGATGCATCATAGGATGGATGTATTTGAGGCCCGAAGTAATGTGAATGAAAACTATTTACAGAGAAGAGTTGAGTTTGATATGGCTTGTTACGATGCTCAGGTCAGATTTATGAGGGGGGAGTCCGATGTGACATTTTCTTCTTGCCCTAGTTATACACCATACGAGCTCGGACCTTCGACCTCGTTGATGACCTCGCTGTCGATCCCGGTGATGGAGACTGGTAGATAGCTTGTTTGTTTTATTTCTATTATTTTTAGTCCGTTGAGATGTTTGATGTGATGTAGTGGACATTTACTTTTCATGTGATGTGTAACCTCGTGTTGTACTTATGTGATGTAGTGTCATTTATTTTTTATGTTGAACCGTTAGTTGTACTGTTATGTGGTGTGATAATTTGCTTTATGTTATAGTGTTATGTTGGATATTTAGTTGTTTAATGTTTATTTCTCTTTACCCATGCAAATATTTAAATTTTTATATCATCTGCTACTAATTGTTTCATACTTGCTATTGTAAATTTTGATTAATACTGGGTAAATTATGAAGATTTCAAAACCTCAGCAGCACATAAAGGATAGTTTTCTTTTACTCTCAACTATTTCAAATTTATTGAAAAATGTAAGTTTGGGGGAGGGTAGAGAAATGATAAACTTTTATTTGTTCTCAATTATTATATTTTCAAAAATTATTAGCATAACTTTTGGCAGTTGAACTTCATTATAAGATAACTAAAACTTTTCAATTCAGTTGAATATTATGGAAGGAAAGGATGAAAATTTTTAGTGATAAAAGTTAATTTTATAGAAGTAAGATATTTGGTATTAAAGGATTTGATTATAGTCAACTATTTAAAGTAAAGAAAACTGTATTTTTGAAATATTAAGGGATTTAAAGTATTGTGTGTTAAGAAGAGATTGTAACTTTATGATGAATAATAAAGCTTGTACTTAACTATAAAGTAAAGAGATGACTTAAGTTTGAACTTTATAAAGAGGAGAGTGAAATTCAAAATCATTAAAGGCTATCCATATATAGTGATCCTCAGAAAAAAAAGAAAAAGAAAAAGAAAAATAAAAAAAAGAAAAAGAAAAAGAAAAAGAAAAGAAAAATGTTATGAGGAGAAGTTGAGGAGATGCCTAATCAAAAACTGGCTTCACTTGAATCACCTTAAAGGGAGAGCTTGATTTCATTTCTGAATTTATGTTTAAGGTATTAGCCTACATTCTAATAAAGTTTGCATGAACTCCTTTTTCACACAGTCCTTTAAAGCACTCTTAATATAACAAATTATGGTTCATCTTAAAATAAATAGAAGACTAGAACTCTTAGACTTAAGTACTGAATATTCTTATACCTTTAATGTTGACCTGAGTTGCTAAACTTTTTTTGAAAATCTAAACACTATATTCTTTTGAATGAAAAATTTTGGTCTCTTACAATTGAAAAGTACATTGCCTGGAGTTATATTTTTATGTAGTAAAAGGATTACTTGAGGACAAGTAATAGTTTAAGTTTGGGGGATTTTGATGCACCAAAAATATATACTCTTTTAGCTATATGTTTTTACCTATTTTTGGTGATATTGCACTTTAAAGGAAGGTATTTGTCATGATTTGTTGCAGGTATGATGATTATGGGTGATTGGAGCGAAAATATGCAAAAAGGAACGAATTTGGAGCAAAATGGAGCAAAATGGAGCAATTTGGAGAACAACAGCCCTGGCGCCGCTGGCGCCCTATTCCAGAGACTCCAGAATTAATTGGCATGATAGGGCGCCGCCGGCGCCACTATCGGGCGCCACCGGCGCCCTATGTCGGTTCACTTCGAATTCAAAAGTTTTGGCGGATTTTTGAAGAGGTGCTTGAAGAAACTCTTGGGGAATTCGTTCCTAACATTACATTAAGTGTCCAAGACAAAAATAGAGAAGGGAAGAGAGGAGGAAGAGAAGAGAATTGTTGTAGAGAGTGTGAGGAAAGTGAGAGAGAGAGTTAGGGTTTGTGATTTTAAGAGAGATTCTTCTCTAAGGAGGGGAGAAGAGGGAGTAAAGTGAGAGATTGCTTCTTCATCTTTATTCCAAGGAGAGAATCAAGTGTTGCAAGGAAGAGAAAAGGAATCAAGGAGAATTTGAAGGAATTTGCTTGGGAAAGAGAAAGAGATAAGTTGTATTTACTATTGTAGTTTCTATGACTCTTCTTTTATATATAAAATCCAAGTGTTTTTATATCTTCTCCATGGTTAGTGAATAGTCTCCCTTGCCTTTCTTCTTGCAAGAAGTAATTATGATGTGGTGATGTGGAAATGATGTGCCCTTTAAGTGTTATAAAAGTTGTGATGTTTCTTTAATTTGGAATTTAATTTACTTTTCAATTTGGTCAATTGAATTATTAAAACATGTTGAGGAACATTAATTCCAAAAGAATTGAATGTTCTACAAAAATAATGAAGAAACCATTTAATGTCCATGAATGAATTGCGTAGTTCCTGGGGATTAAGTGCAAATAAATAGGGAAATGAGTTTTGATGGACTTCAAATTAGAGATTTCATGGTGATAGAATGGGATCCCCAATTTGGTCTTAAGATTGGTAACTAAAGCCTATGGTTAGCCTTCGAGTGAAGGGTGAGTGGGAGCTCCGAAGTGAGAGCCGGTATCCTCCCAGCCTAGCCTTAGATTTAGTAACTAAACTTAAGATATGACAATGTTCTTTACCTGCTTGGAAGAGGGGGTACTCTTTTAAAGGTAAAGAAGCAAATATGCTCATATTTGACACAACACAAATAATTACCATTCTTCATCATCCACACATAATAATCTTTATGCAGGAAGAAATATACTTTTTCATATAGAAGTATCTTATAAATCACATAAGTTAGTGTGTTTGTTAGTTAATATAGTTCAGTAATTAGAAGTAATTTTAGTAGCTTTATTATACTTTGCATTAACTAGTGGTAGTACACTTACGTAATTGTTACATTGGGTATTGAGGTTTAGTGTTATATTATCTGATTTAAAGAACGTTCACCTCCCTGTGGAATCGATAACTAGAACTCCATTAGAGCCCTGTATTACTTGATACGATATGTATACTTGCGTTGAATTTGTGACTTTACTAAATCATTCTAAATATATATAAATTCGACTTCATAAATTCTTGCTTAATATATAAAGTCATGGTCACATAACCTTGGCCTTCAAGACTGGAGCCATGGCGCCGGTGCAGTGGCGCCACAACCTTAGCCTTCACAAAAAATAGTTTTCGCTCAAAATCTTCTCCTTTTCACTCCATGTTTCTTCCACTTTTGCCATACTTTTCTACTTCTTGTTATACATGCAAGAAAAATAAAAAAAGAGTCATTTTTTAAAGTGTAATTTCATTCAAAAAGACGTGCAACACATAAGAAATTTCAAGCAATCTGTTTACACATCAACACCGCATATACATACCTAGTCCTAATGCTATACATGAAAGAGATTTAGAATTAAGGTATGAGAAATGAACAAGTCTTTACTGGTCCTTGTCATGTGGTTTCGCCAGTCAGGTGCCTCAGATTCTATGCTCATAACTGGTTTTAATGCAGACTCAAGCCTAGGGACTATAAGAAGTACGTAGAAAAATTATAAGAAAAAGACTCGACTTACATGAAAATCGGGTTAGTATAAAAGCTATCTACATGCAACGTAATGAAACTTGCAAGGTGGGAAGAGAGCTAGGCAAAATACTTACATAAAACATGTTAGTTTAATTAATGCTCCTCCCTATTGAGCACGACTCTATGCAAGAAGATTGCCCCTAACAACTAGTTCGCACATCGCATACTCAGTAAATACACAAAGGCAGCATATAAAATTATGTTTGGCTAGGACACAAACCAACATAAAACAATAGCTAGACATCAAAAACACTACCTAAGCACCCTAGTCATAGCCAAGCGCACCATCTACCGTATAACATCATACTCACAACAACTAAGCGTGTGTAGAGGTATGAGTAAAATGTTGGTTTATGTTTTGATGGAGTCGTCGTCCCCTAACCCATCTTAAGGATCCAAGAATTCTAAGAGGAATCACTAGATGTAAGTTTTGTATGAATAAAAGCTTTAAAATGCTGACCTTTTATATGGTCTAAGCAAAAGATGTAAATAATATCAAAATAGATTTTTGAAATATGATGCATACGGGTAATAAAAATATAATTGCTTTATATTGGTAAAATAGGTCCTAAGAAGAAAAAAAACTAAATGACACCTATTAGACCCCTTAGAACCTTATAACAACATATGCATGCTAGTAACTATGTGATATCTTGTATTGCCCACTGAGACATCCCCGTGTGCAATACTCGCTAATGTATCACGATCAGCAGCGGGGTCACTCAACTAATGAGCCAGCTTTATCGTCGAGATAATCGAGAATGCACATGCAATTGCAAAGTGATCCGGTGCATTGTGACCACTCCATTAAGGCAGGTGCAATAACAAGATAACGAATATTCATCACAAGTATACGATGACATGTACTAGTGATGAACACACCGAAAGTGCAAGGATGCACATACAAGGCACGTCACACAATCGATGTTGTGTTTGGCCACCTAGAGTATAGGTTGCCTCTGGGGAGGTTTACACATTACCTCAATAGTGACCAAACACACAAGCAAATGACAGACACAAGGCATATAACATACATATGACCAGATGGTTTTAGAGACCTTTGGGGCATGATCCATACTATGTGGTAGTAATTTGCCCAAGTGGGCACACGTCGTGTACTTGGAGGATTCAGAGGACTTTCGGGTTGATCCGCGCTAAGTGACACATTGTAACATACATATGATAAATACGGATGATGCCATAGGAAATGAAATGACATGAATCTCATTAGGAAGAGTTGTTTTCTGGATGGGCTTAATAGTATTTGTTGATCAAGTCGATGGATGTGGTCGATTAAGACAATCAGACCGATGGTGGTCGATTGTCCATGTCGATGGGAGTGGTCAATCAAAACGATTAGACCAATAGCATCTGATCGATTGAGTTGACAGAAGTGGTTGATCGAGATGACTAGGCTGTTGGCTGCCAATCGACCGAGTCAACAAAAGTTGATTGAATGACCAATAGGGTTAGTGACAGCCGATCGATTATGTCGACAAACTAAGTCAATCAATATGATCACGTTAGTGGTGATGGTCGAACGAGTCGACATAAGGTGGTCAATTGACTAATCGGGTCGGTGGTGGTTGATCGATCATGTCGACGGAAGGATTATCTATCAAGCCGATGCGGGTTGCCAATCAAAGATACATGCACATTATAAAACATGCGATGCATATGACAAAGATGAGAACACATGTAAGTATGAATCCAAATTATGCTCGATGAAAAATCAGACTTGTCCTCGCGATCTCATGGGGAACCTAGGGTAAATGACGAAGTCGTAGATGATGTTCATTACTCGTCATAACAGAGAGCCTACCTCTAATTATATCTATAAAAAGTGAAGTAGCTTTTTCACGAGAGAGAAGCATGGATGTAGCCTTCGCAATCTAGGGAAAGAGGATGAAAGAAAAATCTCATTCTCTATATCAAGGCAGCTTTAACCCATTCATCGAGTGTTGAACCCGCCCGAACAACTACTGGCTTACAAAGTTCTCAGCCGATTAGGTCAATGATCTAAGGGAAATAGAGCTTTCACTCATGGATGCGTAGGAGAATCGATAAGCTCCTAACCTATGGGGCATCCTGTAGCTCAAAACTTATTTTTATCTTCTCTAACACAAAGTCTAGGGTCTCGCTAGAAAGGAATAATGAATGTTTACAGAGTTTTCTCATCGATGCAATGTTTGATGACACATTCTAAGGGCTTGTCAAAGCTCCTTCGCGGTGAGAATGATGAGGCCGACACTATTCTCCTTCTCCAAAGTGGTGAAGAAGCTCTTCCTGCTGGAGAGAATGAAGAAATTACGGAGGTTCTCGTTCTCCAAGGCTTGGAAGAAACTCTCCCGGGCTCAACTCACAGGGAGTTGCAGAGAGGAAGAAGGAACCAATGAAGATAAAGAAAAATAGGAAGAAGTAGAGGAAGAAACTTGAAGAATTAGGCTCTTGGCTTCTCCTTGAAGAAGATGAAGAATCTCCTCTCAAGCTCTCCTTGGATGCTCCTTGCTCGGATGATCTCCAAATGTTTGATCCCTTGTTCAATCTGCCCAAGCGAGAAGATATCCCTTGGCTCAAAGTTAGAAATGACCTCTTGCCTCATTAGGAAAGGGCCAGGTTTCCTCCGGATGATATTTTTAGGGTGAAGAAATAGGAAAATAGCTTTATCCAGCGATTACAACTCTATAATGGCAGAACCATAACGTAAAATGATCGCGAACTGGGTGAGCTGGTGTGCTCACACCCAGAATTAGACGTGGCCACACTAACTCAAATGCGTCGCAAAAGCTATTTGGGCGTGACCACACCCAATTGCTGGCGTAATTACGCCGGACTCTCGATATGGCTAGCGTGGTCACACCTGTTGTGAAGCATCACACCTCTTTTACGGCTTGGGCATGGTCATGCCCGCTATTGGGCGTAGTTACGCCCACTATTAGGCGTGGTCACACCAAGGGTTAGGCATGGACATGCAGGCACCTTATGCCTTTTCAATCTATGTAATTTGGTTTTATGGCTTGTTCTTGCCATGAGAAGCCTATTTGACTAGACCAGAGCTTCCAGATACAAGAATTGTCACAAGATTGCTCTCAATCGGGGAGCTTATGTCAACTGATGATAGCCGCTTCCGAGCATGACCATAATGGGACGAGCCCGTTGCCTGGTTTACGATGTGCTTGCTGAAGGCTTTTACAAACTCCTTGAATGAAGAGATATTAAGTAAGAAATGCAATGCGATCCCGTGTACTCGATAAGATGTATGGTTTGTTGCATTAAAAATGGATGCCAACAGTTTCAATCATCTAAAAATTTATGATTATAGAGTTACAACTTAATTAGTTTCAACTGAATTTTTGCCTTTAGAGGTAGGGTATGCTTCAAAATCATAATGTTCCTATCATTTTCTATTTTTGATTACATAATATATTAATGTTTTCTCTAATGAATAATTAATAATGAAGTATTCATGGAGGTATTACTATCTTTAATATCATTATTGTTCGCGTGTAAATCAATATATTGTACATTATATGTAGATGTCAGATTGATTGGCTTTTCATCTCCCTCATTTTTCACTCTCATTTTTTTTTTACTTATAACAAATTTGTTTATGGTAACAATCTATAATTGAAATCTTTTTGACATAGATAAATAATGAGTAAATAATGCTTAATGGATATAAAATCTAATAGATGAAGTTATGCAGTATAAAATTGTGCCACAACTTTAGTTAGATGAACTGATAAAGTGGATTGTGCTCTAACAAAATAATTCATTACCCAACTTAAAATTAAGTTTGTACTTATTCTTCTTTACCACCGTGCATAGACGATTTTTGACTTATTTAAGTGTTATGCCTCTCGAAATCATTAAAATTTTATTAAATAGAAGTTTACTTTCTTATTTCCATTATTCATTGCATAGTATAAAAATATTGATGCATGTTTCAACTAAAGATGAAAAATACTTTAAAAATAAAGACAATATACATTTCTGGTTCAAACCATATTCAAATCAAATTGAGTCAGGTTCATAAAAGGGTTTGAATAAGCTATCAACATAACTCAAACAAGATTCTAACCTAATTTGAATATGCTTTAAACTAAGTCTAACAAAGTTTGAATCTTGATTAAATTAAATTCTAAATAAACTTTAAGAAGTCATTTTGCTAAATAGTCATATAAGAGTATGTATTTTCAAAATAACATTATGATGAAGATATAAAATACAATATTCTTTTGAGAATGTAAGAAATGAGGAAAAATAAAAGTTAAGTAAACTATTCATTTCAGCTATGTCAGGTGAACAAAAACACATACAACATCATTATCACTACTAAAATAATGCTGATGGTATTAATAAATATGCTATCATGTACAATTGATGGGGGGGCAAAAAATACATATTTTCTAGAGTTCTTGACTTTGCCAATAATGACAGCAGATCATTTCAAATTGTTTATCTTATTTTCTTCGGCCAGCTCTTCTCTAACTTCTCATTTCTCCCGTTTCCCCTCACTTCTCAGTCTCGGCTGACTTCTCTTGCAGACCAATCCATGGCTTCCTCAGGTGGCAGCCCCGGTGCTAGCCCTAACACTAATCCCGCAGCGTCCCCCACCTTCGACGTTCAGAAGCTCTTCAAACCTCCGCCATCTTCCTCGAACCCTAACCCTAATCCTATTCCCAGGGGGGCAAGCCCCTTCCTCCCACCTCCCTCTTCCTATCCAGCTCCGCTATTGCCATCTACATCGCCATCGCCATCGCCATCGGCGCCTCTCAGCGCCTTCTCCTACCCTCCGTCAACTCCGCCCTTCCAGCATCGACCCTTCCTTCACTATCCTCAGGTTCCCTCCCCTATTCCTGTAGCTAACCCCAACGCTAATCCTAACGCAGGAGCACGCCTAATGGCGCTTCTCGGCACAGCCCAACCTGCAAACCTTGAGTCAGCTATATCGATGCCATCGTCAACGTCGCCATCACAGTTTTCTGCGGCGCCCGGTAACCCTCCAATTCTCCATCCGCCGCCTCCTGCCATGCTGCAGCCGGATCCTGCGAGACTTCCGAGCAGCAAATTACCGCGGGGGCGCCGCCTGGCTGCCGGGGATCGTGCCGTGTACGATGTGGACTCAAGGCTGCCAGGGGAGTCTCAGCCGCCTCAACTGGAGGTGACACCTATTACTAAGTATATATCGGATCCAGGCCTTGTGCTTGGGCGGCAGATTGCACTTAATCGGATGTACATCTGCTATGGGCTCAAGCTTGGAGCTATTCGCGTGCTTAATATCAACACCGCACTTCGATCCTTGCTTCGAGGGCATACTCAGGTTTGAGTTTCAAAGAAAGTCTCTATTTTTGATTGGAAGTTGCTTATTTTTCTACTGGCTGTGGATGCATGACGCGTGGTTTAATTAGTTGGATTCTGGGTGACTCATGAAAGTGACTTTTATGCAAAAGCGCGTCTAAACTTTTAGAATTTGGGCTTGGTTTTATATTATTCAGCTGGAATATTCACTCTTTTATCAAGTGTGAGACATATCAAGCGTAAAGCAAATATTTGAAGCAACATCGCTGTGGTGGTTTTGGTACACAGATGAAAATGTGTATTTTATGCTCACACTTTTAAGTAGTTATTGATCTGAGTATTTGCAGAAGCAGTAGCTTTGGGAGAAACTTAAACGTTTACAAGTTTATGTTGAAATAGTTTTCACTGCTTGGGCTTTCTTTATTATGATGTGAAGTTTTCAGTATTGCGCCCATGGAGAATTCTTAATTCAAATATATTTAAATAATTTGTTGGAGACTAGCATTTTTTATGCTGTGTTATAGGGACGTCATCTCTCATCTCAGTGCAATGAAAGTGTATGAACGATTAAAAAAGTTACAATTGGTAGTGAAATGTTTTGTTCCTGGTTTTGTTTCATTCTTATCTTTGTTCGTTTCTTTGAGTATTGTGGAATTGAAAACTGCTGTAGCCTGTTGATGGTGGTGCATCTTCCAGAATTAATTTTGAGAATTCAAATTGGCTAAGAAGAGACAATGCGGATGAAACTAAAATATAATTTTATCAAATTACTTGATCGTAAATGGCAATGTATTTAAGTTAATTGGCGGCCAATTGCTGAAATTAATAGGAGTAAACTTAAAAGAAGATATGTGTCTGTAATTAAGGCACATCTTTTTGTTATTAGATTTACTTTTTCCCTGATTAAAATAATAGCCATGTTTGTTCTAATTTATGTTTTGGGTTATTCAGATTCTCCTGCTGTCAATTTTTGTAGATATACTGATTTTATGAAAAATTAGTTTCATTCAATTGGTAATTGAGTCTTTCGTTTGGGTTCATACTACTTCACAATGAAATTTTGTCAAATTGATGCTCTCATCAATTCTAAATTATCTTTTAGTACTTTGCATGCCATCATATTATAGCTCTATTAAGTACCCTTACTGAAGATAAGAAAAAAAGAATGGCTATTCTTTTGCTTTTTGTTTGTTAAAATTCAGTCCAGCGCGGCTTGTTGGTTGCATTGCTAAAATCTTCCATAGCTTACTGAAGTTTTTTGTCAGAAATTTCAAGGAACATGTACAACACCATGATATATTGACGGCACGAAGATATTAATTTGAAAAGATAAAAAAAAGTGTTTCAGCTCACGATAAACAAAGTTTGTTAGATTCTTTTATTTTATTTTATTTATTTTTTTCATTTGATATTTGTAATGTGTATTTAATTGTTTATTAGAGGCAAGATTTATCATAATGAGGATGCTCATTAGAGAGAGAGAAACTTATGCCATTTATGACTAGAGTAGTAATGTCTTTATTGCTAACACATGAAAATATACTGTAAGAAGTAAAGTGCAACGAATCCTCTTTTTTGTTTTTAATTTATCCCTTTTTTTGGTAAATTATTGTCTTTTTTTTTCCTAAGGATAGACAGAAGAGGCTGGCTTTCTCAACTCCAACTTCAATGAGATTCTTGCTCCACTACTTTGTGTTTAATATTGCTGATCTCTAGTTGGCAATAGAGAGGCCTTTGACAATAGATTCATATCCTTTTCGTGTAGCCATAGATTTGCATTCATAGAGGTTGTTTCGTGGTTTGAAGCCATCCATCATTGTAGGCTGCCCACCTGTCATGTCAATTTTTTTCTAGTGTTTTTCTTTAATAAACTGACCTGGCAAATCTAGGCATTATTATAATGTTGTCGTAGCAGTTATGAAATGTCAAACCTGCTGTCTCCAGGCAATTTTGAGCTTAGGGTTCGTGACATGCTTGTATTTCTTTCTCTTTTGTCTTTTTTTTTTCCTTATAGTTTAGTATGTTTTGTTCCTAATGCAGATGTTCACGGTCTTGTAATTTTTTTTTTGTTTAACATCGAGTTCTTGAAGTTCTTATGTTTTGCTTCTTATCTAATTTATTAAATGATTTTCAGAAAGTTACAGACATGGCTTTCTTTGCTGAAGATGTACCATTGTTGGCCAGGTTTTTAATCTTTACCGACATGTTTCTCATTTGTTCTCTTATTGTACACTAATATTCTTTCTTTTCCAGTGCAAGTATAGATGGTAGAATTTTTGTGTGGAAGATTAATGAGGAATTTGATGAGGATGGTAAGCCTCAGATAACTGGAAAAATTGTTTTAGCTATACAAATTATAGGTGCCGGAGAAGGAGAGCCTTATCATCCTCGAGTTTGTTGGCATCCTCATAAACAAGTAACTTCTCAAGTGTTTCTTTTCAGGAACTGCTGTCTAGCATTCCTTTTTGCGGTCTTTTCTGCACACCAAATTTCATTTATATTATTTTGTTGCTTTTGATAACTATTTTATAGGAAGTCTTAGTTGTTGGAGTTGGGAACTATCTGCTAAAAATTGATACAATAAAGGTTGGGAGAATTGGGCAGTTTTCTGCAGACGAACCTGTTAAATGCCCCATCGATAAGCTTATTGATGGAGTGCAGCATATTGGTAAACATGATGGAGAAATTACAGATATTTCCATGTCTCAGTGGATGACAACTCGTTTGGCTTCAGCATCAAAAGATGGAAAGGTGTGCATCTTTAAGTGCATGAGGCAGCTTATGGAAGGTTTAATTCTGTATTGTAACTCTATGTTTCAGGCATCGTTTAATGATGAATCCTAGCACTTGCCATGGTTAATAAGAAACATAAACTTATCTTTATAACTTTTTGATAAATTATGCCATATCTTTAGTAGGCTGAACTTGTTTGCCTTTTCTTTTCCTGACGATATTTCTGTTTTATGTTTTGGGTTCTGAAATATTTCATAGTTGCTGTTCATTTTGCAAGTTTTAAATTGTTGCATGCATGCAATTTTTTGTGATGTTAACTCATAAAGATTTAGTGAATGTTCCTTGACAAAAGTGGCTGATGATAAACTTGCATACACTAACACATACCTCTTCTAAAAAGGTTTACTTTTCTTTTGTGTTAGATATGTCACATAAATACTTCCTTTTATTGTACTCATTACTGAGCTGAAGCAGCATTTGTCAAATAATTATAATGAAAACTAGATTTCTGAATTTGTGGGATGTTTCATTCATCTTGAAAAGCCAAGCATGCTTGATGTAGCATTTCTATATATATATTTTTTGTAGCAGCACCATTCTCTATTTGGTCAATTCAGTCTTATTTTGGCTGCTTAATTTTTGGAGAACTTAATATGTACCAGTGTAGATTTGGGTGTAAATGTGCTATGAAAAGTGCTATATGCATTTGCGCCTGCCTTTCAGGGATATATGAACATTGTCTGCACTTGCACATTTCCATCTCTATGAGAGTATGCTCTTTTTTGTCGTATTAAACAAGTTATGACAACAATATTAAATAAAGCCTTAAGATTTGCCTGGAGTTATATAGTTTAGGTATGTGTAGATTCTGTTAATTATTGTTTTTTATAGTTATAATCAACTTCATAATTGTCTGGATTCATAGTAATTGAATTTCTCATGAATAGAAATGCAATAATTTGAATGGATGTTAAGTTTTTGATGTTTCAACTTTATTATGAAACAACTATAAAATGAGAGGCTTTCTTCCTTCTTTGAACTACTGTGAATAACCGATTAACGCGAGGCTAATATTTCTTCCACCTACTGATTTCCCAAGATACTATAATACAGTTTCTGCAGGGATGCTGTTTAGAGGGATTTTAGAGGGCACTATTCCAATGTATAGACGTCTTGTCAGTTTTTTTTCCTGAGTTATTTGTTGATGATATTTTATTCTCTTTTCTTTTTGTATGGTTGTGATCTCACACACGTACACAGATATAATGCTAAACTTTAATGGGTTCATGGGGCAGCACATCTGGAAAAAAAGATAACTACCTTCTAAAAAATGGTGGAAATACATAAGCATTGTGTGATCAGCACTTTGCTAGAATGTTGGTGGCAACATGCTTACTTTTGCCCATGTATAAATAATGTTTTAAAAGGAAAAATCAGGAATTCAGGCATTTTTTCTTTACAAGGCGTAAGCCTCAAAACAAAAAAAATTAAAAACTCATAAACTTAAAATTTATAAATGCCGATAGACTTCAGCACTTCACTTAATAACATGCATTTAGTATTCTCAAATCCCAAATATTTGAACATCAAACTTAGAAGTTAAATATGCCACAAGAATCAAGATCCATAGTGGTATCATCATCATTTTCATCTTCTTCAGAGGAAACATCATATGGAATAACTTTATCATCCTCTAGTTATGTGTTACATCTTCAAAATTTTAAATTTTCACATCTTTCGTTTTACTCTCTACATCAATCAACATTGAATTCAATATAATTTCAAATAAAATAATAAATGAGGAATACAACTAAGTAATCAATTATATCTTAATTATGAAATTACCTTTGGAATTTTTTTGAAGCTCCAACCCCACTTTACTTCTTTTTTTTTAAGTAATTGTGATGTAGAAGTTGCTCCAAGTTCAATCTTTTTTCTTTTTTTAGTGTTAACATTAATATCTTGATTGTCATCATCATTAAAGTATTTTTTTTTCATCTTCAAACTCAAATCTTTCATCATTCTTAGGCTTTATTCATTCATCATCAGACATAATATCATCAATAGTCAAATTCATCACCACCATTTATTTGTTCTTGTATTTTTAGTTGTCTATCTTTCAATTTTTTATTGAATATAACATAAACTAACTTGTTCATTCAATCTGTAGCCAATCGATTTATTCTTTCTATGCAGTTAGTTGAATATGCTCTAATTATACTCACAAACTGAAGTTAAACAAGACTAAGAAATTCCACTGCAAATACTTTGAGTTCAAGCATGTCATCTCTGAATTGGGCCCACCAACGATCTAGCATTAGATTAAGTGACAGTAACAATATTTATTAATATAATAATTTTATATATAAATGATAAACTCACAGATTTAAAATTATAGATGAATCAAATTTATCTGGTGAATGTGTCTTATATCATGCTTGAGCTTTTCTAAATTCAAACATTCCATTCTTCAAATGAAAATCTTCAAGTTGATCATTGACTTTAAATATAGTGAGACTGAAAGATAGTTATATACATGCATGCATATAAACCAGTCTTAACCCTTTTATCAAATGAACGTCTTTATCGTAATGAATTTGAGGATTTAAATAGTATGCAACATGAAAATAATTATGTAACTTATGCTTCTATTTTTCTTTGACGTTTTCTAATATTTCTTTATAAGCTTGTCCTCCTAAATTTTTTGCTTTGTTCATAGCTTCATAAATAAATTTCATAGCAGGAGCACTCTCACCATCAACCATTCGTAATATTTTCACTAAGGTCTTAGTCTTTAGAGCATAATTAACACTATGCCAAGATGAATCATCTCTCATAATAATTATTTTCACTTATTTTGCTTTTGATTTTTTGCCCAAGAACTTTTTACCCTTTTTTTATAAGCAAAAATAGTCTCCAAAGGTTGTCATAGCTCTTTAAATTCTTACAAAGTCAAATATCTTATCGTAAATCTTGTAACTACTAGTCGAATAATCTCTTTTTATGTGGATTTCCTAATGAAGCTTAATATCCAAAAATAATTATAATTAATTTTTCTTTTTGTTTTTGCTTTAAGCAAAATAAATTTATGCTCTGTCAATTGTCCTAACCTTTAAAGATTATATCAAGATAAGAGTAGCATGTGGAGTCCGATAAATATGCTTCATTTTCTCCATTTAACATCTTCCGTGCAGTTTTATAGACACTTGCATTATCTGTAATAATTTGAACAACTAAACTCTACCCAACTTCTTCAATGATCTCATCAAATATTTTAAATTTATTTGAGTTTCATTTACAAAGGTTGACACATCAACATATTGTAAAAATAATGTTCCATAAGAGTTGTTGTAAGAAAATTTATAATACTTTATTGTCTAATATCTGATTGCCCATCTGACATTATTGTAACTTATGTTTGAACTCATGTCTTCTTCACTTAATCAATCCTTTTTGTTGTTGTTCTATTCTACCCATCCAACATTCAAGTTCTTAACTCATACATTGACGCGGGGCTCGAGAGAGGATTGACAGGTCCTCATGGGAGGGGGACTGCCGCTCCCTCTCTCCTCTCCCCTCTTTTCTTTTTTCCCTCTCACCTTTTATTTCTCTCCCCATCACCTTTCCCTTTTAGGCACTTTCTAAATTTAAATTATTTTCTTAAATTATGAGATCTGATTTTATTCTCTCTTCTTATTTATAAAGCCTTTTTCTAAAATATGAAATCTGATTTTTATTCTCCTTTCTGATTTTTAAAAGCCATTCCTAAAATCTAAAATCTACAAAGCCTTTTTCTAGTTTAGGTCTCTTTATAAATAGGAGAGGTTGTGCTTAGAGTTAGGGGCTGGCTTTTATGAAAAATTGAATTCGGTTTTGTTTGAGTGTTTTCTCTCTTGAGGGCTGTATATGCTGTTAAGGTAGTGCTCCGACTGTCCCTTGTTCGAGGTGGTGATCGTCTTCATTGGTACGGGTGGTACTCCGGCTGTAGACCGACTTCACCGAGATATTTTTCTCTCTATCTATTCTCCCCGTTGCTATCAACCGCTTCACCAGCTCCCAAAGCGGACAACACTGTTTCTGCTGAGACTGTTTGTAGCCTTTTAGCCTGTCACTGTTCATTGGACTTCCTCCCTACATCTCCTTGCAGGCTACAACCCCTGCCGTCCATCACGCGCATCAACAACAGCCTTCCGACAACCTTTACTTGTTGTTGATCTTCCTCCTCCAGAAAGTTGCGCCTCCTTGCAGCTTCCTAAAAGCTGCAACCCCCGCTGCCCCTATCCCGCATCAACAATTGCCTTCCTTCCACCTCTACCTGCTGCTCATCTATCTCCTCCAGCAGGCTGCACCTTCTTACTGCAGCAGGCCGCAGCCACAGTTGCCCTTCGAAGCTCCCTCCCACAGCCGTTCGACACCCCTACCATCGTTGATTTGCCTCCCTTCCCTTCCACAACAGCAAGACACATCTTCGGCCTTCACCACAGCCGCCTACCTTGCACTATTGCGCGGGCTTCCTCCTCATCATGCTTGTTGCTTCTTCTTTTATCATTTTTTTTTGTAATCCTTTGTTTTATGTTTTTGCTTTGTGTGTTGTCCTTTCTTTGATTCTTCACTGTAACCTTCGTTTAAGTTATTAAAAAAATTGTGTCATGCATTATGTTTTAGTAAACTCCGGTATCATTTGGTATTAGAGCTAGCCCAACCCTAGTCTTACCATGCTAGGGTTTCTAGCATCCGCCTTTACCCAATGCACCACACCAAATTTTTTTTCTTTCGTTCGTTTATTTTTTTTCTCTTCTTTCTTTTTTTCCTTCTTTTCTTTCGTTCCACAAATCCCAAACCATCAAACATGCCGCCAAGAAGAAATATGCTACTTCCTTCGACCAAAACCAAGAGAGTCGAAGGGGAGAGAGAAAAGAGGATCTGAATCCCTTCCATAGGGATAATTTTAGGGATGAAGATAGGTCACAGCATTTCAGAGCCTAATTTTTTAGGAGGCCTAAAGAGTGATACCTATGTCCCTTCCACAGGGAAACTTTCCAAGAAGCTGAGGAGGTTAGTGAGGAGCAAGAAGCTGAGGAATTGGGTGATGAGCATCAGCTACAGTGGCTTTGCCACAACATTTTTCACTCCCTTTGCACAGTGAACGAAAAGGTATGCAGTCTTATCATCGACCGGGGTAGCAACAAGAATGTGGAATCAATCCAGATGGTAGAGAAATTAGAACTAAGGACTCAAAGACATTCCCAGCCATATTCACTAACGTGGTTGAGAAGAAAAACAGGATCAACATCAACCGACAATTTTTGGGAGAGTTTTCAATAGGGAGTTAACTTCATGACCTTGTATGGTGTGATATGGTCCCCATGGATATTTGCTACATTATGCTAGGGAGATTGTGGTAATTTGAACAGAAGATTCAACCGATGGATTCAGAAACACATATTCCTTCACCAAGGACGACATTCTACTACCCTCGATAGAGCTTGAAGAGACAAAAGCCCTCACCAACAGAGTAGCGGGACCGGTCTTAGTGACAATCGATTCTCCGCCACCATAGCCACCACTATGCCGAAGATTTCAGTCCTAGGAGATTAGATTGAGATAGAGGTACACTCGCGTGTGTTTGTGAGAAATACAATCGACAATGGGATCCAAATGCTACCATGATTAAAAGCAAGAGACTGGAAGATTCGACAGATGAGGTCGAAACTCCCCTACCTGGGAGACTGAAGCAAGGCTCAGGAGAGGACCGACTGGTTCTCAAGGGAGGGGGGCTGCCGCCCCCTCCCTCCACTTTCCTTTTTGCCCTACTTTCCTTTTCTTACATTTCGTTTTTGTTACCCATCTCCTTTTCCTCCTAATCACTTTCTAAATTAAAATCCTTTTTCCTAAAATATGACATCTTCTTTTATTCTCACTTCTCTTTTTTTGAAATAGAAATGTGAATTTTTATCTCCTTCCAATTTTGAAATGCTTTTCCTAAAATCTGAAATATGCTTTTTAGTGTCCTTATTTTAAATGTTTCCTAAAATATGTTACGTCTCTTTATAAATAGGAGAGGTTGTGCTGAGAGTTAGGGGCTGGTTTTTATGAAATTATAAATTCAGTTATATCAGAGTGTTTTCTCTCTTGAGGGTTGTATCCGATGTCAAGGTAGTGCTCTGGCCGTCCCTTGTCCGATGTGGTGATCGTCTACGGATCCGGATGTTGCTCCGACTGCAGATCGACCCTGCCGAGATATTTATCTTTTCGTCCATCCTCTCGGCTGTTATCAACCACTTCTCCAGCTTCTACAACGGACCCCCTCCGCTTCTGCCGTCTCCCCACGACCGTCGACAGCCTTTTAGCCTGCCACGATTCGCCAAACTTCCTCCATACGGCTCTTGCAGACTGCAACCCCCGTTGTCCCTCTCCCGCATCTACAACAACCTTCTGACTACCTCTACTTGTTGCTCATCTCCCTCCTGGAGAAGGTCTCGTCTCCTTTCTGTAACTTCCTGCATGCTGGAGCCCCCGCTGCCCCGCTCCCTCATCAACAATTGCCTTCCGACCACCTCTACCTACTGCTCTTCTACTTCCTCCAACAGGCCGCGCCTCATTCCTACAGCTTCTCTGCAGGCCGCAGCCACAGTTGCCCTTCCAAGCTCTCTCCCACTCCCTACCATCGGTGATTTGCTGCCCTTCCCTTCCACAACAACAAGTCATCTCTCCGATCTTCACCGCAGGCCCCTACCTTGCACCACTGCTTAGGCTTCCTCCTTGTTAAGCTTGTTGCTTCATCTTTTATCGAGTCTTTATTTGTAATTATTTGTTTTATGTTTTTGCTTTCTGTGTTGTTTTTCTTTCTTTGAGTCTTCACAGTAAACTTTGTTTAAGTCATTAATAAAATTATGTCTTACGTCATGGTTTGGGTAAATTCTGATATCATACATACTAGGAAGATTCAATTTTCACTAATGATTCCCTAACAGAGCGAATTTTATTCTCATCAAAACATCTTGCAATATTTAAACACTCTCTATTTCTATATTCTTTTGCAGAGCTAAAGGAGGAATTGGTTGAGTTGATATTCTCATTTTCAACTATATCCACTACAACTCTATCCTTTGGTCCTTGATTTCATCTATCAGAAGAATGCAAATAACTTCCACTACTAAAATTGTAAAATTGAGAACCTAAATAATAACTATTCCCAATCAACTCTATATTTCTTTGTTCCGTTTTTTTTTATTACAAGAAAGAAATGTGAGAAAAACAAATAACATATCCTTTTTTTGCGTGCAAGCCTAGTGATCTATAAGTCACTTCACACCACCAGTAATTCGCTTATCACAAAATTTACATTTCAAATAAACACATTCTTTTTTATACCTTCTCTTGCCGCTTCAACTTGAGCCTCATATTTCCAAGCTAGGTCACCCATTTTAATTAATAAAAAGAATGAAAAATTCAAATAACATTACAGTTGCACAAAATAAAATTACTAAACTCAAATAACTTGCTCCAAAATAAAATTAAAAGACAAAATATGTTTCGAAAAATAAAAAAAATGCATCCTCCATTTCACAAAATAATAAACAAAAAACAAAACTAAATAAATAGAAAGAGTCAAAGGCCAATTACATGCATACCATGCAGTTCTTATATATTTAGTATTTACCTATCTAGTACCTAAACAATTATATTTGCATGCAAATCTAGAATCTTCTCCATTTTATTAGCATAACCTAAATCCTACATACAAACTCAAGCACAAACTCCAACAACACCACAAATACAATTTGCATTTATTTTAAATTATTAATATTGTTTGTTCCCTACTCATTATTTATGCTTTGTAAGTTACAAGCTTGCAATTATTTTCGCACCCGTAAAATCACCTCTGTTTCCCAACTATGATGCTAATGGAATGGATTCCTATATTGGGCTTAAGTTGTAAAACTTAGTGGGTTTCCTGATTGAAAAGCTACACTCTAGACGATGCTCAAAATCGAAACCAATGAAGTTCGTCGAAGCTTGAAACAAGGACGTTGTTGATGCTCAAAGCAGGAACACTTGTTGACGCTCAAGTGAACGCTCAAAGCTGATGCTGCGTTTGGGACTGCAAAACCTAATAATGGTCGTCTATCGCAGGTAATTTAAGTTATCTATACCTGAGGCGTGCCACAAACAACTTGAGGCAAAATGCCTCTAGGGATACACCTTGAATAAAAAGACATAAGCCTCACCTGAACGCTCGAGGCTTAAGCCTTGAGGCTACTGTTTAGGTCCTCGAGCAATCTTTTAAACGGTGCGTATAAAAAAGAGCTGGCAAAAGGATACCTTCATCTGTTAAAAGTAATATCTGGATTCTTACATTCATGTTGTTTAATTCACAAATAACAAGAGAAAGATCAATTTACTTTGGCTCATAATCTTTACGTGCTTCTCGAAGAAGATACATTTAACTTAAGTTAAAATAATGGATGCGGATGAGACAATAAAAGAATTGTTTTTTTTTTCTTAAACACAATCCATTATTTGTATGTAAATGTCTAACATAATGTCCAAAAGAGAACTGTGACCATATGTTTATTCTCTTACTTCTTTGTTGCATATTAATACTTTTTCAAAAAATCAATATACTCATTAAATTCTTGGTACTTGTGCTTATCGTGTGCTGAATGTTTCTTTGTTTTGGAAAAAATATACGGGAAGGAATAAAAGAAGAGGCAATATCTATCCTGATATTAATCTGAACTATCCTTGAATCTTGAATTGTTCACATCACCTAGTCTTCCTTTTATTCGGAAAAAAACTTTTACAAAGCGTTTGGTTTTACCATCATTATAATGCTGTAGACATGCTCCGTGATATATATGGTATTTGTGCTCATTAAACGGTTTGAACGTCTCCACTTTTTTATAAGAAGATATTTTCCAGTCAACATAAAATTAGTTTCATATTAATTATAGCTTTTATTCTTTGAAAGCTTTGCAAAGAAAATAATGTCCTTTTGTGGATCGTTATACATTCTGGGCAGCATGTTTTAAACAGTTGGATGAGCCACATTATGCATTTTCCAGAGATACTGATATTTGGTGGATATTTCATATAATTTTCAATAGGCATTGTTCTTTTTGAGGTCTGTGTGAGGGAGAGCGACATCTGTTAAATTCAGCACGATTCTTTTCATAAAATGGCTTTATTTTTTAAATTGTAATTACAACCATCATCAATCATAGGCAAACCTACTGGGATCTTCTAATTCACTGTGCAAGTTTTACTTGAGAGCATTTTATTATACTATCTTTTTAATAGTATCATTGAATGCTAAGTTATTTTTATTTTATTGGTTTGGTATGAATTCTATGCATGTTGCAAAAAGCTAATTTTTTAAGAACTCATGCAGTTTATATAGAACTTGTTTTTTCATTAGCTATTCTGGCATGTTGTTTGTATTTTTATTTACATTTTATTTTAGTGTCTGTTTAATTGGCTGCAAAATGAGGTGCAAGTAAAAGGAATTCAGATTGTGATATTTTAGAATGTTTAGTGCAAAGTTACTCTATGCACCTCACACCAAATCCCTTTTTAGGTAATTTTTTTAAATGCTCTTGCAAAATAAATTCAGACAAAAACATTTCAATTTACTTCATAGGCTTGGTTTGCAAAGCAAAGGCTTTTTTTAACCCGATCATCTCCTAAGAGCATGAGAATGATTTTAGTGTGTTTACATAATGTTTTGAATTTTTTTGTGATTTTCTGAATTGTTTTGAATCTTTAATGGATTTTTTATGTTCTCTATCATATGACAGATAAAAATTTGGGAAGATCGCAAGGTGATGCCCATTGCCATTCTAACTCCACATGACAACCAACCTGTTAGCTCAGTTGCCTTTATGACATCGCCTGAACGCCCTGATCACATTATTCTTGTAACTGCGGTATGAATGCTTACATATACTTGATTGATCCCCTTATATGTAGGCATGCATATTTTTTGACTATTTCAACCCTTCATATGACTTGCTGGATGGAGTAAGATATTTTTTCAGAGTTTTTCTCTAAAATCCACTGTTAGAATTTTATACTCATTTTTATAAACTTTTTTTTTTTGTTGTCTTAGTCAATCATAATCTAATTGGAAAGTGGTGTGAGATCAAATCATCGTTGCAAGCCATTGTGAGTTGAAGCTTGGGTGGTCTTTTCATGCCCTGCTTTACATTATGTAGGGCAACAATCTGCAGTGGGCCTGATCTTTAATCTTCTTGTTTATGTCATGTCAAAATCTTTCTCCTTACCTCTTCCCTCATAAGCTTACTATTCTTTGTTACTACCTTAATACATAAAATTCTTGTTTTGAAGTAGCAATTTTACCCTTCAAATAAAACTAGTTATTTTAAAAGCTTGAAGGTGATATGGTTGTCCACGATGATAGCCACCATAATAGGCACACATCTGAATGGATTGGAATACTAAATGAAAAAAAGCTATACTGCTTATAAATTTATTTAGTTCTTATGAATATTTTTGAAGAATATTAAATGATAATCATCATATTAAATTTTGTTGGGCAAAAAAGATCAATTTTAAATTACGAAGCATTTTAAATTCAAAAATTTTATTAAATAGGTTATTTTAAAAAGTAAACTAATGTTTTAAGTATATATAACCTAGCGTAATCTAATTTTCACTAAAATTTATTTCATCTTTATCATCATCTATGTTTTTTTTTTAGTTATTGAATTTTATGCCTCTTCCTATTTTTCTTAAACTCGTCTTTTTTATTTTCAAATTCTTCTATTCTTGAACGTAGTTTCTTGGACTTCTATCTATCAACTTGTTTCTACGAAAATTGCTTATTTCTCCGAAACTTGATACTTTTTTTTTGTACATTCATATCAAGTTACCAATATGTGAACTTATTCGTAATTCAAGAAATAGTGCTCTACCCATGCTTGGCACTAGGGCTGTAAACGAGCCGAGGTTGAGCGAGCTCAGGCTTGGCTCGTGTTCGGCTCGTTCGAAATTAGCTCGGCTCGTGTTCGGCTCGTGTTCGAAATGGCTCGTGAAAGGTGTGTTCGTGTTCGGCTCGAATTAAATATTCTCGTTCGTGTTCGGCTCGTGTTCGGCTCGAAATCGGCTCGTTAAAATTAATTGGAAAAATATATGTCAGCACGGATTCGAACCCAGACCAGAATGAATGGAAACGAAGCATAACCACGCTACTACACAAGCGAGTTATGATTTAAACTTAAATATAAATATATATAATATATTAATATATAATAATATATATAATAAATTATTATATAAATAATTATATGATTATTTTTTATTTCGAGCCAATTCGAGCCGAACACGAGCGAACAAACAGATTGTTTGTGTTCGGCTCGTTAACATTTCGAGCTTAAAAATTTGTTCGTGTTCGGCTCGTTAGGCTTAACGAACGAGCCGAACACGAGCTACTTAACGAGCCGAACACGAGCTGTTCGCGAACAACGAGCCAAATTGCCAGCCCTACTTGGCACCTTAAGCCAAGAGTTTTGATTGGGCAGGCATCCTTCAATAATGGCTTCCCTTCGAAGATTTGTGAGGCGATATAGCTTCATTTGGTAAGTATTGAACTTGTCTTTAAAAGCATTAAATTAGGCAAATCAAATTTGAATTCTTTCATTTTAATTGTACTTTGTGTGAATGCACAAATATGAAATGCATATAGTGCGGAGATTACGATATATTTCTCATAAAAATTAGATTGAGAAGCGAGTAGAGTACAAGATAGGAGATTGAATGGTTGAATTTCATTTTTCAAGTTCTATGTAAAAAATAAGATGAGAACATGGATGGTTGAATTTCATTTTTTGAAATCTACGTAAAAATAAGATGAGAGTTTGTGCAATAATGCGGTAAAAAATAACTGTCGAGGAAAGAAATAAATCTTGGAATTGGTCATTAATTTTGAAATTCTGAATTAACCATACAACATAAATGAAATGATGCGTCTGAATTTTTGGATTGCTATAGATGAAAAACTATATTGTGTAGATATATAAGTTGTTGTGGATAGATAGTTGTTATGTTATTGCGTTGTTCATGGTAAGTTGTTGGTAAAAAAATCAAGATTATTTCCACAATGCCCCTCAAGCTGGGTTTTATTTGCTGATCATGCAGACCTTGTTGATTAGCTTATCAATAGCCGAAAATTATTTTGGGTGAAATTTCTGTGAGGATATTTGTAGCTTGAGAGTTTGTCGGAATATAATTTAGGATAGTTTAATTTTATTTTATTTTTTGAGATGAGCCTGCCAATCTTAAGCTTATAGTCTCATCATGATGGACATGATTTTTTGTGATACTTGTAACATTCTAGTTGTCAGTTTTTTTTTTTCTCACTTTATAGTTTAGTTCTTTCAACAATTTTTTTAACCATATACCTTCATAATACTAAGTGCCACTATACTATATTTAACTTCAACACTGCTTTTTGAAGCCACAAATTGTTTTATGGTTATTCATGTGCTTACCATTTCCCTTTGCATAAATATAATAACTCGAGGAGAATTATTGATCTGATTTAATTCCAACTCAATCAACACTTGTAAAAAATTTAATGTACTTATTGTGTGACTTTTTGTCTAATAGGTATTTTCTTACTATCATTTTAAGACATGTTGAATGTTGTTAACATCTTCCTTGTGGGCTTCAATAAGTTTGTTCATGTATTGGCTTACAACACAGACAAGAAACCAAACATCAAGATTGGTGAGAAGGAGCTTGATGAATTTTGCTCATAAGGTCTTGGTATCTACATATACCAATGATGATTCGAATTTTTTTTGTGGGTCTATCAAAATTTCTGCATGCTTACAATCCCAACATTCATACTTGTTAAGTAGATCAAGAATATGCCTCGATTTGAAAATAACAACACCTTTCTTTTGATCATGCTACTTCTTCTTGCTGCCTCCAACTCCACTGCCAAGAAGTCTTCAAGCTGCGCCCGGTGTTTTACTCCTGTGATATGTGTGAACCACGCTAATGGCCTCGGGACTTTCTTACGCTGCCGCCCTTGCTGGTGATAACCCTGCCAAATTCTCCAATGCTATAGTGGTTTACAAACGCAGCTCCCTTTTCCACCTCGCAGATGGTCCGATATTTCCACACATATACTATGATTCTGTTGCAGGACATGGAGATTGCAATCTCATCAAAAAAGTAGGGAAAAAGACGGGCAAACCAACATCATTCTTCTTTGACGTTGAAATTTCATCTCTTGCAGAAAAATACAAATTTACACTAGTTGGCAAGTTCCAATTAGGTCACCCTATCATTGAGATTATCATGAAGGTTTTTGAAGATTTCAAACTAGTTAGGGATTGGCAGGTGGGCATCTCGACGGAAGACATGTTATGATACAACCGAGCATGGAGGAAAACTACACAAGGATTTTCTCAAAGAAATTTATGACAATTGAGAACAAACCTATGAAATTGCTCAAATGGACCCTTGATTTTGATCTCAGTCAAGAACCCCCCATTGTGCCTATCTGGTTCTCATTACCTGAACTCAGGCTTCAATTCTTTGACTAACCTATCGTATATGCAATTGGGACTATCTTGGGAAAACCTATGCAGGTAGACACACCTACAGTTCATTTCTCAAGGTCTTCTATTGCAAGGATTTTGATTGAAAGGGATATTAACTTGGCTCTGTTCACAATGGTTATTGACAAAAAATCTTTATGGAACAAAAGCCTCACAATTGCAAACACTGCAAGATGTTTGGACACCCGCAGGAGAAATGTTTCAGATTGCACAAACAGTTGAGAACCAATAGTTAAAAGCAGGAACTCCCAACGTCTCTGGACACAGTGGCTCCACCTGAGGAGGAATTCACTACAAGACAGGAATTAGTATCTGATGCAATTGCTCTTTCCTCCTAACATACTACAAGAGATAATGTTCATATTGTAAATCAGGATAGCCCCGTAGCTCCTCTTCAGGAAGCATCAGGTGCAGAGGTGACATTACACACTGAACCTATCGCTGTTGCAACGGCTGACTTTCCTTCTACTGCGATTCTATTATCTAATCAGACCGAGGATTGCATCAGCTAATCTTCAGATGAAGAATGACAGGTTTACACTTCTCGGCGGAAGAAGAAGGAGGCTAAGGGCATACTCTAGCTTGGAAACTTAATTGATGACACTTTGGTTACTCCTGACAATGGCACGACACGTCAAAATTTGTTATCTGGCTCCGCTCCTAAAACTAGAGGAAGGCAGGACAAAACTGCTCCGTCCTTAGCTACTTGTTTTCTGCATGTTTTAAATTTTTTTTTGAGTTTATCTGTATCCTATACTGTTTGGGATATTACTATACGGTTGTATCGAATGGGTAGGGTGCCTCTATTGTCCCTCTCATACACTTTTTATGTGTCTCTTCTATTTCAATAAAATTAGTCCTTTGGACTTTTCTCAAAAAAAAAAAAAAAAGAAAAGAAAATTTATTAGATTTTCTAAGTTTTTTTCCTCAAATTCTCTGCTTAGAATACCTTTTTAATCTTTTTAACTCTTCTGCAAAGCCATTTTTCAATATAACATCACTTACATAGATGATATGAACCATCCATTTTCTTTAGCTGAGCTCTTCTTAATGAGATTGTGATTTGACATTGTTTATATCCACACATTTAATATATTTGGGTAATTTGTTAAACAAGCACTTGCTATGACTGTTCTGCGGTCATATAAAGCTTTTCTGAGTATGCTTATTGATGTTTATGCAATTTTTTAATCCTTTTGAGATCTTTATTTATACTTCCTCAAACTATCTTTTAAGAAAGTCTCATTAATATTAAGTTGATATAGAGGCTAATCCAAATTTGTCACAAGAGAGATTAGAAGTCTAATTGTGTTGAGCTTGGCAACTAGAGAGAGTCACTTCTTTGTTTGTGTCATATGATTCGTTCATTATGATCTTCACTAACCCTTGGGCTTTGAGAGTTTCATGAATTTAATATGGAATTGTATTTTATCAAGAGAAGCTGTGAAAGCATGAACTCTTTGTTATGTCTTAAAGCTTAGATTGGGTATCTGGTGCATGATCATACCTTTTTTTTTCTTACGACTATAGGATATTGAAGATTAATATCTATGGTTTTATTCTCGTTAGTTTTTATTTCGTTTTTGAACCAAGTTTGGGTTCTTGGGAGTGTTTCATCGGTTCTTGAACAAAATCTGGGTTCTTGGGAGTGCTGAAGATATTTTGTTTGCTCTTCTTTTTTGTTTTTTTCCTCCTAGTGTAGACATAGATCTTATTTTTCATTGGTTGGGTGTATTGATGAGGCTTAAGTATGCAGAATGAGGGGCAATGAGAAATATTTATCGTCTATAGGTTTTATCAGAGATGATGGTTGATAATAAATGAGTTCCATACTAGAGATTTTTTGACTCAGCAAAAAATGTTGAAAATACTTGGCTAAATAAATAGACAATATTGGATTGCATCTAGAATCATAAAATGCTGCTTGTACTAAACACAAATATGAAACACATTGTTACAAGCAATTTTAAATAGTTGGAGTGATTTATTTAATTTCTTCCATGTTAATCTTAGTTGCTTATAAATCCTCAAAGGAGGTGCAACTTCTAATTGATTCTGGCATGGAACTAAATACATCATGTAGAGCTGGCTAATTCAAGATTTCCAGCAACTGATATTTATTGATCCCGTTTCTGTGTTGTTAATCTCAACCCAAATCCTGATTTAAAGAGGATTTCACAGAAATTTGGTTTTACTCAGCCATCTAAACGTTCTGAGCTTCCAAGTCTCAGTAGTTGGTTTTGAAGCTCTAGATAGGTGGAAATTCCACTCACTTAAGAGGCAAATCAAGTAGCTAGGTGATCATACATTTCACATACAAAGAAAACAAATAACAGATAAGAGACATGATAATAGAGAATTACCGGAGTTAACCCAAATCTAAAACGAAAATATTATTGCTGAAATTCAAATAGGTTACAATGTCAAATCTCCAAAAATAAAAACTAGATGACCACATATATAAGACATACCCAATGACGAAGGGTAAAAGGCGGTGCACACCGGCCGGACAGCAAGTTGGATGGTGGATTGGACGGCTGCAACATTCGCGGGAAGTTGGGTTAGGGATAGGCTAGTGGCTGGTTATAACAGTTTGAATGGTGGAGTGGGAGGGGGGCTAAGGCAGCAATTGTATGGTGGAGTTGGCTGTGGTTTTTTGATGAACGGCTGCAGCATTCGCAGGAAAGGTGGCTAGGAATTGGCTGGTGGCCGGTTATAGCAGGTTGAATGGTGGACTGGGAGGGGGATAATGCAGCAGGTGGGGTTGTATGGTGGAGAGTGGGCTAAGGCAGCAATTGTATGGTGGAGTTGGTCTTAGTGTGGAATGTGGTGAATAAAAAAAAAAACAATTGTTCCTGCTCAACCTTCTACCTCTCGCCTACAAATTTCGCAAATCGTTGCTCCCGCCTTCCGCGAAGCGAAGTATCGTTTCGTCACTCTTCTATTTCCTCAAATCGCAGCACCTGGCCTCCTAAAAAAATTTCGCGAACTCTTCTCCATCCAAGCCAATAGAAGCTTCTTCACGGACCAAACAAAAGGCAGAAGAAGAGCAAGGTGGTATCGCAAAAAGGAAAGGCTTCACTTTCTCATTTCTGTTTCTTACTTCTTTGGCTGTTGCTCTATCGACTAGAGAGGTACAGATAAATCTTTGTGTCTGCTTTTTTGTGCGATTTTTCTCGTTCTATTGTTCTCTTCGTCGTCGATTATTCTATTTTATATATATACCACAACAACTGGTATCAAAGCTTTGTTCAGATCTGAGGAAAGACGATGACTGTAGATAAAGTGAAGGTTTCAGGAATCGAGAAATTTGATGACACGAATTTTGGTTACTGGAGGGTCTGAAATAGAGGACTACTTCTATGGGAAAAAACATCTTCCGTTATTGGGGAAAAGATCGGAAATGATGGATGTGGCTGAATGAAATTTGTTGGATCGACAAGTTCTGGGGGTTATTCAATTAACTCTATCGAGGTCCGTTACACACAATGTCGTCAAGGATTATTGCAGATCTCATGGAAGCCTTCCAGGTATGTATGAAAGCCGTCGACGAATAACAAGGTATATCTGATGAAAACGTTATTCAATTTGAAGATGGAGGAAGAAACATTTGTTGTACAACACTTGAATGATTTTAATACTATCACAAATCAATTATCACCTTTGAAAATTGAATTTAATGATGAGATATGTGCACTGATCTTGTTGGCTTTATTGCCAAATAGCTGAGAAACAATGAGGATGGTTGTTAGCAATTCTGCAGGTAAATCTAAACTGAAATATAATATTCGTGATTTGCGCAGTAAAGTTTCTAGCAAGATCTCAGGTTCGAGTTCGACACTGTGTTGATTTGAGAGGGAGATTACAGAACAGGAACTCAAATAGAGGAAGTTCAAAATCAAAGCACAGAAGCAGGAGCAAGTCAAGGTCTGGTAAACAAGTAGCTTGCTGGTATTGTGGCAAAACTTGCCACATAAAGAGAAACTGCAGAAATCCCAAGAAGATAAAAAATGATGGCGCAAATGTGATAACTGAACAGTTAATAATTCTGTTGATAACTGGATACTGGTTCAAGGGCTTCTTTCCATACAACTTTCTATCGGGAATTAATATGGAATTACGTTGCAGATGACTTTGGGAAAGTATATATGGCGGATGGAGCTTTGAATGTGGTAGGAATTGGAGACTTGACATTTCACTTCCTAACAAAAACAAGTGGACTCTTCAAAAGGTCAGACACATTCCTGAAATAAAGAAAAATCTCATTTTTGTTGTGCAACTTGATGAGTGTGGACATTCATTAGTATTCTCAGATAGCACCTGGAAGGTTACTAAAGGAGCACTAGTACTAGCTCGGGGCAAGAAAACAGATACACTGTATATGACTGCTGGTTTATTTAACAGTGTTGATACTACTGTTGCAGAGAGCATAGCAGAATTGTGGCATTACAAACTTAGTCACATGAGCAAGGGGTTTGAAAGAACTTCAGTCCAGAGGCAAACTACCATAATTGAAGTCAGTTGATCTCAGCATATGTGAGAGTTGCATTATGGGGAAACAGATGAAGATCAGCTTCTTGAAAAGAGGCAGGAAAGCTGGATCTAGTACACAGATGTGTGGGGACCTCCAGTGGCATCTCTTGGAGTCTCTCGTAACTGCATCACATTCATTGATGATCACAACATAAATGTATGAGTTTTATTTCTTGAAGCATAAATTTGATGTATTTAATGTGTTCAAGACTTGGAAGATTATTATTGTGACAGACATGCTTGAAGATGAAATGTCTGAGGTCTGATAATGGTGGCGATTACATTGATGGTGGGTTCAAGGAGTATTGTGCATATCAGGGCATCAGAATGGAGAAGACCGTTGTTATAGGGACACCGTAACAAAATGGTGTTGCAGAGCGCATGAACAGTACTATTAATGAGCAAGTTAGAAGCATGAGATTGCATGCCAGACTACCACATACTTTCTGGGCAGAAGTGGTCAGTACTGCAATTTATTTGGTCAACAGAGGGTCATCCGTTCCATTAAATTGTGAATTACCTGAGGAGGTCTGAGTGAGAAATATGTTAAATTTTCTCACCTTAAATTTTTTGGTTGACTTTGATATGTTCTCATTATAATCCTGATCCTCGTAGTAAACTTGAGGCTAAGTCAAAGAAATGTTATTTCATTGGCTATGGGATGATCAAAACTAGAAATCATAAAGAGCAAAAACGTGATTTTCTATGAGAAGATTATGTACAAGGACAAGTCCAATACAATTTCTGAAACAACACTGCATGAATTTGAGTTGGTAAGGTTTAATGATTTAACAGAGGTCACAGTGCAAGACAGAGATGCAGGTGACGAGGAGAGTGGGTCCGTGACACCCATTCCTATTTTCCGCAGTCAATTTCAGAGCCTTCCACCCCCACATCTACAGTTCACAAGTCAGAAAAGACTAGACGTTCTCCACAGCATGACTCCTAAACTTTGAACTATATTCTGTTGATAGATGACGAAGAACCTCAGAGTTATGAAAAAACATTGCAAGATAAAAATTTGAGCAAGTGGGAGCTTGCCATGAAGGTGATATGAATTCTCTGTTAGAAAATCAAACATGAGAGTTGACAGATTTTCCATTAGAAAAAAATGCATTACATAACAAGTAGGTGTACCAGGTGAAGACTGAACATAATGACAGTAAGAGGTACAAGGCTTTCAACAGAAGCATTGTATTGATTATTCCGAGATATTTTCTTCTGTGTTGAAGCTCACAACCATCATAATGATACTGTCTATGGTGGCTACTGAAGATCTCTTCCTTGAGCAGTTAGATGTAAAGACAATCTTTCTTCATGGAAGACATCTACATGCACCAACCTGAAGTGTTCGTGGTACATGGAAAGGAAGAGTTAGTTTGTAGACTGAAGAAGTTTGATAATTTATGCATGATGCGGGTATAACAGATGTCAGGCCGATCATTGCTATTATGTTAGATATTTTAACAATTTTTATATTATCCTATTGTTATATGTGGTTGACATGCTTATTACAGGAGCTAGTATTGATGAGATTAATAATCTGAAGGAGTAGATGTCAGAGCACTTTGTAATGAATGATTTGGGAGCTGCGAAGCAAATACTCGGCATGAGAATTGCCAGAGATAGAGTCAGAGACATATGAGACTCTCAGACTGAGTATGTGAAAAAAGTACTTAGCATGTTCAATATGGATAAATTGAACCAGGTTAAGACACGCCTCGGCGATCACTCGGACTCAACAAGAATCGGTCACCCAGTCGGAGGAGAAACGCGACCACATGAGTAAGGTTCTTACGCTTCAACTATTGGTTCGACTTATGTATGCTTATGACTTGCACCAGATCAGATAGTGCCCATGCAGTGGGAGTTGTTAGCAAATACATGAGTAATTTTGGAAAAGAACATTGGGAAACTGTGAAGTGGATCTTAAAGTACCTAAGAGACTCTTCTGAAACTTGCTTGCGTTATTCAGGAAAGAGTTCAGAGGTAAAGAGTTATGTTGATGCTGATCTAGCTGGAGATATTGATACTAGAAGAAGTACTATAGCCCATGAGAATTGCCAGAGATAGAGTCGGAGACATATGAGACTCTCAGACTGAGTATGTGAAAAAAGTACTTAGCATGTTCAATATGGATAAATTCAAACCAGTTGGCACACCCTTGGGCAGTCACTTCAGACTCAACAAGAATCAGTCACCCAAGTCAGAGGAGAAACGCGACCACATGAGTAAGGTTTCTTACGCTTCAACTATTGGTTCACTTATGTATGCTATGACTTGCACCAGATCAGATAGTGCCCATGCAGTGGGAGTTGTTAGCAAATACATGAGTAATTTTGGAAAAGAACATTGGGAAACTGTGAAGTGGATCTTAAAGTACCTAAGAGACTCTTCTGAAACTTGCTTGCGTTATTCAGGTAAGAGTTCAGAGGTAAGGAGTTATGTTGATGCTGATCTAGCTGGAGATACTGATATTAGAAGAAGTACTACAGGCTATATTTATACTATTGGTGGCACTGCAGTATCATGGGGCTCTAATTTGCAGAAGATAGTTTCTTTATCTACTATACAAGCTGAGTATATAGCAGTGTCAGAGGCGGCAAATGAGATGATATGACTACATGGCTTCTTGGAGGAATTGGGCAAGAAGAATCAAAAGGGAATTCTCTACAGTGATAGGGCGTCATATTCCTTGTCAGGAAATCAGTTTTCAGTCCAGGACCAAGCATATTCAGATCAAGTATCACTTTATACGGTCATTGTTAGATGACAGACAGTTGTTGCTTGAGAAAATTTGTGAAAGCAAGAATCTTACTGATAGGTTGATTAAGGGTGTGACACTTGAGAAGCTGAAGCTGTGTGCAACTTCAGTTGGTCTTCTAGCTTGAAGACATGGGTCCTGAGTTGCAGAGGTGGATGATATCACGTTTGAAGAAAATGGGGATGTCGCCAGTGGAGGGTATCACTTTGAGGAAGAACGTTGTTGCCTATGTACCAATCTCCAAATGAGATATTTGTTAATGTGGAGTCTGGAGAAAAAAACAATTGTTCCCACTCAACCTTCTGCCTCACGCCTACAGATCTCGCAAATCGCTGCTTCTGCTTCCGCGAATCGTAGCACCTTGCCTCCTAAATAAAATTCGCGAACTCTTCTCCATCCAAGCTAACAAAAGTTTCTTCACGGGACCGAATAAAAGGCAGAATAAGAGCAATGTGGTATCGCAAAAAGGCAAGGCTTCACTTTCCCCTTTTTGTCTCTTGCTTCTTTGGCTGTAGCTCGCTCGAGTAGAGAGGTAGAGAGAGAGGAGAAAAAGAAGAGGTTGATCGCGTGTAGAGAGAGGGGAGAAGAGAGCAAGAAAGTGAGAGACTATTTCTTGTAAGTTGACGTGGTCGATGGGTGTAATTCCTCAAGTAATAAAATCCTCTGCAACTCTGTAGACGTAGGCAAAAATTGCCAAACCACGTAAATCTCTGTGTCTGCTTTTCTGTGCGATTTTTCTCGTTTTATTTTTTTGTATCATCGTCGATCGTTCTATTTTATATATATACCACAACAATTGGTTGCGGTAGCAATTGGGGCAAGGAAAGACAGAGGATTACAATACAGTAGAGCGGGGTAAAAGAGTGGTTTTATAGCCGTAGGTAGGTTGGCTGAGACGACGAAGCAGCAAGTGGAGGGGTAGAACGTTTACGGTTGTGAAGGGTATTGGGGACGTGGACAAGAATACAAGAAAACGGGTGAATTTGGGGCTGCAGAGACAACAAATCTGCTGTTCTTGGGTGGCTGCAGCAATACGGTGGCAACAACAACGGGGTAAAGGTTGTGGGGGATGAAAAAGTAGAGGATAATCACCTCCTCAGAGCGAGATATAGGCGGAGCACCTCTCATTATCGAATATAGCCGGAGCACCACTCGTCCTCGTATATAATTCTAGAAGGGAAAAAGAGTACGCTGACAGCAGTCCAAATAGGAAACACAATAAAAACCTGAACCCTAACCAAAGGAAATACATATAAATACTAGAAGATAACTAAAGTAGACCCCTTTTACTTGGACGGTAACCCTAGCCTCAAGCCAAGGCCTGGCTGTCCGTCCCCTTGGGGCTATCTTATTGAATCGGTTCAACCCCCGGATGAGCCTCGCGTCAGTCTCTCAGGGTTGGGAGAGCTTCGACCTAATTCGTTGAAACTTCTATCGACTTGTTGATGGTGAAAGAGTTGGTGTAATCTTTCAGGGTTGAAGGTTCTTTAACCACATCACTGGTAGCATCTAGATCTCATTAACGATTGTACTCTCCCATAAAGCACCTGAGAATTTTTCTCAATTTACGTGCAAACATCCACATCGCTCCAATCTTCTAGGATCCCTCTACTATACTGAATTGAGTCTGTGAGTCTCACCTCCGCTATTGAATACTCCCAAAGTAATCAGCGCTCGGCTTAACCTAATATGAAGTGGGGGTAACCTGAACCTCCCCACACGGTGGCGACGCTAGTGGTATGGTATCGACCGTAATATTCTGAAATGTCTTCTATCGTGTCTGTCCTGTGTTTAGAGCTGGCATCTTAGTCTTATCATCTGCTGTTGTCACCAAAACTGGTCCTATTGATGCTGCTCTGCTGGTAAGGGCAACTGTGATTTCGTGCTCCATCAAAGGTAGGATTCCGCTCCTCCCATCCTTGGTGAAGGAATGTGTTTCTGAATCTATCATGCTTAGTCTTACAATCAAGTTATCATGGTTTCCCCAAGAAAATGTTGCAGGCATCCATGGGGACCCACCACTTTACATGCCGACTCCCAATTGAAAACTCCACTAAGCACTACTTGTTGGTGCTTACCCTGTTCTCCATCAGTTGTGAGGGGTATGTATTTTGCATTACTATAAAAATAAAAAGTACAAAAACAGAGTTATAAAAGATACACAAAAAAAACAGTGCAGTTGGCATCAACCTCTAGCACACTGAAAAAATAAAGGTAACACGTGTGAGCATCCCAAGCAAAAGATCTATCCAAAGCAAGCCGAGCACAAAAATTAGCTGTTTTGTTTCAATCTCTGTCCTCTTTCAGTCCGTCCGTGAATATGGTTGGGATTGCCTCCGAGTCCTGAGGCCCAATTTCTCTGCATCTATGTAAATGTCACATTCTTGCTACTCTCTCCATCGATGATGAGACTGCATACCTTCTCATTCATGGTGTAATGGGTGTAGAATATACTGTGATGAAACCACTGTGAATCCCTCGTATTCACTGTCTATACGACCTGTCGAACCATGAGCGCCTCTCCTTTATCCAGTGGAAGATGATACGCCTCCACTTGTTTCTGAACGGTCTCCTTGTCGCTAACCTCCTCCACGGCGCCCTGCTTGGTAAAAGACACAACTCAGCTCGTCACTTAATTGGAGACGATGTGCCCAAATCCATGACATCTGAAGCATTTTTTGTCAGAGCTATAATAGGTTACTACTCTTTCAGGTTTATTCTTATCGGGGATAGCTCTATCATTATCTAAACTAGTTTTCTCAACTACCTGAGACGTGCTCCTGCTGTTGTTTCCAACCATTGGTTGCTGCCTGACTGCTATATTTCTGTTGTCTGTCTACTTTCAATGTTAAGGCCAGACATCCTCAAGTGATAATTAAGGTTGCAACTGCACTACATTTCTAATAGTGGGCTTCAGACCCCCCCAAATAATAGGCTGTGGTGTGTTCCACTGGCTCGATCAACTAACACTTCATATGCAACTTGTTAAACAACATTGTGAACTCCTCCACTGATCTGTATCTCTTTGCATGTGGTGGAGCCTCATAAACATATCCTGAAGGTAGTGGGGTGGGAGGTATTTCCTCTGCATCACTTTCTTCATCTTTTCTCAGATGGAAATCTTATCACTACATTCTTTTTTCTTCTGCCTCTAAAATTTTTCCTACCATAAAGAGAGACGTTCTTTTGCAATTGGTTGTGGGAAATTCCTCGACTCCGTACAATCCTTCCTTTCCCAGATTCTCCAAATTTGGGAAAATTCATACCAGATAAGGGCAATCCTTCCCAATTCTCATGATAATTTCAACAAACCTTCCAAATCTTCCCTTCTCTTCGAAGGGATAAGTTTTTATTCAATTCATATGACACTTTGGTCTCCTTTATTTACTAAATTACCCGTTTGAAGAAAAGCAAAGGAACTGGGTCCATTACTAATTACTTTATAGGGCAAACCTTCCCAATTCTCATGATAATTTGAACAAACCTTCCAAAACATCCCTTCTCTTTGAAGGGATAAGTTTTTATTCAATTCATATGACACTTGGGTCTTCTTTATTTACTAAATTACCTGTATGAAGAGAAGCAAAGGAACTACGTCCTTTTCTAATTAATTTATTATGAAAAGACTGCTTTAATATTATGTCATTGTTGTTATTGAATTTTCTCTTCCTTGTATGATAAGGTTTCTGTTCAAGGTTACATTCTAGGAATTATAAGTTTTTCTAGTGATTGAAGAATGGCGTTTGTATGATTATTTATTTGGATTGTATCAATAAAGACATCTTGGATAATATTAAGCTCACATCTGCTTTGATTTTGAGAATGAGTATAGATGAAATCTGAACACCTTAAATTTTGTTGGTCTTGGGAAACGAATAAGATGGTTTTGAATAGGGGTTTGAAATTTAAGTAGTCTTAAGAGTACTCTATTAATAAGATATGTAGTTGTTTGGAGAACATTCTTTGGAATTATTTGCAAAATGTAGCATTGATCTAGTCGCGTCTATTAGTTCTTTATTTTTCTTTCATCAATTTGATTTTGCTAATAGTGAGAATTTTGGTGTCGAACTCTTTTGTGATATTGGTTGTTGTCAGGACTTGAATTTTGGAATGAAATTGAGTGCATTATGGCGGAAAAATATCAAAAATATTTTCCATACTACAGATTTTCCTCTCATTAAAAATGCCCAACTGAGACGGGTATGATTTTTTATGAAGGAAATAAACCACTAGCGTGAAAGATTTATTTATTTATTTATTTTCTTACTTTAGGTGGTCTCCGTAAACCATTGTGAACTAAAGCGAAGTCTGGAAAAGTTTGTTGATTTGACTGTAATGTTAGCTTTGAGTTTGTTTAGCTATATGACAGATCTCACAATAAAATTCTTTCGAATTTTTATTTATGAATAGGGAAGGAATTAATTTTTAAAGGAAAGTAAAGTTTGGTTTCATAGGCTATAGTGCCATTGCCAACTGCTACCATATTTGAAGTATATTTGGAATATGAAGTTAGATTTTGGTGGATACACAATTCATTTAGAGCTGCATCATGTTTAAGGATCATTATGCAGAAGATTGCGCTATGAACATATCTCCGCATCAGTGGTCATTTTTTTAAAGTTCAATTTTTGAAAGTGATAAAAACTGTTAGGCACTTCACAATACAGTTTTTTGGCTCGAGTGAGTGTGCTAATTGTTAGTTGCAATCTGTGTTAGGTGCTAGAAGCATTGAGTCAAGTGTCAGAACTTCTGAGAGAATAATATAACTTATTCCAACCACAGTTAGTTGTGGCCTATCAATTATTCAGACCTTATAACTTTCATGACTTGATTTATAATTGTGGAATTTTTTTTTTCTCAAATGAAATAAAGCTCACGAGACTACTTTCTAAGCAGTAGTTTATTTCTATTATGTTTTCTAGTGGATGAAACATAAATGAGAGAATTTATGGATTTATCTTTGTTGTTGGTTCTTTTAAAATTTTTTTTAGCTATTTATTTCATCATGATTTTTTTTTGGATTTGGGTGTATTTTAAAGTTAATTTTTAATGCTAAGTTGTCGCTTCTTAATCACTTGTTTTCTCATGATATTGTCCATCGTCTTCAGTTCCAGGAGGATCTTTCTATATTAAGACTTGGGGCTACAAATGAATCGAGTTGAGCCTATTGGAAGCTCGCTTAATGTTGAATATATTTGCCAAAACTCTATTCGAGCTTGAACTCGATTCGAGTATTTATAGTAGTGTTCAATTTTGATTCATTTGAAATTATGACTATTTGGGCTTTACTCAACCAAATAAATGAGATTTATTGAGACTCTTAATATGAAACCCTATCAAGTAGCTTGTTAGGTAATTGAAAAAGCCTTATTGATCCTATTACTGAGCAGCCTATTAGGTTTAAAAATAAGATTTTAATTGAGTGACCTACTAATTGACCAAATGCATTGAAGTGCATAAACAAGTGTCTTGTACTCATGATAAAAAAGAACATAATATATAATAGAACACAACTTCCATATAATCATGTATCGACTAAATTTATAATTGAGCCTAATTGGCCATATTATCAAGCATTAATTGATCTTCTTAAAGAGCTTTAAATAATATTCTTTCATGATCATAAATGAATTGAACACCAACTTGTGCAAACTTGTTCATTTATCAGTTGAATATTTATAAAAACATTCATATTTGTTCGATTAGTTAATTAAACAATCATGATTAGCTTTAGCCAAACATGGCCATGAGAATTCATAAGCAACATTAGAGAGACTTCATATTGAAGAACCATTTAACTTCATGGTGAGTAGAACCTTAATATCTTTGATACCATATTTGAAGTTAGAATAAGATGATGTGGGTGTAAAAATGAGATTATATGATTGATCATATTCCCATCTGTATGAGAAATAAGATTAGAAGTTTTACGTGAGTAGGTGGAGAAATGACTCAATAAGATAAACAAATTTAGAATTGAACTTCTAATTCTAGAATTCATAATTGGCTACGCAACATAAATGGAATGATGATGCTCACGTATTATTAGATTGCTATATTGAAAGCTATTGTCCATGGATTATTGTATTGCTATAGATGGAAAGCTATTGTGCATGGATTGTTTTATTTGGTTGCTATTGGATGGAAAAATGTTTTTTAAGGATTCATGATTATTTTAATAAATTCTAAAAATATTTATGAGGTTCCCAAGATTTTTTTTACACATCTAAAACATATCTATAACAGTTATTAATAGGGGCTTTTACATACATAGCACCCGAAACTTTTATATTTACCTATCTCACGTTTAAATTTCATAATTACGAACATCATATGAAAAGCAGCACTCATTATCACCTTTTAATAGTCAAATCCATCTTTTTATACATATGTAAAGTATTGCGTGTAAAAATGAAAGTATAAGTATGTGATAAGTAAATTCATAAGAATTGTGCGCTATGCATGTAATTTTCCCTTTGTAGAAACTTTTTAGTTACATTTGTTAATGTGCATGATGCTTATGATATATCTATAAAAATATGTATATCGTTCCCAGGCTTTTATGCTTATAAAGAATATCTTTAATAACTACTTATGTGTAACAAATGTTTCAATTACATTAGTTTGGTAGACATTCTATATGATAAATGTGATATTGATCATGTTTAAAGATATATAATAAAAACTTAATGTTAATTGTTTATTATTGATTATAATAAAGAGTTGGACTAATTAGAAATAAGGCTGAAAATTGGTTATTTGTTTGTTAAGATTTGTATAAATGAGAAATTCTAAGTTGTATTTGAATTTACTATTTAGATATCAACTGTATTTTATTTTTTTTATGCTATTAGCTTGAATTCTTTAAAATCTAACTTGGCATTTTGAGTAATTTGCAATTCCAAGATCTCCCTTTGTTTACATAAATTGTTTTCTCTACAATATTAATCACTTTATTAAAATTTTGAATTAGCGGAGACACTGTAGGATTTTTATCCTGCACATTTTGTTCGCTGTGCTGTATTTCGTCGTACTGTTCCTACTCAAATAGCTAGTGTTCTAGCTTTGATTCATGTTTATATACAACTTATTTTGCAAAGCTCTTATTTTTATAATGTCTGAAATAATTTTATTTCATAATGCTGCTACTTGCTTATTATGATTTGATTGTTCTTACCTTGTCATCTTGATTTGGAAAAATTGGTCCTGAGTCATTTTGGGCTGTAGGTCATGAATTTTAAGGGGAATGCCTATTTGCCAAATTTATGAAATAATAGAAAGAAATTGAACTTTCATGATGATGATGTGTTTGTTTTGCTTTTTGCTCCGCTCTTTGAAGCAGTCAATTCTCTTTTTTTTATCATGTTTGCTCTTTGTATAGTATCAGCTTATTTGCTCGCTTGTTATTCATTTCCTCTTATTCTGTTTATACCAATCCTTGTTTTCCTTCCCAATATCAGCTGGTCAGCCAGCACTTCTTTTAACTTAAGAAGATTTCTTCTTTGATCTTGTCCATTTCATTGCTATACTATATATGCGATGCTGGTTCATTGCCATTGAATCAAAATTGTTCTCCTCAGTGGCGTCTCATTTAATGTATTATCATTTTCCCTCTTCCTTCCAATGGTCCTGCCATTTAGCAGATTCAAACTGAATGTTCCCCATTGTGCATTAGTCAATATCTTTCTGTTTAGCACTCATTTTTGTCTGGAATGTGGTTCTTTTACCAAAAAAAGGAATTACAAGAATATATACAAAGAACAAGATCTTAGTAGCAGTCCGATCTTTATCTAGGAATAACATGTCTTTTTCATTTGAATGGTTATTTTAGGGCCCATTGAACAGGGAACTGAAGATATGGGTCTCTGCCAGTGAAGAAGGTTGGCTTTTACCGAGTGATTCTGAGTCATGGAAATGTAATCAGACCTTAGAATTGAGAAGTTCTAGCGAGCCCAGGCTTGAGGAGGCATTTTTCAATCAATTTGTAGTGTTGTCTCGAGCAAGTTTTGTATTACTGGCAAATGCAAAGAAAAATGCTATCTATGCGTTACATGTGGATTATGGTCCAAACCCAGCCTCAACACGTATGGACTACATTGCAGATTTTACTGTTACAATGCCAATATTGAGTTTTACGGGAACAAGTGACTGGTTGTCAGATGTGGAACCGATTGTTCAAGTTTATTGCGTGCAGACACAGGCTATTCAGCAGTATGCATTGGATTTGTCTCAGTGCTTGCCAATTCCTGTTGAAAACGAGGGGTTGGAGAAACCTGCCTCTTCTTCTGTTCACGATGGCCCCATTTCAGAAGGATTATCTGTTCCGCATTCTTCTTCTGGAGCTACAGGTTATGATGGGCCTCTTGCAAATTTTTCACCTAAGCCTATTCTTACAAACCGCTCTGAAGATAATAAACACCAGGCAGTTTCGGGTACCTCAGAGGCTACTGTTGTTCATGAACATGCTATTTCAAATGTTGAACCGGCCATATCTGCCCCTCAACTTTCAAATATTGATAGAAGTACTGGTGATGTTGCAGCTGCTTCCCCTTCACTCCCCGTGAATCTGGATTTGTCAGAGAAAGTTCATGTTATGCAAGGTGTTTCAGGTGCTGGTGAGCAAGAAAATTTACTTAGCACTGGTAGTGTTGATAGCCAAGGTCATGATTCTACGGTGGACAGGACATTGGATGCTGTAGTAACAAATGTTCCTGATGTTCCTCCTGCTGTCGAAACCTCTGGTAAGGAAAAAACCAAGGCTGTAATTGAAACTATTCCTATGGTGCCAAATGCCCATACATTGTTCAAGCCAGATGGTAAACAAACACATTTGGTAACTCCATCTGAGATATTGTCAGGTGTCATTCCTCCTCCTGAAAGCAGTTTTCCTAATCATGGGCTTAGAAGTGAGGAGTCAGATGCTCTGAAGGTAAGTGATAAAAATGGTCTAGGCCATGGGGATGGTAAGTTTGTTGGTGATAGGGCTTTCACCAAGCATGATTCTGAAAAAGAGCCTCCGGAAGTCCTTACAGAACAGGGGAAATTAGTTAAGCATCCTTCTTCGGAACCAATCAATTTTGTTGAGAGAAATGCCTTTAAAACAGATGAGCATGATGCAGAGAGAATTCACACCCCGGATATTATTGGTTCTGGAAAATTAGACGTGCCTTCAGGTTCAGGCAAGGAAGTTGTTGAAGAAACCATAAGAAAAGATGTGCCCTTAAGGGATACGTCTGTTGTTGGTACAAATTCACAACCAATTTCAGATTTAAAATTAAGTAGACCCAAAGAAAATCGTTCTCAAGCATCAGCTTTGTTATCACCTGCATCTAGCCCCTTTGCCTCAGATTCTTTAGTTGAGCATGTGCCTAGCATCAGCAATCATTCTACAGATGTTTTATCCCAGCTTCGTCTCATTCAGGAGCAGTTGAACCAGGTGATGGTTAAATGCTTTACATAAGTTCTTTATTAATGCTTACAGTTTCATGTTTTTAAATCAAGTATTCAGAAACTGAGTAAAAATGAGCTATTGGAAATGACTACACATCTCTGAAAATCAAGGATAAAATCGAGCGTATAGGTTTCTATCTTATTCCATCACTGTCAACCAATAGTTTCTTTGGTGGCATAACTAACACAGGAGCATCAGTACTACTGCTGTCCACATAAAGTTCAGTTTTTTATGTTTTGGTTCTCTGTTTTTATGTGCTTCTTTATTAGGTTGACAAACTTGTAATAAGGAGGCTTAGTGCTTATAAATAGGGGTTCATTTGTGAATAGGAGGGTTTTTTTTTTTTTAGAATTGTGAGTTTCTTTCTTTTGAGAAGGTGGAGCTACCTCATTCATCTTCCTTGCAGTTGTATCCTGGAGTTGGCAGTCCAGGTGGTGTCTTATCGTGTGTGTTCTCGTGCTTTCTTTACATCAATAATATTCTTTTTTGTTGTCCTTTATCTCCAAAAATCTTCACAGCAATTCTTGATTACTGTTTTGCTGAAATTATACAAACATACCCTTTTCTGAGTTTCATTAGGCATCAGAGTTAAGAGTTGTGCGCCCATTTCAGCCAAACGACCTAGTGCAAAATCAGTTCTTGTGCATTTCCTTCTATCTTTCCCTATTTTTCTTCCTGTTTTTTGTCTTCTGTGTGAACCGAAACTCTATGCGAAATTCTCTTCCAAAATTTTGAATTGGTTTCTTTTTTTTTCTGTCCAAACTCTGAAATCATACGTTGTCAACATAGTGCAAGAATAGATTTAGGCCCTTGCTTGTTATTTTATTTTTTCGATTTCCTTTTTTTTTATTTTTTTATTTTTTATATTGGTTTGTGTTTGCCAGCCATTTTTTCTTGCTTAAAACCTTCGTCAACAGCCCAGACCCATATCATTTATTTACTGTCCGGCATCATAGTGGCTGACCTAAGATTCCTACATGAAGAACTATTTGTCGTCCCGATCAAAAACTCACTATGGAAGGTTTACGACTAAAGATCCGGTATGGAAATGAATAAGGCGGTCCTCCGTGCTTATAAATAAGGGTAAGAAGGATTTTTTTTTTTTTTTTTTTTTTGTTTTAGAATTGCGAGTTTCTTTGTTTTGGGAAGGTTGGGCTAATCCCATTCTTCTTTCTTATAGCCATATCCTGGAGTTGGCAGTCCATGTGGTGTTGTCTTGTTTATTCTCGTGCTTTCTTTACATCAATAATATTCCTTTTTATTGTTCTTGCTCCATAAATCCTCACAACAATTATTGATTATTGTTTTGCTGAAATTCTACAATCATACCCTTTTGCTTTTATCAATAAAATTGGTGTTTCAAGTCCGAAGTAGCACTACCGTATTCACCTTTGGGGATGTTGCTTTTATTAATGCTTGATAGTGTGAGTTCCTTGTCTTTAAGACATGAGGCAGTGAGGAAAGCACCTTAACTTTGATTTGAAAGATAAGTGCTGATACTGAAAATTTAAGATATAATTTTTTATGATGTTAATTTGACATGAGATAATGTGAAAATAGTATCAAGAAATGAAGAAACAAGTTGATGGCATAAGAGCTGAAATTTAGAGTATTAAATATTGAAGATGAACAGGATGAACCTAGAAAGCGAGTGAAAGATAGGAGGGCTACAAAACTAGTTATATAGAAGAGAACATATATGATGACAAAGATGGAACTGATAATAGTCAGGATTAGTTTATCTCTGGAATCTATATGCTACGAACTTATATAATTATATTTTGTCTAATGTGTTAATTATATTTAGCAAGTTTTTTGAACTTGAATTGAGATGGAAATTAAAAAGGATGGCTATTTTATCAAACGTAATTTAATGCAGTAGTCATTCTCAAAGTATTCCTGTGAATTAGATTAAATTTATAAATTATATAATTATATATTTTTTAGTAACACTCATTTATTGTACAAGCTACTATGTTGGCGTCTAATGCTTTGGGCGTTTGGAAATTATATTGCCTTGAATTTTATAAAATGTTGGTTGGTAAAAATACTAATTGGAGCAAGTCGTGAAATGCTTTGAAGATGCACCATGGTGATAGTCTTATCTTATATCCAAGTCCCTATAGATTACTATATGAGCCATTAGCTGACCACCAACCACGCGAGGTGAAGTTGTACCAACTCGTACACCTTCTAGGTTGGCACTTTTTAAAGGGTGACTATGCGAACACCTTGCCTTACGATGCCAAGTAATGAGGCGAGCTCATTACATTGATTTTAAAAATGAGTACTAATATTGCTAATATAAGATATAGTTTTTAATGAAGTTGACATGAGATAATGTGAAAGAGCATTGGATGGAAAAACAAGTATGTGCCGTTGTAAATGTATTGATGAAGTAAGGTTATGAAAATCAAAAGCAGACATTGAAATGAAAGAACTAGAGGTTCAACGTTCAACAATTCAGTTAGGGTTTAATGAATGTTGTAATAAATATGAAAATGTTTTAATATGGTTTTAATGATATAATTATTTTTTTTCGTCAATTTGATATACAATAATATAATTTAGGATACTTCACACTTGAATATTTTGAATATAATTTTAAATCGAAATTTGGGATCTGATATTTCAATTATTTTTTATTTTTTATTTTTCTAAATCTTTTATTTCTAGCCATTCAATTAGAAAAGCCGAAAATTAATCAATGTTGGAATTGGCGGTTCATTAAAAATTAGTTTGATTCACCTGTCAAACCTAAATATTTATTAATTCCATACAAAAGTGGTTTTGAACTTGGGAGTTGGCCATATGATTGATTCATAGTTGAACCGGTCAAACTATATTATCCTTTTAGTTTCTGAAACCATGGATGAAATGTAGTTGTAAGACTTGAATGGGAAATCTTAAAGATGAAGAGGTGAACCTAAGAAATTTTATTGAATGTTAAGAGGGCTACAAATTTAGTTATTTAGAAGAGGGCATGGATGATGAAAATGCTGGAATTTATAGTAGTGAAGATTAGATTATCCTTAGAATCTATGCGCTTTGCAAACGCAAGTAATTTAGTCCTTCTTAATTATATTATATTTAGCAAGTTCTTTGAACTTGACTTGAGATTGAACTTAAAAAAAACGATTATTTTGTTTGTCATATTTTAATTTTTATCATTTTATACACTTTAAAATTATTTTATTTAATTAAATTAAATATATAAATGATATAAATGTTACTTTTTTGCCTTCTTACTTTTCTTGGACTCATCTATGGTGGCCACTTACCTTTTTGTGCATTTGGAAATTGATTTGCCTTGAATGTGCTTGGTCTTTTGAAAAACAGATAGGAAAAATGAATATACAAGAGCAAGTTGGCAAATTCGTTATATACATACACCATGGCAGTAGACAGTGAACCATGCATCCAACAAAGTTTTCCAAGAAATGCACATGAATGGCGAGCTGGCTGCCAGTCCAGATGAATTTGTGAAAGTTACTCATGTCAATGGCTGTTGCAAAGAGTTCGTCATTTTCAGAGGAATTTTTAAAAGTTAGCCATGTCAATGGCTGTTGCATGGCCTTGTATCGATTCTTAAATTTCACATGTATTTGAGAAGTATGAATTGATAGTGCTTTCCTTAGAATTAATGTGTCAGTGAAACAAAGTGTGCACAGCCTGAAGTGACTTAGTTTTTCTTCTTGTAGGTATGTGTCCGCTCTATTTAGGGATTGATGATCTTTTTTGATAATTTTCATATTGTACTGCTTTGAGTATGTGTACTGAGTGATTATTTTTCTATTTGCTTGTAGTTTTGTGCTGGTTTTATACATATAGTGCTGGGCCATATTGTTTCTCCACTATGGTAATTTAGATATGCTACAGATTTTTGCTGTTGTTACATAATACTAAAATATGTTTACCCTGTTATGATCCTTGTTTTTTTACTGTGTTCCCAGTTTTGAATTTATCTTTGATACTAAATGTCTTTTTTTTTTCCTGTTATTTGTAAGAGTTTGATGATTTTAACTGGGTCTCCATGCAGTTAGTGACGAGTCAACTGGCGGTGGAGAAGCAGATGGCTGAGGTTGTGTCTGCTCCTGTTATCAAGGAAGGGAGAAGGTTGGAGGCTGCTCTCGGTCGAAGCACGGAGAAATCTGTCAAGGCCAACATTGATTCTTTGTGGGCTCATATTCAAGAGGAAAATGCCAAACAAGAGAAGACCGAAAGAGAGAACATGCAGCAATTTACAAGCCTAATCACGAACTGCATTAGTAAGGATATTCCAGCTGCAGTAGAGAGGACAATTAAGAAGGAGATGTCTGCAGTGGGGCAGGTCTTGGCTCGTGCAATCACCCCTATCATTGAAAAATGCATTTCTTCAGCTATGGGCGACTCTTTTCAGGTTTAATCTCACTTCTGCTATTATCTCTTCTCTCTCTCTCTCTCTCTCTCTCTCTCTCTCTCTCTTTCGTGAAGCCTTTTTCTATCCTAAATTACCTATGTTCTTTTCAAGAGAGGGGTCACAGATAAAACAGTTAGTCAGCTTGAGAAAACTATAGGTTCAAAGCTGGAAGCTTCATTGGGTAGGCAAATTCAGTCGCAATTTCAAACTTCAGGCAAACAGACTCTGCAGGTATTATAACTGAAATTTGGCTGTTTCACTTGTTTCTTAATTTATTAAATTTATTTTTTTTACATAGAGCTTGTCAAAGCATAAATGATTTGGTATCTTTTTATTTTGTAATTTCGGAAGGCTAATTTCTGTTTTCATATTTCTCTTTCTTTTGGAGAATGTAGGATACACTGAAATCTACTCTGGAATCATCAGTGGTTCCTGCGTTTGAGAAATCTTGCAGAGGGCTGTTTGAGCAGATAGATGAAGCCTTCCAGAAAGGTTTAACTGATCACATGGCTGGGGCTCAGCAGCAGTATGAATCCGCACATACTCAACTTGCACTGACTTTGAGGGTATTTAATAATATAACTATCTTTTAGTGTTTCTTCGACTCTTAACAGATTTTTTGGCTAATACTTTTTACTTAAACTAGTCTAATAAAGTTGAAGTCCGTGTAATACTTTCCCACATTACCCAACCGTATTTTTTTTTCCTGCAGGATTCAATTAACTCTGCATCATCTATCACCCAGAATCTTGTGAGTGAGTTAGCTGATGGCCAGCAAAAGCTCTTAGCGCTGTTTGCTGCGGGAAATACAAAAGCTAATCCCATAGCAATCCAGCAGAGCAATGGTCCATTGGGTGGTCATCCTGATATGGTAATTTGTGTTTTTAAAAAAAATTAATTTTGCCAATTATTTTTTACAGCGTAACAAAAAAAAAATCTTCTTTATTTTTTGAATTTTATTTTTCAGGCATTGTCTGTCCAACAGATTGAGGCCCCCGTTGATCCTACAAAGGAGCTCACAAGACTGATATCCGAACACAAATTTGATGAAGCATTTACATTAGCTCTCCAGAGAAGTGATGTTTCTATTGTATCTTGGTTATGTTCACAGGTATTTTTTCCGATTGCTTCTTTTAGTTCATATTTTCTTGAAGACTGCTACTGAATTTTGTCCACTTATCATTTTTACTTTAGGGGGCTGTTTGGTGTAATGTCATCTAGATAGCAATGCCTATTTGAATTGCCATGCAATTGGATCTTAGACAATGTGATGCCATAAATTTTTCTGTCATTCATTTTCGCCGTCAGTGCATGGGATCCAGATGTGAAAACCATCTAAAAGTTGCCATGTGAAAATTGACCGTAAATCAAATAGTAGGCATCTGTTTAGCAATGAACAAACTGAACAACCATTTAACCTAAGGGTAATTTTTTGTTGCCATCCTATTTTTGAGCAAGGATAAATGTTGATTGCAGTTCGCCAGCAATTCTAGAAATTGGGTTTGAGGACAGTAAGAGATCAAAAATCGGGTTTGGGGAGGCTTACCTCATTTTTTTGTTAATAAATCAATGCCTATGGAGACTGTCCATGCATTACTCATACATACTCATAAATTTCCTATTAGCTCTTAATATCTATGAGCTGCAATGACACACAGACTCATTACTCTGGCACGGAACTTGTGCAGGTAGATCTGCATGGGCTTTGTTCTATGGCTCCGCTTCCTCTCAGTCAAGGCGTCCTGCTTGCCCTTCTTCAGCAGCTATCTTGTGACATCAGCACTGAAACTCAGCGAAAGCTTGGCTGGATGACGGATGTTTCTGTCGCTATAAATCCAGCAGACCCAATGATCACATCGCACGTCCGACCCATATTTGAGCAGGTTTATAACAGACTTCTGCACCAGAGAACGCTCCAGACAACCACAGTTGCTGAAGCGTCAAGCATTCGGTTAATCATTCATGTTATAAATTCTATGTTAATGAGCTGTAAATGATGCCTTGAGAATGCTTGAGCAGAGTCAGCAGGCGGCATATTTAAGTCAGGGAGGGTAGTGTTTAGTTTGTAAAATAGGCTGAACAAACGTGAACTTATGTTTGATTTTGATTTTTGTTTTGTTCAATACGACACACCCTCCCATTGCATAATTGTAGACCTTTGTGATGAGTGTCAATTTTAATTGTAATTCCAATGAACTTAAGGTCTTATTATACATTACATTGCTTGTATAGCAAATTTTCGGCCGTTTTGATCACATGAAATAAGTCTTTTCTGTTTAGTCTTCACCAGCAATAACTTTGCTCTTTGCTCTTAATTATTTTTATATTTTGTTTTATTCTTTTATCTTTATTTTGATTGTTTTATGGTTTTGTGTTGATAAATGGTGTTTCGTTTCTCTGAAATTTATAGCTTCATTGTAGAGGTGTGAAGTTGTAAAAATGCATGATACTGGCTTTTGCGAATGGGACAGTTGCTGTTTCCTCTCATCTTTCTTGGGTTTTGAATAGCTTCAGATTTAAATTAGAAAGCATCCTTTTCTCTTTTCTCTTTACTCTTTACTCTTTACAACAACAACGTCAACAATAACAAATCTTTATCCCATTAAGTGGGGTCAGTTACATGAATCTTTTTACTCCGGTGAGTTCTATTGTCATATTTTTATTTAATTCTAATAAATTAAGATCTTATTTTATACAATATGCTCAAGTATTTTTAGGTTTATGTCGGCTTTTCTTAATATAAGTCAAATCTAAAACTTCTGCTCCTAATTGAATCATCAGATGGTTGACGTTTAATTTGACTGAACAATCTATGATGACTCTATCTTATATTGTCCTCCACTAGAGCTAAACCAATCATATAACGGATATATTCATTTCGCATTTTGTATCTAAGTTAAGTGTAAAACCACTCATCCACCTAAGCATTTTCATCTCAGTAACACTTAACTTAGTTTTATGCTTTCTTTCAAAGGTCAACATTCAACTCAATAGAGCATTGCAGGTCCCACCATTATCTTATAAAATTTTATGTCAGTCTGAACGACATTTTTCTATCACACAATAGGCCTGAAACATTCCTTCAGTTCAACCAATCAACTTGAATTTTACTAATAACATCCTCATCTATATCACCATCACTTTGAACAATAGACCTGAGATATCTAATGTGTTCTCACCTTTTAATAATTTGATCACCCATTGTTACGACTGTTACTAGAGTTACTACTACTAAAATTACATTCCATGTATACAATTTTAGTTCTACTCAAATGAATGCCTTTAGACTCCAATGTAGACCTCTATAATTCATGTTATTCGTGAGCTTTCTCTCTAGTCTTACGTACGAGAAGGGCATCATCAGCGAAAAGCATACACTGAGGTACATCCTCCAGTAAATGTCCAATAAGAGCACATAACTAAAGCAAAAAGATATAGGCTTAAAGTCGATCTCTGATGTAATCCAACTGAAATGAGAAAGTATTTGATCAATCCAAACACAAGTAATAGCTCTATTATACATATCTTTAATGACTTGAATGTAAGTTATATTAACACATTTCTTTTCTAGAGTCCCCAAAGGATATCTCCTGGAACCTTTTCGTATTTTAAATAAATAAAAGATCATATGTAGATTCTCCTGATTCTCTAAACAAACATCTCAATAAATATATAGCTTTCATAGTAAACCAACCCGGCATAAATCCAATTTGATTATTAGAAATCTTTTTAATACGTCTTAACTTATGTTCAATCTATCTCCCATAATTTTAAAACACGACACATCAACTTAATTCCTCTATAATCTGCACTATTGTGCATCCCATTTATTCATAAAATTAGGGACCAAAATACTCTTCCTCCACTCCTTAGGCATTATTTTAGTTTTTAAAATAAAATTAAGGAGTTTAGTAAGCTAAGTAACTCCCAAATCTCTTATATATTTCCACACTTTAATTGAGATATCGTTAGGTCTTACAGACTTTATGCGGTTTTCTTTAAAGCCTCCTCAACTTCTTTTTAACTAATGCAAAGGTAAAAATGAAATATTTGATTATTATTAACAGTATTAAGATCACTAAGATCGATCATATTTTCAGAAACTTCATTAAAAAGCTAATGAAAATAACTCACCCGCCTATGTTAAATATCTTATTTTTTAAGAAAAACACTTTTTGATTCTCATTTTTAATACACTTTGAATCTTTAATTTCTTTTTCTCTCTTTATTTGGTTAGTTTGTACATATATTTTTTATCATCTTTAATATCTAATATATTATAAAGATCACTAAAAACAAAATTTGTAACTTCACAGATTGTTCTCTTAGACCCACTTCGGGTTATTTTATATTTTTTCTAGTTCTCTAAGATTTTAAATTTAACCAATTTTTATAGCATAACTTATTATATTTTATCTTTTCTTGCACATTATTATTCCAGTACCAACAATTTTTTTCTATATAATTTTTTTTATTCTCTAAGTACATATTTTGCAACTTGTTTAATAGTGTTTGTTACTATCCCTCACAGGATTTGCTTCTTCATGAACATCCCAAATCATGAAATCTTGAAATTTACTTTTAAAAATAATTTTATCTGCCTTCTAGGTGCTCCCATCTAAGTCTACGATAATGCTTCCTAGTATTCTTTATTTTACAACTCTTCAACTTAAAATCAAGAACTAATAATTAATATTAAGTACTTAAATTCTCACTTGGAATGATCTTGCAATCTTTTATTCTCAACGATCTCTTTTTCTCATATGAAAATAATTAATTTTTTCTTTATTTGATCCATTATTATAAGTAATAATTTGCCAATTTCTTTTATTGAATAAAGAATTAGCAATAACAAAATTATACGTTAAAGCAAAATCTAATATGACTCTGTCTTTTTCATTAATCACACCAAAACTGTAGCCACCATGAATAGTTCTAAAATATTCTACTACTTTACCAACAATGTCTATTTAAATCACCTCTAATAAAAAATCTTTCTTCATGTGGCATCATTTGTATTAAATCTCCAGGTCATTCCAAAATTTATCATTAGCCTACTTGAGGAGCATAAACACTTATATTAAAAATCTTAGCATCAACAATAATATTAAGATCTACAATTCTATCTCATATTCTATTAATTTTTACAATATTATCATTCAAACTCTTATCAATAATTATACCTACACCATTTCTAGTGTCTCTTACCTGAACAACAAAGTTTAAAACCAAAGTTATCAATCTCCTTAGCCTTTTCCCTAACCCATTTAGTTTCATGAATACATATTTATCTTTCTATGAATCAGAATATCAACTAATTCTATTAATTTACCTTTGAGAGTACATATATTCTAAGATCATATCCTAATATTAGTTCATGGACTAACTTCTTTACATGCATTCGTGTGTAATGCGGGAACACTTGCTTATTTGACACTACAACCTGGCGCCGTTGTAGCTACGCTTGCACACTTTTCACTATGACTTAGCATTTACATAATAATCAAAAGGATTCATGTCCTGATTTTTTCGACAAAGTATGTCTGCTATCGACTACCAAACGCAACCCTCCACTTTTTTCTTTACTCTTTAGCATTGCTAAAATGTGAACAGTACATGATTTCAAGTGTTTGCAAGATTATTTGATATCAATGAGGCACGACTCAATAAATCAAATCAAAAGCTACTCAAGTCATCTTAGTTTTTTAGGGTGGTGTGCCACATTTTTTAAGTTGGGCATCTATATTATTAGGATTAAGGAGTTATAACTAGTAGTACTAAACTTCAAGTTCGTGCTCACCAAGTGTAGTCCAATAAAAATAAAAAGGTTTGAATCCATTGTAGTAAAGCTCCAACTTAACTTTTTCGGGTGGCAGAAGCACTTAATTTTTGTGCTTTGCACAATGATGCTGAAACATACCCTTAAACGATTGATAGCCAGCTGTGATGCCACCTACACAAATTTATCAACACCATTCACTAACTCAGTTGTTAGTCCTTTTTCGACCTGGATATAATAAGTTATACATACAAGTTCTAAAAAATACGCATATATATCTGCATCATATATGTAACTTTATAGATCTGTACAACTATTATGAAAATAAAAATTTGTCAATACTTATCAATGTGTACAGTGGATGATTATGCTTAGTGGTTTGTGGGAGCTAATTCTAATCATAGAAAATAATCTGTGGAACTAGCATGCTTTATCTGATAAAGTCGACACTACTTGGTCAATAAAAAATAATACACTTCTTTGAAGTGGTTTATATTATAAACAATAAATCCGATGCTTTCCTCTATATCAACCAACCAACGTGAATGCTACTAATAATATTCTCATCTATATTAGCATCACAATTAACAAGACTAGATGCACTCCTCCAGTTCAACCAACCAACTATATATATATCTTAGATTGATTGACGGATGGAATCACCGATCAACCTTAAGCGCTAACCCCAGCTAGGTTTGGGGGCTGACGCGATGTGCAAATTATTTGAATACCACGTGCCTTAACGTAACGCAAGTACACCAGCAGAGGATTCGAACCTGGGACCTGAGGGGACTTACAACTGATGAAGCGGCGCGCGCGCGCACACACACACGTGTGTATGTGCGCCTAGCACCTAAACTTCAATTTTTACATACATACTACTGAATTCTTATGCGTATACATACATAACACCAAAACATCAGTTTTTACAAACATACCACATTACGTATATATGAATTTCATACATATCACTCAATTCTTATGTATGTACACACCTAACACCTAAACTTCAATTTTTCATTCATACCACTGAACTCTTATGTATATACATACCTAACACCAAAACTTCAATTTATACATACATACCACATTATGCATTTAATTAATACATATCACTCAATTTTTATTTATATACAAACCTAACACTGAACTTCAATATTTACATGCATACCACTAAACTCTTATGTATATACAAACCTAACACCAAAACTTCAATTTATACATACATACAATAATACCTATGCATTTAATTCATACATATCACTCAATTCCTATGTATATGCAAACCTAACAACTAAATTTCAATACAAATTGAAAATAGTGGTGCAAATAGACTTATCTTCTTCGGTGCTTTCTGATTTAAGGGAGTTTGGTTGTCTTTGTAAGCTCGAACGACATGACAACGTTACCTTCCTAGCTAGCTCTAATAACGGCTATATCGTGAAGCTTCGTTAGGGAAGGCGATGGTTTTGAGAAAAACTGAAAGGGAGTGGGAAGGGGGAGGGGGGTGAGCTTGTGAAGGTTTCGTGCAGAGGTGAGATAAAGAGAGAGCACAAAGAGAGAAATGAAACTTAGGCACCTTGGATGAGTATATTAAGTTATTTGCATCGAATTTTAGTTTAATTTGTATTAGAATTACTTCTTCGATGCTAATAACCTAAAATACTAACATGATTAAAAAGTAAGAAATTTTTTAAATACTAAAGTTATTCATTAAAGAAATTTTAGTTTGTTAAAATATGAATTAGCTAAAATAATAATTTTATTAATTAAAGACATTACAAGTTCTAATTAAAGTATTAAATTATTAAATTAATTAAAAAATAATTTTGGTTTTCTCTTATATATAAAAAGATCTTTTTTTGTTTCACTTTAAGAATTGAATTAATTAGGAAATTAAGGTTAATTAATTAATTTAATTAAAGAATGAATTTTTGGTTTAATTGAAAAAAATGTTAAATTTTTAGCATTACTAAAATGTATTTCGGTTTCTTCAAAAAAAAAAAATATTTTCAATTTAAATACTATTAAAAATTTATTTTTGGTTAAAATATTAAAGGAAACATTCTCGATTGATTAGAATATTTATTAAAAAGAAATTTTGGGTTAATTGAGATATTAGTTAATAAAAATGTTATTTTAATTCAGAAAGAGATATTTAGGTTAATTAATTTAAAAAGGAATCTGAGGTTTTGAAATATTATCTTAATTGACACAAGTTCTTCTAGATTTGATTTATTAATCTAACTAAGTACTAATTTTTTTATTTTAATTTATAACATTTATTTAAAAACAAATATTTTGGATTATTTACGATGTAATTTAAAAAGGAATTTTCGGTCTTAAATATTTAATTAGAAAAAGTGTTTATGGTTCTATTAAAATATCTCAAAAGAAAAGCTACTTTTTTATCGCACAATAGGCCTGAAACATTCATTCAGCTCAACCAACCAACTTGAATTCTACTAATAACATCCCCATCTATATCACCATCACTTTGAAAAATAGATCCGAGATATCTAAAGCATTCTCACCTTTTACTAATTTGATCACTCATTATTACAACTCTGTCACTAGAGCTACTACTACTAAAGTTACATTCTATGTATTCAGTTTTAGTTCTACTCAAATGAATGCCTTTAGACTCCAATGTAGTCTTCTATAATTCAAGTTATTTGTGAGCTTTCTCTCTAGTCTTACGTACAAGAAGAGCATCATCAGCGAAAAGCATACACCAAGGTACATCCTCCTGTAAATGTCCAATAAGAGCCCATAACTAAAGCAAAAAGATATAGGCTTAAAGCCGATCTCTGATGTAATCCAACTGAAATGAGAAAGTATTTGATCAATCCGAACACAAGTAATAGCTCTAGTATACATATCTTTAATGACTTGAATGTAAGTTATATCAACACATTTCTTCTCTAGAAGTCCCCAAAGGATATCTCTTGGAACCTTTTCGTATTTTTAAATAAATAAAAAATCATATGTAGATCCTCCTTATTCTCTAAACAAACATCTCAATAAATATATAGCTTTCATAGTAGACCTGCCGGGCATAAATCCAATTTGATTATGAGAAATCTTTTTGATACGTCTTAACCTATGTTCTATCTCTCTCCCATAATTTTAATACATGACACATCAACTTAATTCCTCTGTAATTTGCACTCTTGTGCATCACATTTATTCATAAAATTGGGGACCAAAATAATCTTCCTCCACTCCTTAGGCATCATTTTAGTTTTTAAAATAAAATTAAGGAGTTTAGTAAGCCAAGAAACCCCCAAATCTCTTATATATTTCCACACTTTAATTGGGATATCATTAGGTCTTACTGACCTTATGCCCTTGATTTTCTTTAAAGCCTCCGCAACTTCTTTTTAACTAATGCAAAGGTAAAAATAAAACATTTGATTATTATTAATGATATTAAAATAACTAAGATCGATCATATTTTCAGAAACTTCATTAAAAATTTTATGAAAATAACTCACCCGCCTATGTTAAATATATTTTTTCCTAAGAAAAACACTTTTTAATTTTCATCTTTAATACACTTTAAATCTTTACTTTCTTTTTCTCTCTTCGTTTGGCTAGTATGTACATATATTTTTACGCTCTTTAATATCTAATATATTATAAAGATCACTAAAAGCAAAATTTTTAACGTCACAAATTGTTTTCTTAGACTCGCTTCGGGTAATTTTATATTTTTTATAGTTCTCTAAGATTTTAAATTTAACCGATTTTTATAACATAACTTTTTATATTTTATCTTTTCTTGCACATTATTATTCCACTAAGAACTATTTTTTTCTATAGATTTTTTTTTATTCTCTAAGTACATATTTTGCAACTTGTTTGATAGTGTTTGTTACTTTATCTCTCACAAGATTTGCTTCTTCATGAACATCCCAAATCATGAAATCTTGAAGTTTACTCATAAAATTAATTTTATCTGCTTTTAAGTCTACGACAATGCTTCCTAGTATTCTTTATTTTACAACTCTTCAACTTAAAATCAAGAACTAATAATCAATATTGAGTACTTAAATTCTCACTTGGAATGATCTTGCAATCTTTCATTCTCGACGATCTCTTCTTCTCATAAGAAAATAATTAATTTTTTGCTTTATTTGATCTATTATTATAAGTAATAATTTGTCAATCTCTTTTATTGAATAAAGAATTAGCGATAATATAAATCATACGACAAAGTAAAATCTAATATGACTCTGCCTTTTTCATTAATCACTCCAAAACCGTAGCCATCATTAATAGTTCTAAAATATTCTACCACTTTACCAACAATGTCTATTTAAATCTTCTCTAATAAAAAATCTTTCTTCAAGTGGCATCATTTGTATTAAGTCTTCTAGGTCATTCCAGAATTTATCATTAGCCTACTTGAGGAGATAAGCACTTATATTAAAAATTTTAGCATAAAAACTAATCTTAAGATCTATAATTCTATCTCATATTCTATTAATGTTTACAACATTATCATTCAAACTCTTATTAATAATTACACCTACACCATTTCTAGTGTCTCTTACCTAAACACCAAAGTTTAAAACCAAAGTTATCAATCTCCTTAGCTTTTTCTCTAACCCATTTAGTTTCTTGAATACACATTTATCTTTCTATGAATCATAATATCAACTAATTCTATTTACCTTTGAGAGTACATATATTCTAAGATCATATCCTAGTATTAGTTCATGGACTAACTTCTTTACATGCATCCGTCTGTAATGTGGGAACACTTGCTTATTTGACACTACACCCTGGCGCCGTTGTAGCTACCCTTGCACACTTTTCACTATGACTTAGCATTCACATAATAATCAAAAGGATTCATGTCATGATTTTTTCAACAAGTATGCTGGCTGTCGACTACCAAACGTAACCATCCACTTTATCTTTACTCTTTAGCATTGCTAAAATGTGAACAGTACATGATTTCAAGTGTTTGCAAGATTATTTGATATCAATGAGGCGCAACTCAATAAATCAAGTCAAAAGCTACTCAAGTCATCTTAGTTTTTTAGGGTGGTGTGCCACATTTTTTATGTTGGGCGTCTATATTATTAGGATTAAGGAGTTATAACTAGTAGTACTAAACTTCAAGTTCTTGCTCACCAAGTGTAGTCCAATAAAAATAATTAGGTATGAATTCATTGTAGTAAAGATCCAAATTAACTTCTTCAGGTGGCAGAAGCACTAAATTTTTGTGCTTCGCACAATGATGCTGAAACATACCCTCAAACGATTGATAGGCAGTTGTGATGCCACTTGCACAAATTTATCAACGCCATTTAAGAACTCATTTGTTCGTCCTTTTCGACCTGGATATAATAGGTTATACATACAAGCTCTCAAAATATACATATCTATCTGCATCATATATATAACTTTATAGATCAGTACAACTATTACGAAAATAAAAATTAGTCAATACTTATCAATATGTATAGTGGATGATTATGCTTAGTAGTTTGTGGGAGCTAATTCTAATCGAAGAAACTAAGCTGTGGAACTTCTTTTAAGTAGCATGCTTTATCCGGTAAAGTTGACACGACTTGATCAACCATAAATATTACACTTCTTTGAAGTGGTTTATATTATAAGCAATAAACCCGACGCCTTCCTCTACATCAACCAACCAAAGTGAATGCTACTAACAATATTCCCATCTATATTAGCATCACAATTAACAAGACTATATGCACTCTTCCAGTTCAACCAACCAACTATATATATATGTTAGATTGATTGACGGGCGGAATCGCCGATCAATCTTAAGCGCTAACCCCAGCTGGGTCTGAGGGCCGACGCGATGTGCAAATTATTTGAATACCATGTGCCTTAAGGTGACACAAGTACACTAGCAGAGGATTCGATCCTGAGACCTGAGGGGACTTACGACTGACGAAGCAGCGCGCGCGCGCACACACACACACACACGTGTGCGCCTAGCACCTAAACTTCAATTTTTACATACATACCACTGAACTCTTTTGTATATACACACATAACACCAAAACACCAGTTTTTACAAACATACCACATTACCAATATATGAATTTCATAAATATCACTCAATTCTTATGTATGTACACACCTAACACCTAAACTTCAATTTTTCATACATACCACTGAACTCTTATGTATAAACATATCTAACACCAAAACTTCAATTTATACATACATACCACATTATGCATTTAATTAATACATATCACTCAATTCTTATGTATATACAAACCTAACACTTAAACTTCAATATTTATATGAATACCACTAAACTCTTATGTATATACAAACCTAATACCAAAACTTCAATTTATACATACATAACATAATACTTATGCATTTAATTCATACATATCACTCAATTCCTATGTATATACAAACCTAAAAACTAAATTTCAATACAAATTGAAAATAGTGGCGCAAATAAACTCATCTTCTTTGATGCTTTCTGATTTGAGGGAGTTTGGTCGTCTTTGTAAGCTCAAACCACATGACGTCGTTACCTTCCTAGCTAGCTCTAATAATGGCTATATCGTCAAGCTTTGTTTGGGAAGGCGATGGTTTTGAGAAAAACTGAAAGGGAGCGGGAGGGGGGGGGGGTGGGTGAGCTTGTGAGGGTTTCGTTCAGAGGTGAGATAGAGAGAGAGCATAAAGAGAGAAATGAAACTTAGGCACCCCGGATGAGTATATTAGGTTATTTGCATCGAATTTTCGTCTAATTTGTGTTAGAATTACTTCTTCGATGCTAACAACCTAAAATACTAACATGATTAAAAAGTAAGAAAATTTCTAAAGTACTAAAGTTATTCATTAAAGAAATTCTAGTTTGTTAAAATATGAATTAGCTAAAATAATAATTTTATTAATTAAAGACATTACAAGTTTTAATTAAAGTATTAAATTATTAAATTAATTAAAAATAATTTTGGTTTTCTCTTATATATAAAAAGATCTTTTTTTGTTTCACTTTAAGAATTGAATTAATTAGGAAATTAAGGTTTATTAATTAATTTAATTAAAGAATGAATTTTTGGTTTAATTGAAAAAAATGTTAAATTTTTAGCATTACTAAAATGTATTTTGGTTTCTTCAAAAAAAAAATATTTTCAATTTAAATACTATTAAAAATTTATTTTTGGTTAAAATATTAAAGGAAACATTCTCGATTGATTAGAATATTTATTAAAAAGAAATTTTGGTTTAATTGAGATATTGGTTAATAAAAATGTTATTTTAATTCAGAAAGAGATATTTAGGTTAATTAATTTAAAAAGGAATCTGAGGTTTTGAAATATTATCTTAATTGACACAGGTTCTTCTAGATTTGATTTATTAATTTAATTAAATACTAATTTTTTTATTTTAATTTACAACATTTATTTAAAAACAAATATTTTGGATCATTTACGATGTAATTTAAAAAGAAATTTTCGGTCTTAAAATTTTAATTAGAAAAGTGTTTATGGTTCCATTAAAATATCTCAAAAGAAAAGCTACTTTTTTGATGATTAATTTTCAATGGATTAAATTTTGATTTTGGTGACTTAAGTGATGTAGTGATTTCAATTTGAATGATTAAAAAGAGGGGACAATGTTAATCACACAATGAAACTCAATACACACAAATATCTTATATATTAATCATGCAAAACATTACAACATTAACATGGAGCATGAAAATAAGAAGAATCCTATGGATTAATCATGAAAAATGTAATTTAATTGACATAGGACATTGAATGAGCAAAAGTAGCAAGAAACCAAAAGAGAAGACCTGCAAAATAATAAGTAAGAAGGAAACAATCTTGCACAAGCATACTATGAGTAGCCAAAGTAAGAGAACCAACAAGAAATAAGAGAAAACAAAAGGAATAGATACAAAAATAAAACAACAACCAAGCCTGAAAAGAAGACATAGATGGTCATAACATAAACAATCGAATAAACTAAAAGGAGGAGCCACCAAAAGGAACATTTCCAGTAGCCAAAGAAAGCCATATAAAACAATTACTTAGGTACACCCGAGCATTTCTTTGCAATCCAAAGGGCATACATCAAGAAAAAGAGATATGCAGCCTGATATTCCTAAAATATATAATATTTTTATACACATTTTTATACCTAATTTTGATGATATTGCACTTTAATGAAATTTATTTGTTTGTTTTTGTTTCAAGTACAATTAAATGGACTAAATATGTCAAAAGAAGTGAAAAAAGATCAAATTTGGAGCAAAAATGAAGGTGTTGAAATGAACTGGGGTGCTTAAGTGCCAACAGATAGAGAAGGTTGTGCCTAAGTGCGAGAGGCCCCACACTTAAGCGCACGGTAGTTACTTTTCAATTTCAAGAAATTTTTGACAATTTTTGAAGAGGTGTTTGAGGCACCCTATGGTACAAACGTGGGTAACTGATCAAGGGCGTCAAAAGACATTTAAATTTCACTTGAAAGAATGCATCTCTTGGGCAGATTTATTGAATATGGACACATTTTGAAAAGACACGAAGGAACCTTTTAAGAAATTATAAAAGAATGGACTTAAAGAAGAAGTAAAAGAGGTTGTAAAAAGAGTTTTAGAGTTAGTTTTTACAAAGTTTAGAGAGTAGTTATAGTAAGAAGTTGTAGAATTCTTACTTAGGGTTTCTTCACACTTATCTCATTCCTAGTGAAAGGGAAGGTGAGTAGAGATTTCTAAGTAAAAATTCATTGTTTTAGAGAGATGTAAACCCTCTTGGGTTGGGTGACCAATCCTGGGAAGTCTTGTAAGAGAAAGGAAGAGATTCAAAGGAATTTCAAAAGTTTGGTGGATAGGAACTTGAGATAAGTTTTTATCTTTATACTTCATTTAGTTTTAATTGAGACTTCTTGTGTTTTCTACATGATTTCTATTTTTAAAACTACTTGTTGTTTTGTTTTCTCCATGGATTCTGAGTAGTTGTCTTTATCTTTTTCCTTAAAATGAAAAGTAAATAAGTGTTGGATGGAAGTTTTGGAAGTATTGATCTTTAATTTTGGAAGAAGTTGTGTTGATATAATCCTTGAACTTAATTTACTTCTTTATTTGACTAATTAAGATATTAACATTTGTTGTGAGAACATGTAGGATCCTAGTAGGTATGGTCTCAATCAATAATAGGTAGAAATCACATGAGATCGTATGGATGAGAAAGCAATTCATATAATTTTGTGTCAATAAATAAGGAAATATACTTTGATGGGTATAAAATTAGAGGATTTTAGGGTGACAGACTAAAGCCCCCAATTTGGTTTATTATTTTAGGTTTTGATGCTAGATGTTAGCCCCCAGGTGGAGGGAAAGAAGGGAACTCTAGAGTGAGAGCTAGTATATTCCTTACCTAACCCGTCTTCAAAATTATTAAAACTTTAAACTAACCAATGTTCTTTATAGCATCTCTAGTAAGGGTAAAGAATATTATTGCTCTTATTTAGCACAACAAATTTTGAATACTTTCACAACAGAACTCATGTACTTATTACTTATTCATGATAAGGAAAAAGATATTTTCATCTATACTTTAATCTTACAAAAATGTCGTTATAGTTAGTTAATTATTTACTTTATTTCATAATTTAAGAAAATATAAAAAAGAATTGCATTTCAAGTTTTCTATTATCTAAAACTGTTTAAGTGTCTTTTTCTAATTAGATTTTGTGATCTAAAACCTTTTTATCTTTTAAATATCCAAAACTTTTCCCCGTGGGATCGATATTTCAGGGCTTAATCAGAAAGTCCTATATTACTTGATAACGATACATATATTTGCATAGAATCTCTAAATTTAAATATGACTTTTATATACTTATTTATATTGAAATCAAGTTTTTGGTGTCGTTGTAAAGAAGAAAAATTTATATCATAAATATAATTATAATCTTATTACCACAAGTAAAAATAGACCAATATTCGTGTGGTTGAGATCACAGCCTAACAAAAAAACATATCCAATCACCAGGTAGTGAAAACATAGGAAAGGACTCCCCCAAAAATGCAAGAGGATAATATCCCAAGCAGAGAAAATAGGTACAGAACATGCTAAAAAGATGAAAACCTGCAACACAATAGGTAAATGGGACACAACGTAGGGTACCAACTGCTGAGCCAACCAGAGAAGCAAATGTTTAAAGACAGTACTAAGAACAAGTAAAATCACCATCAACCAAACCGTCAAGACAAAAAAAGCTCCAATGGCTATCCAACATATATACAGAAAAGAAAAAAAAAAGTAAAGCATTCTAATATAAGGAAGACCAGATTTTCCAAGAGAAAAAGGCCTTTAAATTTACTATCCAACTCGAAATAAGAAAAATATTTAAAGGTATTTAGCAGAGCACCAACATTAGCTTGATAATCAGTGCAATAATTACCTTCCCAAAAAATAGGGGCGATCTTCCATTAATAGACTTAAGCATCTCACGAATCTCCCGCACTAAATAATAGTTGAAAATTAGAGATATCATCATCACCAAAATTTAAACAAAGATGTATCGCCAATTTAGCATCTAATTCAAACCAAACATTATAATAATTAAGTGAGATAACAAGACTTAAGTTGGTCTTTAATGCAAACAATTATGAATATACCACAGAGGACACAATCAAAGGACCAACAAAGGCCGAAACAAATTTAGCCACATGATCCCTCAAGATACCTCCGTAACCACATGCATCTTTAGTAACCAAGCCACTTGTATTAGATTTAATCCAAAAGATTTACGGCCTCAAACATGTTACAATGATGAAAGATCCATCAAGAGGCTCCAAATCATCTAAAACAAAGGAATATAAAGAAATCTTAAAGCCTTTAAAGCATTTAGGAACAATAGAGTTATCCTTTATAAGCAATTGAATCCTTTGAGAAACATTACAGATAATGCCACTATACATCATATTAATGCTTCTATTTTTAAAAAAAATTTCGGCTTGCCAAATAACCCAAAGGATAAGAGAAATACAAGAATGAATAATATGATTCTTTGAAGTTCTAGGAATAAGTGAGTCACGTATAATAGATTGAAAATTTGAAAAATATTTTTGAAACGAAGAATCCATCCAAGCACAAGCTTGAGATGCAATAGGAAAACTCACAAATAGATTGTTGGACATCTTTCAAGTTAGGATAGCATTGACATTTAAAAGCTAATGAAAGGCCTCTTTTTGGCAAAATGGAGCTCCATCGGAATAAAATTGTTTAGAATCTTCCAAGATAAGATAGAAATGGAGGGAGACATGGTTTTACTCCAAAAAGGAGGAAAGATATCACTCAGGCAACTTCTTCCTACAGTGATTCCATGTATCCTTAATAAATAAGTGACTATCAGTAGAAGCATATAATAACATATGATTAGACAAGTCCTAAAAATTTTGATCCAAAGAATCAGATTAATTAAACCTTGAGGAACAAATTCAAGAAAAAGCCAATACCAAACCCCACACAGGAAGAAATAATTACTTTCAAAGTGGATGTAGACTAGGAATTTAACAATGATTCTAATGAGCCAAACCCACGACAATTGCCTTGCCAAAAATATTTTGCCTTTCTCCATTTAATGAAAGGCTCTACAACCCATTTAACATTACAAAAACTCCACCAAAAGAATGAATTCCTACATTTAAAAAAAAGCTAACAGGGGGTAGGTTCCATAAAAATACTTTTGGGTAATGAATTGAGCACAAAGACTAGAACCCAATCGAAAAGTCCACCAGAGTTCAATGGAGAATGCCTGAGCCAGATCCTTGAATTTCTTGCAGCCAAGGCCTCCTTCATGAATCAGAAAACACAATTTGTGCCAAGAAGACCATAAAAGAGAATTCTACTGAGAAACATCACCCCAAAAAACTTTATTAATGATCCTTTTCAATTTATTACATACCTCTGATGTGGGATTAACAGTTCAAAAAAATAAAAACTAGAAGGGAAATTAAAATACTTTTAATTAATGTTGTTCTACCACCCATGAAGAGTAAATGAAATTCCTAATAAGCTAACCATTTACAAACTCCAGAAATAACATCATAAAAAAGTGTTGATCGTTTATTTCCTTTATAAATAGGCACTCTAGGGTACTTAATTGGTAATGACTTGGTGGGAACAATTAGAATATCCTTAATATTAAGAATTTGATTACTACTTTGCCTTTTCCCAACAATGAGACTGCTTTTCTTATAGTTAAACTAAAGCCCACTAACCACTTCAAAACCTTCATATTCCATCTTAATAAGTTTAATTGACAAAATGGAACCATTAGTAAAAATAATAAAATCATCAACAAAACTAAGATGTGACACTTATATATCACAGTTCGAGAGAAAGTGACATATATTATATTCTAAATAATTTTTATTAGGAGATCTTGAGAGATATTCTATAACAATCATAAACATACTTAGAGGCAAAGGATCCCCTTGTCTCAAACCTTTACTAGATTTAAAGAAGCCACAAGATTTTCCATTAATAAGAAAAGAAAACCAACAATTATTGATTGGATTCGTCGTAAGTGAAATAAAGATTCATTGAACCCAAATTTATGTAAAATTTGAAATATAAAGTCCCAACAAATATCATACACCTTCGATATAGCAAGCTTGAAGATCAAATTATTACATCTAACTTTCAAAATTCAAATCATGGACAAGTTCTTGAGAGAGCAGGATATTATCAGCAATAGCACAACCCTTAACAAAACCATTTTGATTAATAGATATAATATTAGGAAGGAAATGCACAAGCCAATTAGCAAGAATTTTGTAGATTGTTTTTTTTAAGGAAATTGCAAACACTAATAAGACTCGAAGTTTTCCCCAAGTCTAGGGATTATCCAATTTCTGAATAAGAGCTATGGAAGAGCTAGTAAAAAAATTTGGATAACGAAGACCATGGAAAGTTAAAATACAATATTAAATACATCAACTTTAACAATATGCCAATCTTTTTGAAAAAAGGTGGCACTAAAACAATCCGGACCCACTATAAAGTCTAGGTTCATAGATTGAACCATAGTTGAGATTTCCTCTAAATAAAAAAATCTATAAAAAAATAAATTATCTTCCAAAATAATAATTTGCAGAATAAGTTGATCTGTCAAAGAAAACATAGTCTGAGAGAATCTTTTAAAAGGTCAGAAGAATAATTGACAGTGGAATTAGAGATAAGAGATTCAATAGAAATTCCATGATCACCCACACCTTAACAATTCTATTCATAAATTTTTTTGTTAAAAATGGCATAGAAGTATTTTGTATTCTGATCACCATCTTTAACAAATTTAATAGCAGCTACTTGTTTCCAAAAATATTCTTCCATAAGCTGATGTTTATCAAGTTTAACATTGGCATTAGCTAAAAACAAACCTTGATTTGGTGGTGGTATTAATAGCATCATTCTGTTCCAAGTATATAATCTACAACTCGACATCACAAAGATTAGTAAACAAGTTTTTACATTGAGATTTATTCCACCAAATCAGGTATTGTTTAAGATGTTTCATTTTTTAGCCACAATCTAGAAAATTCCATTATAGAATTATTTGAAGCAATAGGAGAATTCCAATTTCCCTCCAATCAAGAAAATTATTAACTTGAAACCACGTGTTTTGGAAATGGAAAGGGCTAGGAGATTTATGTTGATTTTAGCGAATTGAAATGAGTAGGGGAGAATGATCAAATCGGAAATGACAAAAAATTTTAATGGAAGTAGAAGAGAAAAAAGTATTAATCAAGAGATTATTGAAGAAAAAAAGATCAAGTCATTGTCATAGACGACCATTAGACCAAGTAAAAGAAGAGCCTCAAAACCTATATCAGTGAGAATACAATCCACAGTAACATCATTAAAATTATCCATAACAAGAGAAAAGGAACATTACCATCATGCCTTTTGCAAGGGTTAGATATGCAGTTAAAATCACCACAACACTCTAAAAAACATCAAGACCACCTGCAATATGTCGGAAAACATCCCATCAATGACTCTGGGAATGTGTGAAACAACTAACATAAACAAAGGAACATAAAATAAAATCATTAGCAAAGGAAACTTTAGTATGAATAACCTGCGGTTGATCCATAATTACCTCAACATCCATACCACTCTTCCAAATAACAAAATTTTGTTATAACAATTAGCACAAGCAAGATTAAAAACTAAAAATGAAGCCACATTAAGTAACTTATTATCAGCAACCATAGGTTTCAATATAGAAGCAATAAAAATGTTATACATCCTACATAAATATTTTAAGCAATTGTGAGATTCAAGAGAGCCAATTCCCTTAATATTCTAATAAATGTAATGGAGCAATAATGAGACTTAGGAGGAAAGTTGGAGGATTTTCATACAACTCTAGGAGGAGCAGCGACATCATGCTTAATATTACAAGATTTTTTTTTTGGAGATGACATGAAATCCATCCTCCACATTGAAGTCAATGTCATGAAATTGAATGAAAATAATATGATTAGGATGGGAAGGGGTAGTAGCATCATCACATTCCCCTTCCTCTTTATCCTATGATGAAACAACTTCATTTACTTTACTATTTGATGTAATAGAGTTAAGAGAAGGGGTATAAGGAACTAACTAATTTAAACATATTAAAGGCTCATTTATATTTTGAATATTAGCATCACTCACATTATCCACCTCCTTAGCATTGCTTGAGTCCTACAAAAAAGAGAAAAAAACCTCAATAATTTCTTTATTATTGTCAATGGACTTTGGTATAGAAAGAGATAAAGAGAACCATAATGTTCTTAAAGCAGATAAGTATTAAGATTCACCAATAAATTATCAATAATATTCTGCAAATCCATAGTAGGTACTAAGACATTTTCGGGAGGAGAAGCAACTTGAATCTGATTGTCCTAACCCGCAATTACACATATATTTATACTACAAATGATTGCCAAAAACTTGTCCAAATTATATTTAGTGGCTAGTGTGAATAAATAAAATGATTTAAAAAATAGATAATAAGCCTTCACACTAGTGGTTCTACGCAAGTATACATATCGTTTCAGGTAATATAGGATTTTCTTTAAAACCCCCAGTATCGATCCCACATGGAAAGCTATAACTTTTAATAACGATTTAGAAAAACTTCTATCAAAATTGCACATAAATGATTAATAGATTAATTTGGCAATGGATTAAATCTAATTTTAAGCAGAAAGCACGAACAAAGTTAACAGATTAATAAATTTTAAAAGACTAATAAAGTTTAAAAGAGTTCAAATGTTATGAAAAGATTATTCCCCTAGCAAATAGATATTAATGACTGTAGGATTTTAATGATTTAAATATAAAATGATGTATGGTGACAAATAGGAGCATGCCCATCCTTTAGCCGTCTCGGTGCTAGCAGAGAACATTAGCTAACCTTAAGTTTTTTCCAACTTGTGTAGTAGTGCTGAGTAGATTCTAGCCTCTTACTTCTAGATTCCCCACTGTGCCGTCTCTATAGGACCTACTAGGGACCCTTAGACCAAACTAATTGATGAAAAAATCTAGTATGTCACCCTCAAACGTCAATTCTATGCCCATCAAAACTTATCTCTCTATCAATTTGCACTCTCCTTAGATTGTGGCCGCCCTCTTCGTAAGGTGAGTATGACATTCACAAGTTTGGTGAAATCATAACCCTCCCAGATCATTATATATATCAACAGGTTTTAACCTCACAAGTGACCAATTAATAAAGTCAACAAAGAACCGGTGAAAATGTCATCGCAATTTTTAAAATAAAAATAAATCTTTAAACCATTCTCATCCTACATGATTAATTCCCATATGCAAGGAGAAAGAAAGTAAATTACTCAGAATGCATGGAGATGAAACAAAAACACATGATTTGTCCTGAAGACCAAGTCTTAACAAAAAAAAAAAATTCAAACACAATTACAAGATACTTATATTATGTCTTATCCCGAAGTAGTTCTTGAAATTTCCTACAAATAATCTCCAAACTCTTCTTCTACAATCAAAAACTAATTCTACACAAACACTCACTCACACACCCAAAATCCTCACTAAAGAACACTTCAACACTCTCCTAAAACTCTCCTTTTTTGTTTATCCATTGAGTCATTCAATAGATCTCTAAAAATAACCAAGGTTCAAAATTTGGCCAAATTCAATGCACCTTCTAGAAAATTGGTTACCGGTGCTATAACGCCACTCTTGGGCGCTATATCGCCCATCTCACTTGATAATTGGCGCTATGGTGCCACGGCTGGCGCTATGACACCATACAAGTTCTTCATTTTTGCTCTATTTTTCCCTCAATTTCTTCAAATATCCATTCCATGTACCTGAAACCAAAAACATGCAAAATATATTTCTTTAAAGTGTAATATTATCAAAAATGTGCATTAAATGTACAGTAAATGAGAATTAAATGTATGTTAAAAATAAGTAATTTTCAGGTGTATCAGTTCCCTAAAACTTAAATGTTACTTGTCCTCAAGTAACTCCTTATAATATGTAAAAGTATAACTTATGGTATTGAGTTTTACTTAAAGATTTCTATAGTTTTTTTCCTATAAATTCAATAGTGAAACTTTAGAAAAATTTTTAATAACTCATGTTAAAACTAAAATATAAGAATATATACTAGTCAAGTCTAAGAGTTTTGTTTTCTATTCATTTCAAGAATAATTGCAACTCGTCATACTGAGGATGCTTAAAAGAATTACATGAAAATAAATTTCATGAAAACTCTATTAGCAAGGATGCTAATACTTTAAAAATAAGTTCAGAAATGTAATTAAGTCCATTTCCTTAAGATGATTCAAGTGAATTAGGCACCTCCTTAAGCTTCTCCTCACTTTTTTTTCCTTTTTGCATTTCTTTTTCTTTTGATTTGCTTTTCTTTTTCTTTTAGGATCATTTTCAATCTTTTTTTCTTTTATTTTTATGTGACGATTACTATATATGGATAACATTTAATAATTTTGAACTTAACCATCATCTTCTTAAAGTTAAAAACATCTTACATTTCCTTACTTGATAAATATTTATTAGCAATTCTTTCTTTTTACATGTAAATCTATGATCATTAATATTTCAAAAGTACAATTTCCTTTACTTTGAATAGTAAAAGCACAATCTTATAATTTTATACTAAATATCTTTACTTTAGAACTAACCTATATTATTAAAAAATTTTACTTAAGTCTACTATGACATTTATAAAATAAAAAATATAGTTATCTAAAGCTAACCTCACTTAGCAGATGTCATGTTAAAATAAGTTTAAAAAAATAGTTTTTTTAGGACAAAAAAGGTTCAGTTTAAAAAAAAAAAATTTCTCCCTCCCTCCAAAATTAATTTTTTTATTAATAAAGAGAGAAAAGTTAAAAATTTTAAATAGGAGAAAAGTAAAGGCACAAGTAGTAAAGACAGGTGCTGAGCGGTGGTAAATCTAATCAACATGTATAACTATATAAGCATAGAGTAAAGATTACTCTAACACACAGACCATATAAATCGAACAAAAACAAGTAAGAAATTACACATTAAATGAAAAAGAGTTCAACACAATAGTCCAACAATAATACATCAAGCAACTACGAAGAATATCCAAATAAAATATCTAAGGAAAAGGAAAAACAATCTAATCATCATCCTCCTCCTCCTCATTCATATCAATATCCTCCTCCATATCATTATTATCAATATCAATATCCTCCATATCATTTTCATTCTCGTATGAAGAAAATCTGGGGCAAGAAGGAAATTCAACTAAATGACCACCCTTCAAATATTTTACAAGAGTCTCATTAAAGGTGGCATCATAATCAACTCTCCTCTGCTGATACTCATCACTATGATCCAAGCGTGCCTCTAAATTTTTCATCTAATTTTGCAAAGATAAAATATCATCATGTTGTATAAATATCCGCTCCAATACAATTTCCAGAGCAGTACTAGAGGCAGAAAGTCTTGAGGTTGAATTAGATGGAATGTCTGAACCTCTACCTTGGATCCTGAACCAGTATGCTTTCCATATATTTCCAAATTTTCCTCTCCAATTGGCTTATGAGATGGAAAAATTTCCTCCCATGACTCATATTTAACTCCAGATTGTATGCACATGGAAGAAATAAGACAAGGGTAACCCATACCTCCAGCTGTTCCTCTTTTAGAGGAAATAATCATATTCTTGTAGATGAGAGAGCCAATATCTATATGTTTTCTCACAAGAATACAATAGTTTAACGTGGCTCTCTCTCGGGTTACCTCGCTAAAATGGTTAGTTGGAAGAATTCTACCAGATATAAAGTAATGCCAGGCTCGAGAATGAACATTAAGCTTTGAAAAAGAGAAATTTACTCGGTGTCCATTCTTGACCTTCCAAACACCATGCCATCAGTCAAAAATCCAAAATGTCATAAAGCTCAGCATCAGTTGGGTTAAACTCTAAAATAGAAACAAGTAGGAATGCTATGCAGTTGATAAATGTGATTTATCCAAATAGGACTAATATCAACATAGTGTCCTCGAACAAACACCAAATCGTCAGATTCGTCAAGGAGGTTTGCATAGAATTCATGAACAACAGAAATAAATGCAATGAAAGTGAAATAACAAAAAGTTTCCCACCTTCTTTCCACAATCAAGTACTCGACAATTCCTCCAGGATGAAGAAAACTACGTTCTACAATCAATTTCATGGATTGCAGATCTCCATATCTGTTCTGTGCTTTAGAACTAGCAAATTTCTCATTATCAAAAATAGCTTTTCCTCTACCCCTCTTCATCTTAAAAGCCATGATAATCTAGTAAAATTTCAAATGAATTTCAAGTTAACTTCAAAAGGTTCTTAAAAAATCATTCCAAAAATAAACTAACCTTCAATTATCGATTTCTCACTAAATACAAAAAATTTAAAATTTTTCAGCATAACCATAATGTGGAAGAAATCCATGGTGAAATTAAAAATTATATAAGCTAAAATGTATATCTTACCCAAAGAAGAAGAAATCTAGAGTTTGAAGCTCTACTCCAAGTCAATCACCCACAAAATCAATCTCTAGGGGAGAAAGTTGTGAAATAGGGGATGAAGAAGACGAACCATGAAATAAATGGTGAAAATCGACAGTCTTGGTGCTAATAATGTGATCCAGTTCAGTTTGGCCCTATAGCGCCAAGTTGTGGTGCTATAAAGCCATGCATACGCTGATTAGTGGCGCTATAGCACCTAGTTGTAGCGCTATGATGCCATGCATACATATGTAGATTATGGAAATTTTGTATATTTCAAAATAGCACAGAAAATCTAAGCTTTTTAAACTCTAATATTCTAGTTTCAACAATCATTTTAGAAGTTATTGGGTTCACATCATTCCAACATTTATGCACGCAACTGCTAATCCAATCCTTCAAACACAATAAACCAACTTTCAACAATACAAACATAACTTCTTTTCTTATATTAATCATAATTTCACTACAAACAGACATAAACTAGACTCAATTAAAAGTAAATACAAACATAAAAGACAAATTCTGAAGTGCTAGAGTCACTATAAGAATGAAGTCGGCACATACTATTTAATACATAACAATAACATATTTTCACATATTAATACATCTAAGAATAGTTGTGAACGATGGTGTCTCCCTCCTTTTTCACTCTCGAGAAAGTTATGATCAAACACATGGTAAAAAGGGGCATGTGGAAAATCTGAAGCAACCTTATCGTCAATCCATTTGTTATTGTTATACATGCTTACCTGATAGTCTTGCAAGCACACTATATGGTTGAACTAAGTTTCATCTACCATTCCAAGTGCTCATACTAATTGAACATGTACTTAACTTGTTGTGTAGATGGGACATCTCCTCTTCAATCCTCCTAAATTTGACCATAAGCCGCTCCAGACTCAATGCTAAGAATCCATTGAAATAAGTCCGAGCATCCTTATGCATCATCTTCTTATCTTTAAACTTTTCATTGCTATTACTCTCCATTACTCTTGAGAAGATGATCTCTAATTTAAGATGAATTTTCCACTCTCTAACATTCTTTAGACTGCTTAGAAATGTGAAGAAGATGACTTCATCTTCGTTCTAGGAGGTTTAATAGAGAAGAAGGGGGCAGAAAACTATCATTTAGGCGGTTTATGGAGTCATTTCGCCAGTGGCACTATGGCGCCATAGCGCCAAACCAAAATTATCAAATATCAAATTTTTTTATCCCCTCCTTATTTTCATCAATAAAATATTGTTTTGTGTCGTCTCAATCCTGTAAGACTCAATATCATTTCAGAAACTCATCATAACAACAATCACTAATCAAGTTAATCCACACCGATAACTATGGGTTGCCTCCCACAAAGCAATTGTTTTAATGTCGTCAGCTCGACATATCCAATGTTTTATTTTGTTTGACCCAACATGAGGATCTCCATAAATGTAGGACTATCTTCACTTATTTATGCTTTTAACATGTGTCCATTTACCTTAGTCATTCTCCCAGATTTAGTATCTTCAATTTCAACAACGTTATATGAATAAACTCTTACCATAATAAATGGTCCGGACCACCTAGACTTAACTTTTCCTAGAAATAATTTCAATCTTGTATTATATAATAGAAATTTTTGTCCAAGCTCAAAATGCTTTTTCAAAATCCTCTGATCATGCCACATTTTCATTTTCTCCTTATAGATTTTAGCATTTTCATAAGATTCATTTCTTAATTCATCAGTCTCGTTTAATTGCAATAATCATTTATCTCCAGCATCTTTCAAATTATAATTAAACTCTTTTATGGCCCAATAAGCTTTATGCTCAATTTCAACTGACAATGACATGCTTTTCCATATATGAGCTGATATTTTGACATTCATATAGGAGTTCTATTTGCAGTCGTATATACCCAAAATGCACTATCTAGCCTAACAAACTAATCTTTCTTGTTAGGATTAACAATATTTTTTCAATATTCCGTTAATATCACGATTAAATACTTCTGTTAGACCACTAGTCTGAGGATGATAAGTTGTGGCAATTTTATGTTTTTTTTCCAAACTTTTGAGTTAATGTTTGAATCATTCTATTTTTAAAATGACTTCTCCATCTGTAATAATTACTCTTAGCATTCTAAATAAAGTAAAAAAAATTTCTTTAAAAATTATGTAACAATCATAGCATCACAATGGGGTAAAACAGTGGCTTCATTTCATTTAGAAACATAATCCACAACTATCAAATTATAAATTTTTCCAGAAGATGGTATAAATGGTCCCATAAAATCTAAACCCCAAAAATAAAAAATTTCAGCTTCCAAAGTAATATTTAGGGGCATTTCATTTCTTCTAGAAATATTGCCTACTCTCTAATATCGATCACATGTTTTTATATAAAGTAGGCCAATAAAGTCCAGATTATAAAATTTTAAATGCAGTTTTATCAACCCCAAAATGTCATTTGAAATCAGATTTGTGACATTTTTGCATAATTTCTCAGGCTTCTTCTATCGGTACACATATTTGAATAACTAAGTCCATACATTGTTTATATAAATAAGGGTCATCCAAAAAATAAAATTTTGAATCATGAATAAAATTTTTTATTTCATGGCTATCTAATCCGTAAGGTAAAATGTTACTAAGTTGTTAACTATATCAGCATACCACAGAATTCACCATTCATTAATCACATATAATTGTTCATCGGTAGAATTTTTATTTATTTCATCATTAAAGTTAACATTCTTTTCTTGTTTAAGCCTTAATAAATGGTTTGCTATCTGATTATCAATACCCTTCCTATCCATAACTTGAAAATTAAATTATTGCATCCAATGAACACATCTAATTAATCGTGGTTTTGCATCATTCTTCATCATTAAATATTTAATAGCAAAAAGATCGGTATACACAATACATTTTGCTCCAATAAGATAAGGTCTAAATTTATCAAAAGCATACACTATAGCTAATAATTCATTTTCAATAGTAGTGTAATTAATTTGAGCTTCATTTAGTGTTTTACTAGCGTAGTATATTACATTAAAAATTTTGTCATATTTTTATCCTAAAACAAACTCTATAGCATAATCACTAGCATCACACATTAATTCAAAGGGTTTTTCCCAATCAGGTGAAATAACAATAGGTGGTATAATTATTTTTTTCTTTAATAAATCGAAGACATTCAGGCATTTCTCATTAAAATCAAAATTTGTATCTTTTTTCTAAAAGATGACACAGAGGCTTGGCGATTTTTGAAAAATCTTTAATATAACACCTATATAAGCCAAAAAGTCCTAAAAAACTTCTTACTTCTGGTAATTCAGTGATAACTTGAATTTTAGCTGGATCTACTTCCATGCCCTTTCAGAAATCTTATGTCCTAACACAATTTTTCCAGTAACCATAAATTGACATTTTTTCCAATTGAGAACAATGTTAGTTTCTTCATAGCATTTTATAACTCTTGTTAAGTGATATAAACATGAATTAAATAAGGTTTCAAAAGCTAAGAAATCATCCATAAAAACTTCAATTCCTTTCTCAATTAGATCACAAAAAATTGACATCATAGATCTTTAAAAATTTGCAGGTGCATTGCATAATCCAAATGACATTCTTCTAAAGTAAAAGTCTCAGATGTACTAGTAAATGTTATCTTCTCTTGATCCTCAAGAGCTATGGGTATTTGGTCGTATCCGGAGTATCCATCCAAAAAGCAAAAATAATGATGTCCAGCAAGTCATTACAACATTTGGTCCAAAAAAGGTAAAGGAAAATGATCTTTCCTAGTAGTAGTGTCTAACTTTCTATAGTCAATACAGATTCACCACCCTATAACTCATCTTATAGGAATTAATTTATTTCACTCGTTAACAACTATAGTCACTCACCCTTTCTTAGAAACATGGTGAATATAACTAACCTAAGGACTGTCGGAAATAGGATAAATAATTCCAGCATCCAATCACTTTAAAATTTTTTTCTTAATAGCTTATTTAATTATAGAATTCAATCTCCTTTGAGGATCAACCAAAGGCTTATATAAGATTATCTTTCATCAAAATTTTTGCATACAGATTTAAGGGCTAATTCCTTTAATATTAACTAATGTCCGTTCAAATGCTTTCTTATGATTTTTCAATGTCTCTATTAATTTTTCTTCCTATGCTGCAATTAAATCCGAGGATATAAAAATCGGTAATGTAGATAAGTTCCCCAAAAATGCATATTTTAAATGAGCAGTGAAACCTTCATTTTAAGTTTAAGAGGGTTTTCTATAGAATGAATCAGAGGTTTAATCATTTCAGTAGTATCTAAAATTTTAAATTTTTCATGAACATAATTTGAACCCTCAGTAATTATATCATTTGGTTTATCCTCAAAATCACTTTCAGTTTCATTCTTTAGTTTTTTTATTAGATTTGACTTCACATCTTTCTTGAAAATGATTAACAATCATATAATCAATAATGTTCATTCTATAACATTTATCGTCCTTTTCCTCTATTAGGATACTTCATTGATTTAAGCACATTAAATATAACTTCCTAGTCATTAACTCTCATGATTAATTCTCATTTTTATACAAATATTATCGCATGTCCAGTCACAGGGAAAGGTTTCCCCAGAATGATGGGAATTTTATTTTATCTTCTTCCATATCTAACATAATGAAATTAACAGAGAAGATAAAATTATCCACTTTAACTAACACTTCTTTTATAACCCCCCTAAGATAGGTGATAGATCAATTAGCTAACTATAGGGTTACAGTAGTGGGAGACATTTTTCCTAAATCTAATCATCTAAATATAGATAATGGCATGAGATTAATGATTGCTTCTAAATCACATAAAACTTTTCCGCAAATTTTCTCCAATCGCACAAGGTATAGTGAAGCTACCAGTATTTTTAATTTTTTTAGGAAGTTTTTTCTAAATTATTGCACTACATTCTTCATTAAGTGCAATAGTTTCATAATATTTAAACTTCCTTTTTTATTAAAATTTCCTTCATAAATTTGTAATAAATTTGCATATGTTCCAAAGCTTCTGTAAAATGAATATTAATTATAAGCTTCTTAAATATCTCAAAAAATTTTGAAAACTGTTGATCCATCTTTTACTGTCTAAGTCTTTGAGGAAAATGAGGTGGTGGTCTTTCTAAATTAATCTTAGTTAGAGAGACAGGGAATAGTTTCTTTAGGTTTTCAAGTTTCTTTATTTTCTCTCTCAACTTCAATTTCTTTTTTAACTCCATCATTTTATTCCCTTCCACTCCTAAGTTGGACAACTTTAACATGCTCTTGTTCTTTATTTTTGTCTTTAGGATTGATCTCAACATTACTAGGAAGTGTTCCTTAAGGCATACTGCTAAGTGAGTTAGCAATTTTTCCAGTTGATTCTCAATGTTTTGAATAGCAACACTTTGACTTTGTAATTGATTTCCATCTGTAACACCAATTCTTTAATAGCAAATTTCTTCTCCTTAATTTATTGGTTATTACTAAATCCAGGAGGATAAGTAGGTCTATAGTTAGAACTACCCTGGTTGTTCAAGTTTCCCAACGAGTTTACTTGATTTTTCCCTCATTATTGACTTCCAACACTAGAATTTTTGTTCTAGTTAAAATTGGGATGATATTTCCAACCTTGGTTGTAATAGTTAGAATATGAATTATTGGGTTTATTATTAATAGCATTTAAAGTTTCTAATGATGTTTGAGAATCGATCATCTGTCCTAATGAATTTTCTTCAATCAAACGAGGTGTTGGAGAAAAAATCATTCCAATTTAGTCTACTTTCCTAGATAATGCAGCAACTTGATATATAACCATCGAAATAGCGTCATTATCATGATACTGGCTACTTTCTCTGGATTTACCCTTTCATAGTGCCATTGAAAAGTTATTCGTAGCCATCTCTTCAATTAATGAATAAGCTTCATCAAATGATTTTAACATTAAAGAACATCCAGCAGCAACATCAATGATAGATCTAAGGGATCCTAGTAACCCGTTAAAAAATATTTGAATGATTAACTAGTCTTGTAAAGTATGATGAGGACACTTTCCAAAGAGTTCATTAAATCTTTACCAAGCTTCATATATTGACTCTCCATTATACTGAGTAAAAAAAGTAATATCATTTCTAAGCCTAGCAGTTTTTGAAGGAGAAAAGTACTTAGCCAAAAATTTTTATTCTAAACCTCCCAAGTTCTAATGGATCCAGGTGCTATCAAATTCAACCACATCTTAGCTTTTTCCCTTAATAAAAAAGTAAAAATTCTAATTTTGACTGCGTCGTTTGATACGTCATCATATTTAAATGTAGCACACAGTTCTAGAAAACTTGTTAAATGTAAATTTAGATCCTCAGATGGCCCCCAAACTGATTATTTTGTACCATATGTATAATTGCAAGTTTAAGTTCAAATGATTTAGCCAATACAACAGGTGTTTGTATACTTAAGTAAATTTGATCAGCTTGCATAGTCCCTTAAAGATTTTTGTAAATTATGATGTTCTTGTTCAGCAGCTTGATTTTCAAAATTATTTTATGGTATATATGTCATTTCTTGAAATTGTGAAGTCCTCTTTGTTTTCTAATTTTTCTTATCATTCATTCTAATTGAGAATTATAAGGCGCTAAACCTTCAGATCCCAAACTACGCATACACAAATTAAATTTCAAAAAATAAAACTTAAAATACTGAAAAGAAAATACTTTTATTTTCGAGTTTTCAACTTTTTTATGTTTTGTGATTTTAGAAAATTAAAAAAAATGTATTAAAATTAATTTTTAATTCTCCTAAAATAAATTTATAGTTCAAATAAATTTCTAAGTCAAAAAGTTCTGTCACAATCCCCGACAATGGTGCCAAAAACTTGATTTGACCAGCAATTACGCAGATATTTATACTCCAAAAGATTTCCCAAAACTTGTTCAATTTATATTTAGCAGCTAGTGTGAATAAATGAATTTATTTATAAAATATATAATAAGTCTTCACACTATGGGTACTACGCAATTATACGTATCGTTTTAAGTAATATAGAATTTTCTTTAAAAACCTCAATATCGATTTCACGGGGAAAGCTGTAATTTTTAATAATGATTTAGAAAAACTTCTATCTAAGATAAATATGATAGGAGAATAATATTGAAAATGTTGGCAATAGATTAAAACTAAATTTAAGCAGAAAGTACGAACAAAGTTTAACATATTAATAAATTTTAAAAGACTTCGAATGTTATGGAAAGATCTTTCCCATTGCAAAGATATATTAATCAGTGTAGGATTATAATGATTAAAAATATAAATTTATGTATAATGATAAATAGGAGCATACCCATCATTTATACCCTCTCGGTGCTTGCAAAGAACATTGGCTAACCTTAAGTTTGTTTTAACATTTATAGTAGTGTTGAGTAGATTCTAGTCTCTCGCTTTTAGATTACCCATTGTGCCCTCTCTACAGGACCTACTAGGGAGCCATAGATCCAAACTCAAGACCGAATTGATAAAAGAATCTAGTCTGTCACCCTAGTAACATCAATTCTACGCCCATCAAAATTTATCTCCCTATCTATTTGCACTCTCCTTAGATTGTAGTCGCCCTCCTCGTAAGGTGAGTGTGACATTCACAAGTTTGGTGAAATCATATTCCTCCTAAGTCATTATGTTTCTCAATAGGTTTTAACCTCATAAGTAGTCAATTTTCAAAGTCAATGAAGAACCAATGAAATGTCATAGTAATTTTTAAAATAAAAATAAAATTTTGAACCATTCTCGTCCTACATGATTAATTCCCACATGTAAAGAAAAAGAAAGTAAACTACTTAAAATTCATGGAGATAAAACAAAACACATGATTTGTATTGAAAGTCAAGTCTTAACAACAAAAACCCAAATACAAAGACAATATCTTATGTCTTCTCCCCAAGTAATTCCTAAAGTTTCCTTTAAAAAATCTCCAAACTCTTCTTCTACAATAAAAAACAAACTCTCTTACACAAACTCTCACTCACACACCCAAAATCCTCTCTAAAGAACTCTTCAACACTCTTCTAAAACTCTCTTTTTTCATTCATCCATAGACCCATTTAATAGATCTCTAAAAAAACCAAAGGTTGCTTCAAACACCCCTTCAAAATTCAGACAAATTCAATGTACCTTTTAGAAAATCGGTTATCGGCGTTATAGCGCCACTCTGGGTTGCTATAATGTCCATCTCGCTCAATAGTTGGCGCTACGGAGCTAAGACTAGTGCTATGGCTCCATACAAAGTTTCTCATTTTTACTCAATTTTACCCTCATTTTCTCTAAATATTCATTGCTTGTTCCTGAAGCTAAAAACATACAAAATAGATTTATTTAAAGTGCAATATCATCAGAAATGTTCATAAAATGAGGATTAAATGTATATTAAAAATAGATAATTTTCAGATATATCACTGATCACAGCCATCCAAGGGAAGACCCAGTTGTTGTTTCAGGTTTCAGTGAAGAGAAAAACATTCATCAATCAAATGACCATGCATTTTGTAATGTAAACAATATTAAAAAAAATTCTCATACCCAAATTCCTACATAAAACCATGCTTCTCAGAACCTATCCAAATTTCCTTAAATAGGATTTTAAAAATATCAACTTCCACAAAACCCTCGCAACTAATGGACGGTTCAAAAAATTTATAGTCTGGTCAGTGTGGAGGGGTGGGCCAATAAGTGAAGCTGCAACATGAAGAACATGATGATTAACTAACTGAGGATGATGTTTTGGGGAAGAAAACCCTACAGTAACTATAGGATATTCTTCCTTATTATCAAAATATGTTCCCCATTTCAACAAATGCATTTGACAATTAAAAACATGATATGCACAACGAGCAAAAATCCTACTATAATCCATATCATCATCCAACTTAATTGAGATGTGCCTTTGATCGAGTAAGCTGACCTATCAACCAGTTTTAAAGAAGAAAAAGTAGCTTTTGAATGTCAAAGATGGAGGGATGATAAAAGGACAACTTGTCAATTAATGTAAATGCAAAAGGAACTGTCAGTGGATTGATGGTAGCATCGTCAATTAGAAGAGTGAGGATCTGATTGAGATTGTTTGTGAATCAAGGGGTTTACCTGCCAAAGCCTCTTTTAAGGAGTGCATAGGTTTTGGAGGAGGTGAGGAAGGCCTACTAAAAATGGAAGCATCACCTCCCACCATTGGAGGGGAGGCCATTTGGCCCACGTTAGAAGAAATCACCCCAAATTGAGAGATGTGGGGAACCCAAGAAGAAAGACCACAAAGAACATCAAAAATCGCCCTAGGTTTCCCAAAGAGATCAGTATTTTAGTGATTAGACCATCGATCTATGGCTTGGATCAAAAGTTTGGGCGGTACAGGTGAGGTAGAAGATGTGTTGATGCTTCCGCGGCTACAGGTGTGGCAGCCAAATGCTTCGGCTACATGAACAACGGCCATACACTTGACAGCACAGACTCAACGGCGGGGAGGGAGCTCTCACACAAGGTGTTAGCGCTTCACATTTTGAGCATTTGGGTTTCTAAAATGTGTATTTTTATATTTCAAACAACTTTTGTTGAAGTTCAAACATGTGTATTTTTATATTCCAAATAACTTTTGTTGAAGTTCAGACTTGATTTGAAGTCTTTTTGACATGTTTTTAGCAACATTATCCTTTCTCTCACTTAGTTATCATTTTCTCTCTCCAATCTATCATCAGCTCAATGGGTGCCAAAATGAAGTCAGACTTGAGCATGGAAGGACTCATTGGTAAGGTTTCGACAAGACAAACGTCATGGAAGTGTCCATTTTCTAAAATAATGAGTCGTTGAAAAATATTTATGTGGGCCCACATTTCATGCATGGAAACTCTAAGTGCACATTTTTATATAAAAATGGTGTTTTATGACCATTATTCTGGTTTGCATGCTCCTTACATGTGATTGTGAAGGTAATGCAACTTACCAAATGTATTTTGGGTCATCAGATTGACCAGTTGAGAAAAACAATATTTTTTAAGGTTTCAAAGCAGTGTTCGTGCATAAAAACTTTGAACTGAAGAATTTTACATAAAATTTCTTCAAACCATCATTAAAATTATTTGCATGGCCTTTTTATGTAACAATAAATATCATACAACTTTCCATGTGATATATTTAGCCATACAATAATCCCGGGAGATGAAATGATAATTTAGGGATCAGTCGATCAGGTTTGTTTTAGGTTTTAGGTCAAGATCCAACTCGAGTGAAGTTCAGTGGATTATAAAATGGAAAGAAAAAGATTATTCTAAATATGAGGTCAACAGTCCTCTTTGGTTGTATGAGTTGCATTTGATCAGTAGTACGGTCTCAGCCTCATAAGAGAGCAAGAAGGGTTTTTATCTGTTCATTATCGTGGGTGTGATTCTAAGTGCAGATAAGATGGACAGGAGGATGTCGACCCATTTTCCATTTAGCTCTTCAACCTTATTTCTGTGATTGAGTACCAACTTACTAGCAACTTCGAACTCCTCGTTGGTCCGCTGGTGATGGACCGAGACAAATTTCAAGTTTATCATCTATTTTTGACAAACCCTTAATCATTCAGCTACTTTCCATTTTCAATTATCATCATCGTCAGAATTCTGTATTGACAAATCAGATTTGTTTAAATAATTTTTTTTTTTCATACGCAGTGGTAATACATGTGAGAACTTTAGCCTCTATCTATTTTGAAAAGTTGGCAATCATTGTGGTTATGAATTTTCACTACCTTTTGGTGGATGGAAAAGGACCTAGGATGTTGATTCCCAGACCAGGAATGGTGAGGAACTCATGATGAGTTGTCATTTGTTACACAGTTTGAGTTGCATAGGGGCATATTTTTTAGCATGATTCATATGTTCTGAAGAAGTTCTCTACATCTCTTTTGAGGGTCAGCCTGAAGTATCCCTGGTGAAGCACCTAATTTGCTAGTGTTTGTCTACCAAAATGGTTTTCACATTCTCCTAATAAGTATTTCTTTATGAACATTAGATGCCTCATTCTCTCATATGAACTATACATATAAAGAGTTCAACGACTCACAAAGAGCTCTCCTTCTAGAGAAGGTAGTGTGCCACCTTGACTCTAAAATGCTTGCAATCTTTAATGATCAGAGAGAGTTCCTTAATTTCAAGGAAGTGAAGGTATGGGTCCAGCTAAACTACTTAATTTAATATTAGGTTGATGACTTGGTTTCCTTCTTAGACAACATGTTTAATTATAACGTATTCAAAATTTTCTATCGCCATCTTAGATTTAGCAAGATACCTTATCATTGTTTTTTCTTGCACTTTAAACTAACCATTTACCTGGTTTGCCACTGAATATGAGTTAGATCTTACAATGGGAATTCGCACTCTGATTCTATGTGTGAGACACAGCTCAACGAAGAGAGCTTCATACTCAACATGGTTATTAGTCATTTCAAACATTATTTGTATGAAATGGTAGATATGATATTGGAACAGACTTGTTATTATGAGCCCTATGTCTGCCCCTTGGGGGTTTGAGGCCCTATCAATGTATAAATACCACAATAGAATTGGTATGGGTATTTCATTATTGTTGCCGCCTGATCTCAAGAAATCTACAAGAAAATTTGTTATTACTTGAGTCTTTATTGTAGTATGGGGGACATAAGATAAATAAAATTCATTAAGTTCTATTTTCAACTCAAGGAGACGGTGAGACTGTTATGGTCATACTCACACTGATTTGAGTGGATGGTTAATAATCGCCCAGACCTTATTCATATAAAAACATGGTTGCAGCTTTCATACCGAAATAATCAAAGCAAATGTTAGCTTTTACATAATTGGCTAATTGATTTTCACCCCTCTCAAAACATAGCTAATATAATGGACTGGGAATTATTTCTTCAGCTCTTCCCATAATAAGATTGAGGAGATCGCTCAGGCCCTACACAGAGAAAAAGCACATTCTTATCGGCTGGCTTTGGCTATGGAATAAGGGAGAAAGGTTTGAGATTTTTTCAACTACTTGAAAGCTTGTTCACATTGTCATGTCCATGTGAAGCCCTTGATATTCCATAGGGCTTTGAAGATGTCATGCATTGTACACCTAATTTAGAGATGAACATGCTCAGTCCTACGATTCGACTCACCAATCTCTATAGCTTTTTAATGTTACGGGTGATGAAATGTCTATAATAGCTTGAATCGTTTCCATGTTGGCTTTGATCCCTTCTTAGATTACCAAATAATTAATCTCAGATATTTATACTTACGTTTTATATATGAATTTTATACTTCTGTTTAATGATATCTCTTTCTTTACAATGACGCCAAAAACTTGATGTCAATGCAAATAAGAGTTTTAATTGATATTATTATAAAATGAGATTCTACGCAAGTATACATATTGTTATTAAGTAATATAAGACTTTCTGATTCAGCCCCGAGATATCGAACCCACAGGGAAAAAATGTTAAATAATCTTAACAAAGAAATCAAAAAAATAACTTTTTACTTTTTAAGAAAGATCTTACTCAAACTAAAGATAATATTCTAGGAAAGAAAGTTTGATTCTTTTTGATAATTTTTATAATTTGAAATGAAAGCAAACAACTACTTCAACTAGATTTTTGTAAGATGAAAGAAAATGCAAATAAAATATCTTTCTCCTTATTATGAATCAATAACAAGACATGAAATTCTGTTGTGAAAGTATCTAAAATGTGTTGTGCCAAATAGGAGAAATTATATTTTTTACCCTTATTAGAGAAGCTATAAAGAATATAGGTTAATCTAGTGTTTTATTAATCTTGAAGATAGGCTAAGTAGGAAAGATACTAGCTCTCACTCTAGAGTTTCCTATTCTCCCTCCACCTGGGGGCTAACATCACATATCAAAACATAAAACAATAAATCGAATTCGGGGCTTTAGCCTGTCACTCTAAGTCCTCTAATTTTATACCCATCAAAGTATATCTCTTTATTTATTTGCACTCAATCAAATGGACTACATTCTCACCCATATAATCTCATGTAATTCTTACCAATTGTTGACTGAGACAATACCATACTGATTCTTACATGTTCTCACAACAAATATTAACATCTTAATTAGCTAAATCAAGAAGTAAATGAAGTGCAAGGTTTTAAATCATCACAGCTTCTTCCAATATTGATTTCTTATACTTCATACAACATACTTCCATAACTTACTACTTTATCATTTTAAGGAAAAAGAAAGAAAACTACTCAGAATTCAAGGACAAAATACAATCACAACTTGGTTTAAAAGTAGAAATCATAGTGAAAACACAAGAAGTCTTAATTAAAAACTAAATGTAATAACAAAGATAAATATTTATTTGAAAATCCTCTCCACCAAAGGCTTGAAGTTCTTTTAAAAACTTTGTTTTTCCTTACAATACTCCTTAGAGGTGGGTACCCGACTCTAAGGATTCCAAATCTCACCTCTAATCCTAACACAAACTAAAGTAAGTAGAAATGGTGAAGTAAAGTGGTGTGTTACCAAAAACCCTCCTACACAATAAACATAAGCTACACACCCTCCAACAACAACCACTTTTCTGATCTTCATGTCCTCTTTTTATAATCTTCCAACAGGTGCCTTCGTATCTTTCAATTTGTGTCTAGATTCAAAGAATCCTCCAAGAGATGCATGCATTCAAGATTAATATAATTTAATTTTGGCGTTAATAAGAAGTTACCTACATTTGTACCAAGAGATGTCTACCTCTTCAAAATGGCGCCAAAAATTAAATAACTCCTCTTTAGTAAGTACCACACATAAGTGCGAGGTCTCGACACTTAGCCGTGAGGCTTCTAGCGTGTAAGCAATAACTCTGGGCGCATAGCCGTGAGGCTCTGGCTCGTAAGCGCAAGTCCAGGCGATTTGTCGCCACAGATCAATTTTGCACCTTTCTTTATTTTGCTCCAAATTTGGTCCCTTTTCACTCCTTTCATCACAATCATCCATTTAATAATACCTGCAAGAAAAATAGACAAAATACCTTCCATTAAATTGCAATATCATCAAAAATAGGTATAAAAATACTATATATTTTAGGTGTATCAAAATTCTCCAATCTTGAAGGGTTACTTGTCCTCAAGTGTCACTTTAATCACAAAAAATCAAATAAACAAATTATGTGGATAATTTACTTTAGGAGTTTCTAAAATTTTGTTCAAGAAAATTTTAGTAAATGACACCAATTTAAAGTTTAGAAATCTTTTAAGTAAAGGTTTATGAAAAATATAAGTTCCTATCTTATTCAGAATTACTTGCAGATTTTTCAAAATAAAAGGTTTAGGCATTTTATTTTATTTATTTAAAAATCTTCATTAAAAATAATTATATTAACTATATTATATTCATAAGCTTTAGATTTTCTCAAGTCTTATACTTTAGAAAGATCAGGTGTAGAACCAATTTTTTATTAGGCCCTTAAATCCTCAAGCTTCTCCTTCCTTTTTAATTTTTTTATTTTTTTATTTTTTTTCTTTTATTCTTTTCATTCTTTTTTTAATAGACAAGGATTACTATATCTGGATAGTTTTTTAATAATTTTGAATTTCACCCTTCATTTTCTAAAGCATAAGGAAGATATCTATCTTTTACTTAGAAATATAATAAAAGTTTTGAAAATTATTTTCAATAAAAAAACTTAAGTATTAAAAATAAAAGTCTAATCCTTCTATTTTTAAAAAAAAACAATTTTTCCTTCTAAATATAGTTACAAAATATTTATCATTTCTTCAATAAGAAATTTTTAACTTTAAACTTTTTATCCTTACTATAGATTTTAACTAGATTCTCTTACTCATTTCTATATTCAAAATTTTACTTCCCTAATATAACTTCATACATATAATTATTTTTCAATCAAAATCAAATTTTATTTTTAGCACATTTGAGAACAAATAAAATTTAAGTATTTGAAAATTGTTTTTCATTCCCCTCAAACTTTAAAATTTTTGTTATGATAAAACATTTAAGCATAGTAAAAAGATACATGGGTAGGAATTGAAAAGTATAAGTATCATGCTTGCAATAATTTTTATATCATAAATATGCAAGTATAACAATTAAAAGCAAGAGTAAAAACAACTAGATCAAATTTTAGCTTCACATACTATATAAAAGAAATTCAAAAGACTTCTAAAGTAGTGGATGTAATAAAAGCAAATTCACACATACTTAAATAGAAATCCACAACAACAATATGAATGGTAGTAAATTAAAAATTTGAAGCACAAAATTAAATAATGGATTTTAATAGTGTTCTAAACCTTCCTAATAGTTTCTGGAATAAGTTCTACACTAACAAACCAAATACACTACGAATTTTTTTAACACATTTACTACCATAAAAACTCTAAACAATCACATAACATAACACAAACAAACAACATCCATAAATAACATAAAAAAACTAAAGTAGTTTGTCAACTATTACATCAGTTTTTCCATCTACCACAAGAAAAAAAATCTAAATAACAACCACAAACAAAAAGTTCACAACTCATACAGAATAAAAAGCCCAACATACAACATAACATAATAGTTCACAAAAAGTACAAACTATAAATCCTCATCATCATCTCCTTCATTCCAAGCACGTGTAGGCTCATACGGGGTATAGTGTGGATGTGGAGGTAACACAACACTATAATCTCCTCTGATCAATCTATCCACATAACCGTGATAATTCTCCTCATACTCACTATGTCTCTGCAGATAATCCCCTATATGATCTACCATTCCTTCTATATCATGAACTTGATCCATAGTATAATTGATATTATTTTTCATTTTATTTAAAAGTTATATTTACGAATTAGTAAACTGACTTGATGATGCCTGAGAAGTTAAAGCACGAGATGTAGAGGCAGCAGAAGTAGATGCACCTGAAGCTCTAGAGAATCCTCCTCTCCGACCAAAAAGGGAATGCTCAACATATATCTTGACATTCATGCTAGTAGTAGGCTTAAGAGGCTGAAGGATCTCTTCCTAATTTTTAGATCTTACACTAACCCTCTCACATAAAGAATGTATAAGGGAAGCAAATCTCATACCTACAGTAGTAGGAACTCTTGCAGAACTCCAAATGTAATCATAACTAATCTTTCTAATATCAATTGCCTTTCCCTATTGAATACAATAATTCAAAGTAGCTCTTTCCCTCATTACCTCACTCAGATGATTGGTGGTAATCAACTTGGATGATATGAAATAATGTCAGGCCTTAGAGGCGACATTCAGCTTCAAGGCAGGGAAGTTAACTCTATCCTCTTCCATCAGTCAAAGCTGAAATGATTTCATCCAATTCCTTCTCTGTAGGATTATAATTCAAATAAAAGCAAAATGTAATATGTGGCAACAGATAAAACTTGTTAATTACCTCGGGCGTAAAATGAACCAACTGTCCTCGAACCATCACAAAATTTTTCTCTGACTCAGGGAGATTTGCATAAAACTCCCACACAACAGATATAACAGCTACGACCGAGAAGCAGAAAAATCTATCCCATAGTCTTCTAACGATCATATCCTCTATCACTCCAACGGGCTTGTCAAAGCCTCACTCCTGAATCATTTTACGTGACTGTTGTGCTTGCACGTAATGATCCTGAGCCTTAGAACTTATAAACTTATCTGAACGAAAGTGGATCTCCCCTTACTTCTCTTTGGTGTCATTTCTAAAATTTGCATAAAAATTACCATAAATTCCAAACTTAACTTAAAATCACTAAACTTGACTTCTAAAGGCTTAAAGTACTAAATAAAAGTAATTTCTAAAGCTTTTTCTCAAATTTTCATCATGAATAGTAAATCTCAGATTTTTCCATAATGCTCCTCAAATATATGTGAAAATAAAAAAATATTACATAGGAGTAGTGCTCTTACCTCAAGAAGATCAAATCTAGCAAATTTAACTAGAAACTGCTGAAAAATCACAAATTTGAAGATACCCTAACTCTCTAAGTCTCAAAATCCAAATGAAAAAGATGACAGGGAGAAAAAATGATGATTTGCTGGTTTTCAACAACTATAAACCGATTTTCGCGAACTGGTGCCTGAGCGCAAAAGTTCGACGCTTAGCCGCAGAGCTCTAGCGCGTAAGCACAGGGTCTCGGTGCTTAGTCGCGAATTTGCTAATTTTTATTTTTCATTAAATACACATTTAAGCTCATTTGATTAACCCTAAATGGTCTTAATAAGTATATCTTCTCATTGTATTCTTCTTATCTCCAAAGTCACGCATTAATACTAAAATGGATTCAATACAAGTTTCACACAAACATAAAACTTCTTTACTAAATAAAACAAATAAATAAATACAAACTACAAATCTTTAATTCAAGATTCTTAGATAAGAGCTCATATTTACTCACTCTTAAACACATTAAACAAAACACAAAACAAATACTTTAAACACAACAAACTTATAACACAAACAATACATAAAACTCTGAACACTAACAACTAAACATGAATAACAAACAACTTAATAGAACTTAAGAACTTAATTCCATTCTCCATTAGGTGGAACTTATCCAGAACCTCCATTAGTTCCTTTTGAACCATTTGGTATATAAATTTGATAAAACAGACAATGGTTGAAAAGTCTTACCGAATCTTCTTCTATCTACTTGTTCTTCAAAAAAAACGATTTATCCTCCTCTTCAATATGACTAGTATGACTAAATTACATCTTTAATTGTCATCCAATATGTGCTAAATGTGCATTAGTTTCATTTACCTTTGATTCGAGTGACGCCACACCAGCCTCGATGTATGCAATCTTCTCTGTTATTCATTAAATACTAACGACTAGAAACATGTTGTATAACTCTTGCGTACTTTAACAAATGAATTTATTTTTATTTGCATCCTCTTTCTTCTTTATTTCACTCTCCTAAGAAGACATTTTTGTAACTTAAACTCTTCTTTAAGACTCTTAAGATGAAAATATGGAATGGGGTGACTTTCTCTTAATCTGATTCATATTTATAAACTTTAAATGCTTAAGAATTGTCCTCCCATATTCAAGAACCATGAAATCACGTCCCATAAAACTTCCCCACAATTAGGAAATCTAGAAACCAATTTTTCACATTTTCATAACTCAGACGCCTAAGCGTCAACTGCAAGTACTTAGCCACCAGTGCTCAATTTAGCACAGGTCTGCTAAACATCCAAATAATCGTTTTAATTCATCCATTTTATCAATTAAGGTCTCATTAATCTCCATTAACATAGTATAATCAAAATACTACCATATAATTTTACTTTAAACCAAACAAAACACACAAAACAAACACAAAACAAAGCACACTGATAACTATGTGTTGCCTCTCACAATGCGCTTAGCTTCACATCGTCAGCCAAACAATACCCAGTACTTATTCTAGGTGATCCAACATTATATTCTCATTATGTTTAATTTGACCTATTGAGAAATAACATTTTAGTCTGTGACCATTCACTTTAAATATTTTCTCAGTTTTAGGATCTTTATTATCCATAGCTCCATGCGGATAAACTTTTATTACAATAAATGGGTCCATCCATCTGAACTTAAGTATTCCAGCAAATAATCTTAATCTGGAATTATATAGAAAAACTTGTTGTTCTGACTCAATATTTTTATTCAGAATCCTACGATCATGCTACATCTTCATCTTTTCTTTATATATCTTAGCACTTTCATATGATTCATTCCTTATCTCTTCAAGCTCATTTAATTGCAATAATCTTTTCTCACCAGCATCCTTCAAATTATAATTTTATTCTTTAATAGCCCAATATGCTTTATGCTCAAGTTCAACTGGTAAATGACAAACTTTCCCAAAATTTAGCCTATATGGGGACATTCCTTTAGGAGTTCTATATGTTGTCCTATAAGCCCACAAAGCAAAATCCAGTTTGATTAACCAATTTTTTTTGGATTAACATATTTTTCTAAAATTCTTTTAATTTCATAATTGGATAATTCAATCAAACTACTTGTCTGATGATTGTAAGCAGTAGCAATTTTATGGTTGATATGATATTTATTTACTAATTTCTCTATAATTGAATTTCTAAAATGACTTCCCCCATCAGTTGTGATTACTCTTGGAATTCCAATCTACAAAATATGTTTTTTCTTAAAAACTTTGTAACACTTCGAGCATCACATCGAGTAAAGCAACAGCTTCTATCCATTTAGATACATAGTCTAATGCTAACAATATGTATAAATTTCCTAAAAATGGTATAAATGGTCCCATGAAATCTAATCCCCAAATATCAAATATTTCAACTTCCAACATATTATTAAGGGGCATCTCATTTCTTTTAAAAATATTGCCTTCACATTGACATCGATCACAAATTTTAACATAAGCATTAACATCCTTAAAAATTGTAGACCAATAAAATCCAGATTGCATAATTTTATATGTAATTTTATCAATGCCAAAATGTCCCCCAAAATTAGAATCATAACATTTTTGAATAATTTCATAAGTTTATTCTAATGGCATGTAATTTCAAATAATTAAATCATTTCCTTGTTTATATAAAAATTGGTCGTCTTAAAAATAAGTCTTAGCTTCAGATAAAAATTTCTTCCTTTGTTGGTATGTCAATTCATAGGGTAATATATTACTAATAATAAATTTTACAATGTCGGCATACCATGGAACATGCCACTCATTAATAGTGAACAATTTTTCATTAGAAAAATGTTCATTAATTTCTTCATCGGACCAGAAAGATTTTTCATTTTCAAGTTCGGACAGATGATCAGCAATTTGATTATCAGCACCCTTCCTATCTATTATCTCAAAGTCAAATTCTTTTAAAAGAAGAATTCATCTTATCAGTCTTGGTTTTGCATCCTTCTTTTACATTAAATATTTAATAGCAGAATGGTCAGTATGCACTACACATTTTATTTCAATTAAATATGATCTTAATTTCAAAAGTAAATACTATAGCTAATAACTCTTTCTCAGTTGTGGTATTATTAATTTGAGCTTCATTAAGAGTTCTACTAGCATAGTAGATTACTTCAAAAATTTTATCATGTTCTAAAAATAATTCGAATGAAATTCCAAACAAAGAAAAATCATCCATAAACACTTCAATCCCTTTTTCAATTAAATCACAGAAAATTGCCACATAAATCTTTGAAATATAGCAGGGGCATTACATAAACCAAATAACATTCTTCTAAAAGCAAATGTACCATAAGGACTGGTAAAAATTATAGTCTGTTAATTCTCAAGAGCAATTTGTATTTGGTGATAACCAGTATATCCATCTAGAAAACAAAACTATTTATGCCCAGTTAGTTTATCCAACATTTGATCAAGAAAGCGTAGTGAAAAATGATCTTTCCTGGTGGCAAGATTTAATTTTATATAATCAATGCTTATTCACAGCCCTGTAACTTGTCTTGTCAGTATTAATTCATTCTTTTCATTAATAGTTACAATTACTCCTCATTTTTTAGGAACATAGTGAATAGGACTAACCCATGCACTATCAAAAATAGGGTAGATAATTCCAGCATCTAAAAACTTTAAAATTTCTTTCTTAACATCTTCTTTCATAATAAGATTTAATCTCCTTTGAGGATCATCCCTGGGTATGCAGTTTTCTTCCATAAGTATTCTTTGCATACAAATTGAAGGACTGATTCCTTTAATATCAGCTAAGGTCCATCGAAAGGCTTTCTTAAATTTCTTTAAAGTTTTAAGCAAACTCTCTTCTTCTTCTGTAGTTATTTTTTAGGAAATTATAACTGGCAAAGTTGATGAATCACCTAAAAATGCATATTTTAAATGTTCAGAAAGTAACTTTAATTCAAGTTCAATAGATTCTTCAATTGATGGATTAAAATATTCATCTTTCTTTGTCATGTCCAGAACTTCAAAACTTTCTTGAACATAATTTAAATCTTCCTCATTATAATCATCAAAAAATTGTACTTCCTCTTCTTGCTTGTGTTCCAACTTTTTACTTTCAAATTTCTCCTCATAAGTTGCTTTAAAATGACATTCTCTCAGATATCTCATTACATCCATCCTAAAACATTCATCATCTAACAGTTTGATCATTGATACGCATAGTAAATTCCCATTTCTACACATCTATCATTGTTATTCATGTAACTAGGAAAGGTCTCCCCAAGATAATAGGTATCTCTTTATCATCCTCCATATCTAGCACTATGAAATCAACAGAAAAGATAAATTGATCTACTTTCACTAGGACATATTCTATAACTCCTTTAAGATATGTTATCGAACGATCTGCTAAGTACAGAGTTACAGTAGTCGAGCTTATTTATTCTAATCCCAGTCTTTTAAATATAGATAATGGCATAAGGTTAATGCTTGCACCTAAATTACATAAAGCTTTCCCATAAAATTTGTCTCCGATTACAAATGGAATTGTGAAGCTAACATGATCTTTAAGCTTTTTAGGAAGCTTCTTCTGAATTATCGCATTGCACTCTTCACTAAGTGTAATAGTTTCATTATCTTCAAACTTCCTTTTTTTGTTGAGAGTATCCTTCATAAACTTCAGATAGCTTGGCATTTGTTCTAAGGCTTCAGCAAATGGAATATTAATTGTAAGTTTCTTAAAAATTTCCAAGAATTTTGAAAATTGCTTCTCCATTTTTTGTTGTCAAAGTCTTTGAGGAAATCATGGTGGTGGTTTATCTAAATGGTAGAGAAATAAGTCTTTTTAAACTTTTCTGAGAATCCACTTTTGGTTCTTCAATCTCTTCTTTCTCCACTTCAATCTCTTTTTGAACTCTACCTTCCAACTCTCTTCCACTTCTTAGTTGGACAACTTTTACTTGCTCTTTATTTTTGTCTTTTGGATTTATCTCTGTATTACTCGGAAGTGTTCCTTGGGATCTATTACTTAATGAATTGGCTATTTGTCCCAATTGATTCTCAATATTTCTAATTGTAGCTCATTGATTTTGCAATTGATTTCCCATTTCTTACACCACTTCTTTTATAGACAACTTCTTCTCCTTAAATTGTGAAGTATTATTAAAACCTTGAGGATAAGTAGGTCTACAATTATTACTACCTTGGTTATTCCAATTCCCCAATGGGTTTACTTGATTGTTCCCTCATTGTTGATCACTACCACCCTGATTATTGTTATGCCAGTTAAAGTTTAGATTGTTCTTCCAACCTAGGTTATAATAATTAGAATATGGGTTATTAGACTTGTTTATGGCATTCAAAGTTTCTAATGATGTTTGAGAATCTACCATTTGTCCTAATGAATTCTCTTCAATTATTGAAATTGGTTAAGAAAAATTCATTCTAAATTGGTCTATCTTCCTTGAAATTGCAGCAACTTGATTTGCTAACATTGCGAAAGCATCAGATTCATGATTATTGGCTACCTTCTTAGAATTTACCCTCTCAAAAGGCCATTTAAAATTATTTGTAGTCATTTCTCCAATTAAAGCATAAGCATCATTAAACTGTTTAGACATCAATGAACCACCAGCAGCAACATCGATAGTAGATCTAAGAGATCCAACTATTCCATTATAAAAAGTTTGAAATATTAACCAATATGGTATCAAATGATGTGGACACTTTCTCAGGAGATCTTTAAAATTTTCCCATGCTTCATAAATAGATTTCCCTTCAAACGGACAAAAAGATGTAATATCATTTCTAAACTTTGTAGTCTTTAATGGTAGAAATATTTAGCAAGAAACTTTTGCGCTAAATCACCCCAAGTTCTGATAGATCCAGGTGCTAATGAATTTAATCATATTTTAGCTTTATCCCTCAATGAGAAAGGAAAAAAGTCTAAGTATAATAACATCATCCGAAATACCATCATATTTAATTGTAGCGCACAATTCTAGAAAATTGGCAAGATGTAAATTTGGATCCTCAGTTGGTGCTCTCCCACACTGATTATTAGATAACATTTGGATAATAGCATTTTTAAGTTCAAATAAATTAGTCGCTACAACAGATTTTGAATACTACAATGAAATTCATCTACTGTAGGGTTAGCATAATCTCTTAAAGATCTAAATACTTGATGGATTTCAACATTTTGATTTGACATTTCTTGAATATTTTTATCTTTTTCTGTATTTTTAAATTTTCAGATTTTCTAATATTTCTTTCTAATTCAGAATCGTAAGGTATAAGTTCTTCAGAACCTGAACTACACATACACTATTATAAATCAAAAAAAGAATAATAATTATAAAAACAACAGAACACCAATTTCCTAAAATAAATCTAACAAGTTTAAATAAGACTTTAAAAAGTAAAAAATAGTTTTTTTGAAAAATTCTCTTCAAATATTATTTTTAAGTATCTTATCCCCAGCAACTGCGCCAAAAACTTGGTTCATGATATTTGTGCTTATGTTTTATATATGAGTTTAATACTTCTTTTTAATGATATCTCTTTCTTTACAATAATGCCAAAAACTTAATACCAATGCAAATAAGAGTTTTAATTGATATTATTATAAAATGGGATTCTACGCAAGTATCGTATCGTTATTAAGTAATATAGGACTTTTTGATTAAGCCCCGAGATATCGAACCCATAGGAAAAAAATGATAAATATTCTTAAGAAAGAAATCAGAAAAATAACTTTATACTTTTTAAGAAAGATCTTACTCAAACTAAAGATAATATTCTAGGAAAGAAAGTTCGACTCTTTTTGGTAATTTTTATAATTTAAAATGAAAGCAAACAACTAATTTAACTAGATTTTTGTAAGATAAAAGTAAATGCAAATAAAATATATTTTTCCTTATTATGAATTAGTAACAAGACATGGAATTCTGTTGTGGAAGTATCTAAAATGTGTTGTGCCAAATAGGAGCAATTATATTATTTACCCTTACTAGAGATGCTATAAAGAACATAGGTTAATCTAGTGTTTTATTAATCTTAAAGACGGGCTAGGCAGGAAAGATACTAGCTCTCACTCTAGAGTTTCCTCTTCTCCCTCCACCTGGGGGCTAACATCACATTTCAAAACATAAAACAATAAATCGAATTGGGGGTTTTATCTTATCACTCCAAAGTCCTCTAATTCTACACCCATCAAAGTATATCTCTCTATTTATTTACACTCAATCATATGGACTACATTCTCACCCATATAATCTCATGTGATTCTTAACAATTATTGACTAGGACTGTACCATACCGGTTCTTACATGTTCTCACAATAAATATTAACATCTTAATTGGCCAAATCAAGAAGTAAAAGAAGTGCAAGGTTTTAAATCATCACAACATCATTCCATAACTTTATTACTTCATCATCTTAAGGAAAAAGATAAAGAAAACTACTCAGAATTCATGGAGAAAATACAATCACAACTTGGTTTAAAAGTAGAAATCATAGTGAAAACACAAGAAGTCTTAATTAAAAACCAAATGTAATAACAAAGATAGTGATTTATCTGAATATCCTCTCCACCAAACTCTTAAAGTTCCTTTCTTTGTTTTTCCTTACAATACTCCTTAAAGGTTGGCGCCCAACTCGAAGGATTCCAAATCTCTCTTCTAATCCTAATACAAACTATATTAAAGTATGTAGAAATTGTGAAGTGGAGTGGTGTGTTACTAAAAACTCTCCAACACAATAAACATAAACTACACACCCTCCAACAACAACCACTTTTCTGATCTTCAAGTCCTCTTTTTATAATTTTCCAACAAGTGCCTTCGTATCTCTTCAAATTGTGTCCAGATTCAACAAATCCTCCAAGAGATGCATCCATTTAAGAGTAATTTAATTAAATTTTGGCATCAATAGGAAGTTACCCACGTTTGTACCAAGAGATGCCTCAAACACTTCTTCAAAATGGCACCAAAAATAAAATAACTCCTCTTTAGTAACTGCCACGCTCAAGCGCGAGGTCTCCACGCTTAGTTATGAGGGTTCTGGCTTGTAAGCTCTAGGTCTGGGCGCATAGCCGCGAGGTCTGGCGCGTAAGCGCAAGTCCAGGCGCTTAGCCGCCACAGATCAATTTTGCACCTTTCTTCATTTTTGCTCCAAATTTGGTCCTTTTTCACTTCTTTCATCACAATCATCTATTTAATCATCCCTGCAAGAAAAATACACAATATAACTTTTATTAAAGTGCAATATCATAAAAAATATGTATAAAAATGTATATAAAAATACTATATATTTTAGGTGTATCAATAAACTAAGAATTTTTCGATCTCTACTCCAAAGGTACACTTAAGGGGGTTTAATTCCATGTTATATTTTTTTGGTGTCTTAAAGGTTTCTTTGAGGTCATTTATATATTGTTTTGATGACTTACTAATACATCAACGACATAAATTTCAATACTTGTTCTACTATAAGAAAATTACATCCGTCATCCATTAGTAGGTTGTGCTAGTATATTTAAGTCTAAAGTGTAATATATTATACCAAAAAACTATCTTTATTGTGATGAGCACATTATTTTTTGGTGTCAGTCAAATGCATTTTTACTTGATTGCAACATGAGAAAGTATCAAGGAAACGCATGATGGTGTGATTGACTATAAAGTCTATGAGTGCATCAGTTTTGGGGAGAGGATATATGCCTTTTGAATAAATTGCATTTAGTTTGGTGAAATTGATGCACATCCACCACATTTACATCACCTTATGAACCATCACCATAATCACTACCTGATCGCTGAAAAATTTATTAAGAAATTCATACCTATTTTTGATGAAATTGCACTTTAAAGAAGGGTATTTTCTTTATTTTGTTGCAGGAATGAATAATTTAGGTAATAAAAGCAAAAATCATAAAAAGGAGAGAATTTGGAGCAAAATCATGCAATTTGTGCTGAGTCGCCGACAGCCGAGATCGAGCTCGCCGACGGCGAGGTTACAAGAAGAAAATTTTGAAGAATTTATAACCGTATCGGCGACGACGAGCCCGAGCCCGCCGACGGCGAGCTAGAGCGGTTCGAAGATCTTCTAGAAGCCTCGCCGACAGCGAGGTAGTTCGTCGCCGACGGCGAGGTAGTTCAAATGGCACGGATACATTGAACCCGGACACTTTTGAAGGGATGCTTACGCACCTCTTGGTCCTTTGCTTACCTCTATATATAGAGGCCGAAAATCGATCTTTGGGTGCGATCTTTTGTGTCTTTTGTGCAATCTTTTAGTCTTTTGTGAGTTCTAAGTGTGTTAATTTGTGTCTTTAGTGAGTCTTTAGTAAGTTTAGTGAGTAATTAGTGAGTCGTCTCTGTACTGGAAGGAAGAGTCAAAGGAACTACGAGGAGTCTGTTTGGGGATAAATTGAGATAAGTATTTGTATTTATTGTTTTTAACTTTAAATGAAATCCATGCTTAGTTTAGTTCACATGCATTCGAGTAGTTTATTAGTCTTTCTCCTCGTTTATGAAATTAAGTGACTTGATGAAATTAAAATAGAGATACTTTTATATATATTAATAAATTGTGATAATTTTTACTTAAAACTTAATTTACTTTCAAACTGGCCATTTGATTTGTTAAAATATGTTGATTATCAACTATAGTAAAAATTACATCTGATATTCGGGAATTCAAAAGCCTTGGAAGGAGGGTGCGAATAAATAGGAAATAATATCATCTGGGCGTAGAATTGAGCATTTTAGTGTGACGGACTAAAATATTCAATTCGGTCCTATTGTTTGAGAGTCGAAGTGTAGATGTTAGCCCTCGGGCGAGGGAACGTGGGAGCTCGAAGTGGCAGTCGGTATCCTCCCGACTTAGCCGCGGATTCGGTAATCAAACATAGGATTAGTCAATATTCTTTACACCTGGACCAAAGGGTAAAGAATAGGTATGCTCCTATTTGTCACAATACCTTAAAATTATCTATTTAAATTCATCAATACTTAAATTTCTAAACAAGGGGAAAGATACTTTTTCTGAATAGTTAAGACTTATTTAGCAATTAGTTTAATTTCCTGCACTTTCAATACGTATTAATTTTCTACTTAGTTAAGTTACCTAATTAAAATACTTAGTTTACTTTATTGCGCTCAAATTTAGAATTCCAAATTTTCGTATACTATTTTAAAAATTATTATTATTATTTTAAATTAGTTGTTATTTAATTTTCTCTTTCCATGTGGGATAGATAACCAGGACTCCACTAGAGCCCTGTATTACTTGATACGATACGTATACTTGCGTAGCATCCACAACATAAACAATTACAATTCTATACATATAAATAACGGGGTCAAGTTTTTGGCGCCGTTGCAATTAAATTAAAAATATCATAATAATATAAAATTGTGGGTCGAGTTTTTGGCGCACGTTGCTTGGAAAGTAAGAAAAATTTACTAAAGTAACTGATTATTTTAAAATAATCATAATAAATAAATTAATATCTATTCCGAAATTGTATGCGCAAATTTGGAAACGAAAATTTAATACCTTACGATTCCGAATTAGAGCGTACAATTAAAAGAATTAGAAAACAAAAGAAACAAATTATTAATTTAACACAAATGGCGAATATTCCTGAAATTCAAAATATGAACCAACAAAGACCACTAAGAGATTATGCCAATCCTACATCAGATGAAATTCATTTAACTATTCAAAACCCTGATGTAGCTGCTAATTCATTTGAACTTAAACACTGCAATTATCCAAATGGTACAAAACAATCAATTTAGTGGTTCACCTATCGAAGATCCTAACTTACATCTTGCTAGTTTTCTAGAACTTTGTGCTACTTTTAAATATCAAGGAGTATCCGACGATGCTTATAAGACTTAGACTTTTTCCTTTTTCATTAAGGGATAAAGCTAAAATGTGGTTGAATTCGTTAGACTCTGGATCTATTAAAACTTGGGGAGAATTATCACAAAAATTTCTATCCAAATATTTTCCACCATCTAAAACTGCTAAGTTTAGAAATGATATAACTTCTTTTTGTTAGTTAGATGGAGAATCAATATATGAAGCTTGGGAGAGATTTAAGGAACTTCTTAGGAAATGCCCACATCATGCGCTACCAGATTGGTCGATTATTCAAACCTTTTATAGTGGATTAGTAGGATCTTTAAGATCAATCATCGATGCTTCATCTTGGAGGTTCATTAATGTCTAAACCATTTGATGAAGCTTATGCACTAATCGAAGAAATGGCAACAAATAATTTCCAATGGCCTCGTTGAAAGAGTAAATCCTAAAAGATAGCCGGCATTCATGAAAACGATGCAATATCTATGTTAGCTTCTCAAATTGCTGCTATATCTAAGAAGTTAGATCATTTTGGAATGAACTACTCTCCTATTTTAGAAGAAAACTCATCTGGACAAATCATAGAATCTCAAACTAATTATGAAACTTTAAATGCTATTAATAATAGAACTAATAACCCTTATTCAAACTATTATAATCCTGGTTGGAAAACTCATCCAAATTTTAATTGAAATAACACATCTAATCAACAATGGATGAATCAACCTAATCAAGCAAATCCAAACTATAAACCTAATTACCCACTCGGATTTAATAACAATAACCCTCAATTCAAGGATAAGAAATTATCCATGGATGAATTAATTTTGAATATGGGTCATCGACTACAAAATCAAGGAAATTAACTACAAATTCAAGGAAATCAATTACAAATTCAAGGAACATCTATTAAAAATATCGAAACTCAACTTGGACATATTACTACTTCGCGCTAAATAATAGAATACCCGGAACTTTTCCTAGTATTGTGGAAATAAATCCTAAAGATCAAGGAAAAGAACAAATTAAAGCAATACAACTAAGGAGTGGAAAAGAATTAGAACCTCAAATTCAAAAAGAACTTGAAAGCCAAAAAGAGGAAGTGGAAATTGAAAAGGAAACAATTCAACAAGATTCAAACTTGGAACATCCTTTAATACCTATGAAAATTTACGTTGAAAAACCTCCACCACCATTTCCTCAACGACTAGCTCAACATAAAAAAGATAAACAATTTGCTAAATTCCTTGAAATATTAAAGAAATTAACAATTAATATACCTTTTGTTGAAGCTTTAGATCGGATGCCAAATTATGTAAAATTTATGAAAGATATTCTAAATAAGAAAATAAAATTCACCGATAATGAAACGAGTCGCACTTAGTGAAGAGTGTAGTGCTATTATTCGAAGAAGCTTCTGAAAAATTGAAAGATCTCGGTAGTTTCACTATACCTCGCGCTATAGGAGAAAAATTTTATGGAAAAGCTTTGTGTGACTTAGGAGCAAGCATCAATCTAATGCCTCAATCGATTTTTAAGAGATTAGGATTAGGAAAAATTACACCTACTTCGAGTAACCCTTCAATTAGTCGATCGTTCGGTTACCTATCCTAAGGGAGTTATTGAAGATGTGTTAGTAAAGGTGGATAAATTTATCTTCCCAAGTAGATTTTATTGTTTTAGATATGGAGGAAGATAAAGAAATTCCTATCATTTTAGGAAGACCATTTTTAGCTACTTGGAAAAGCTATGATTGATGTTCGGAAAGGAGAATTAACTATGAGAGTAAATGACCAAAAAGTTACATTTAATATTGCAAAATCAATGAAATATCTCGCGCTAGAAAAAGATGATGAATGTTTTCGGATGGAAATACTTGAATATTTACAACAAGAACATTTTAAGGAATATTACGAAGATAAATTAGAAAAAGAAAACACTGAATTAATTGAAGATAATCATGAAGAACTAGATTTTATTCAGGAAAGATTTGAATTTTTGGATAATACTAAAATACCGACAAGAATATAGTTCCATCAATTATTAAACCTCCCGAACTTGAGCTAAAAATATTACTCGATCATTTGAAATATGCTTATTTAGGTAATTCTTCAACTTTACCGAGTTATTATTTCATCCGCATTAAACGAATCTCAAGAACAAAAAATTTTAGAAACTTTAAAAAAATATATAAAAACTTTTGGTTGGACTTTAGCAGATATTAAAGGAATTAGTCCTTCAATCCGTATGCATAGAATTATTTTAGATGATGAACATAAACCTAAAGCGGATCCCCAAAGGAGATTAAACCCGATAATGAAAGAAGTAGTTAAGAAAGAAATTTTAAAATGGTTAGATAATGGTATTATATATCTTATTTTTGACGATGCTTGGGTAAGCCCAATTCACTGTGTTCCTAAGAAGGGAGGAGTGACAGTCACTGCCAATGAAAATAACGAACTTATTCCTATAAGACAAGTTATTGGTTGGCGTATATGTATTGATTATAGGAAATTAAATACTGCCACCAGGAAAGATCACTTCCCTTTACCATTTCTAGACCAGATGTTAGATAGATTAGCCAGACATAAGTATTTTTGTTTTCTAGATGGATACACCGGTTATCATCAAATACAAATTGCTCCCGAGGATCAAGAGAAAACGACATTTACTAGTCCTTATGGAACTTTCGCTTTTTGAAGAATGCCTTTTGGATTATGTAATGCACCAAGCAACATTCCGGAGATGTATGATGTCTATATTTAGTAAGTTAATTGACAATGGAATAGAAGTATTTATGGATGATTTCTCTGTATTTGGAACATCATTTGACACATGCTTAACTCATCTTGAAAAAGTATTAGAAGTATGTGAGAAAACAAATTTAGTTCTAAATTGGGAGAAATGTCAATTTATGGTTGTGGGCGGCATTGTATTAGGGCATAAAATTTCGGAAAAAGGCATGGAAGTGGACCTCGCAAAAATTCAAGTTATAGCTAAATTACCACCTCCAACTACGGTAAAAGGGGTAAGAAGTTTTCTTGGACATGCTTTGGATTCTACGGACGCTATATAAAAGATTTTTCAAAAATTACTAAACCTCTACGCCAACTTCTCGAAAAGGACAAGAAATTTGAATTTACAATCGAATGCTCGAATGCTTTTGAACTCTTAAAAGAAAAATTAATTACGAGCACCTATAATAGTTTCACCTAACTGGGAGAAACCATTTGAGCTTATGTGTGATGCTAGTGATTATGCTTGTAGGAGCAGTTCTTGGGCAAAGATATGAAAAGATTTTTAAAGTTATATACTATGCTTAGTAAAACTCTAAATGATCTCTGAAATAAATTATACGATTCTAGAAAGAGAACTATTAGCGGTAGTATATGGTTTTAATAAATTTAGACCTTATCCGATTGGAACAAAATGTATCGTGCATATCGATCATTCTGCTATCAAATATTTAATGCAAAAGAAAGATTCCAAACCAAGATTAATTAGATGGATGTTATTAATGCAAGAATTCGATTTTGAGATCGTTAATAAGAAAGGAACCGATAATCAAATTGCGGATCATTTATCAAGATTAGCAAATCATGAATTATACGATATTGAAAATGAAATTATAGACGCTTTTCCGATGAACAACTATATAATATCAATGAGTGGAAAATACCATGGTATGCTTGATATAGTAAACTATATAGTTAGTAATATTTTACCACCTATGCTAACTTTGCAACAACAGAAAAAATTCATCCATGATACGAAAACCTATTTTTGGGATGAACCATATTTATATAAGCAATGTAAGGATTTAATTATTAGAAGATGTATACCTTATGAAGAAACTGAACCAATTATTCAAAAATGTCATGATTCTGATTTTGGAGGACATTTTGGGACTGATAAAACTGCTTATAAGATTCTACAATATGGATTTTACTGGCCTACTCTATTTAGAGATGTATATAGATATATTAAAACTTGCGATAAATGCCAAAGAGTAGGAAATATATCTAGAAGAAACGAAATGCCTCTAAATTTTATATTAGAAGTTGAAATTTTTGATGATTGGGGATTAGATTTTATGGGACCTTTTATTCCTTCATTTGGAAACTCATATATATTAGTAGCTGTTGATTATGTTTCCAAATGGATTGAGGCACAAGCTTTACCTAGGTGTGATGCTAAGAGTGTTTCAAAATTTCTGATGAAAAATATTTTTACTAGATTTGGAATGCCGAGAGTGATTATCACCGACGGAGGAACTCATTTTAGAAATAAATACATTCACAAACTAGTAGAAAAATACAATATTACTCATAAGATATCCACTGATTATCATCCACGTACTAGCGAATTAGTCGAAGTATCTAATCGTGAGATTAAACGTATTTTAGAAAAATCTGTAAACCCAAATAGGTTAGATTGGTCTATTAGATTAGACAATCGCATTATGGGCTTATAGGACTGCTTATAAAACTCCGATTGGAATGACTCCTTACAGACTTATATATGGAAAAACGTGCCACTTACCAGTTGAATTAGAACATAAAGCATATTGGGCGATTAAAGAATTTAATTATAATAGGAAGGAAGCTGGTGAGAAAAGATTGTTGCAATTAAATGAATTGGAAGAATTAAGAAATGAATCGTATGATAATGATCGGATTTATAAAGAAAAGATGAAATTATGGCATGATCGGAAGATTAATCGGAGAAATTTTGAACCGAGGATAGGAAGTTTTGCTATATAATACTAGATTGAAATTATTTCCTGGAAAATTGAAGTCTCGATGGTTAGGACCTTTCACCATAACTCAAATATTTTCATACGGAACTATAGAAATCGAAGATCAAAAAACTGGACATAAATTTAAAGTTAATGGACATAGATTAAAACCATATTTCGAAGGTATAAGACCTAACTATAAAGAGGTTTTAATGCTTAGTCGACCTGATTAATAATTGAATTAGGTCGGGCTGACGACGTTAAACCAAGCGCTTTATGGGAGGCAACCCAAATTAGTTATCTATTTTTATTGTATCTTAATAGTTAGTTTATATTATTGAAACTTTACTACTCAATTATTATTAAGAATCATCACATATTCGAACCATTATGATGAGAAAAGAAATTATTCGATTTAGAGCGAAATTGGACATTATTTTGAAATCTCGCCGACGGCGAGGTCGATACTCGCCGACGGCGAGGTTCGCGCCTAAATTAGATTCGAGTTTATTTATCGAGCTCGCCGACGGCGAAACGTCCTCGCCGACCGGCGAGAACCGGAAGGCGGTTTATAACTAAGTCGCCGACGGCGAGAAACGTCCTCGCCGACAGCGGGAAGTTATAAAGATGAGTTATTTTTACTTTGAATGCCGATTTGGACGGTTTCAACACCAATTCCTTTGTGAAAACCCATTCTTAAACCACTCTAAGTCCGCCTTCTTCACTAGAATTCATTCCATTCACCATAATGGCCTCCAAATTCTTAGATTCCTCTAAATCTGGAGTGTTTAACCGGAGGAAATTTGTGAGTGCGGAAGCACAGCGGATCTTCAACAAGGTTTTGATAAAGAAAAGAGTTATCAAGGAACGGGGATTTGTCAATCGAGGATTAGAGAATTCCACTACGAAGATAGAAGAAACGATCGCGCAGCGGCACTGGGAGGTATTTTGTTACACTACGTCTGCTGTTGTTATTCCAGTTGTGAAAGAGTTCTACTCTAACTTACATGCGATTGTCGGCATATTTTTAGGTTATGTGTTTTATTTTGAAAAGGGAGTCGCCTACAGAAATTGTCGGCGAATTTTTTATATTTTAAATTTAATTTAAATATATAGTTTAAAAGATAATATTTGATTTTGAAAATAATTTTAAGTTTAAAAGTTTTAAGATATGAAATCAAACTGATCTCACATCCCAAATAGTTTATATAAACGAGCACCGCACCACAAACCGTGGATCTATCCCGAAGAATAGACACACTGCTTGATGATGGGGCTCGATTAAATAAACTATGAGATTTGTGACATCCGTTTGGTCTGCGAACCAATTTTATAAGCCGACAAGTTCCCTCGCTTAATATGAAAATATTAAACGGGGTTTATATTACTCAGGTTCTTTAAAATTCCACTATAAGGGCAAGCCCCTATAGTTAATTACATCTTAAGTGACGGGAATCACCTAAGAAAACTCTCGATAATAATCAATAATTCTGCTCTCTAGAATTTCAAAGTTTAAGTTTTCAAAGAATTGAATTTTTGAATCTCAATAGGGAATGAATCAAGTTTGGAACATTTTATTTTGGGAATTCAAAGGAAGAAAAGTAGGAGAAATTACGGATTCGAAGTGAACTTCGATAATCTCCCGACTACCCTATTGTTTGGCTTAGATTTAGGAAAGTCCTAATGTTCATTTAATGTTTTAATCTTGCCAATTTTAGTTAATTAGGGCTTATACTTATATGATAGAATCATACAAATTGCCTGGAAGATATGAGGGTTTATGTCGTATCGGACGACTACCTCGGAATCCTAAGACCGGTTGGGGCTTAATTTGCAATGCAAATGCCTAACGAAGAGTTGAGGATTTATGTTGCACTAGGCAAACTACCTCGAAGTCCTATGGCTTTGTTGTTTAATTCTAGGAAAGTTTCGTTGAAGTGGATTCAAGTTTTCGCTGACGACGATGGCCGTGCTGCCCACCATGCTCCGAGCTCCTTGTTGTTGCAGAGGTTTAGTTTTAGAAATCATAAATCATGGGATGAGAAAAGTGTTTTGGTTTAGAGAAGTCTTAATTTCCAAGTGTTTTTTGTGTTTTAATTAAAACATATCTTAAAGTTGATTAAACAGAACCGATTAAGATCCCACGGTTCCGTCATCCCGGCACCGTTATTTTCATCGAATTCACTTAGTCCGGATGAATTTGCTAAACTCAACTAAATGAGTTCCGCACTTTCATTTGGACCGTAGGAAATCCCGTTAGCAACACGTGGGTTACATCATCCGAGGTATTCCCGATCATTCAATGAGACGTTTTAATTTAGTTGTAGTTGTAGTTTTGTTGTTCTGTTTGTGATTAAATTTTGAGTTGTCTTATATTTTGAAATGTTGTGGATGTGAATTTTATCTTGTAGTGTCTTTTAATTTAGTTATGGGTTTCAGTTTTGGTTTCTGTCCTAAAGGTGTAGGTTTTCATGCAATCGTTGTTTTATCATGCAAGAAAAATAAGTGCGATGCAATTAAATAAATTGCCGTAAAGTAAATCGCAATAAAATAAAAGCGTACCTGGAGGGTCTTCCCGTCATCCCAAGCTGCACTTAAAACACAATTAGAATATTTAAGCAAGTTCCTAGGTAAAGCTAAGGGAAAGGGTTATGGTTTTCTACCAAATTCCTAATCCTATAGCTAGTCATTTCCTATGACGTCTAGGTTCTTTGTGTTTTTGGTTTGAAGACGATTTTCTTCATCAAAGAACAATTAAGTTCAATTGTTCTTGTAAATATCCTATCATATTGAGGAAGTGCTTAAGAAGAATCTTAAACATCTTTTCAATATTTCTAGGATTGTTTTAAGTCCAAATGAATTTAATTGTGTAAATGAATCGATCGTCCGAGGTTTTCAAGTTTTGTTAACTTGCTCAGTGAACTAGGACATTTGAATGTCCTATAAGTGAAGTAACATTTCACTTTAATGTTCTGTTTAGGAGTTATGATGACTAAAGCTCCTAAGGGTAAAATGATATTTAATGATTTGTGATTCAAATTTAAGTTCAAATTAATGATTTAAGTTTGGAATAGTGTTCAAGTTATCTTAGATTTACTTTTGAGTTCTTTATGTCTTAGGTGATGTTATTTAATTCAACTTAATTCAATTTAATTTAATTTAATTTAATTTAATTCAATTTAATTCAATTTAGTTTGATTTGATTTAGTTTAATTCAATTTAGTTTGATTTGATTTAGTTTTTAATTTAATTTAATTTAATTTAATTTAATTAATTTAATTTAATTTAATTTAATTTATTTATTTAATTTTATTTAATTTAATTTAATTTAATTTTATTTATTTAATTTAATTTATTTAATTCATTTAATTTAATTTAATTTGTTTATTTAATTTAATTTAATTTAATTTAATTTAATTCAACTTTTAATCTTAATTTAATTTAATTTAATTTTAATTTAATTTACTTAATTTAATTTAATTTTTAATTTAATTTAATTTAATTTTAATTGAAATTTTTGAAAGAGTTTAATGATTTAATTTTAGTTTAATGATTAAGTCTTTTAATGTTTTAAATTTGAATTATCATTTTAATTAAGAGTTGAATATTAATAAGATGATTAATTTAGGGATTTTTAAATTAAGGAATAAATCTCTTCCTAATAATATCCCTATTTTAATAATTCCAATTTTATTATTCTTCCAAATTTAATCAATTATTTAATTAAGGTTTAATCATTTTAAATTGCTCAATGGGTTTCTATCCTTTAATTATTTAAATTTCAATCATCCAAATTAGATTAGGATCAAATATTTTACTTGTTAAAAAAAATTTATTAAACCTAAAGTTTTAATTAAGGGTTAAAATTTAATTACCATTTTTGCCCTTTAAGCTTAATAATTTTATAACTCACTAAATTGAATTCAAATGAACTTGAAATTTTTATGTGACTTCACTCATATATCAATAAAGACATGAGAGGAGAAAATATGATTTTTCTGTATTTAATTTATTTATATAATTATTTTTAGTAGAAAATAGAGATTTTCAAGGAAAATTTGATAACATGACCAAGGGAAAGTTTCTGTCCTTAAGAAAATTAGGGGACATTCCTAATGACTAGAGGACCACTTGAACTAATTTTGGTGATTTTTTGAATTATATTATTTTTATTATAATTATTTTAAGTTTTAGAGTGTTAATTAATTTAAAAATAAAATAAATGTTGAAAAATGAATTTTATATTTTTCAAAAATCTCTCTGATATCAAAGAAATCAGAGAATCAAATTTTGCAATTTTCTGATTTTTATATGATTTATTATAATTATTTTAGTGAAAATGCTAGAAAATACATTTTTTAATTTTAAAATTACCCTAGAGCTTTAAAAATTAATATCTCACCAAATAGACCTAAGAAAAACATGGGGTTTGTTCCTAAGTGATTAAAATTCAAAATGTGACATTTTGGTGAATTTTATTATTTTTGTGATTTTTATTATTTTTTTATTATTAAAAATATTAAAATAATATTAAAAATCAACTTTTTTAGAAAATTGAAATTTTAATTTTTTTAAATTCCCCTGATATCAGAGAGGCTCCAAAACCAATTTGGTGAATTTTTGAAAGGTATTTTGAAAGTTATGAATTTTTTAAAGTTTAAAATGACTAAATGGCTTAATCAACCCAATTAATAGAGGCTAACCAAGTCCAATTGACTTCAAACTTTTACGGTGGGTTCCTCTGATCCTAAAGGTCAGTGGAGAATTGATTTCAAGTCAATTTGATCTATGGTTAACTCTAATTAATTAGAGACCTATTTTAAGTGTTTAAGCCAATTAGGGTTGTTTTGAGTGGATTAACTCAAGTCCTATTTTTCCTAGGGTTCTCCGGTCATAAGGAACATCACCAAATTTTCCTAGAATTTATTTCACAACATGCTATTTATTAGAATTAAAATACTCAAAACAGTGACATGAATTTGAAAAATCAATAACTCTTCATAGGGTGGCCTCGACTTTGGAAAATTCGGGGAATGTTCCCAAATTCAGAGGCTTCAAAAGCCCTATGGTCTCATACCATGGTGAATTGTATGAATGCATGGAGAATTAAATGTATGCAGAGAGTAAATAAATTACTAAAAATAAAATACTTAATTAAATTAAATGATTTCTTTTCCACATTATTCTCCTCTGTTCACTGAGCAAGAGGGTATTTTTATTTTATTTTTCTGATTTTCCTACACAAAGATATGAATTTTCCAAGTTTAGGGAATTAAATAAATCAGAAAATACCCTATTTTTCTATTTATCCGAGCTCGGCGCCGCGTCAACCTTAGCCTCTCCGAAGCGGTACGTGTCGCGCCGTGATTGGGCGCCGCCATCCGAGTCGCCCGTCCCGGGACCCGCAGTTCATGTAACATTCTCTGGTCCGGCGCAATCTGATCCGTCCGCTCGATACACGCGCGATCCAACGGCTCCTGGTCATCGTCTACGACTGGTGTGCACCCGTGACCGTCAAACTTCTAACCCTAATTTCTCACTCGATTCTCAATGGATTTTCGTGTTCTTATGCTCTATGGATTCGTCTTGAAGAGACGAACACATCCATACGGTAAACACGCATTGAAATTTACTCAAATGAAATGGAGAATCTCCGTAAGCTCGGGAAGAAGAATGAGTTCATACCTTTGCTCGGAGAAGTGAAGCTTCGATCCGAGAGTTGTTGCACCTTCGATCGGATCCCAAGCAAGCTCCGCATGAAGTCTCCCGGTCCAGTGAATCGTCTAGGTTGGACTTCGACCACGCCCGATCACAAAGCTTGGAGTCCGGAGCAACCGGGTGGCCTCGGAGATGGGGCTTTGTCTGGTGGACACCTTCCCTCGGTCCGGTGAAGGTGTAGAACCAATCAATTTGGGGATTGGTTCACCGTGGAGAAGTGTCCTGGTTTTGGGTGGAATTTCAACTCGAAATTGAGCTCGCGAGAGAAGAAATGGCAGGGGATCTCACTCGGGATCAAGTGCTCGTGTATGGGGAGGAGTCCGGAACAATTTTGGCGAGTTTTGGCAAGGTTTGTGCAACTCTCCTCCTATGGCCGAGAGGGGGTGGTGTTTAAATAGGCATGGTCGGAGGCTCTCCCGGGGGGTTTAATGGTTGGGATCAGCTGCTCCGAGTGAGGAGAAGAACATGCCGCAATGGCCATTTGGAGTGAGGCAGCTCGACAAGGTGGAATTCCAAAATTTGGCTCTTCCCGAGGTCTCGGCCATGGTGTTTTCCGGCGACTCCGAGCGGCCGGCCTGGCAGCATGGGTCACTCTCGTGTCCAGTGGGTCGTGGCTGGAGGCTTGTGCGATCAATCGGGCCTTGCCATGTGTAAAGGGTTTGAATCAAAATGGCATGAGGAGGTGGCTTCTTTTGCACTTGGTTTGGTCAACCCATTGAAAATGGGCTTGGTTCACCTCTCCATGGTTGATTTGGGCCGAGGGAGGATCGGGTAAATCGGCTAGAAAAGGGTGGAAAGGTCACCATCCATGAATATTTTGATTAATCATGGATTAAGGTGAAGCATTAAAAGGGTTAAAACCTTTTTAAGGGGGCTTAAAAGAGGCTCCTCCTTTTGCCATTAATGGCTTGATCACATGTCAAACCTTCCATGGCTTCATGTGGCTTGTTCATGGCTTGCATTTGGCTCCATTTGGCTTAGGAAAAGTTTAGTCAATTTCATGGAAATAGAATTTAGGAATTTTGGTACTTTGGTGGAGAATTTTCATGAAGCTTGATTTGGAATGGCTTAATGATGATTTTAGGACTTAGGTATTGATTTTAATTGAAAGTATGATGAGGGGAAATGTCATGTGGGCTTTAGGATGATTTGGGCTCATTGAAATGGTTTTAGATGGGCTTTTAAAATGGTTTAGGAAAGTGGGCTTTTGAATTTTAAAATGGATTTTGGGATGAAATTTTGGTAAAGGCTTGGGCCAAATAATTGTTGAGTTTGGTTTATGGATGCTTCATGAATGGTTTGAAACAAATTTGAGGTGATTTGGATTTGAATTGGGTTGGATATGGGCCTTTTTGGTAAAGTGGCTAAGGTGGGCCAAAATGGGCTACCATGGGCCAAAGTTGGGTTAGAGTTGAAATTGATGTAAAATTAATGTTGGGAAATGTTTATGGGAGTGTTTCAAAGAGGTTTTGGCTTTGGTTAGGTTTTGATTTTGGGATTTGGGCTCATTCTGGGCTAGGTTTAGGTTTAGGTCAAAATTGGGCTTTTTGATTTTGGGTTGAATTTGAGTGGGGTTTGGGTCTAAATTTTGGGCAAATCATGTTAGTGTTTTGTTTATGGGGATGTTAAGGAAGGTTTAGAAAAGATTTGGGTTTAATTGGAGTTGAATTGGGTGAGTTTGGGTTAAGTTTGGGTCATGGGTCCAAATCGGGCTTTAAGGCCAAAAGTGAAATTGGATCCAAATGTCAATTAAATTAAGCTTGGATTTGGTCTAGATTGGTGTTGGGGATGTTGAATTGAAGTTTAGAATTGAATTGGACCAGAATTTGGGTCAATTGGGTGGGTTAGGTTTGACATTGGGTTTACTTTGGGTTAAAATGGGTCAAATTGGGGGTTTTGATAAAAGTGGGGTAAATTGACAAAATTGGCCCATGGTGTAGTTGAACAAAATGAAATTGGGAATATTTGGGATTTTCTGGAATTTTCTGGGAATTTTCTGAATTTTTGGATTTTTGGGTCAAGAGGGGTATTTTGGGTATTTGAAAGGTATTGGGGGGTATTTTGGAATTTTTGGCATTTTTGGGTATGGATGATCAATTTAAGTGGTGTGGAAATGTTTGGGATTGATTTTGTAGAGTTTTGGGTAATTTGGAAATTTTTGAGAAATTCGGGTAGTTTCAAAGGCATTTAGTAGAGTTAAGCGAGGTGTAGGGTCCCGGGGTCAAAAATTGAAAATTTGGAAAATTGAAGATTGGGTGGATGTAAGTGGAATACAACCATTTTGGTTGAGCCATGAAGCCATATCAAGCCCACATGAGCCATGAAGGGACTCATTTGAGGCATTCACTATGTTGTTCCTAACCCTCTTAGCCAAGGGCTTAGGGGTTAAGGACCATCCATGTGAATCACCTACATGAGTCAGGAGGTCAAGTTGGGTAAGGGTGTGTTTTTTTTTAGGAGGTGTATGGAAGTGTAGTGTGTGTGTAGTGTATGTGTAAGTCGCCCTCACTGCACTGTAGCCACCCGTAAGGGCGCTCTAAGGCCAAAGAGTCCTATAGGAACTCATCCTTTAAACTTCCATATTCGATTTCAACCCTCTAGGTGATTAGGGGTTTACAGTCAAGTTTGTGGAGTTTGCAGGGAATTAAGAAGTGGTTTGAATTTCTAAAAGGTGGGTCCCAATTCTAATCCTCTAAGATAGTCAAAGGAAAAGCCTAAGGCTAGATCCTAAGTACTAAAGAGAAGAAGAGAAGACCTCATCAAAAATGAGGTCAACAGCGATCAACAATGGGAATATCTACGTCCGAGGAAGATGGGTGACGTTTACTCCATCAAGAGTAAATGAATTATTCTCTATAGAAAACACCCCGGTATGTCACTATTCAAATTTTGTGCCTTCTCGATATAATATGAATGAAATATTTCGATATCCGATCGATGAACCGGAAGATTGGGAAATGCGTGAAGACGGGTATGTTAGTTTCTCCGCATCACTTTTGAATCTCGTCTCAAAGCACCGACACTTTTTCATCTCATCTAAATTGTTACCTACTATGAGGGTAAACAAGGTTTCGAAGGAATGCGCTATATTGAATTATTGTATTCAAAGTGGATTACCTATCGATGTTGGATCAATAATTGTTAAGTCCGCATCGGGTTTAATCGTGCATGGGTCGGCTTCACTGACTAGGACACCCATCTACTATTTTTGCATTATGCGATCGGCACTGTGTTTCTTATGAAGCTTGGGAAAAGGTTCTCGTTACCTTGAAGCCGCTTGATCCTACGGATATGTTTCCTACTTTGGACAATAATGAAGACATTACATTTATCTCCGATAGAGCTTCACGTAATAATCCTATAACGAAGGCCTATTTCGGATAAAACGGAGTTACTTTTGAAGAAAATTAATGGAATGGAGAAAGAACTACGTAATGCGAGAGATTCAATGGACAATATATCCGATTTATTCGATCACATCGATCGGAGGATGAAGGAACACTTTGATCATTCTCGGACACCTGGAAGCTAGCTTTCTTCATTTACCGAGACGTAAGGGTTGGATCACCGAAGAATCTGTTTCGGAATTTCCCTTCGAGCCTTTCTATAACTTATTTGTGCATCATCATCATATCGGAAATATCGGAGAAGATGAAGATTCGACCTTGAAGAGTAGTAGTAAAGATTTTCATAGTATGTTTGTATTTATGTTATTTGATTTGATTTAGATTTTATTATGTGTGGAGTGATGATTGGAATATCTCAAACTTAATTAAGATATGCGTCATAGTTTTGTATCAGCATTTAGTGTGTCGTGGATTGGTTTGCGATGCTGATTAGTAGTAAGGATTGAAGTTTGAAGTTTGATTATAGAATTTTAAATTATGTTAGTTTGTATGTCTCATGGATTTCAATATTAAAGTTAATTTGTTGTGTTGTGTGAATTTGTTTGTGTATAAGTAGCTAATCTTCATATTAAATTAATAAATGATATGATCGGAAATATAATATAAGGCAAATCGAGGTTGAAAATGATCGACGAAATTCAAAAATTGAAATTTTTAGGACCTCGCCGACGGCGAGAAAAATCTTGCCGACAACGAGATCGATCTCGCCGACAGCCGAAGAATTTCTCGCCGACGGCGGATTTTTCCCGAAACTTTTGCCTTATGGAATTAATTAGCTCGCCGACGGCGAGAAAAATCTCGCCGACAACGAGAACGCAAAAAGACCTATATTCGACCGGTCAAAAACACTATTCATCATCCCCAACCTCTCATTTTCGCAAAACCGACCTAGGGCTTGAGAGATCTTGGATTTAGAGGCGATTCCAACACTCAAAAATACCGGATTTCATCTTCTCTTGGTAAGTGCTTCACTCCTATGCAAAAATTTTTTATTTTCACCATGTATTTTCACCACATTGCAAATTTTGGGAAAAATCAAAATATGGAAGAAATATTCGGTGGAAATCCATGAAATTTAATTTAAATTGCTTATAAATGTTGTAGGAAGCATTCTTAGGATTATTTTTAAGTTTAGTGAAAATTTTCATGATTTTCACAGCATCGATCGTATGGCTCCACGACAAAAACGTCGAGTAGAATTCGACGAAGACCGATTCATCAATGCATGAGCACGTACTAAATATTTTGAAAATATTCAAGGAAGAAAGTGCATTGCAGATCGGGTTTTCAAAAATCTGGGAGGAGAAGTAGAGCGGATTATTAAGGAAAGAGGTTAGGAGAATTTCTGTTACGCTCAATATAGAGCAGCTGTGGAAGTGGTTAAAGAATTTTATGCCAATTTAATCGCGCCGAAGATGCACCAAGAAAGGTACGAGGGATTTTTGTAGAATTCAATGCCGCAAGAATAAACGCGTTCTATGAAGTTCATGACTCGCCCTTTAGCGAGTATGAAACTTTTGGAACGATGGAAGGACCACCGGAGGAAGTCATTAACTTTCTCACCGATGGGACCGGAGTTTGGAAAATTAAGCGAGCAGGAAAGAGTGAATTTTCCTCTTTCTAAATTAAATGCGATCTCCAAAGCCCGGCATTACTTTATTTGTTCTACTCGTTACCCACCTATCACCACGAGTGAGGTAACACGAGATGAGCAATTCCGAATTCTCGTATTCGAATAATAGAAGCATCAACATTGGGAGAATTATTTATCGAAACATCCCGGCCACTCCTCGAAATGAGAGTGGAGCCGGATCGGGACACCCCGGATTAATTTTTTCACTCGCCAACTCTCCGGAGTTGAGGCTAGAGATAATGAAGAATGGGTAGAACCAATGAAACCACTCACATACTGCTAATATTAAGAGGTATGAATCTCATGAAGGGTGGAGAGCAGGAGTAAGAAGTTATTTCACTCGCCAAGTAGAGATATACCCTCTACTAGCCATGAACCTCCCGAGCCTACCACCCCTACCCTACAAGATCCGATGAATGAATTGACACTCGCATGAAGAAGTTTTGAGCGATTGGAAATACAATGGGGAGAAGATTTGATCATTTTGATCAAAGAATCGATAATCTGGAGAGAATACATGATTATGATAGCGAATATCTCCAAGAACATTCGGAATACGAGATTGCATACTATGAAGCCGAACGTCGTTATAGGAGTGGTGATTTAGATGTTGTCTTTCCCGAGTGCCCCGATATTCACAGTACTAGCTCGCTCGCCTTATCACCTTACGATCGTGGAGGAGATGATATAGTCTGGGACTTTGATGCTGAAGAATAGGACTTTATTTGTTTTATTTGTCTGATGTTAAGTTATTTTAAAGACTTTACATATTTGTAATTGTTGACCTCATTTTTGATGAGGTCTTCTCTTCTTCTCTTTAGTACTCGTGATCTAGACTTCAGCCTTTCCTTCGACTATCCTAGAGGATTAGAATTGGGGCCCACCACTTAGAAATTCAAACCACTTCTTAACGCCCCGCAAACTCCACAAACTTGATTGTAGACCCCTAATCACCTGAGAGGGTCGAGATCAAATGTGGAAGTTTAAAGGATGAGTTCCTATAGGACTCTTCGGCCTTAGGATCGCCCCAGGTGGCCTAGTCTAGTGGAGGGGCCGACTTACACACACACTACACTCATACACTACACTTCCATACACCTCCTAAAACCCCACCTATACCTAACTTGATCTCCCGACTCATGCGGGTGATTCACATGGATGGTCTTTAACCCCTAAGCCCTCAGCTAAGAGGGTTAGGAACAACATAAGTGGGTGCCTCAAATGAGTCCCTTCATGGCTCATATGGGCTTGATATGGCTTCATGGCTCAACCAAAATGATTTCATTCCACTTACATTAACCCAATCTTCAATTTTCCAAATTTTCAATTTTTGACCCCGGACCCTACACCCGCCTAACCTACCCAAAACCCTCGAAACCACCCAAAATCTCCAAAATCACCTAAATTACCCAAAATTCCTCAAGACCAATCCTAAACATTTCCTCCCCACTCAAATTGATCATCCATAACCAAAAATACCAAAAATTCCAAAAATACCTCCCAATACCCTCCAAATACCCAAAATACCCCTCTTAGTCAAAAAATCCAAAAATTCAGAAAATTCCCAGAAAATTCCAGAAAATCCCAAATATTCCCAATTTCATTTTGTTCAACTACACCATGGGCCAATTTTGTCAATTTACCCTACTTTTGTCAAAACCCCCACTTGACCCATTTTAACCCAAAGTGAACCCAATGTCAAGCCTAGCCTACCCAATTGACCCAAATTCTGGTCCAATTCAATTCTAAACTTCAATTCAACATCCCCAACACCAATCTAGACCAAATCCAAGCCCAATTTGATTGGCATTGGGATCCAATTTCACTTTTGGCCTTAAAGCCCAATTTGGACCCATGACCCAAACTTAGCCCAAACTCACCCAATTCAACTCCAATTAACCCCAAATCTTTTCTAAACCTTCCTTAACATCCCCACAAACAAAACGCTAACATTATTTGCCCAAAATTTAGACCCAAACCCCACTCAAATTCAACCCAAAATCAAAAGCCCAATTTCGACCTAAACCTAAACCTAGCCCAAATAAGCCCAAACCCCAAAATCAAAGCCCAACCAAAGTCAAAACCTCTTTAAAACACTCCCATAAACATTTCTCAACATTAATTTTACATCAATTTCAACCCTAGCCCAACTTTGGCCCATGGTAGCCCATTTTGGCCCACCTTAGCCTCTTTACCAAAAGGCCCATATCCAACCCAATTCAAACCCAAATCACCTCAAATTTGTTTCAAACCACTCATGACACATCCCTAAACCAAACTCAACAATTATTTGGCCCAAGCCTTTACCAAAATTTCATCCCAAAATCCATTTTAAAATTCAAAAGCCCACTTTCCTATACCATTTAAAAGCTCATCTAAAACCATTTCAATGAGCCCAAAATCTACCCTAAAGCCCACATGACATTTCCATTTGCCATCCATTTAATCAAAGCCATTCCCTAAGTTATAATCCCATCATCAAATAATTCCAAATCAAGCCTCATGCCAAATCACCCCTAAATACCAAAATTTTTCTTAAATCCATTTCCATGAAATCGACTCGACTTTTCCCAAGCCAAAGGTGAGCCATGAAGCCATGCATGAGCCACATGGAAGCCATGAGAGCCTCTTTACATGTCACCATGCCATTTTGGGCAAAAGGAGGAGACTCTTTCCTTAATTCCTAAAGGTGATTAACCACTCCCATGATTCCACTAAATCTTGCTTAAGCTTAATCGTACTTGGATGGTGACCATTCCCCACCGATTAAGCCGACCTAAATCACTTTCTATTCAGCCTAAACAAAGCCTTGGGTGGTGCACCTAGCCCAAATGGAGGGGTTGACCAATTTGAGCCAAAATAAGCCCTCTCCCATTCCATTCTAATCCAAGCCTTTTACACATGGCATTTGCCAATCGCCTACACTAAACCCCAGACCCCGACCCACCCGAACAAGATGGTGACCAATGCCCGGCCGGCCACCACCGTGTCACCGGAAAACACCATGGCCGAGAGCTCACATGTGAGCCAACTTTGGAATTCTCCCTCGCCGAGCTGCCCCATGCCCAATGGCCACCATGGCCGTTCTTCCCATGCCCAGAGCAGGTGATCCAAAGCCCTAACTCTCCCTGGGAGGCCCTCCACCCTCTCCTATTTAAACACCACCCCCTCACGGCCATGAGAAGAGAGTTGCACAAACCTTGCCGAAACTCTGCCAAAATTGTTCCAAACCCTTCTCCACCCTTAGAGCAGCTTGATCCCCAGTGTCAATTCGCCCTAATCCCCACTCGACAAAATCCAATTTCTCAACCGAAATTCCACCCAAAACCAGGACACTTCTCCACAGTGGATCAATCCTCAAATTGATTGGTCCTACACCTTCACCGGACCAAGAGAAGGTGTCCACCAAGCAAAAGCCCCATCTCCGTGCCACCCAGCTTGTTCCGGACTCCAAAGGTTGTGATCGGCCTTGGTGGAAATCACACCTAGGCAATTCACCACATCCCTGTGCTTCATCCCTAGCCTCCCGCAGCTCCAACGAACGTGCCGAGCATCTCCGATCGAGGCTTCACCTCTCGCAGCTAAGGTATGGATCAATTCTTCATCCCGAGCTTCTAAACATTCTCCATTTCAAATGAGTCAATTTCAATAAACATTAGCCGTATAGATGTGTTCGTCTCTTCAAGACGAATCCATAGAATATAAGAACATGAAAATCCACTGAGTATCGAGTGAGATCTTAGGGCTAGAAGGTGGACGGTTCTCGGGTTAGGAGGCTTGGGGACGATGAACGGATGCCGTTCATTTAATACACGCGCGGATGGACGGCTCAGATGGCGTCGGACGAGGAGATGGTACATGAACCGCGGGCCGCGTGGCGCTGAGTCAGAAGGCGGCGTCGAATGGGAGCGCGACGCGTGTGCCTTCGGAGATGCTAAGGTTGACGCGGCGCCGACTCGGATAAATAGAAAATTAGGGGTTTTCTGATTTATTTAATTCCCTAAACTTCAAAAATCCATATCTTTGTGTAGAAAAATCACAAAAATAAAATAAAAATACCCTCTTGCTCGAGTGAACGGAGGAGAATAATGTGGAAAAGAAATTAATTAATTTTGTCTAGTATTTTATTTTTAATTAATTATTTACTCCCTGCATTGTTTTAATTCTCCATGCATTCATACAATTCACCATGGCATGAGACCATAGGGCTTTTGAAGCCTTCTGAACTCGGGAACATTCCCCGAATTTTCCAAGGTCGAGGCCACCTCTGTGAAAAGTTATTTATTTTTCAAATGCATGTTGTTGTTTTGAGTATTTTAATTCCAAAAATTAGCATGTTGTGAAATAAATTCTAGGAAAATTTGGTGATGTTCCTTATGACCAGAGAACCCTAGGAAAAATAGGACTTGAGTTAGTTCACTCAAAATAACCCTAATCGGCTTAAATACCCAAAATTGGACTTTAATTAATTAGAGTTAACCATAGATCAAATTGACTTGAAATCAATTCTCCACTGACCTTTAGGATCAGAGGAACCCACCATAAAAGTTTGAAGTCAATTGGACTTGGTTAGCCTCTACTAAATGGGTTGATTAAGCCATTTAGTCATTTTAAACTTTAAAAATTCATAACTTTCAAAATACCTTTCAAAAATTCACCAAATTGGTTTTAGAGCCTCTCTGATATCAGAGGAATTTAAGAAAATTAAAATTTCAATTTTCTAAAAAAGTTGATTTTTCATCATTATTTTAATATTTTAATAATTAAAAATAATAAAAATCACAAAAAATAATAAAATTCACCAAAATGTCATATTTTGAAATTTAATCACTTAGGAACAAACCCCATATTTTTCTTAGGTCTATTTAATGAGATATTAAATTTTAAAGCCCTAGGGTAATTTTAAAATTAAAAAAAAATGTATTTTCTAGCATTTTCACTAAAATAATTATAATAAATCAAAGAAAAATCAAAAAATTGCAAAATTTGGTTCTCTGAAATCCTTGATATCAGAGAGAATTTTAAAAATTATAAAATTCATTTTTCAACTTATATTTTATTTTTAAATTAATTAATACTCCATAGCTTAAAATAATTCTAATAAATAAAATATAGTTCAAAAAATCACAAAATTTGGTCCAAGTGGTCCTCTGGTCATTAGGAATGTTCCATAATTTTCTTAAGGACAGAAACTTTCCCTTGGTCATATTATTAAATTTTCCTTGGAAATCCTTATTTTCCACCAAAAATAATTATATAAATAAATTAAATACAGAAAAATCACATTTTCTCCTCTAATGTCTTTATTGACATATGAGTGAAGTAACATAAAAATTTCAAGTTCATTTGAGCTCAATTTAGTGAGTTATGAAATTATTAAGCTTGAAGGGCAAAATGGTAATTAAAATCTTAACCCTTTAATTAAGACTTTAGGCTTAATGAAATTAATAAGGCAAAATATTTGATTTTAATTTGATTTGGATGATTGAAATTTAGATAATTAAGGGGTAGAAACCTACTAAACAATTTAAAACAATTTCAATAAACCTTAATTAAATAATTAGTTAAATTTGGAAGAATAATAAAATTGGAATTATTAAAATAGGGATATTATTAGGAGAAGATTTATTCTTTAATTTAAAAATCCCTAAATTAATCATCCCAATAATATTTAATTCCTAATTAAAATGATAATCCAAGTTTAAGATTTAAAATGCTAAAAGACTTAATCATTAAATTAAATTAAAGTTAAATTATTTAAAACAAATTCCTCTAAAATTAAAAATTAAATTAAAAATTAAGAATTAAATTAAACTAAATTAAATTAAATTAAATTATATTATATTATATTATATTATATTATATTATATTATATTATATTATATTATATTATATTATATTAAATTAAATTAAATTAAATTAAATTAAACTAAATCATATTACATTAAATTAACTTAAGTTAAATTAAATTAAATTAAACCACATTAAATTAAATTAAGTTAAATTAAATTAAATTAAATTAAATATAAAGACATGAAGAATTCAAAAATAAATCTAAGATAACTTGAACACTATTCCAAACTTAAATCATTAATTCGAACTTAAATTTGAATCACAAATCATTAAATATCATTTTGCACTTAGGAGCTTTTACTATTAGTAACTCCTAAATGGAGTATCAAGTGAAATGACACTTCACTCATAAGGATATTCAAACATCCTAATTCACCGAGCAAGAAATAAAACTTAACTCGAAACACCTCGGATGATTAATTCACTTGAACAATAGAATTCATTTGGACTCAGGACAACTCCCGAAATATTGAAAAGATGTTTAAGATTCGTCTTAAACACTTCCTCAATATGATGGAATGTCCTTAAGAACAAATTGAGCTTAGTTGTTCTTTGGTGAAGAAAATCATCCTTAAAACCAAAATCAAGACCTAGACGTCATAGGAGATGACTAGCTATAGGATTAGGAATTTGGTAGAAAACCATAACCTTTCCCTTAGCTTTACCTAGGAACTTACTTTAAATGCTTAAATATTCTAACCGTGTTTTAAGTGCGACTTGGGATGACGGGAAGACCCTCCGAGTACGCTTTTATTTTATTGCGATTTACTCTATCGCAACTTATTTAATCGCATCACACTTACTTTTCTTGCATGATAAACAACAGTTGATGAAAACCTACACCTTTAGGACAGAAACCAAAACCGAAACCCATAACTAAATTAAAAGACACTACAAGATAAAATTCATCGCCACAACATTCAAAATATAAAATAACTCAAAATTTAATCACAAACAAAACAACAAAACTACAACTACAACTAAATTAAAACGTCTCATTGAATGATCGGGAATACCTCTGATGATGTAACCCACGTGTTGCTAACGGGATTTCTCACGGTCCAAATGAAAGTGCTGAACTCATTTAGTTGAGTTTAGCAAATTCATCCGGACTAAGTGAATTCGATGAAAATAACTGATGCGGGATGACGGAACCGTGGGATCTTAATCGGTTTCGTTTAATCAATTTTAAGACTCGTTTTAATTAAAATATTAAAGACACATGGAAATTAAGACTTTCTCTAAAACCAAACACTTCTCTCATCTCCCGATTTATGACTTCTACAACTAAACCTCTGCAACAACAAGGAGCTCGGAGCATGGTGGGCAACGACGGCCATCGTCATCGACAGAAACCCGAGTCTACTTCACAGAAACTTTCCTTAGAATTAAATAACCAAGCCGTAGGACTTCGAGGTAGCTTGCCTAGTGCAACATAAATCCTCAACTCTTCGTTAGGCATTTGCATGATCATATCATGTAAATTAAGCCCTAACCTAGGTCTTAGGAATCCGAGGTAGTCGTCCGATACGACATAGATCCTCACATCTTCGAGGTTATTTGTATGATTTTATCATACAAATATAAGTCCTAATTAATTAAAATTGGCAAGATCAAAATATTAAATAAACATTAGGACTTTCCTAAATTCAAACCAAACAATAGGATAGTTTGGGAAGTTGCCAAGATTCTTCTTGGATCCTCGCCTTCTCCTACTTTTCTTCCATTGGACTTCGAAAATAACCTGTTCCAAACTTGATCCATTCCTATTGAAATTCCAAAATTTAATCCTTGAAAACTTAAACTTTGAAATTCTTGAGAGCGTAACTACCGATTATTATCGAGAGTTTTCTTAGGTGGTTTCCGTCACTTAAGATGTAATTAACTATAGGGGCTTGCCCTTATAGGGAACTTTAAGAACCCAGGTAATATAAACCCTGTTTAATGTTTCTATATTAAACAGGGGAATTTGTCGGCTTATAAAATTGGTTCGCAGACCAAACGGATGTCACAAACCTTTCTAGTTTATTTAATCGAGCCCCATTATCAAGCAGTGTGTCTATTCTTCGGGATAGATACACGGTTTGTGGTGCGGTGCTCGTTTATATAAACTATTCGGGATGTGAGATCGGTTTGATTTCATATCTTAAAATTTTTAAATTTAAAATTATTTTCAAAATCAAATACTACTTTTTCAAATTATTTATTTAAATTAAATTAAAAAATTCGCCGATAATTTCTGTAGGCGACCTCTTTTCAAAAATACAACACCACAAACACATAACCTAAAAAAATATGCCGACAGTAATATTCAGTACTTTATGTTTTGAGACATTGGATGTTTGTTATATTATTTGCTTGAATTGTTGTAGTAGTTTAGTTTTTGTTTTTTGTATTAGTTAATTACATTTGTTTTTATGTTAAATAGGATGTTAGTTTTCTTTAGTATGTTTTTATTTTATTCTGTATTGTTTTAAATTGCAAAATTGTTAATCCGTTAGTTAAAATGTTTTTAATATGTTAGTAATTCATATGTATAGTGTATAGTTAATTTTAATTGTTATAGTTAATACTTATCTTAGATTTTATCCCTGCATTTTCTTTAAATTGTTATATATATATGGAGAATACTAACGATACGGGTTCAATGAAAAATGAAAAAGCTCGCAAAAATTTCAAAGAAAAAGAAATACCTAAACTTCAAAGGTATGATTTATTTACTTTCCCTTTTTCATTATTTAGAATAGATATAAAAATTTAAGTTTGGGGGGGAGTAAAATACAAATTTAGTTATTAACTTGTTCTCAATTTCTATTTTCAAATTATTATAAAATGATTTTTATAGCAAATTTTTCAATTTAATTAATATGAATTATTTTATTTAATTATTATAAAAGGTTAAATAAATTATTTCTAGTGCTTTAATTAATTAAATAGAATAAAATATTTGGTTAAAGGGAATAAGAATATAGTAAACTATTTTTAGTAAGGAAAACTATATTCTAAAATTAAAATTCTTAAGTATTCAAGTGAAAAAGAAAAGATTGAAAATCAATAAAGTAAAAACTATGAAGTATATATAAGCGAAGAAATATTCCTAAGTTTCAAATTTAGGAAGATGAAAATGAAGTTCAAAATTATTAACGAGCTCTCCGGATACGATAATCCTCAAAAGAAAAAGAAAAAGAAAAAGAAAAAAAAAAAAAAGAAAAATGAGGAGAAGCTTGAAGAGATGTCTTATCAAAAATTGGCTTCATTTGAATTAACCTAAAGGGAAAACTTAGATATTTCCAAACTTATGTTTATGGATTAGAATTTTACCTAATAGTGTTTTCTTGAATTTCTTATCATATGAATATCTTAAGTAATTATTCTTTTAAATATAGTTATTCCTGAAATGAATAGTAAGCTAGAAATCTTAGACTCGATAACAAAATAATTTATTTCTATAAGATTAATTAAATTACATGAATTATTTTTATTTAACTTTATGATGATATTAATTAATCTAATTCATAGTTTATTTAAATTGAAAAATCTTATTATAGAAATCATTATTTTTATGTAGTATTAAAATTACTTGAGGACAAGTAATAAGTAAGTTTGGGGGATTTTGATCGCTGAAAAATTTATTAAGAAATTCATACCTATTTTTTATGAAATTGCACTTTAAAGAAGGGTATTTTCTTTATTTTGTTGCAGGAATGAATAATTTAGGTAATAAAAGCAAAAATCATAAAAAGGAGCGAATTTGGAGCAAAATCATGCAATTTGTGCTGAGTCGCCGACGGCGAGATCGAGCCCGCCGACGGCGAGGTTACAAGAAGAAAATTTTGAAGAATTTATAACTGTCTCGCTGACAGCGAGCCCGAGCCCGCTGACAGCGAGCTAGAGCGGTTTGAAGATCTTCTAGAAGCCTCGCCGACAGCGAGGTAGTTCGTCGCCGACGGCGAGGTAGTTCAAATGGCACAGATACAATGAACCTGGACACTTTTTGAAGGGATGCTTACGCACCTCTTGGTCCTTTGCTTACCTCTATATATAGAGGCCGAAAATCAATCTTTGGGTGCAATCTTTTGTGTCTTTTGTGCAATCTTTTAGTCTTTTGTGAGTTCTAAGTGTGTTAATTTGTGTCTTTAGTGAGTCTTTAGTAAGTTTAGTGAGTAATTAGTGAGTCGTGCTGTACTGGAAGGAAGAGTCAAAGGAACTACGAGGAGTCTGTTTGGGGATAAATCGAGATAAGTATTTGTATTTATTGTTTTTAACTTTAAATGAAATCCATGCTTAGTTTAGTTCCCATGCATTCCGAGTAGTTTATTAGTCTTTCTCCTCGTTTATGAAATTAAGTGACTTGATGAAATTAAAATAGAGATACTTTTATATATATTAATAAATTGTTATAATTTTTACTTAAAACTTAATTTACTTTCAAGCTGGCCATTTGATTTGTTAAAATATGTTGATTATCAACTATAGTAAAAATTACATCTGATATTCGGGGAATTCAAAAGCCTTGGAAGGAGGGTGGAAATAAATAGGGAAATAATATCACTGGGCGTAGAATTGAGCATTTTAGTGTGACGGACTAAAATATTCAATTCGATCCTATTGTTTGAGAGCCGAAGTGTAGATGTTAGCCCTCGGGCGAGGGGAACGTGGGAGCTCGAAGTGGCGGTCGGTATCCTCCCAGCCTAGCCGCGGATTCGATAATCAAATATAGGATTAGTCAATATTCTTTACACTCGGACCAAAGGGTAAAGAATAGGTATGCTCCTATTTGTCACAATACCTTAAAATTATCTATTTAAATTCATCAATCACTTAAATTTCTAAACAAGGGAAAGATACTTTTTCCGAATAGTTAAGACTTATTTAGCAATTAGTTTAATTTCCTGCACTTTCAATACGTATTAATTTTCTACTTAGTTAAGTTACCTAATTAAAATACTTAGTTTACTTTATTGCGCTCAAATTTAGAATTCCAAATTTTCGTATACTATTTTAAAAATTATTATTATTATTTTAAATTAGTTGTTAATTAATTTTCTCTTTCCCTGTGGGATCGATAACTGAGACTCCACTAGAGCCCTGTATTACTTGATACGATACGTATACTTGCGTAGCATCCACAACATAAACAATTACAATTCTATACATATAAATAGCGGGGTCAAGTTTTTGGCGCCGTTGCAATTAAATTAAAAATATCATAATAATATAAAATTGTGGGTCACTACCCAATATGGTACTCTACCTCTTTCATGTATCTTACTTCCAACAACTTAAGAATTTCTTCATTGTTGTAGTCTGATCGCGGCTATCTTAATAAGTATTTAATAAGTATTTTTAGTTCAGACACAAAGTATAATCAGTTTAATAAGAAAGCAGTCAATCTATTCATAATTATATGTATCGCTCAAGTAATACAGGACTCTAGTGGAGTCCTAGTTATCGATCCCACAGGGAGGACGCAAACCTTTAAAGCATAGCACAGAAATCCAATATTCAAATTACAATACACATACAGTAAATACTAGAGTTGCTAAAGTTTAATAATGCAAAAGATTCTAAGCTCACTAAAGTACTTTCTAAACTTTGAAATAAAGTTAACTACCGCTAAGCTAAGTTTCGTATTGAAAGGTTCAAATTTGGAGAAAGTGTCCTCTCTCTTACAATGATGTTATGATGAGTGAATGATAAAGATTAGTGAAATTTTGTATTGTGTCAAATAGGATCATACCTATTCTTTACCATCTTCCGAGTGTTTTAAAGAATATTAGTTAATCCTAGGTTTAGTCCCTAAATCTGTAGTTAGGCTGGGAGAATACTGGCTCTCACTCCAGAGCTCCCACTTCCCTTCACCTGAAGGCTAACTCTCGCTTTAGTATCCAAACACTAAGACCAAATTGGGGATTTTAGTCTGCACCTTAAAATCTCTAATTCTACGCCCAAAAAACCATATTTCCCTATTATTTGCACCAAACTCCCATGAACTACATCACTCATTCATGGACATTGAATTTAATCTTCACTTTTGTTGTAGAACACATAGTTCTCTTAGATTGTATGTTTCATAACATATTTTAATAATTCGATTGGACAGATCGAAAAGTAAATGAAGTACAAAGTGAAAAATTATCACAATTTCTTATCATTCATATGGCACATCTAATCTAAATCATCACTTCACCATATCTCATTGTAAGGAGAAAGACAAAGAAATCTACTCAGAATTCATGAGGAAGATACGAAAAAACAAGGATTTTATATAAAAGCAAAGTCATACAAACAATAAGAAGTAAATAAAACTTATCTTAATTTCTTCCCCAAGCAAATCCATTGAAGTTTTTTTTAATATCTTTCCCTCTTCACAACAACACACAATTCCCTCTTAAAAAAGTAAGGAAGAAACAATCTCTCACATTCCTTCTCCTCCTACAACTCTTAGAGAAAAATCCCTCACTAAACAACACTTTCACACACCAAACCTAGACTCTAAACTCTCATACTCTTCACTCACTCTCCTCTCACTTCCACACTACTCACATCTCTCACTTCCTCTCTTCTTCTATAACACTTCTACCTACCCACACCACTTTTTCTGGCGCCAAATTCACTTTAAAATAGCCTAGGGAAGAATCCTTAAGAGATGCCTCAAGAAACCCTCTAAAAGTTGTCCAAATACATTGAATCTGGCCTCCACCAACATTCAGCACAATCGGTGCCGTTTTTGGGCATCGTCAGCGCTCATAGCATTTTTAATTCTGGTGCTATTTGGATTTGGGCGTCGTCTGCACCAGAAGGTAGATTTCTAGATTTTGCCTCTTTTTGCTTCAAATTCATTCCTTTTCACTTCTTTTTGCTCCAAATGCTTAAAATCATCATACCTGCAACAAAACATGAAAAATAACTTCATTTAAAGTGCAATATAACCAAAAATGAGTAGTACAAAATATATATGAAAAATCTAACATATTTTTGGTGCATTACAGTCATAAGGCATATTGAAACGGGTCTTCTCTCAGCTATTGAGTGAGGGCTGGTGTGTGACCATGGGCTCCAAATCTTGTACTTCCAATATATTCCTCTAGAATCAGATAATGAATATGTGAATGATTCTCCTCATTCTTGTCATAGCTTCAGCATTGCCTAACAATTTTTTTGAGGCTTTTGTTTACTAGAAAATTTTGTCATGAACATCATTTAAACTCAAATAAATGAAGTGATTGACACTCCTACAAATACATTAATTTTTTATATACATTTTATGTTCATTTTAATGATGTTGCACTTTAATGGAAGGTATTTTTCAAGTTTTTATTTCAGTTATAAGAGATGGAAATTTAGAGTAAATGGAGCTAAAAAGGAGCAAAATGGGGCCAAATGAAGCAAAGTTGCACAATATGAATTGGAGTCTAGCCACTAGCTTCTAGTGTTTAGACGCTAGACCCTATACGTGAAAAAAGAGAGCCTGATGCCATGGAGCTAGAATCTGGTGCCAGGCGGTTAAAATTGGCTTCTAGAAGGTTGGTGCTTAGGCGCCACAATTGGGCACTTAGGCGCCAGAATCAGTTTTCTTCAATATACAATGAATTTGGATGAATTTTGAAAAGGCATATGAAGTGACTCTTACATATTTCATGACTTATCATGAAACGTGTCAGAAGATGCAAGATAAAAAGAGATTTTTTAGAAGAGAGTTTTTTTTAGTGAGTTTTAGAGAGTATTTAGAAGAGAGTAAAGAGTCATATAGTGAGAGAGAGAGAGAGAGAGAAAGTATCTCTTCAGTTAAGTTTATTTTTATGAGTGTGTAAGAAGGGTTTAAAGAGTACTTCAAAGGAACTTCAGGATTAGTTTGGGAAGAAGTCTGAGATAAGTATTTGTATTTTTATTTAACTCTTGTTTTATTGTATAAACCTGGTTATATAAATCTAAATCATGTTTTGTTGTGTTATCCCCATGAAATATGAGTACTTTTCTTTATCTTTCTCCTTGCAATAAGTAATAATCATGTGTAGGATTAGAACAGTTTAAGCTTTCACTTATTCCATACTTGTGATGGTTCATTACTTCATCCTTAATTTACATATTCAATCTGGCCAATTGGTGTATTAAAACTTATTGTGAATCCATAATGACCTGGGAGGGCTATGTATTCCTCAACTAGTAAGAATCATATTAATCTTGTGGGTGAGAAGGTAGTCCATAGGTTAGTGCAAATAGATTGGGAGATAAGTTTTGATGGGTGTAAATTGGTAATTCTAGGGTGACAGGCTAGAAACTAAACCAATTTGATCTAGAGTTTGGAAATTAAGGCTAGTTAGTCCAAAAGAGTAGGCACAACAGGTAATCTTAAGTGATAGATTAGAACCTGCTCAGCATAACCAAGGAATTAGGAACTTAACTCTAGGTTAGCCAACATTCTTTATGCACTCGGAAGAGTGTAAAGAATACGTATGCTCCTATTTGTCACAAAACCCCATCTAGACTTTTAAACATTAGATTCCTACACTAATTATGATCTGTTTTCAAGGGGAAAGACTTTCACATAATTTGAACTCTTTAACATATAGCTAGTTTTGAAACACTTCGCATTTACTTTAAGTTAAAATAGAATTAGTAGGTATTACTTACTTCTTTTTACACTTATAATTTCAACCTTATTTCTTATATAATTTGCTTACAGTTTAAGTGGAGTTTCCTAAGTCAATAAAACTAATTTATGCTTCTCTGTGGAATCAACACCACGGTTTTAAAAGAAAATCTTATATTATTTGAAACGATTTGTGTAATTGCATAGATTCCATAGTTTTTAGACTTTAAATCAAATTATAATATCTAAAATATTTTTCTTTTGCACATTGGCCACTTAAGAATTTGGGTCAAGTTTTTGGCCAAGAAATTATATATAACTGCGTAATTGCAAATCAAGGATAACGTTTTTGGTGTCGTTGCCGGAGAGGTGACGAAGCTTAAAAATTTTATTTGAACTATAGAATTATTTTTGGAAAGTTGTAGTGTTCTTTAAATATATAAGTGCTTGTTTGTGTGTTAAAAATATTTTTTAGTATTTTGTTAATTTTATTTTCTAAACTCTTGCTTTTTTATGCGTAGTTCAGGATGTGAAGGTTTAGTGCCTTGCGATTCTGAGTTAGAACGAACCATAAGAAAAATTCAAAAGTAAAAAGAACTTCACAATTTACAAGAAATGGATAACACATTACATAATAACATTGACAAACAAACTATTGAAAATGAACATCGCCAATTCCTTGCTTATGCAGATGAAAATCACTTAAGCATACAAACCCTTGCTATAGCAACTAACTCATTTAAGCCGAAACCTTTTATAATCCAAATGGTACAAAATAATCAGTTTGGGGAACACCGTCTGAGAATCCAAACTTACACCGTGCTAGTTTTCTTGAATTATGTGTTACATCTAAGTCCGAAGGTATATCGAATGACGGTGTTAGACTTAGACATTTTCCTTTTCCTTAAGGGATAAATCTAAGATGTGGTTAAACTCATTAGTACTTGGATCTATCAGAACTTGGGGAGATTTAACATAGAAATTCTTAGTTAAGTATTTTTCACCTTTGAAAACTGCTAAGCCTATAAATGATATTACCTCATTTACTCAATATGAAGATGATTCAATATACAAAGCTTGAGAAAGATTTAAAGAACTCCTCAAGAAGTGTCCACATCACGTTTTTTCCAGACTAGTTAATTATTAAAATATTTTATAATGGTTTAGTAGGATTCCTTAAATATATTATTGAAGTTGTTGTTGAAGGTTCATTAATGTCAAAACCATTTGATTAAGCATATGAATTAATTTAAGAAATGGATACTAACAATTTTAAATGGCCCCCTAAAAGGGTAAATTTTAAGAAAGTAGTCAGTGTTCATGATACTGATGTCATTTCAATTTTGGCATCTCAATTTGCTGCGATATCTAGGAATCTAGACCAATTCGAAATGAATTTACCTCAAACACGTCATGTGAAAGAGAAAAACGCATTAGGACATATGATTGATTATCAACCATCATTTGAGACTTTAATGCAATTAATAATAGACCCAATAGCCCATAATCTAACTACTACAACCCATGTTGAAAAAACTACCATAACTTTAACTGGAACAATAATTCTAGTGGTGCAAATTAACAATGGGGAAACAATCAAACAAACTTGTTGGGACACTAGAACAATCAAGGTAGTACTAACTATAGACCTTCTTATCCTCCTGCTTTACCAATAACCAACAATTTAAGGATAAGAAATTATCTATAGAAGAAGTGGTGTTATTCATGGTGAATTAATTACAAAGTCAAAGTGCTATAATTAGAAATATTGAGAATCAACTAGGACAGATTGCTAACTCACTTAGAAATTGGCCTCAGGTAACACTCCTAGTAATATTGAAATTAATCCTTAAGATAAAAATAAAGGGCAAAAGCAAGTAAAAGCTGTCAAGTTGAGAAGTGGAATAGAATTGGATACTGGAGTGCAAAAAGAGATTGAAGTTGAGAGGAAACCTGAGAAATATGAAAAACATGAAGAAAATGTTCCTAAGAATGTGGGAAAACTTCTCTCTCTCTCCAACTAAGATCAATTTAGAAAGACAACAACCTCCATTTCCTTAGAGGCTAAGGCAGCAAAAATTGGATCAAAAATTTTCTAAATTTCTGAAGATATTTAAGAAGCTAACAATAAATATTTCTTTTGTTGATGCACTCGAGACCGTTGTACTTAGTGAAGAATGCAGTCCAATAATTCAAAAAAAACTTCCGTAAAAACTTAAAGATTCTAGTAGCTTCACTATACCATGTGCGATTAAAGACAATTTTTTTAGAAATACTTTATTTTATTTAGGGTCTAGAATTAAATTCATGTCATTATCGATATTCCGAAGGTTAGGCATAGGAAAGATTTTTCCCACAACTGTAACCCTTTAATTAGTTGATTACTCTATCACCTACCCAAAAGGGGTTAAGAAGATGTGCTTGTAAAGGTAAATAAATTTATCTTCCATGTCAATTTCATTGTCTTATATATGCATGAAGATAAAGAAATATTAATCATTTTAAGGAGGCATTTCCTCGTTACGGGATGAGCTATGATAGATGTGTAGAAACGAAAGCTAACCATAAAAGTTAATGACCTGGAAGTTACTTTCAATGTGTTAAATTCTATGAAGTATCCACCTAAAGGAAGAGAAGATTATTTTATATAATGGAGATTATTGATGATTTAAGTAATAACCATTTCTGAGAAAGTTATGAAGTTAAAAAAGGAAAAAAATTTGGAGTATGAAAATGATAGTGATTTTCAAGATAAATCTATTAAGATAATCACTGAGGATTCAAATTATGTTCAACATATTTTCAAGATTTTGTCTCAACTAGAAATAGTAAAACTCTAATTCCCTCAATTAAAAAACCTCTTAAACTTGATATGAATGTGCTCCCTACACATTTAATGTATGTTTTTCTATGGAACTCATCAACATTACATGTTAAAATATATTCAGACTTAACTGTAGATTAAGAAGAAAAACTAATGAAAACCTTGAAAAATTACAATCAAGCCTTTGGATGGACATTAGCTGACACTAAAGGTATCAGCCCTTCAATTTGTAGCATAGAATTTTAATGGAAGATAATCACAAGCCTATGGCAGATCCTTAAAAGAGATAGAGACATGTCATGAAAGAACTTATAAAAAAGGAAATTTTAATGTGGTATCCTATTTCTAACAGTGCTTGGGTTAGTTCTATTCAATTTATTCCTAAGAAAGGGGAAGTGACTTTAGCTGTAAACGAACAGAATGAATTAATTCCTAAAATATAATTTACTGGGTGGCAAATCTATATTGATTTTAGAAAATTGAATCTCACCACAATGAAAGATCACTTTCCTCTACCTTTTTTGGACCAAATGTGGGATAGACTTGCTGAGCATCGATATTTCTGCTTTTTGGAAGGATATTCGGGATACCACCAAATACATATAGCTTCTGAGGATCAGGAAAAGACAATATTTACAAGTCCCTATGGGACCTTTACTTTTAAAAGAATACCCTTTAATTTATGCAATGCACCCGCAACGTTTCAAAGGTGCATGATGTCTATTTTCTGCGATCTAATTGAGAAATGAATTGAAGTATTCATGGATGAATTTTCAGTATTTGGGACCTCTTTTGATTCATGTTTAGATCATTTAGCTAAGGTTCTAAAATATTGTGCAGAAACAAAATTAGTTCTCAATTGGGAAAAATGTCAATTTATGGTCGCAAAAGGAACCGCGCTGAAACATAAAATTTCTGAAAGTGGCATAAAAGTATATCCAACAAAATAATAAGTTATTACTGAACTACCCCTTCCTACAACTGTTAGAGGAGTTAGAAGTTTTCTAGGACATGCTGATTTTTACAGACGTTATATTAAAGACTTTTCAAAAATTGTCAAGCCTTTGTGTTATTTTGGAAAAAGATGTGATATTTGATTTTAACCAGAAATGTCTACATTCCTTCAATTTATTAAAGCAAAAATTAATCACCGCACCTATTATTGTTTTACCTGATTAGTAAAAATATTTGAATTAATGTGTGATGCGAGTAACTATGCTATTGGGGATGTATTAAGGAAAAGTTTTGATAAGATTTTTAAAGTTATATACTGTGTCAGTAAAAACCTTAATGAAACTCAAATTAATTATACGACTACTAAAAAGATGTTATTGGCAACACTTTATGCATTTGATAAATTTAGATCTTATCTAATTGGAGCTAAATGTATTGTGCATATTGATCATTCTATGATTAAATATCGGATGCTGAAGAAGGGTCCAATACCATGGATAGTTAGATGAGTCCTTCTCATGTAGTTTGAAGTAAAGTATGGAAGGGATCTGATAATCAAATTGTTGATCATTTTTTAAGGCTTGAATAGAACAATTTTGATGATGAAATAAATGAAATTTTTCCTGATGAACAATTATATGATATTTCTGAGTGACATGTTCTGTGGTATGTTGATATAGTTAACTATATATTTAGTGATACTTTATCGTACAGATTAACATGCCACCAAAAGAAGAAGTTTATTCACGATGCAAAATTTTACTTTTGAGACGACCCTTATTTATATAAGAAATATAAGGATCAAGTAATTTGAAGATGTGTACTTGTCGATCGTTAAATTTCTTCTTTTCTTTTTTTTCTTCATTAACTGAGTATGGTGGTGTTAATGATGTGTTTGTAAATTTTGAAAATGTTTAAAATATAGTTTTTTTCAAAAAAATAGAATTTTGATTCAGTTTAATATATATGGATTTTTGAAAATAATATTTTAATTTTGGCAAATACGAAATCAAACCGATCTCATGTAAATAATAGTTTAAATAATTAAGCATTTCACCACGAGACATGTATGTATCCCGAAGAATAGACACATTGCTTGGGGTGAGGCTTAATCAAATAAACTAAAAAGTTCATGGCATATGTTTGGTCTACGAACCATTGTTGATCGAAAATTTACCCTATCTAATATGAAGAGATTAGATAAGGTTTATATTAATCTAGTGTCTTTCCTATAAGGGTAAGCCCCTATAATTAATTACATTTTAGATAACCGAAGTCACCTAAGAAAACTCTTGATATAGATCAGGAAATATTTATATTTATGACTTCCAATGGTAAGGTATTCCAAGAAAATGTGATAGTCGAAAATTCAATAGGCGAATGGTTCAAATTTTGGAACATTTCATTTTATCAGAAGCCAAAGGAGAGAAGGCTAGAGGAAGAACATAAACTCAAGGAAAATCTTGATGTCTCCCCAAACTATCCCATGGTTTGGCTTTGATTTAGGATATTTATTTGGTGTTTCATCCTATCAATTTTATTATTTAGAACTTACATTCACTTGATACCGATCATGTGAATGGCCTGGAAGATAGGAGGGTTTATGTCATACCCGGTGACAACCTCGGAATCCTAAGACGAGTTAGGGATTATGTTGCACAACATGGTTATGCAAGGGTCTAAAGAAAAAGGTGAGGATTTATACCACACTAAGCAGGCTACCTCGAAATTCTATGGCTTGTTGTTTTAATTTCTAAGGAGTTTTGCTGTTGAAGCTGGCCTTGCTACCCACTATGCATGCTCCAAGTTCCTCGTCGTAGCAAGTTTAGTTTAAAGAAGTGAAAATTGAAGAGAGAAGAGAAGTGTCATGTTTTTAAAATATTTAAATTAAGGTGTCTTAATGTTTTATTAAGGGAACATTAAAGTTGATTATAACGACACCGATTAAGATCCTACGGTTCCATCATTCCGGCACCATTATTTTCATCGGATTCACTTAGTCCAAATGAATTTACTAAACTTAATTTAATGAGTTCCATACTTTCATTTAGACCGTGGGAAACCCTATTAGCAACACGTACGTTATCTCCTCCGAGGGATTCCCGATCATCTGATGAGACGTTTTAATTTAGTTGCAATTTGTGATTTTTGTTTTGTTTGTGATTAAATTTTGAGTTGTTTTATATTTTGAATATTGTGGTGGTGAATTTTATCTTATTTTGATTTTTTAACTTTGATTTTGGTTTTGGTTTTATGGTTATCCTAAAAGGTTTCAGTTTTCATGCAAGGTGACATTGTTGTTTAGCATGCAAGTTCGCAAGGAAAGAAAATACAGCAGAGTGCAGGTAAGTAAATTGCATTAAAATGAAAGCATACCTGGTAGGTCTTCCCGTCATCTCCATCTGAAAATTTAGTATTCTTGCAATAAACATTTATAATTTGCAGGGAAAGTAAAACCTATGGATATGTTCGCCTTGAGCTTACAAAGTCCTAGGTCATAACTCAGTGATTCCTATTCATTTATTTGAGAGATATTTTCCATTTAATAGATAAGATAGATGCAGCAGTCCTACAAGGTGTCCAGAAGACTTGTGAAAGATCCAGGAGAGACCTAGATATTTCACAATACTTTTGAGCTTCCACGAGGTCTTTTTAGACTTATCATATTTATTAAATGATTTATTTGTTTCATACCCTTATGTTGAGTGAGCAAATGTTTTGATTAACCCAAAGGAAGGGGTAATTATCATTTGATATTTTACTTAGGAATTATGTGAGTGGGATTTCAGAGGTAAGCTTAACTTATTGAAGAATTTATCAAATTTTGATGGGCTTGTAATGTTTCAAAGGTACTTTAAGATTAAATATGTTTTCTTTTCTAATGATTACTAGTTAATTTCTTTAATTAAGACCAGCTCACTACTAAGCCCTTAAGATTTTAGTGGGTATTTTCATGTCTTTAGAAAAGGAAATTTCATGACTTTCATGATTATGATTCTTATCAAGACATTGAATTATCATTTAAACTCCAAGTGAAGGGGTATTAAATTAGTGGAATGTTAACTTCCAAAGTCAACCCCTAACTTTAAGGCTCTCTTTTAATTTAACTTTCTTCAAAATTATGATAATTAAGGAAATTTAAATACTTAATTTTGATGTGATAAAATTTCAATGGGTTTCTACCATTTATCCCTTGAAATTTTAATCATTCAAACATAATAATTAAGTTCATTTATTGCTCTTTTACCCATTTTAATTAAGCCTAAATATTAATTAAGGCTAACTTTTCCAAAACTACAATTTTACCCCTAAAGGCCTTTGTCACTTCATAATTCATTAAATGTAGCTCAAATGATGTTACAACTTTTATGTGACCACACTTATGGGTTAATTAAAACATTAGAGGATAAAAAGTGATTTTTCAAATTTTAATTTAATTTATTTATTTATTTTAATGCAAAAATGGGGGGTTTCCATGAAAATTCAATAAACTGTCCCAAAAAAATATATGACTTTGAAATTTTTATTGCAGGTAGACCTAGACCAGATGACCACTTGGACGAAATTTCATAATTTTTTGGGTTTTAATTTAATTATTAGAATTATTTTAAGTTCTGGAGTATTAATTAATTATAAAATATTTTAACATTTGAAAATTCAATTTTATATTTTTCCTAAATCTCCCTGAGGTCAGGAAACCCAGAAAAGTAAATTTTGTATGTTTATAATTTTTAGATTAATTATTAGAATTATTTTAGTGGAAAATTAAGGAAATTCATTTTTAGCCTTTTAAATATTAATTTAAGCCTTTAAAAATTGATATTTTCATTTTGAAGCTTAAAGAAATTTATTTGGATAGTTCCTAAGTGATTAGGAAACTAAATGTGACAAATTGGTGATTTTTAATATTTTTGTGATTTTTATTATTTTTTAATTATTTAAATATTTAAAATATGATTAAAAATGAAAATTTTATTAAAATTCCAATTTTAATTTTATAAAATTCCTCTAATCACAGAGAACTTCCAAAACCAATTTAACAATTTTTTGAGTTGTATTTTAATTATTAAAATTAATTTAATGTTCAAAATTATCATTTCACTTGGAAAATTCATTTAGGTGACCAAATAAATTCCAATTGACATGAAATTTTAATGGGGAGTTCTCTGACCTCTAAAGTACAATAGAGAATTGTTTTTGAGTATTTCCATATTTAATGAACTCAAATTAATTTAAATTCAATTTTAAACTAAGTTGATGATTAGGTCATTTCTTAATGATTTAACCCATGAGAATTTTATCCTAGGGTCCTCTGGTCATAGGAAATCTACCATGATTTTTCTGGATTTTTATAACCACCATACTAATTTATGGAATTAATTTATGAAAAAAGATGCAAAAACTTGGAAAATATAAAACTCTTCATAGAGGTCTCCTCTGACTTTGGAAAAATCAGGAAAGATCCCCCATGATAGAGGCTACAACATGCTAAAATGGCAAGCCATGGTGGAATGTCTATATACATGGAGAATTAAAAGACTACAGAGGGTATTTAATTAATTAAAAATCATACATGCATCAAATAAATTTCAAATCATTTCCAAATTATTCTTCTCTGTTCACTGAGCAAGTGTATATTTTTATTTTATTTTTATGATTTTTCTACACCAAGTTATGGATTTTTAAAGTTCAGCTGATTTAAATAAATCAGAAATTCCATATTTTTCTACTTAAGTGACGCGGTGCCATGTAAACCTACGGCGGGTCGAAAGGACACGCGTCTCCTTCTGGTTGGGTGTTGCCTTCTGAGTCAGTGCATGCTTTGTGCTCCAAGTGTTCATCCGGCGCAATCCTGACCCTCCATTTGATACACACTCGATTGGATGGCCACGCGTCTTCGTCCCCAAATTGTGTGCACAAAGAACCGTCCACCTTCTAGACCTAGGCTCTCTCTCAATACTCAACTAAATCACTTGGGTTTGATTCTAAAGCTTCATCTAGCTTAGACGAACCTATCCATACGACTTATATGGTATGAAATATAATGTACAATTATGGATGGCAAAAAGTAGCTCGGGAGGAAGAGTGAGCTAATACCTTTTGTCTGAGAGGGGAGGCCTCAATCAGATGGTTGTGGAAGCTTCGATTGGTCCCAACGAACCTCCAGATGGAGCCTTGCACTGTGGTGAAATGTCTGGACCTGAATTTGACCAAAGTCATTTTCAGGTGTTGATCAAAGTCTGGTGCAGAGGCCTTCTGTGATGGGGCTTTGATGGGGGACCTTCTTCTTTCAATGCTTTGAAGGTGAGAGTATAGTTATTTGAAGTTTGGTGCATTGTGGAGCTGTGGAGAAACTTTTCTTGGTTCCGGCTAAGATTTCAGTGGTGGAATTGCTCTTAGACATAGGGAATTAGTGGCTGAAGATAGTGGGATCACTCTTAGGACCTCCCAGGGAAGCTCTGGAAGCAATTTAGTGGAGTTTCCTTGAGAAAAGTTCAACATCTGGTTTTGGCCATGGAGAGCTCTATTTATGGCCATTTGGATAATTTATAGGTTTAGTTTCCTCCAAATTGATTCTTTTGTACTATTTGGATAATAGCAAGTTTAAGCTCAAATGAATTAGCAGCAACATCAGGATTTTGAATAGTTAAGTGAATTTCATCTGTTGTTGGATTAGCATAGTCTCTTAAAGGTCTTGGTATATTTTCATTTTGATTGTTTAAATTGTTCACCATTTTGTGAGGATTTGCATATTGTTTTTGTTGTTTTCAAATTTTTCTAATAATACGCTCTAATTCAGAATCGTAAGGCACTAAACCTATAGATCCGATACTACGCATACAAACACAATAAACACACACTAACAATAAACAGACACACACAACTATGACTTGCAATTCAAGTATATAATTTCCAATACCACAAAAATAAATTTTAGCAGTTGCTTTTTTTTACCTTGCATCCCTAGCAACGGCGCCAAAAAGTTGGTTTAAATGATAATGAGTCACACAATTAACGCAAGTATACGTATCGCTCAAGTAATACATGGCTCTAGTGGAGTCCTGGAATATTGATCCCACAGGGAGTCTTTACTTTTATAGAGTAGCACATAAATCTATTATCGAATCACAACACAATTGCAAGTGGTTTAATTTTAGAGGTAAAGACAAACAGGTTCAGTTACTATATCTACCAAAGCACGTTCTAAACTCTAGGAAGTTAAACTAATGCAAGACTAAATTTATAACAAAGTTCAGTTGCAAAAAAGAGTCTTCCTCCTTTCCATTCATAATGTGATGATTATTGTGACACAGATCAGTGATGCAAATGTATTGTGCCAAATAGGAGCATTCCTATTTTTTACCCATATTTCAACGTATAAAGAACATTGGCTAATCCTAAGTTTTGTCCCCAAATCCGTGGTTAGGTTGGGAGGATAATGACTCTCACTCGAGAGCTCCCACTTCCCTTCACCTGAAGGCTAACTCTTGCTTTAGTTTCTAAACATTATGACCAAATTGAGGATTTCAGCCTATCACTCTGAAATCTCTAATTCTATGCCCATCAAGGTATATTTCCTTATTTATTTGCATTCAACCCCTTGAACTTCACCATTCATGGAGTTTGACTGTGACCTTCACTTTTGTTGTGGAACTCATAATCCTTTCGGAACATATGTTTCCCAATAAGTTTTAACAATTCAATTGGCCAGATCAAAAAGAAAATAAAGTTCTAAGTTAAAAGGTCATCACAAATTCTTCATAATAAATTCGCACATCATTTCCATTTCACAACATCAACACATCACATGAAAAGGAGAAAGACAAAGAAATCTACTCAAGACTCATGAGGAAAAGATGACAAAACATGGATTTCATATATAAAAATAACGTCATACAAACAGAGTAAAGTAAAGACTACTTAACTCAAACTCTTCCCCAAGCGAATCTCAAGGAATTCCTTTGACTCCTCTTCTTTCTTTACAACAACACACAATTCTCTATTTAGAATAGTAAGGAAAAAGAAATCTCACACTTTCCCTCTCCTCTCACACTCCTTAGAAGAGAAAAACAAAAACCTAACTTCCTACACAAAATGGAAAGAACTCACTCTCTAAACTCTAAACTCTTCTCTTCTTTTCTTCCCCCTTTGAAATGTGGCTCCAAAAGTGTTTAAATTCGGCCAAAACTGAATTCCCAAGAGTTTCCTCAAGCATCCTTTCAAAATATGGCCAAATACATTGAATCTAGTTCAAAATCGTGATAGGGAGCTGTCCGACACTGGTAGGAGCGCCGTTTGGCGCATTATTCTGCCAAAACTTCGTAACTCTCTGGAAAAACTGGCACTGGTCACAGAGCCATTCGGCGCTAGTTGAATAAAATGAACTTTTGTCCTTTTTCGCTCCAAATTTGCTCCTTTTCTCTTTCTTTCGCTCCAAAGGCCTAAAATCATTGTACATGCATGAAATCATAAAAAAATACCTTCCTTTAAAGTGTAATATCATCAAAAACATGTATGAAATGAATAGTAAAAAACTATCAAATTTTCAATGGATCAAGATCCCCCAAACTTAATTGTTATTTGTCCTCAAGTAATTCTAGTTAATACATAAAATTATGATCCACTGCAATGAACTTTCTTTCTAGAATACCATAATTTTGATTTAGATAAGTACAATAGTAAAATATTCAGAAAGATATTTGAATAATCCAAGTGAGTTCTGCAGGTGTAAGAATATCTAGTAATCAAGTCTAAGAGTTCTAGTTTTCTATTCATTTCAAAAATGACTTTAGATTGTTCTATTAAGGCACTCAAAAATATTACATGAAAAGAAGTTTATGAGAACACTACTAGTAAAGATGCCAATCCATACATATAAGTTCAGCATAGTAATTAAGTTTTTTCCCTTTAAGTAGGTCCAAGTGAAGCTAATTTTTTATTAGGCATCTCCTCAAGCTTCTTCTCACTTCTCTTTTCTTTTCATTTTTCTTTTTTCTTTTGATTTTTGCTTTTCTTTTCTTTTCTTTTACTTTTTTTTTTTGCTTTTTTTCAGTGAGGATTACTGTATCTAGATAGCCTTTAATGATTTTGAATTTCACCCTTCTCACGCTAAATTTGAAACTTACCACATTCATTACCTTATAAGCACTTCTTTAGCTTATTAATGATTCATCATAAAGTCTCAATCTTTTCCTATCACATGAAATTTTAAGATTCTTAATATTTCAAACATATAATTTTTCTTACTTTGAATAGTTGACTATAGTCCTATACTTTTATACCAAATATCTTACATTACAAAATTACTTTTCATTACCAAACACTTTCATTCAATTTTATAAAATACTTAAACAAAATCAAAATATAGTTATTTGAAATTGAGCTAAATTACAAGAAATCATGTTACTGATTTTTTAAAATAATTTTAAATAAGAACAATTAACAGTTAATTCTTTCTCTTCCCCAAACTTAGATTTTTAAATATATTTTACATGGAAGAAAGAAAAAAATTTTAAATATAGCTCATACCTCAATATGCTGGCTTTTCATACCTTTGAGTTTCAGCAAGTTTTTCTTCATAAAGTAGATCAGTAGACCTGAAAAAATTAAGAAGCATTTCTATACACAAATATGGGTTAGAAGTTTATAAAGAAGATGTTTAAAACACATTAAACAGTGCACATAACATTAACATCCAACTGTTACTGGTACAAATTAAACTAATAATCCAAACACATAAAAACTTTACTATCACATCACATACACCACAAATCAACAACAAAGTCTACTACAAGTACATCCAACACACATATAACATCTCAGATACAAATCATAAGGAGTCTCAGGTACATCACAAATACAAAACACAAATACATCACAAAGTACAATGAAAAATAAAAATAACAATACACAAACTACCAATCTTCATCTTCTGTAGGAGCTCTACCATCATCAGGTTCTTCAGGCTGGTATGAAGTATACTCAGGGTAAGTAGGAAAAACAACATCAGTATCTCCCCTAAAAATTATTATCTGTGTGTCATAATAAGCTATCTCATATTCTCTCCACCACACTTGATAATCATCATTAATTTTGTTCCTTACTTCTAGTCCCTCTACTCTGGTGTTTAACCTTTCCAACTAACCCATAACATCATGCAGAGTAGGCTCCCTAGATGTAGATGGTCTATCTTGATTAGAAGAAGGTTCATCAGCTCTCTTACTCCATTTCCATCCTACATGGGCTTCATAAGTCTTCAGATTTAGTTTAGTAATAGGCTTCAAGGGGTGGAATACCTTATCATTATCTTCAATCACTACACCTGCCTGAATACATAAAGCATGAATCAGAATGTGGTGTCCTAGTCCTCCTGTAGTCTCTCCTTTCGAGCTTGTCAAAATACATTTATGAATCATAGCCCCAATATTTATATTCTTCATGTTCTGAATACAATAATTCAGAGCAACTCTATCGATAGTAATATCACTATGATGGTTGGTAGGTAACAGTCTTGCAGAAATGAAATAATGTCAGGCTTTTGATACACGATTCAAAGTAGAAAGGGGAAAGTTAACTTTCATTCTCTGCTTAATTTTCCATTCCCCTTTTCCATCAGTCAAAAAGTTTATGATCTCATCCAATGCTTGATTCGTGATAGAAAAAATTTCATAATTATAATGGTAGGGTGCTCTCAACTGATAAAATGCATTTATGCTGGCAAGGGTAAATTCAACCATTTAGCCTATAAACAGAATAAATTCACTCTCAGATTAGTGCATATTAGCATAAAATTCTCGAACAATACTCAGCATCGCATCAGTAGTGAAATAATAGAAAATCTCTCATTGACGATTAGCAATAAATTCTTCAAGCATTCCTCCAGGATTTTTAAATGCTCTTTCATGAATACATTTCTTATTGCTAAGAAACGTACTAAAACGTGAATAAGTTTTGAAATTCATAAATTTACTTTCATCATAATCAAATTTCCTCTTCCCCTTAGCCAATCTAGGAGCCATTTATCTAAAAATATCAATTTTTTCCAAATCAATTTTAAAATTACAATGCAATCGACTCCAAGGAAAATTTAAATAGATAAGAACATAAAATCTATGAAAAATCTCCAAAGTTTCTCCAAAAACTTCAAAATTCCAAATCTTCCTAATGTAGGAGATTTCTACGGTCAAAATAAAAATTTTTAAAGTTAAAGTGTAGCTCTTACCAATAGAAGATGAAATCTGAACTTTTCTGGCCACGAAATCTCTTCAAATCCAAATGCTAGTGAGCCCTAGGCGTGAAAATCATCCTTGGATGGAGGTTGAAGACAAAGATTTGGGCAAAAATGACGGGTCCCAGAGTTAAATCGCAAAAATTTGGAGTTTCGGGCAGTTTCCGCGTTTGAGCGCTGTCTAGCCCTTGTTCTAGCGTCGTTCGATGCATTATTCTGTACATACGGCCAAACTCTCTGACTTTTAGCGTTGTCCAGCGATGGTGGCAGCGTCGTTCGGCGTCAGTTCAAAAATTGGGCTTCCGACTTTCTTTTGCAATTTCGATCATTTTGAGCCTGCTCTGATGTCTAATTAGTCTAATTAAGCATTAAATACATCCTAAAGCCTTGGAAAATGATATTTTTTAACACAAACAATACAAAATTACTTTCATATATAAAATCCATGAGTCATACACATACACACAACACTAAAAATTACATATTTTCAAGTCATATAATCTTAAATTCAGCGTCGCACACAACCACAACACAATAACACTGAGAACTAAACAAACAAGCATGTCCAAATATAACATTCAAACCAAATAAAGCAAAGCAAAGTAAAGCAAAGAAATCTGATACACAAATACAGAAATACAATAATCAAGTTCACTCTTCATCCGTACTATCATCAATTCTAGGATCTCCCATCGATTGAGAATGGACAAATAAATTGTAGAATGGACGAAACGAAAAATTCTTCAGTAGAATCCTCTTCAATCCAGCCTTTCCTTCTCATCAATTGCGTCAAATTTCCTTCAAGATATCCAGAATGATCAAAGTGCTCATTCATTCTCCAGTCCAGATGATCAAAGAAATCAGAAAGATTATTGATTACATTCATCAAATGTTGTACTTGCTTCTCCAATTCTTGATTTTCTTCAGGATGATCTGTGATCTTTCAGGAAAATAAGGAGGAATAAGTGTTGACCTTTGAGATGGTTGATCTTTAATAATTCTCATATCATTCATATCACCAATTACCTAGTTATTGTATGCATCTGCTGGGTCTATAGACTTCCAAGGTAGAAGTACTGTTTCCCAATTCTCTTATGGTACTTGTGACTGACTACAAAGGAGAAATATGGTGGAAGGATTTCCAAGCACATACTTTGATCCATGAATGATCAATCCCAAAACAGACTTAACAATTATCGAACCAACATTAATAGGCATTCCCATTTGAATATAATAGTTCAGAATAACACACTCCTTAGTTACCTTACTAATTTTCATTGTCGGGAGCAATTTTGCACAAATGAAGTAATGTAAGTGTTTCGACGTAGGATTTAACAGTGTGGTCGAGAAACTTACATACCTGCTATCTCTTATCTCCCATTCATCACTTTCATCCATCATATATCGGTATATGTCATTCATATTGTCCTTCATCGGAGCAAATTCGAATAGTGGCAGATTGGCACATTCTCTATCATGTATAAATCATTAATCTTTGCATGAGTAAATGTGACAAACCTGCCTCGCACATAAACTGATCCTTGGTTGATTCCATGAAGATTTGCATAAAATTCCTTCACAACCAGAATAACTGCAGTGGTAGTAGTATAACACAATACTTCCCAACATCTCTGAACAATAATTTCATCAATTCTATTTGTAGGAGAATTCGTACCTCGATTTACAAAGCCTCACTCCTTAATCAATCTCAATTTAGAGTTATTTTTGTTGAAATGTCACTGTGCCTTGAAACTTACGAACTTTCTACGGTTGAACAGTTGAAATCTTTGAATTTCCATCTAATCAGAATCCAGTTGGACAAGAATTTGGGTCTTCCTCTTCGTTCCTTTGGAAGTTCCAGTGTCTAGGGGCGGTTTTTGGAAGTTCTTATGAAGGAGTTACCACCTAGAACCACCAAAACACTGATTTAAAGATGTGAAATGATTTTTCTGAATAGCGGTGCTGTCCGGCGCTGATATCAGCGTCGTTCGGTGCTAGTTCAAATTCACCAAACTTCACTTCGTTCAAATTTTTTCCAAATTTCAATTCGATTCATTTATTAAATATTATTAATGATAATTAAGGAATAATAAGACTTGATTAAGCAACAAACAAACACAAATAACACATTAAACAAAGCAAACACTCAATAACTGTGAGTTGCCTCCCACAAAGCGCTTAGTTTAACGTCTTTAGCCCGACATAACTTTCAGTTATTCAGGTTGATCCAACATTGAAACCTCTTTAAAATTAGGTCTATTGCCTTCAAAATATGGTTTTAATCTTTGACCATTAACTTTGAATATTTTTTCAGATTTAGGGCCTTCGATAATCACGCTCCAAATTGATTACTTTTACGACAATGAAAGGTCATGTCCATCTAGATTTCAGTTTCCCATGAAATAATTTCAATCTTGTATTGTATAATAAAATATTTTATCCTGGTTCAAATTTCTTTTTGACAATTTTTCGATCATGCCATATTTTTCTTCTTTTCTTATATATTATATCATTGTCATATGATTCATTTCTAATTTCTTTCAATTCATTCAATTGCAATAGTCTCTTCTCACCAGCATCTTTCAAATTAAAATTCAATTTTTTTATCACCCAATATGCTTTATATTCTAATTCAACTGGCAAGTGACAGATTTTTCCAAAGATTAATCTGTATGGGAACATTCCTATAGGAGTTTTATAAGCAGTTCTGTATGACCATAAAGCAGTATCTATTCTAGCAGACCAATCCAATTTCTCAGGATTAATGACTTTCTCCAGAATTTGTTTAATTTCATGATTAGATACCTCTTCTAAACCATTAGTTTAGGGATGATAAGCTGTAGAGATTCTATGCACAATATTATATTTTTTCACCAATCTCTGAATCAGATTATTCTTAAAATGGGATCATCCATCAGTGATGATTACTCTAGGCATCCCATATCTTGTGAAAATATTCTTCATTAAAAACCTTGAAACACTTTTAGCATCACACCAAGGTAAAGCTATTGCCTCAATTAATTTTTATACATAATCAACAGCAATCAATATATATATTTCCAAATGAAGGCATAAATGGTCCCATAAAATCTAATCCCCATGCATCAAAAATTTCAACTTCCGGAGTAAAATTAAGAGGCATTTTATTTTTTTCTAGATATATTATCTATTCTCTGACATCGATCACAAGTTTTGATAAATTTATAAACATATCTGAAAAGTGTAGGCCAATAAAATCCAAATTGCAAAATCTTATGTGCAGTTCTATCAATTCTGAAATGTCCTCCAAATTCGGAATCATGACATTCTCGAATAATTTTTTTTAATTTCTTCATAAGGCACACATCTCCTAATAATGAGATCTTTACATTGCTTGTACAGATAAGGATCGTTCCAGAAATAAAATTTAGCATCATGCTTAATTTTTTTTCTGTTGTTGCATTGTTAAATCAGGTGGTAAAATATTACTAATGATGTAGTTCACAATATCAGCATACCACGGTAAATTTTCTTCAATAATATTATATAATTGCTCATCAGAAAAAGTTTCAGTAATTTCCTTTTCAAAATCATCCAAATTAGGTTGCTCAAGTCTAGATAAATGATCAGCTATTTGATTATCGACCCATTTTCTATTAACGATCTCAAAATCAAATTCTTGTATTAAAAGCATCCATCGAATCAGACTTGGTTTTGCATCCTTCTTTTGTATTAAGTATTTAATAGCAGAATGATCAGTATGCACTATACATTTAGCTCTGATTAAATAAGATCTAAATTTTTCAAAAGCATATACAATTGCTAATAACTCTCTCTCAGTAGTAGTGTAATTAATTTGAGTAGCAGTAAGAGTTTTACTAGCATAGTATATAACTTTAAACATTTTATCATGTCTTTGCCCTAAAACAACTCCAATAGCGTAATCACTAGCATCACACATTAATTCAAATGGTTTCTCCCAGTCAGGTGAAACTATTATAGGGGCAGCAAATAATTTTTCCTTCATGGATCGAAAGCTTTTAAACATTCTTCATTAAAATCAAACTTTCTCTCTTTTTCCAAAAGTTGGCATATAGGCTTAAAAATTTTTCAAAAGTCTTTGATATATCGCTTGTAGAATCCTACATGTCCCAAAAAGCTTCTTACCCCTCTCACAGTTGTTGGAGGTAGTAATTTTTCTATAACATGAATTTTCGCAGGATCTACTTCCATGCCATATTCAGATATTTTATGCCCAAGCACAATTCCTCCTGCAACCATTAATTGACACTTTTCCTAATTAGGATTACATTTGTTTTCTCGCATACCTCTAAAACTTTTCTAAGTTACATAGACATGCATCAAATGAATCTCCAAATAATGAGAAATCATCCATAAACACTTCTATTCCATCATCAATTAAATTGCTAAATATGGATGTCATACATCTTTGAAATGTTGCAGGTGCATTACTTAATCCAAAGGGCATTCTACTAAAAGCAAAAGTTCCATAATGTCTAGTAAATGTAATTTTCTCTTGATCCTCAGGAGTAATAGTATCCGGTGATAACCGGTATATCCATCTAGAAAGCAATAGTACTTATGTCAAGTAAGTTTGTCTAGCATTTGGTCTAAAAAGGGTAAAGGAAAGTGATATTTTTTGTAGATGCATTTAATTTTCTATAATCAATACATATTCGCCAACCAGTGACTTGTCTTGTCGGTATAATTTCATCCCGATCATTTACATCAACAGTCACTCCTCATTTCATAGGAACACAATGAATTGGGCTCACCCAAACACTATGAGAAATAGGATATATAATTCCAGCATCTAACCACTTTAAAATTTCTTTTTTAACCACTTCTTTCATTATTGGGTTCAGTTTCCTTTGAGGATCGACTCTTGGTTTATGTTGTTCATCCAATAAAATTCTATGCATACATATCGAAGGATTGATTCATTTAATATCAGCTATGGACCAACTAAAAGCTTTTTTGTATCTTTTTAAAGTTTCCAATAATTTTTGTTATTGATATTCATTTAAATCCGAAGATATAATGACTAGTAAAGTAGATGATTCTCCTAAAACATGTACTTTAGATGATTAGGAAGAATTTTCAGCTCAAGTTCAAGGGGTTTAATGATAAATGGAATCAAACTTTTATCTCCATTTTCCACAGTATCCAATCTTTCAAATTTTTCCTGAACAAATTCTAACTTTTCGTTCTTTATATCATCCAAATCATCTTTATTTGCACTTTTATTTTCATCCTCACATTCCAGATTTTCTTCAAATACTTCTCTAAAATGATCTTCTCTCAAATAATCGCAGACTTCCATTCGATAGCACTCATTATCTTTTTCAGTTGAAGGGTACTTCATAGATTTCAGAATATTAAAAGTTACCTCTTGGTCATTAACTCTCATAGTTAATTCTCCTTTTTGGACATCAATCATAGCTCTCCCAGTAGCAAGAAATTTTCTTCCCAAAATAATTAGAATTTCTTTATCTTCCTCCATATCTAATACAATAAAGTCTACGAAAAAGATAAATTTATCCACCTTCACTAATACATCTTCCACAACTCCCTTAGGATAAGTGATAGAACGATCAACAAGTTGAAGAGTCACAGATGTAGGTGAAATTTCTCCTGTTCCCAATCTTTTGAAAATTGATAAAGGCATATGATTAATACTAGCTCCAAGATCACATAAAGCTCTTCTGAAAAAAATTTCACCTATAGCACACGAGATAGTGAAACTACCTGGGTCTTTAAGTTTTTTAGGAAGCTTTTTCTGGATAATTGCACTACACTCACCGCTAAGTGCAACAATCTCGTGGTCTTTAAACTTTCTCTTCCTTTTAAGAATATGCTTCATAAACTTTGCATAATCAGGCATCTGCTCTAATGCTTCAACAAAGGGAATATTAATCGTTAATTTGTTAAGAATTTCAAAAAATTTTGCAAATCTATTCTCCCTGTTTTGTTTATTTAGTCTTTGAGGAAAAGTGGAGGTAGTTTTTCAACAGTTATCTTCATTGGTTCTAACGAATCTTCGTCTGGATATATCTTATTAGAAATTTTCTTAATGTTCGCTTCCTCTCTTTCAACTTCGACTTCTTCTTAAACTCTCGATTCCAACTCTTTACCACTCCTTAATTGAATAGCCATAATTTGCTCTTTGTTTTGATCTTTCGAGTTGATCTCAATATTGCTAAGAAGATTCCCAGAAGGTCTATTATTAAGCGCAGTAAAGATATGTCCTAATTGATTTTCAATGTTCTTCATCGCAACGTTTTGAGCATGAATTTGATTACCAATATTTAGAGTCATTTCTTCAGTAGACAACTTCTTTTCCTTAAATTGTTGATTACTATTAAAACCAGGAGGATAAGGTCTAAAATTGGTATTTCCTTGGTTGTTTGGATTTCCATCTGGATTCATAAGATTGTTTCCCCACTGCAGATTAACAACAGCATTGGTATTATTCCAGTTAAAGTTAGGATGATTCCTCCTACTAGGATTATAATAATTCGAATAAGGATTATTGACTTTATTATGTATAGCATTCAAGATTTCATAAGACATTTGAGAGTCTATCATCTGTCCTAATGAATTTTCTTCTAATACTGGGGGTGTTGGAGAATAATTCATTCCATATTGATCTATTTTCTTAAAAAGTGCAACAATTTGAGAGACTATCATAGTTATCACATAAGAATCATGAATACTGGCTACTCTCTTAGGATTTACCCGCTTAGAGGGACATTAAAAATTATTAGTATCCATTCTTCAATTAACGAATATGCTTCATCAAAAGGTTTTAACATTAATGATCCGACAGCAGCAGCATCGATAACCGATCTCAATGATCCTACTAATCCATTATAGAAGGTTTGAATTATTAACCAGTCTGGTAAAGCATGGTGTGGACACTTCCTCAGAAGATCTTAAATCTTTCCCAAGCTTCATATATGGATTCTCCATCAAACTGACTAAACAATGTGATATCATTTCTCAACTTAGCAGTTTTGGAAGGAGAAAAATATTTCGACAGAAACTTTTGTGAAAGCTCTCCCCAAGTTCTAATAGATCCAAGTGCTAACGAATTTAACCACACCTTAGCCTTATCCCTAAGTGAAAAAGGAAAAAGCCTAAGTCTAACAGCATCGTTCGACACTCCATCGTATTTAAAAGTAGCACACAGTTCTAGAAAACTAGCGAGATGTAAGTTAGGATTTTCATTAGATATTCCTCCAAATTGATTATTCTGTGTCATTTGGATACTAGTAGGTTTAAGCTCAAAGGAATTAGCAGCAACATCAGGATTTTTAATAGTTAAGTGAATTTCATCTGCTGTTGGATTAGCATGGTCTCTTAAAAGTCTTGGTATTTTTTTGTTTTGATTGTTTAAATTAGTTATCATTTTGTGAGGATTTGCAGATTGTTTTTGTTGTTTTCAAATTTTTCTAATAGTACGCTTTAATTCAGAATCGAAAGGCACTAAACATATAGATCTGATACTATGCTTACAAACACAATAAACACACACTAGGAATAAACAGACACACACAACTATGACTTGCGATTCAAATATATAATTTCCAATACCACAAAAATAAATTAACGGTTACTTTTTTTTACCTTGCCTCCCCGGCAACGGCACCAAAAACTTGGTACGACTTTTTTAATTTGAAAAATTTAATGAACTCGGATTTAGATATATATATATATATATATATATATATATATATATATATATATATATATATATATATATATATATATAGATGATAATGAGTCACACAATTAACACAAGTATACGTATCGCTCAAGTAATACTGGGCTCTAGTGGAGTCCTGGAATATTGATCCCACATGAAGGCTTTACTTTTATAGCGTAGCACAGAAATCTATTATCAAATCACAGCACAATTGCAAGTGGTTTAATTTTAGAGGTAAAGACAAACATGTTCAGTTACTATATCAACCAAAGCACGTTCTAAACTCTAGCAAGTTAAACTAATGCAAGACTATATTTATAACAAAGTTTAGTTGTAAGAAAGAGTCTTCCTCCTTTCCATTCATAATGTGATGATTATTGTGACACAGATCAGTGATGCAAATGTATTGTGTCAAATAGGAGCATTCCTATTCTTTACCCATATTTCAGTGTATAAAGAACATTGGCTCATCCTAAGTTTAGTCCCCAAATCCGTGGTTAGGCTGGGAGGATACTGGCTCTCACTCCAGAGCTCCCACTTCCCTTCACCTGAAGGCTAACTCTCTCTTTAGTTTCTAAACACTATGACCAAATTGAGGATTTCAGCCTGTTGCTCTGAAATCTCCAATTCTACGCCCATCAAAGTATATTCCCCTATTTATTTGCATTCAACCCCCATGAACTTCACCATTCATGGAATTTGAATGTGACCTTCACTTTTGTTGTGGAACTCATAATCCTTTCGGATCATATGTTTTCCAACAAGTTTTAACAATTCAATTAGCCACATCAAAAAGTAAATGAAGTTCTAAGTGAAATGGTCATAAAAAATTCTTCATAATAATTTGGCACATCATTTCTATTTCACAACACATGAAAAGGAGAAAGACAAAGAAATCTACTCAAGATTCATTAGGAAAAGAAGACAAAACATGAATTTCATATATAAAAACAATGTCATACAAACAGAGTAAAGTAAAGACTACTTATCTCAAACTCTTCCTCAAACGAATCTCAAGGAATTCCTTTAACTCCTCTTCTTTCTTCATAACAACACACAATTCTCTCTTTAGAATAGTAAGAAAGAAGAAATCTCTCACTTTCCCTCTCCTCTCACACTCCTTAGAAGAGAAAAATAAAAACCTAACTTCCTACACAAATGGAAAGAACTCACTCTATAAACTCTAAACTCATCTCTTCTTTTCTTCCCCCTTTGAAATGTGGCTCCAAAAGTGTTTAAATTCTGCCAAAACTGAACTCCCAAGATTTTTCTCAAGCACCCTTTCAAAATCCATCCAAATACATTGAATCTAATTCAAAATCGAAATAGGGCGCTGTCTAGCGCTGGTAGGAGCGCCGTTCGGCGCATTATTACGCCAAAACGTTGTAACTCTCTGAGAACTAGTGATGTCTGGCATTGGTCACAGTGTCGTTCGGTGCTAGTTCAATAAAATGCACTTTTGTCCTTTTTTGCTCCAAATTTGCTCCTTTTCACTTTCTTTTGCTCCAAAGGCCTAAAATCATTGTACCTGCATGAAATCATCAAAAATACCTTTCTTTAAAGTGTAATATCATCAAAAACATGTATGAAATGAATAGTAAAAAGCTATCAAATTTTTAGTGGATCACTAGCCAAACCCTAGCCCGAGGCTAATGGCTTGGGAAAACCACTTACATGAGTTTCCAAAGAGTTAGGGGATCAAAGATGATGTGCTTTGTTTAGGGTTGTGAGTGTGTAGTGTAAGTGTGTGTAAGCTCCAGACCTCCCAGGGTAGATCCTAAGGTCTGACCACCTATAAGAGACTTCCCCTGGGCTTCCTTATGCTTGGTCTCTTCCTCTTAAAAGCTGGAGGTTAGGCCTTAAGCGTATGAAAACTCTCAGTGAAGTGAGAAAAGTTTGAATTACTAAGGTAAAGGGTTCCATGACTAGTCTTCTAAGAAAGTCATCAGGAGAGTCCTATGTCTAAACCCTAGGCTATTCTAAAGAAAGACTGGACCTCAACCAAAAGTGAGTTCAACGGTACCATTTGAAGAAGTCCAAGAAATTATTCAAAATATCATGAATCTGATTTTGGGGGAAATTTTGTAGTGGATAAACTGCATTTAAAATTTTACAATCTGGATTTTATCGGTCTAAATTATTTAGGGATGTTAATATTTATGTAAAAACATGTGATAAATGTCAGACAGTAGGTAATATTTCTAAAATGAATGAAATGCCCATAAATTTTACTTTAGAAGTTGAAATTTTTAGTGTATAGGGTTTGGATTTTATGGGACCATTTGTACTATCTTTTGCAAACCTATATATTTTAATTGTTGTTGATTATGTTTCTAAATAGATTGAAGCGGTTGCCTTAACCTACTGTGTCTGATTATTACAAAATTTTTAAAGAAAATATTATTTACCATATTTGGAATTTCGAGAGTGATTCTTTACAGACGAGGGAAGTAATTTTAAGAATAAAAGAATTGAAACATTAACTAAGAGATATGGAATTAAACATAGAATTTACCAATGGTCTAGTTGAAGTTAAAAGAATAATTGAAAAGAATGTAAATCCTAATAGAAAAGATTGGTCTCCAAGACTTGATAATGCATTATGGGCCTATATGACTGCTTATAAAACTCTTATAAGAATGTCACCATATAGGCTCATATTTGGAAAAAATTGATGCTTGCTAGTTGAACTGGAGCATAAAGCTTATTGGGTTGTAAACAAATTTAACTAAAAATTTTAGAAATACTGGCGAGAAAATATTACTACAATTAAATGAGCTCGATGAAATCAGAAATGAATCTTATGACAATGCAAAGATTTATAAGGAAAAGATGAAAATTTGGCATGATCAGAAGATTTCAAGAAAAGATTTTGAAACCGGACAAGAGGATTTACTATATAATACTAGATTGAAATTATTTCCTAGAAAACTTAAGTCCAGGTGGTTAGAGTCATTTATTGTGATTAGTGTCTATCCTTATAGTGTTGTGGATATTAAAGATCCAAAAACTGAAAGAATATTTGAAGTAAACGAACACAAATCGAAACCTTACATAAGAGGAAACAGACCTATATTTGATGAAGTACTAATGTTGGGTCACCAGAGTTGGATACGTCGGGCTAATGATGTTAAATCAAGCGCTTCGTGGGAGGCAACCCATTATTATCTGAGTTGATTGATTTTTATTGTTCGTTGTTGATATGTTAATCATATTATGTTTTTAATGAGATATAATTGATAAGAGGAGGCATTATACACTAATTTAATGATCAAGAGAATTTGGGTCGTATTTATTGGACCTAATGCGAAGCTGTGCTTATTTGAGAATTGGCGCCTAAGTGCTAGTTCACAAGAATCACTAGTGCTTAAGAGCCCAAATCTAACGCCTAAGCACCACAGTTTGAAAACCTCTAATAAACCGCCTCTTAACAGTTTGAACCAACCTCTTCCCTTTAAAACTACCTTAAACCTGCATGGGGATCTTAGAACTTCATTTTCTAGGCGTTGAAGAGTATTTTAGAGAAGAGAATAGTGCAAGAATCAACTTTCCTTTTGATTATGGCATCAAGATCTATGGAAAGCAAGAACAATGGAGTTTATTATAGGAAGAAATTCATCAACAAAGACGCTCAAACCTATTACAGCGGATTTCTTACGATTAGTATTGATGGTATTGTGGAAAAAAATCAAAAAAATTTAGGAAAATATTGTAAATATTCTGACCAAAATTAGCAATATCTCTAATCAATTTGATCATTTGTACTGGCAAATGAAGCTTCAATTGGATTATGCTGCCAATTTTCAGGAGGCTCGTCTTAGGATGTATCAAAAGAACAATTGCGTTGGAGAGAAGTCTGCAGAAGAATTTTCTCACTACACTTTCTACAACCTGTTTGTGCAACACCAACTGATGAACTTGAATGTAAAGGAAAATAGTGTCAATGACTATGTCAACGATTACAAGTATTGGGTGTTGAAAATCAAATATATAGGTGTGTTTGATGTTGTGCCAAACTCAGATTTGTATGTGTTAGTGTGTCTGAATGTTTTTATGTTGTGTGGCTGTATTTGCTTAGTTGCCTACGTAGGATTGATATTTATTGGTTTGTAATGAATTGATGTTTAAGTTTGTGTGTTTATATTAAGTTTATGAATGTTATATTTGGTGTTAGTGTGCTTGAATTGATTGGATTTTTTGTTTAAATATCTAATACTATGCAAACGAAAGTTGGGAGAAGTTTGGAAGATATTGAAATTATCAAAATGATGTTGAATCGACGATATTAGGGTTTGGAAGTCTTAGTTTTTTCGTGCTTTTATCGAAAAAATCAAATTTCACAAAATAATGAGCATTAGCGCCGACTAAGCACCATCCGGTGCTTAGGCGTCACATCCGATGCCTAGGCGCTGAACCAGCCGAACTGACCATTTATTGTGAAATGGACCAATTCACGCCATTTCACAGCTCGAGTCGCCTTCTTCGACTCCAACTCATCACAAGGAACTCTAGGGCTTCCCATAGCTCACAATTTTTTAAGTATTTGGACTCAAAAACTCTAGATTTCTTCTTCTTCTGGTAAGATCTACACTTTTCCTAAGAAATTTTCTTCTTTCACCATTGATCTTTTCTACATTTCCAAATACCGAAAATATTGAAAAATATTGAGAAATTTAGTAAAAATCTATGTTGAGAAGTTTGTTTGCTTGGAATATGCTTAGAGGAGCCTTTAGAACTTATCTTTGGTATTTATTTAGATTTTTGTTAGATTTGATATGGCACCTAACACAAAAAGAGGAGAGGGGAAGGAAGTATTCGATCAAGGAAAATTTGCTAGTCTTAAAGCACAAAATTTGCTAGTCTTAAAGCACGAGATCGATATAATGATGTGTTTTTATTAAAGAAGTTAATTCATAAAGGAGATTTCTTAACGGGAGGTTCTGTAGAAAATTGGATTGTTGCACGTCATTGGGAAGGTTTCTACTTTCAGTTGTTCTGGAGTTGTATACAAATTTCCCATATGCGACTGAAAATGAGGTATTTGTTCGGGAGAGGAGAGTAGAGTTTACTCTAGAGCGAATCAATGATCTATACTAGTTGCCTGATATTCTTGATTGCTACTAATCATTTGTGCTTACTGAAGAGCAGCTGGATGAGATTATTATATTTCTGACTAATGGGCGTGGATCTTGGAAGGTAAAGAACGATCACAATGTAAACTTTTCTTCTTCTAAGCTCAATACCTCATCTAAGGCCTGCATTATTTTATATATGCTCACCTTCTCCCTACAAATCATTTAAGTGAAGTGACCTGAGAGAGAGACACTTTGAACTATTGTATCCAGAGGATGAAACATATTGACATTGACTCTCTCATCTACAAGTCCATTATCAGCTCTTCTACAAGTGGCTCTACTAGAGGTTTGGGTTGCCCTTCTCTCATCTTTACTTTATGCAAACATTATGGAGTTAGATTTGAGTCATGGGAGGAGCTACTGCAGCCAATGAAGCCTATCAATAAGGCTAGTGTGGACTTATATGGAAAGCATGTTGGATCAGAATCTTGAGCTTCAGATATTCCATCTACTTCTACTTCTAGGGCCTCTACCTCTAGTGCTACTACTCCACCTCTTGGTACTTTAAACGAAATTCGTGATCAATATCAGTAAATTCAGGATGATTTATCATTTTTTCAGCATCAAGTATAAGATGTTGATGACCGTTTAGAACACTTTGACTCTTATCGAAAGTGGACAAGTGATTATGATGCAGGATTTCATACTTCACTGTGAGTTTTCTTAAGGGTGATAAGACTGTAGAATTTCCTTCTTATCCAACATACATGAGATTTGAACATCATAGTCATATGGATGAGAATGATGATGATGAGGAGGAGGAGGAGGAGGAGGAGGAGGAGGAGGAGTAGCTTTATTGAGCCTTGTTGTATTTACTTTTCCAAGATGTGCTCACTTTTATTTATTGGATTGTACTGCACTTGTGATATTTATGCTTATTGCTGATATGGATTCTTGACTTTTTAGTTGTTATTACACTACTATTTACTTTTTTCCCCAGATCATATATTGTATTGCCCGGTGTTAGAGTAATTCTTTTACTTTGAACTTTCCATGCTATACTTATTGATTTAAGATTTACTACTACTAAGCACCTGTCTTTACTTCTTGTACCTGTACGATTTTCATGTTTAGAACCCTGTGATAGGTAATTTTGTTTTTTTTTTCTCTCCATATTTATTTTGTACTGAATGTTATACATGTTAAAATTTATGTTTGGGGGAGGAAGAAAAACTTTTAAAACTAAGCTTTATTTGTCTTCAATCGATCATATTTAAAAATTATTTTGAAATAACCTATGGTTTGTGGTGTTAACTATATTGTTGATTCTATAAAAGTTATAGTAGACTTAAGTTAAATTTTTTTGTGATCAGAGGTAGTTCTAGAGTTAAGATATTTAGTATAAAGGAATAGGGGTATGTTTTTACTATTTATAGTAGGAAAAATTATATTTTTGAAATACTAGGGATCTTAGAGGTACACTTTAAAAATAATTAGTAGGTATTAATTACTTATTTTTACACCTATAATTTTGACCTTATTTCCCATATAATTCGCTTACAGTTTAAGTAGATTTTATTAAGTTGATAAAAAAAATTATGCTTCTCTGTGGAATCGATACTAGGGTTTTTAAATAAAATCTTAGAGTACTTGAAATGATACATGTACTTGCGTAGAATCCCTAGTGGTAAACTTTAAATCAAATTGGAATCTCTAAAAACATATTCATTTTGCACACTAGCCGCTTAAGAAATTGGGTCAAATTTTTGGCAAAAAAATTATATATAACTGCATAATTGCGGATTGGGGATCAGTGATTACTCTAAGAGGCAAGCTAACCACCGAAGCATGGACTCCTTCGGGATCATAAAAAATTTGGCACTTCGATGCATCATTTACCCTTAGTAGACATACAATTGACTCAAAAGACGCAATGTGACTGGTCAGGTCGATCTTTCCTCAGAACTACTCCAAAGTTGGGACCTTGAATAGTTCCTGGGCTCCAGCTTCAAATATTCATCAAGAGAAAGCATTATCATATGTTGTTAGCTATATGTTCTTGTGCCTCATTATGTCTCAATCTCAAGGTGCATATATGGCATTTTCTTGGTCATACGTCTCTGCGCACATACATGACGTCAGGGAGGCTGCCCTTTTTGCATTCGGGCCAGATCTTCAATGTATGAGAACCACCTTTTGACCACTTGTTAGAGTATTGGAACTATTTTTCGTTTAATTGTCTCCCTGGTCATTTCTCTCATCTGATCTTTCAGTCCTTGAATCTCATGGGTCACAAAATCTCTTGTGCACTCGAAGTTACTTGGGTTCTCACAGATACTTTATTCCTCTTATGTTGATGCTCTTCTTGTTTGTAGCATGAATCCATATTTACCACACCTTTTAAGAGATGTTGAACTCATATTTTTCTTCGAGCTAAGCCATAGCAGTAGAACGCACAAAGGGAAGAAGGATTAAGGCTTCTTTGAGAAAAGATAAAGATTCTTAGAGATTCTTTAATGAAGATATGAGAATCGGAGAATCTTTTCTTTTTTTTTTGTACAATGCCTCTTATTTATAAGAGTTGACCCACCCAAAAAAGACATTATCATTTAAAATCAAAGAATCCTGTCAAAAGGCCGGAGACTCAATATAATTCCAAAAGTGATCATCACTTAAATGAAGTATCATGTCCCTTTGTCCTTTATCTTAAGTACAATCTTAGATGCTTGTGTCATATGTTCTCATCTTTGAGTAGCCCGATCATGAGTCTAAGTGTCAACCATGTGATATCAAGCATCGACTCGTGGGCGGTTGACTTCTTTGAGTTTGTGATCTGTTGGGTGGCCTGATAAGTGTGATCCACGTTAGTCATCTATATATTGATCGTAGTCGCTTGATCTTAGCATTTGTAGCCCTAAATCGGTTAATCTTATATGTTTGCTGCCTATCGTGCTTTTTTGGCTCTTGAGCATCAAGTGATCATCACTTAAAGTGAGATTTTCGGTCGCCCATCTTTATTGATCAAGTTCATCTGTCTCATCGTCATCTAAGAAGCGTACTTTTTCTTATGTTCACGTGCATGCCCGGAGTTCTAAGAAGTCCATAGTGAAAAAAACAATCATTGAACAGCAACATATATGATGTAAAACAAGATTTCTCCCAAAACTTATCTTGGAAGATAAAAACACAATTAAAATCCCCCAAAACCAACCATGCTTCATTAATGAAAGGGGAAATATCAATGATTGCCAACCCAAGACTTTTAGAATTCATACTTCTTATTAAAAATAATAATAATTAATAACATGTAACAATAATTTCTTTTTTAAAAACGACACATACCAATCTTGCAAGGAATACCATCTCCATGGCCCATTTGAAAGAACCATCTAACCAGATTTTTGTTGAAGGAATTGCATGAAATAATAATAATAATAATATATTGTACATCACCTGTATGATTGAAAAAACCGAGTGACTAATTTCTCCCTTGCTTGATTGAATATTTATGTCACCATTAAATCTCCACATTTTCTCCATAATTGAACGAGGGATTGAATGATAGCTCGCATTAAAAAAAATTAAAAAAATCCTATTAAGATAAATTCATGTAACATACAATTCATATAATCATTAATCTAAGGGTGACCGTTAGTTGGATGTGGATGGATAGATATTCAGATTAATCAAATTGATTACAATAAAAAACAAAGTCCAAAAACCAATAAAATTTTTGATAAAATCAAATTGCACCGTTAAGAGTTAAAATAAAAACAAACATAAAAAAAAATTGTAAATTTTGCATAAGAAACACCCAAGAAAATAGAGAAGGGAATGCGGATGAAAATATACAAGCAAGAAAATCATAAATTAAGACTTGATTAATTAGAAAAGTTTGCTTCTACCAGAACCTGCTAAGGCGCATGATCTTCTTCCAGTTGTTTATACACAACCTCACCAAATTTATTGTTTTTTTTTTTTTAACCATGTAACCCCAAACTAAAACAAACATTGTCATATTGAGGATTATATTGCAGGGCCTATATATAGATATATGGCCAGGCTGCCATGATAAATCAGGGATAACTAACCGAAGTTATCATGACGAGACAAGTATCCTTCAAGACACTTTTAGACTCAATTAGACCGACGCGCCAGAACCGATGCCTTCCGATGGCATCTGAGGCCTGAGCATAAGCCAGCACGGCAAACCCCAACACATGAGAATTGCCAACGGATTTTAAATGTAGGACAACAACATGGACTGCCACCATATAGAAGTGCCCAACTTCACCCCCTTGTCTTTGCTCTCTTCATGCCAAGGCTGGTATTGAAAGGAGAAACAGAGCCAGACATGTGCGAGCCTTCTTCACGGAGAGTGCCATTAAGCATTGCTAGTTCTCTGAGCTGCTGCTTTTTTATGAAATCTTCTGATTCATCCTGTTTGTGAGAATCAGAGAATTCAGGGCAAAGTAAAGATTGAAAAGTTTTTTACATTTAAAGATATGAATGTTATTTTTTAAAAGAAAGGAAATGCTTACAACAGGTTTGATCAGCTCTGTGAGAATATCTCGAGCTTGAATCAGGCGAGCATCAATGATTTCTACTGGCAACTCTGCTTCGATTAGTATGTGAAGGGGCTCATTTAAATGTTCATACCCCGGTTTTCCTCTCATCATCTCCTCCTGTTGTGCAAATCTTTATTAGCAGCATATCTGAGATATATAGCATAATAAGTCTAGATCGTAATATGAGGATAATAAACTGAACCGTTAAATATATATATATATATATATATATATATATATATATATATATGCATTCCAAATTTTTTTAAAAAAATCATTAAGCGAGTGGTAAACATTCATACATCCACCATTCAAAAAATTTTAAATTTTGGCTTCAAGCAGTTGATTTGTTAACCACCTGCCTTTGGAATAGTTCAGTATCTGCTTATCAACTAGCATAGAAATTAGCTCTTAGAGTGAATGTCTTCTTGATGTATTGGCTACTGTACTCCATATTTCAGAATGACAAAATAAAGATGGAATTTATGCAAATAAATTAAATAATTTATCATCGCTCATATCTGGCTTGCGTCAGATATGTAGGAAATAACTCTACATACGATCAAAATTAAATGGAGCATAATGTTGAAGTAAGATATCATTGCATAGAACTGCAGAAAACGTGAAAATGAAACGGTAAGTTCCAAAGTCAGAATACATGCAAGCTAAAGACTTTGATTTCTAACCGTCAGATTTAGTGTATGGTGGGCACTGGGTCATTGAGCCTAACCACTATGAAAATAGCTGGAAAAGGAATGCGATGAGTAGTAACAAGTTGTTCTGATGCTTGTATCAAAAATATAAATTACAATTAGAGAGAAAATAATTGATTTCAAAAATGTTCTTACATTGTAATTCCTCGAGAATTATAAAATATAAAAGCTGTGGCTAAATGAGGAGCAAAAAATAATGGCTTCCACTTTTTGGAGTCTGAGTGGTTCAAAATCACTCAGATATTTACAGGGGTTATGTCAACAGTGGATTAAGAAGCATAAGCAAAGCCAAAATTAAGTTGAAGCAGGAGCATGAAATAAAAAGCTCATGAGAAGCGAAGAGAGAGAAAAAAAATAAATGAAATAGTGCGAGGAAGGAAGAATCAGCAATGATGATCAATGACACTCACCATGCCAATGATATTTGCCGTATCAACCAAAATGAAAACAGTTGATGCCAAAAGTCTTTAGCTCCAGTGTAACACCAGAGAATTTAGGAAGTGTAATGCATGAATAGGAAGAGGAAGCAAGAGAAACAGCATGCGGTTTTATCATTATAAAATGATAAAGCAAACAAAAGTGGCGGTTCTAATATTTAGAGATACAGGATCCCCTGCATCAAATCAAACTGAGAGACAAAAGAGGTGAGGCAGATAAAGAAAGCGAAGAGGGAGACATCTTCGTGTGATAGAGAAAGGTGTTGGGGAGCCAGATCGATGCAAGAGAACAAACAAGAGACAGGATTGAGTAGTTTGCAGCTAAAACGGAAGTGAATAGGGTATATCTCGTGCGAAATTTCATAGACCAACCGACACTATGGCAGGAGATAGGGTTGGAAGGAAACTTCATCCTTTCGAACTAGAGGAAGAATGCATGAGCTAAACAAGCCATAGCAAGATTTTACTGTGACAAATCCACACCTATGTGATCTCAAATGTCAGAGTAGCTGATTCTGTGATCTAGCAGCCAAGCACGAGGTCGATGTCTGAGAAGTGTCCGACACCATAGAAGTTATGCACGAGATGTATAATCAATGAACAATAAGTGCCGATACAATAGAAGTTACGCACGAGAAGTGTCTGATGAGTGTCCATGTCCGAGAAGTGTCTGACACTGCAAGGCACTTTAGTCAAAAGAGTCCGTGCATGATAGTAGAGAATGCAAATAAAATGATCTGTATAATATGTTTGCATGAATATAATTAACAAATGAAATTCAAATTGTCATCTATGAACAATAAGGTACAATATAGAACTGTATTCTGAATGTTGTGAATTATCATAAGGGCCATATTTGAGTAATAAACTGTCAAATAATGCTACATAGATTTATAGTATTTTGACTAGCACGCATATTATTTTTTTTCAATATACTATTGTAGCTTAGAAGTATGTGTATTCATTAATTGTGAATAGCTCTTCGTATTTTATATCTAACATTTTTTAGTTTAAACATGAAGCTTGAAAATGAGTGAAAGAAAGGGCAATGTGTATAGAAGATGTTACCAACAATAAAAAAAAGCCAAATTTATATTTAATCCTTTTATTTTTAATTAATGTAATTTTTTTTTGTTAGGGGATCTTTCTATAATTTAGATAAGTCTATTGATTAGTCAGTGAAAGTGTTCGAAATAAAAAATTTAAATTTCTAATTCCGCACTGTAAGTTCAACACTGTCGAATAGGTCATGACATCAAGGGTTTCCAGTATAGAGGTAGGTATAGGATGATGAGCACAATTTCATCAAATAAGTTAAATTCATAGTTCACATACTATAAATTTTAAACTAATTATATATATAGATGAAAGAAAGCAATAAAGAAAAACGTATCTAAATAATAATTTAAAAAATTCACAAAAAATTCCGAATTAGAAAATAATTATGTGTTTCATTAAGAAACTCGCATAATAATAAGAAAAATTCAAATTGAGCCATATTTGAGAAAATTCACTAACACGAGCAGCCCAATAATTAAAATTAAAAGATAGTAATAAAGCTGAGAAGAAAAGGACAAGCCTACTAGAACCACGTCATCTATCAATAACAAACAAAAAGGTACCTCATTTTGAAATTGCATGTACCTCCGTGACCAATACAAACAAATATAGATTTAATACTAAACCCAAGTAATCTAATATGATTGACAATTCTTCGGTCAATCAACAATCCTTGATGCTGGTTAACGCTCTGTTTTACATACTTTTAATAACTAAAGAATAACATTAACTCATTTCATTTTATATGCAACAAATCTATTAATGGTGTCTTCTCAAATTAATGAAAAATTATCATAATTTTGCTAACTATACATTTATTATTAATTGCTCTGGCACAACTTCATTTTGAGTGAGCCGAACTTATTATTATCTATAGTACTGAAATAAGTTCCTAAGCTAATAAGTTCGTTACCCTCTCCAGCAAACTAAACAATCATCATAATTGAATAGAACAAAGAAAAGGCCTAAAATATATGGCTATTAAGTCAAACTTCTTCCTCAAATCAATATCTGTTGACGTTTAATAGGGCATCCCTAAATGTGATAAATATAATTCTGCAACAAAAGTGCGTGAAGCAACTCAAACTAGTGTAAATTGTATAACATGTAGCATGTTATATACTAGCACCAAAAATGATGATCAAGCCTTCAATCAACACTGTGATGGCTATAGCATGAGAGTCACAAGTTGAACACCAGCCTCCCAAATTATACTGGCAGTAGTGTCAAAGTAACAGTGCCAAGAGCACATCTCAAGAGACCCAGAAATATTCAGTAACAATACAACGGTGAATGCAATTTAAACATCGCAATATAAAATCTAATTTATGGAAATATTTACAAAATGACGGTTTTAGTTAGTCATATAAACTAATGTAAAATAAATTGATATCAATTTTTGAAGTTTTTTAAACTGTGACTCAGCTGCACAAACACAAAACGGATATTATTGTGATCAAGCTAATCTCAAATGTCAGGTTAAGGATGCACAAGACGTTCATGCGCAACATGTATGCTAAGGTAAGGACCAGCATGATCAATATCAGAATGGATTTCCAATGAATTTCACCTTTATGCACATAGACTTCAAGGCAATTATGCAATTGTGTACGGGCAAGACAAACTTCTGAGAAATTATACAAGTTGGTTGAAGCATTATTACCCGAGCAGGATCTTTGATGCTACCTCGTCCTCTAATCAGGACACGGCAGTCAGTTGTAGCTTCTAATCTTTTAAGAGAATTTCCTCTAGGACCAAGTAAACGCCCAACAAAGTTGTACTAAGAAAAAGAATAAAAGAAAAAATCCATATTAATCTTGGTAGAAACAAATCCAGTATACAAAAAGCTCAATTAAGATCATACTGTTGGATATTTGTCCACAGGAATATCCACCCTAATTGTTTTCTTGATGTCGATACCAGAAGTGCCTTGAGAACCAAGCCAACTATGTGCCGGGGAGTGCTGTAAAATTGCCAACAACCAAATGTTAAACAAATGTTAAAACTAGCAAGCTGAACAAAAGAAAGGAAAAAAGAAAGGCAAATAAATTGCAAAAATAATCATAGTGACACCACTATTGACTTTCAAAAAGCATACACCTCTAACCAAAAGATGAACTTCAGATTATCAAACTGAAAGCAGTAGTCCATGAATATTAGGCAACTGCATTCAAGGAATACTAGGGAAAATAAAAAAAAAACATGAGAGACTATTCACAAGCTACTGACTGAACCAAAAATCAAAGGCAAATTAAAGAAGCCCAGCAGCCCTTATTAATCTGTAATGGAAGTTGCTAATAGCAGAGTCCTCAAACGCAGCATGAAAAACCAAGAATCAAGATTTGAAGCATAAAAAGGCAAAGGTTTAAGATTAGACATCCAGCTAATGCACTTTCAGAAACAAGAATCTGTAAGATAGATGCCCTATGGATACCAGAATAGATCTCTAATAGATGACAGGCATTGAAGAAACTGAGCCAGGCTGTTTATTTCTTAAGGTAAATGTGGCGAGCTCTGCCTTAGAGATTTCTTTGCCACACAATATAGAAACTTGACATTTCTACTAAGAGCTAACAAAAAGATGGAGAAAATTATTAAGATGACAAGGAAAAAAAAGGGAGTCAATAAAATAGTGATTGGAGTTCACTAAAAAAAAAATGGATAAATGACTAAATCGGCTTGGAATAATAACCTACATATTACATTCAGACATCAAAATAGATAGCCTTCAGAGGTATCATGCTTTGAGTGTTGAAGAAAGATCTTTTTGTATTATGTCAATTCTATTTATCTACTTTTTTTCGGACAAATCACTAAACATTCGCATAATCTAGTTGAATGTAAAGATCTTTGAGGAATAAACATATGCTCAGTCATATTAAAGAAAAATAAATCCATATAACGATGGAGAATGGGTGTCCGTCTTGACCTTTGGGACTAAATGTAAGGTATGATCCGACTATTGTAGCTAATAATAGGGTCATCAAAAGGTTCAACATCAATTCTTGTATGTTATATTAACAAATCATTAGTCTATATCTAAGGATGAAAGGTACATTTGGATGAAAAAATCTTATCAGTTCCAGATACCAAAAAACAGCTTAATCCTTTAGATTTTTGGTCAACCCCAATTATAAACTTGAACTCAATCGCATATAATAATAATTTGACACAAAATATCAAATTTAATGAATCTTTCATTTTTGTTTGTGAATTTTTAATTCCTACTGTGGGGCCCATTAATAGGAATCGTTGGAACCAAACCCCAACTTTTCCTCTCAGTTTGCATGTTTCAATTCTATATTTCATAAACTATGAATAAGGTAGAGATACAAAGTATTCATATTATTATTATTAAATGCCAATCACCCTCCTCTTTCCTTCCGCTTCTCACTCAATCTCCTTCTGAACCCTTTCCCTCTCCCCCCATGCTCTCCCTCTCTCTCCAACTAATAAGAAAAAGGATCAAAGAATACCTTCATGGCAATCAACCTCCACCAAACCAAACCTCTCTTAAACTTTGTATTCCTAACAAACTTCTAAAAACATTTTCAAATAAGTCAGTTAATTATTTTCACTCAAATTAGAACCCTAAACCAATCTCCACTCAAAATCTTACATTAAAAACTACAATAAAAGAGCCATAGCTCAAGTAGCATATTTTTTTGTTACTAACGTTGAGATCACAAAACATCAATCTTAATAGACACAACTATGATAATTTTCTCTAGATCCAACATAGATTTGATAAGATCAATATTTTGCCTTGTGCCAATCTTATATACAGTCACCTTAAGCTATCAAAAATTTTGACTAGATTCCTATCATTTAAAAACAAAAACCTAAAAAATTATATAAATTCCTATCTTTTAAAAACAAAAACCTAAAATATTACATAACTAATTATTAGCTACCCTTGATCAGTACATAAAGTCCAAATACAATGATTCCTATCATTTAAAAACGAAAACCTAAAAAATTACATAAATTCCTATCTTTTAAAAACAAAAACCTAAAATATTACATAACTAATTATTAGCTACCCTTGATCAGTACATAGAGTCCAAATACAATGATTCCTATCATTTAAAAACAAAAACCTACAAAATTACATAAATTCCTATCTTTTAAAAACAATAACCTAAAATATTACATAACTAATTATTAGCTACCCTTGATCAGTACATAGAGTCCAAATACAATGAAACAAGTTCTTAATCTTGGATTCAAAAATGATAACACCTCGCCATTATTTTTTACCAAATTAATTACTAGCCACAAAAATACCATTTTCCTTCTCTAATTAAGCTCTCCCACTTTCGTGCAAAAAATTCAACCTCGGAAGACAAATAAAAGTTTAATTTCCATGAGAACATATGGGATTTTCAGAATTTGGAGGATCAACATATTCAGTATAGAATATTCCAAAATTAGAAAGGTGAAAGGCATATGAAACATGCAGAAAATTAGAATTTAAGGTTTTAGGATAGAGATGCAATCTTGCGATCAAGAACAAATGCATGATATGGCAGAATCGTGTTAAAAAAAAAAAGAATTTATGACTAGTGTAATGATTTGGGGCTGATGGAAGCAGAATTAGCAAAACTGATCAGCAACAAAACTGTACGAAATCAAGAAAAATAGAAATATTTCTATCACTCAATTTAAAAAAGAAATTAGTGAAATAAAAAGAAATTATTAAGAGGTGGTCACAGAAGTTTCTAGTGATAGGACTTAGGAAAAGAATGATTTGTTAATGGAAAGGAACTTTAAGTCACCCTAGCGGATAGACATACAGTTAAGAGAATTCATGTTTTGGTAACATTCTACAAGATTCATAGTTTTAAACAACCATTGCACTTATAACTAATTTTCTTAAATAGAGAAATTCATTGGTCAAAAGATGCCGCTTGAGATTTTCAAAACCTGAAATGCTCTTGAACAACTCTCGTCCTTAACTTTAATAAAGCTCCTGAGGTGGATCATTATTCATCGTCTTTAGCATAAAAAAAGGATTGAGAGGTTGGTTATCTAGTAGCATACCTTTGTGGGAAATTGAATGAAGTAAATATTTTAACTATAATAAAGAGTTAAAAATCCATGCATCTGGTCTTCAATATGAGGCATTACTTGCAACCCGGGAAATTTATGCTAATTATTGACCATCAACCATATAATCATTCTTAATGCTTAAAAAAAAAAAAAAAAACATTCATATAATAAATGGTTAGAGTTTCTAGAAAAAAATCTTCTCCGGTGAATAATATGCAAACGTTGAGAATAAACATACAGTTGCATTTAAGAAAATAAGCACCATTGTACAAATTAATGATGTTAGGTTGACTCCCGATGGCAAATTTATATTTTATAATCTGACTAGACAAGATATTGCCAGGTCCGTCCTTTTCTTTCAGTATTTTCAAACATTCGCGAAGTAATTATTTTTAAGATGATTCAATTTAGACAAACTCTTGTGTTTTCTTAATTCTTTATGAGATTTTCTCAGTGGAAATGAATTTGAAGACATTATAGAGAATTTTGATGAGGAAAATTAAGTAGCAATAAGAGGTCTTAATATTTGGTTCACTTTAAAATGTTGGGCACAGAAGTAGCAATGTCTGTCATACTTGAAATCTAGCTAAAAGTACAATGACACAACATAGGCTTGCACACATACTTACATACACCACACAAGGTCAGAAGACATTAGCATGATCGATGTCCTTGGTTTAAGACATCATTAGAAAGAACAAATTCTAGTTTCAGTATTTTGTATAAAATTTTCTAAAATGACATTTTTCCTTCCAAGCAATAAAATTACGAATGCTTCACATGCATTCAAACTATTCTTTGACGAAGTTTTAAGTCAACATGACCTTAAAAAACAATTTGCACAAACAAAAATGTTAGATTTACATATTATTTCTAGGAAATTAAGTGCAAAAAATATGGACACTGATCTTTAATTTTCTACATATTATAGTTACGCAGATGATCCAACTTAAGTAAAAAAAAAAAAAAGGACGATAGGACAACCGATATGTTGACTGGATCATGCATTAAATTGGGATCACATGCATACAATAGCTCTATCAATGGGTGTACTTGCATGAATCTCTTAAAACTTCTTAATAGTTCTTGAACTCAAAAGCTTTGTAGATTTAACAACTTTGTTGCATTGAGGTGAGAAGAATTTGCACAATCTTTGCAAATTTTTATGCTTGATATGAAAATGCTCATCATAAGCCTATTCTAAGCAAGTACAATTATACAATCAATGTACATATCAATTACATTAAATTATACAAAGATGTGTCGATAGTTCTCTTACAACCAAATTTTTTTCCGCAAAGAGCACAAAAGAAGTTGATTGCAGATCAAATTCATCAAAAATATTGCAACAATTTGGCGTAAATGCATGAGTTGGAAATGTGCAGAGAATTTGGCAATATTCTAGCATCAATCCGGTTGACCCTTTTTTTTTCTTTTTTTTTTTTTTGTTAAAATAAAGAAGATGGGCCTACATGCAAACTATGGAATCAAAAACATTAAAATTAAGGCAAATACCATGCACCTTCGGTGGATACAAAAAAGTATGTGCTCAAAAGGTCCACAGGACCGCTAAAATTGATAAGTTAGGTAGACACCGTGTAGCTTCAGTGGGTGCCAAAAGGGTTCTTACGAAAGAAGAATAAACAAATAAAAATATTTTGCAATGCAATTCTGCTAGCTGCTATACGTGAAGGCAGTCAAAGATTCAAAATTAATGGAGATAAAAGAAAAATCTATTTGGAAAGGATAAACGAATAAATGCTTAATTCATAAATACTTTTAAAGCAAAATTTAAGATGCAGGCTATGAAATCAAATACTTCAAAAAGCAGAGCATCAAGCAGACAGACTTAATGCAGAAATGCTTTGAAGCAAGGATAATTAAGTGAGAAAAAGATAGATCAAAAATAAAAAAAGTTGAAACATAATGTGTAGCATCAGCATGTATTAAAGGCTGGAATGAGGAATACAAAAAAGGGCGAAAAAGAAAAGAATGATATAAACACTTAAGAATTGGTAAAATTTAAGAAGAGTTGATAAAATAGAAAAGCAAAGATGAGTTATAAAGATTGATACTAGCAACCATTAAAAGTAAGATAAATTTAGATCTATTTGTCATTTTCAAGCATCTGCAAAATTCAACCAATTACTTGTAAGCCAGACATACTGAAATTGATAGTAGACAGCTAACACATTGACAATGGAGATTATAGGGAAAAGAAAGATCATTGGTTTGGGACGAAAGCTATTTAGAAATCAACATCCAAATTGGAATTCCATGTTAAGCTACCTACCAATTGCCATAAGTAAGAAATTGAAAACAGAAACAAAACTACGGCGTAATTTTGAAACTATAACGATGTATGGAAATATTTATTCACAAGCAACGTTAAGAAATCAGAGTCTGATGGTGGAACAACAAGTAAAACATGACATTTTGATTATTACATTTTCAAACATAGCCATTAACAGAGTATAGTTTTTTAGTCAAAACAAAGACAAAGGTAGCATAAAACTAAAAAGGAATCAGTATCTGCAGTTGAGGTGACAAAAGAAACTACATAAAACCAACGACTAAATTGACCAAGTATACATCTTGATAGCAAAAAAACTTAAAAAAGAAGTGCAGCCACATTAATGAAGAAAGATGTCTAAATCGTTAACAAGTTTATATAAGCTATACAATTAAGTTAGCAAAAGGGCAGAAAACAGTCAGAAAAATAGTTTAGAGTATAAATCAGATCGACAGAAGGATTCTGTTAAATGCTAACATCATACTTCTGATTGAATAGCTGATGCCCATCCATTCATATCAGCTGCACCATTTGAAAATAATCCTCCATTTGTCATCGGGCTACCATGTTCAACCCCAGTATGTTCTAAAAGTGATGCATTTCCCAACACTGCAGTTAAACGCAAAATTTCTGCACAATAATTTCCAGTTAGCGTGACAGTAACCATTAGTAGAGTGAAAAACAGGTTTACTCGATGGACGCTAAAAACAGGTTATATTCATTCTATTTGCTGCAAGCTGAGAAGAAAACGTAAGGGCAAAATGGGACAAAATCTATGGCATGAAAACAATGATTAACATCCTAATACTACACAGCTACTCGTGAACATATTTAATTGTACTCGCAAATCCAACAACAACCCTTAACTGGGAACTGGAATGGTGAAAAACGGTCCTCTCTAAACTTACCCAAACTATAATTTTCCTACACAACCATTCCTGATAGGTGCAAAATGTGGTGACGACTAAATGAGGTTTTGACTTGCATGCTAGTCCTTTTGCACTGCATCTCCCCATTTACCACTGGTCTAATCAATTTTCATTTTAATACAATCACATAAATTTTATGCACTAACATTATTGTCGCATATCATCCCCACTGTTGTACACACTCACACCACATAAGTCTATTTTTTGCAATCTTATCTTCAATAAGTGCTACACCCACTATCTAATAAAATCATTTTTCACAATCAACTTCCTATATTTTACCTCATTTATTTTGACATTCTCCATACTAGCACAATCAACTAGGATTTCTTTATGCGCATATATTTGCCAGATATTTCACTGGAATACAACTGAAATATACTAATAGAAATGTCAAGCCATCTTAAAATGAAGATCCTCAAACTGATATCATTGCATTTCAAAGCTTAAATCTGATTTCATTGCTCTTCAAAACTCAAGATTGCCCTTCAAAAGAAAGTATCCTTGAAATAGGCCTGTATGTTTAAAATATGAATGCAAGTCCTTAAACATGGATAAAAATCTTTTTAGCTTCACCATTCTCTCATAAGAAAATTCAGAACACATAATTGACAAGAAATTAAAAGAATTTTGAAAACTCAATATATGCGCAACAGAGAAATTTACTTTGCATGTTCTTCAAAAAAAAAAACAGTAGAATATCATGAAAATCTCAACAATTCCTAAGCTTGAGCAGCAAATATGTGGAATTCTGGGTTTCCTAAAGCGGGAAATCAAAAATAATAATATCCCAAATACACAAAACGGAGCAGAAGTCACCAAAACAGCAAAAAAAATATGGAAGTCTGGGTTTCCTATTTTGATTTGATTTTATTTTCTTTTATTCCCCTCTTATTATGTCATAATTCTTTCCATCTTGGGTTATGTTTTCTTTTATAACTTGTAATTGTTGTAATTAATCATGTGATAGCCGTTCCTTATTATATGAGGAGAGTTAGAATTTGATCTTTGAGAAATAATAGAATATGATTTTCTCCACCTTTCTTCATTGTATCACAACATTATACCAGCTTGAAGGTGGAAACTAAGTGTCATACAGAATAAAGTGTTATGTCGTGGGAGCAATCTCTTGAACCATAATTGGGAAAAAATACTATATGGTAGGAGAGTTGGAATTTGATCTTTGAGAAATAATAGAATATGATTTTCTCCACCTTTCTTCATTGTATCACAACATTATACCAGCTTGAAGGTGGAAACTAAGTGTCATACAGAATAAAGTGTTATGTCATGGGAGCAATCTCTTGAACCATAATTGGGAAAAAATACTATATGGTAGGAGCCACCTCTTAAATCTATAAAAGTCACATCAACAATCGTATCTGTCTAATTGTGATTCTGAGTTACGAAAACTTAAGAGGACGCCAATTACTTGAGTGGGGGGAGTGTGTGAAACCCCTTATGTAGAATGAAGCTGAACGATTACAAATAAGGTGCATTTTGGTGTAGCAATAGAATTTTATCAAAAACTCCAAAATTAAGTGTCTGCATGGAAGCACTACAATGATGGGTGACTTGGGATGTTATGCCAATGGGATAAAACCGTGTGGACTTTAGGCCAATGCGGAATATATCTCGACGAGTAAGAGTTCAGGTTGTTAAAAACAGTATCAAATAATCAAGTTTGGCTTTGACGGGACTAGGACAACGTTTATCATTCATCATTGACTTAGTCTAGACTACTCAACCGCACCATCCACTCATCTGAAACGCTCTTCTAATCGCCTAGATCGCTCGACTACGACATATACTTTTCTAGAACACTCGACTTTATAAGAACTATAAAGGAGTTGGAGAGCCAATCTAGAGCAATTCCTCACCTTATTTCTTACCTCTTTTCGAGAAGTTTTATTTCCAGTTTATTCCTAGGGGCCTCAATCGAGCTGCCCATTTTAATGCCCAAATAGCCCTTTTACATAGTTATTCTTTTGATATGGCCTCTGAATCGACGGACCTTTGGTCATCCTCTACAAGGATAGGAACACTTTTGCACAGGTCTTAGAACCTATTTTTTGTAATATATTGTACTCCTTTTTATTTTTAAAACAATATGCACACATTCAAATAACACTTGACTACGTTGTCAGCTTGTCAGGATAGCTCGACCGCGAAGTCCACTCACATGGATTGCTCGTCTGTGTCGTCCGCTCATATGGATCGCTCGATTGCTTCGACCACTCGTCTAATGTCCGTCTAATTTGTTTGAAGTGTTGTTCAACCATCTGTTGATTCAGTTATAAGAGTAGATGTTTTAAATTTGACTAATGTTAAGAAAAGCTAAGCTAGACCTAAAAAGATTTGGACCTGTTGTATAAAAATGATCTTAATTTATTTGAATTAAATGAAAATACGACACCAATATATTCATATATATATAACGCCGATCAACCCTTAAACGCTAACCCCCGCTAGGTTTGGAGACCAACGCGGTGTGCAAAGTATTTGAGTACCACCTGCCTAAAGGTGATGCAACTACACCAACATGGGATTCGAACCTGGGACTTGAGGGGACTAGCAACCGACGAAGCGGCTGCTCTGTCAATAGGCCACGGAACGCGAGCACGCGCGCACAAGCACACACATGTCGATCTGGTCAACGTCTTTTTCCCCTTTAATTCACCTTGGTCAATTTCATCATTTTCAAGGTATGAACTCGACCCGACGTCTCTTCCTTCTCCGCACGTTGCTTCTTCCCCGGCACACTGTTTCTCTCCTTCTGCTCGATTGCTCAAGAGTGAGAGTTCGCCTCCTCTGCTCTCAGTTTGCACGCACGAGAGCCCCGACAGCAGTCACGACTCAAACACAATAGCTTCCAGCTGTTTGAATCTCAGCTCTACAGCTTCTGTTCCTCAACCACCTACTGCTTCAGTTTTAAACCTTGGGAAAACTTCTTATGTTGATATGATTAGCTCTATGGAATCAGTGGATCGGGTTTCTCCTCAAGTTTGAATCCTTTGAAGGCCAGGGGAGTTGTAACCTCATCAAGAAGACGAGAAGAAAGAGTGGCAAACTAGCTCTAATTTTCTCTGATATTGAAGTCTCCAACCTGGTTGGTAAGTGCAAATTTACCCTCATTGGGAAGTTCCAATTGGGACATCCTAAAATGGAAATCGTTCAAAAGGCTTTTGAAAATCTCAAACTATTGGGACATTGGAAGGTTGGTCTCTTTGATGGGAGACATGCGATGATACAATTATCTAAAGTAGAGAACTATGCCAAACTTTTTTCCAATAAGTCTATGATAATTGATGGGAAATATATGAAATTGCTCAAGTGGTCTCCTGGATTCGATCCTGGCCAAGAACCCCCTATTGTTCCAATATGGTTTAAACTACTTGGCCTAAATTTGCGCTACTTTAATCACCAAGTCCTTTATTCTATTGAAGCTGCATTAGGGAAGCCTATGAAATTAAAGACACCCATCTTCAACGTATCTAGGCCTTCGATCGCAAGGATTTTTGTTGAAAGGGATATCACCCTCCCTGATGTGGAAGAAATATGGTTTGGTACTACCCACAATGGGTATTGGCAGCCAATTGTTGCATAGCAAAGACCCTATTACAGTAATCACTATAAACTGATTAGGCACACACTGTCAAATGTTTCAGGCTTCACCCACATTTGAGATCCAACCTCCCTGTGCATTTGGATTCTGCAGTCCCTAACAACATCGCCCAAGCGGAGGAAAATATAGCAGAAACTGAAAATCTTCCAGAAATGTTGAAGGAAAATTTGTCTCATCAGGCTCTTCCTCATCAACTGGTTCCCCAGCTACTTTCCAATGCTGTTGAGATAGCTCTTCCTCATAGAGAAGGTAATCAGGCCCTGAAGGAGCTCCATGATCAAGGTGTGCTGCAGGCTGAGACTAATCAGCAAGTTACGGATCAAACATACCCCTAGGGGGAGCTCTCCATCGAAGATCCACAAACAGATCAGATGGGACAAACACTAGCAGATGAATGGCAAGTTTTCAAATCTAGGAAGAAGAAAAAAGAAATGCTATGACTAAGAAATTTCCAGAACGACTGTTTGATAGTTTCGGTGGAAGCACACATCTCAGTCTGGTGTTGGACTCTCCCTAGAACCAAGGGGGGGAAGTGGTAAATCCACCCACCATGAATAGGAGTTTTTCCTTTCTCTTTTTTGGGTTATATGAGTATTTCAAAGTCTCTTTGTGTGAGTTTTATTCCCTATGAGTGAGCTCTTTGTACCCACTTACTAAAACCTTTGTATCTTCGCTTTTACATCAATGAATTTGCCTTTTATATAATACACACACACACACACACATTGGGGGGATTTACATACATAGCACTTAACAACACATGAATTTACATCTCATATTAAAAGATTAGAGAGTCGTCTTAGATGTTTTGGTCACATTAAACATTGACCATCTAATGATTCGGTTAGAAGAGTAGATGTTGCATGGCACTGTCAAATGTTTCAGGCACACACTGTCAAATGTTGCATAGCAAAGACCCTATTACAGTGATCACTATAAACTAATTAGGCACACTATGTCAAATGTTTTAGGCTTCACCCACAATTGAGATCCAACCTCCCTGTGCATTTAGATTCTGCAGTCCCTAACAACATCGCCCAAGCGGAGGAAAATATAGCAGAAACTGAAAAATCTTCCAGAAATGTTGAAGGAAAATATCTCATCAGGCTATTCCTCATCAACCAGTTCCCCAGCTACTTCCCAATGCTGTTGAGATAGCTCTTCCTCATAGAGAAGGTAATCAAGCCCTGGAAGAGCGCCATGATCAAGGTGTGCTGTAGGCTGAGACTAATCAGCAAGTTACGGATCAACATACCCCCTAGGGGGAGCTCTCCATCGAAGATCCACAAATAGATCAGATGGGACAAACACTGGCAGATGAATGGCAAGTTTTCAAATCTAGGAAAAAGAAAAAAGAAATGCTATAACTCAGAAATTTCTAGGACGACAGTTTGATAGTTTCGGGTGGAAGCGTACATCTCAGTCTGGTGTTGGACTCTCTCCCTAGAACCAACGAGAGGGGAAGTGGTAAATCCACCCACCATGAATAGGAATTTTTCCTTTCTCTTTTTTGGGGTATACGAGTATTTCAAAGTCTCTTTATGTGAGTTTTATTCCCTATGAGTGAGCTCTTTGTACCAACTTACTAAAACCTTTGTAGCTTTGCTTTTTCATCAATGAATTTGCCTTTTATAATATACACACACACACACACACACAAACATACAGGGGGATTTACATACATAGCACTTGCAAAACATGAATTTACATCTCATATTAAAAGATTAGAGAGAGTCGTCTTAGATGTTTTGGTCACATTAAACGTTGACCATCTAATGATTTGGTTAGAAGAGTAGATGTTTTAGCTTCGACATATGTTAAGAAAAGTAGAGGTAGACCTAAAAAGACTTAGGCATGCTATATAAAAATAATCTTAATTTATTAGAATTAAATGAAAATATGAAACTCAATAGAGCACCATGGAGAAAAAGGATTCATGTAGTCGGCCCAACTTGGTAGGATAAAGGCTCGTTGTTGTGTGTTTATGCATATATACATACATATAGGAGTATTTACACACACAGCACTTAAAACATGTGAATTTAGATCACATTAAAAACATTAAATTTACTAATATAATAATGCCTAAAAATTAACACTCTATCCACTTCCGTTCATAGCACTAGGTGACTCCTGTGAGGGCAAACACACCTCCATTAATGGCACATAACAATGAATGAGAGAGATAGAGCACATAACAATGAATGAAGGTGTTGTCGGCCCTCGCCAAAGCTATTTTGAACATTAATGAACATTAAAGTATTACATTAGTAAATTTAAAGTTTTTTTGTGAGAGAAATGTAGATTCACATGTTTCAAGAGTGATATACATGCAAACCCCCTTTAATATATATATAAGATATGGGAGCTAATAGCTAATCAAAAATCTAAGCTAAAATTCTTGGAAATAATCCAAATGTACTATTTACTAGAATTAAAACATTCTCATAAGTAGTGTGTTACGATATAACTAGTGGTAGTTAAGAAAAGTACAAAAGTTGGTGAGGGTGTCAGTTAGTGACACCGCTAAACTAAACATGAAGTAAGGAAAAATACACAAATATGGGCTAAACAAACCACAACTTAACCCAATTGCGATTTTAAAAAAAATTAACCAAGTCCAAAACTAATATTGGATTTGTTGAAACAAATATAGCATGAAAAGACTAAATAACTCGTAGGCATGATAAAATAAAATAAATACCATTTGTTTGTAGGAAACCAAAAGGAAAGAAGAAAATTTGAAAATAATAAGAATGTTGTGAACTAATATAAAACAAGGTAGATGAAGATAATAATAGATAGAGTCGCGAAATGATTCAAAAGGAAATTTTCCACTAAAACTAAACTACAAGTTACAAAATTATATCTTGAAAGGGAAAATAAAATACTTAAATGACATAATTTCATTGTGATAGAATGGAAATTTAAAAAAATTAGATGTTATTACTATTCCAAAATAGATTGTTAAGAGCAACCAAAAAAATAAAAGAACAAGGAATAAGCTGCTCATTCTATTGGGAATATTGCTATTAATTTATTTGTCAAGTCTACATAAGAAATGGTAATTAACAAGAACATTTTATAGTAGAGTATGGTGAGAAAAAAATCCTAAAATAAATAACTTTCTAATTGAAAATTTGTTAGTTAAATAGTATTGTGATCACATCCACCCACACACACACACAGATATACATACAACATACATACATACATACATACATACATGCATACATACATACATATACATATATTATTAAAAAATTAGAAGATCTGCAAGGAGTGATAGTAATCAAGGAAAAATCTTCAGCTATTTATCTATAGTGAGCAAAGTACTCAATGATGAATAGATAAAAATAGATAAAACAAGAAAGAGGTGATCTAGTGAAATTGATTAAATTAGACATATGAATAAAAATTTACTCCAACAAAAAATTGATATGAAGTCTTTGCACAAAGAAAATTGTGCTCGATTTAAAAGTAACCATATCATACGGTTCATTTTTGTCATATATATGCAATAAAGTAATCACATCCCAAGCTGGAGCATTTATGGATGTTTTCTTTATGTCAAAATCATTCGTATCAAAACAAAGAGATTCTTGCAGTTAAGATAACATGACTTTTTTCAAGTAAAGATATAAATAAAGATAAAAATATTATTTTAAAAAATTAAGCGATAATTTTAAGACATTCCTTTAGGGGACAAACATGAATTTAAACATTTTAAGTATAACATAAGATGCATATAATGAATTGGAAAGAGCTATTGATGATACTAAAATAGTTAAGTTAACAAATATTTTAAGGAAATTTTAAGAGTAGGAGGGCCCCAAATATTTCTCAATTAATCCCTTCAAAATCCTTGAGCTTTAGGTAATTAATATACATACATATAAACATCTCTCTCTCTCTCTCTCTCTCTCTCTCTCTCTCTCTCTCTCTCTCTCTCTCTCTATATATATATATATATATACATATATACATACATATATATTGCAGAAGCCCGGAGGCAATTTTATTAAAGAGGGAAAAAGGTACAAAAGTATTAGTGAGTGGGTCCCACTATAAAGGCCAAAAAAAATACAAAAAACACACTCATAGGGTCCCATTCATTAAGTATACAACACACTCAAAAAATTCCTCCAAAAATGCACAAGTATATCCAAATGACTCAAAATGATTTTTATGCAACCACTATAAAAGCTATAAGAATCATGGCAGTTATGAGGGAATCAAATCAAAGAGAGAAGAAATAAAGTTATAAGAAAGGGTAAAATAATATGGATTAGAAAAGAGATAAAAAAAAATCAATTTAATTTAATGCTAGGAATCTGTTGCGAGTGCATTGTGCACTAATAAAAGTATAGAAAAATATAAGGAGCAGCAACACAGATTTTAAAATGAACTTTACTAATTTAAAATATACATATGGCCAAATTTAATGGATATTTTCATTTTGAGGCGCTTAAAAGAAAAGCATCTGAATTTACCTTGATGTTTTTACAAAAGAGATAAAACAGAACAATAATTGATAATATCAGTTATTGATTGATGAGAGTTTTCAATCACAATAAATTAACCAAGGATTGAAGTCCTTATCTTCATGATGATGCTAACAAAAAGATATTCAAGGTGAGTTATATTGGTTTATGTGTTCGTAGAAGGCATTCTCTAAATTGGTTTAATCTCTTACACATGAAAAGTTTGTACACTTGAGGATTGCTTGAAAATAAAAAGTCTTCAAATTAGAAGCAAGGCAAAATGCATAATATGCAATTTTAGAGAAAGTAAATGATAATTGTAAGTCATTATGATTGAAAGATCAAATGATACTTAAGTGTGATAATTATAAGTACCTTAGAGCTATTATACAAAATAAAACGCATATGAGTGATGAAGGAGCCAATAAAGTTAAGCTTGGATGGTTAAACTGAAATATTTTCTCTATAGTAAAACTAGATAATAGAATATCATGAAGAGCTAAAGGTAAGTAACAAAAACTTTTAAATTAAACAAACACAGCTATATGAATCAAACTGAAATAATTGCATGAGAGAGATGATACGAGTTGAACTCTTGATTAAAGTAGTGGAAAAGCATAGACCTGCTGATTAAAGTGGTGGAAAAGCATATTTTAGTAGTTTGGTCTAAACCGGGAGAAAGAGAGATAATGAAGGTAGAATTAAAATAGAATTACTAAAAATGATTAAGGATATACATTGGTAACATGGCAAACTGTTGTAGGTTGTTTAAACAATAATTAACATTTCATTAGCACTAAGCAAGAATAAATGCTAGAGTATCATAAAGGCAAGCTCAAATAGTTGGACCAAGTCTAATGATGATGACGATGATGATAATGATAATAAGTCATATAATCTATGTATTCTTCCTATATCTTTCATAGGGATGCCATCTCAGAATACCATCATATGGCAGTCCATCACAAGAAATTTCATGTAGTTTTTTTCTGAGATTAAACTTCCCTTGACAACATTTTCTTCCTTCATAGTTCTCTAACCTATTGTAGCATGATCTCTTGTATTTGGTGGTGGGTAAATGATACTATCAACAAATCAAAGCTTTGAAGAAAGGTAAAGAAACAATTCCAATTCGCAATAACACACAAACGGCATGTAGCGAATAAGTAATGAAACAAAAAGAAATCAAACATAACCCAAACTCATTATTTATTATGAGCTTCCGTGGCCTTAATAATAGTGCTTAAACAATCATTTCTAGAGATCCCAGTGTTATGAAGAATGATAGACCTCCAAGACAATCATGAGTTCAAATAAACAAACCCGAAGTTTAAAGCTCACCCTGATTCAACAACCTATAGCTATGTGGCAGTACTTGCATAAAAGGACCAAGCTTCTGTCGTTCCGCCAGCAGCTCTGCAATATACCTGCCACGCAGATAAGCTTATCAGAAAGTTAATCCAGCACATTAAAACATAGTCAGCCAACAGTTCAGGCTCGTAGTCTAGAAAATTTGCTCCAATCTCAATAAAAACAGCTTAATACTCCACAATGCACATAACAAGCAGGAAACATGCAGATCTGGTATAAAAGAAAAACAGTAACCACTGGAGCAAGAGTTAAGATAATTTAATAAATCTCTAGATCCTCCAGTTGTTTAAATCCTCCAATTTTCTTACATAACAAAAATTTCCCAGAAAAGCTGTTCAAACTACAGAACAATGACAGTGTTTCCACATTGTAGTGTCACCGGAGCCTGCAAATACATCCTAACAAACCCTAAAACACAAGCACAATACACACAAACAGCGCATCAACCTCCAGCTTGAACCAAATACATATCTCCGAAAAAACAAATAGCAAGAATACTAAATCTGCCAATAAATCTTAACGCAGAAACAGACCAATGCATCATCATCAGACCAGGACTCTTACACATGAGATCTCCCTTTCGTAGATCCATACCAAAAAGAAGAAAAATATAATAAGGCCAGTTGAATAGTACCCTAACAAGAGTAGAGTTTCCAGAGATAAAGAGAAACAAAAATCAAAGCATACTTTTCCTGCTCGACAAAGGCGTTTGAAGCAGACCGAATGCCGGAGATATGCGGCGAGTGAGGGGCTGAAGGCGAAGGGGAGTAGGCCATGTACCTGCCGGAAGACATGGTTTCCAGCAAGATCCCCAAGCCCTAATGGACTCGAGTTCTCAGCACACAGTAGTAGGGTGGCTGGTTAATAATGGGCCAGCAATGAAGAGAGCGACGGGTAAGGCAGGTGACAGATGGATCTATATATATGGGGAGTCAAAATGACTTAATCTCGCGGTTAAAAAGCTTCATTAGTTAAAAATTGACGCATTACGGATGATTTAAAATTGTAGGACATTTACATATATACCACACTATTCCTATATATTTATATAAGTGCGATAAAATTTTATTGTTTTTTAGTTAGTTTATATGCAATTAAAATTTATTATAATAGTGTAAATGAGCTGAACGTTATCAAGTTAAACTCTGGTCAGTTATCTGTTTGAAATAAGCTCGTATTAGAAAAAGTTCGTGATCAGTTTGATTCAATTTTATCTATTCCGATTGAGCATATGTTCGACTTAAATATAATTGACTTAGGGTCTTTGTGAGCAATTGCGTACTTATTGAATAATCTACTGATAAGCTGATTAAAAATGATGTGCTAATAAGTTGGGTGTGGTTGCTATTACAAATCTTTATTTTATTGGAAAAGTTATACCGTAGCTAAAAAAGCTATTACCGCACTTAGATTGGTACGGCGTAAAAACATTGTTTTCGGCGTTTTGAAAATGTATAAGCTGCCAAAACATAGGTTACCCAAACAGGTCTTGTCTGTTTTCACAAGCTGCCACACCAAATAAACTGCCCTAAATAGGCTCTTAAAAATGACAAGCCTCCCAGAAATAAATTTAATTTTTTTATTATTATTATTTTTTAGGGACTTTTACATGCATACCACCCAAATTTTATGCATTTAAGCAAAAGTAAATTTACAAATAGCAAATTTTAAAATTTTATTTTAACGCACATTTAGCTTCATAGCACTCAAATCTTATAGTTAATTATTTTTTTATTTTTTGGGACATTTACACACAGACCATCCGAATTCTACATATTTACATATCTAAGTGTAACAATTAAATTTATATTTTTGTTATAATTATAACACTAAGATAATTTTTTAAAAAAATTAAATTTAGCTTTTCTTAATACTTCTAAATAAATTAATACAAAAATAATATAAATAATTATTAATATTTAATTATTTAGTCATTATAGTCAAAACAAGTTGAACACGAACGAACGTACTTTTGTTCATGTTCGGTTCGTTTATAAATCGAGCTCAAAAAAAATTATATGTATTCGCCTTGTTTGTTCAACGAATGAATCAAACACGAACTATTTAATGAACCAAACGAGAGTTGCTCGTGTAGGACGAACATTTTGGACAACACTACTTGTGTTAAAAGAGAAAGCTAGATAAAATAACATGGATCTAAAAGTAAAAAAACGTTATATATGTAAATATATAATGTTTAAATATTAGATATGTAACTATATAACGATTATGTGTTATGTAAGTAAATTTTCTTAATTTTAAAGAATTTACATAGATACAACTCAATTCTTATCTATTTATGTCACTTATGCATGAAAACAAGTATTTCAGTTTTTAAAAGTTAAAATAGTATAATTTTTTGAAGGAAAATTTTATAAGATAGTGAGACCTGCAATGCTCTATGGTGTCGAATGTTGGTCTTTCAAAGAGAATAATAATACCAAGTTAAGTGTTATTGAGATGAGAATGATTAGGTGGATGAGTGGTTTTACACTTAGAGACAAAATGTGAAATGATTATATATGGGTTGGTGTAGCTCCAATGACGGACAAAATAAAAGAGTCATCTTAGATGGTTTGATCATATTAAACTGTTGACCTCATTTTTACAATAGGTCAATATTTTCACTTAAAATGACAACTTTGGTCAAAATGGTCAATCCAGACCCAATGACCAACCCTGTTGACCCCACAGGTCAACCTTTTTACCTAAAATGACAACTTTGGTCAAAATGGTTAATCCAGACCCAACGACCAACCCTGTTGACCCCACAGGTCAACCATTTTACTTAAAAAAACAACTTTGGTCAAAATGGTCAATCCAGACCCTATGACCAACCCTGTTGACCCCATAGGTCAACCTTTTTATCCAAAATGACAATTTTGGTCAAAATGGTCAATCCTGACCCAATGCAATCATGTTGACCCCATAGGTCAACCCTTTTACCCAAAATGACAATTTTGGTCAAAGTGGTCAATCCAGACCCAATAACAACCCCGTTGACCTCACAGGTCAACTTTTTTACCTAAAATGACAATTTTGGTCAAAATGGTCAATCCTGACCCAATGACCAACCCTGTTGACCCCATAGGTCAACATTTTTATCTAAAATGACAATTTTGGTTAAAATGGTCAATCCAGACCCAATGACCAACCCTGTTGACCCCACAGGTTAACCTTTTTACCAAAAATGATAATTTTTGTCAAAATGGTCAATCCAGACCCTATGACTAACCATGTTGACCCATAAGACAACCTTTCGACCTAAAATGATAATTTTGGTCAAAATGGCCAATCCAGATCCAATCACCAACCTTATTGACCCAATGGGTCAACACATGACCTAAAAAGTCAATTTTGGATAAAATGATCAATTTTTTATCAAATAACCAATGACATATTTAAGACCTCACAATGACAAAAATTAATCAAATTAATTTCAAAAATTATTTTGATTAATTAAATTGACTAATAATTTAATTTTTAATATTTTAATTAATCAAATGACATGATTAATTAAAATGAAAATTAAATTAAAAGTCATAAAATGACAAAATTAATCAAATAATTGATCTCAAAATTATTTTGATTAATTAATTGGTTGATGAATTAATTTTCAAATTTTAATTAATGACAGAATTAATTAAAATGAAAAATTAAATTCAAAAGCCATAAAATCTCAAAATCCACAAATTGATTAAAAATAATGGAATTAATCAAATAATTAATTCCAAAATTATTTTTAATTAATTAATTGACCAATAATTTAATTTACATGTTTTTATTAATGACATAATTAATTAAAGTGAAAATTTAATTGAAAAGTCATGAAAAGAGACAAAAATCAATTTTAATGACATGGATATTAATCAAATAATTAATTTGGAATTATTTCCAATTAATTATTGATTAATAAAATAATTTTCAATATTTAATTAATGACATAATTAATTAAATATGGAAATTAAAATGAAGAGGCATTAAATGAAATTTTTAAAACCTATGACATATGGTTTTCTAAAAATTCTAAAACTCTTTTATGACATCACACATGACCTCATATGGGTTAGACACAACCCATATGACCCATTAAACAGAAAAAAACCCATGAATCACTCACATTTAACCATTGTAAAGGGCTATCATGACATGAAAAATGAGGTGGCAAAACCATGGTAATTTAAAGTGTGAAGTGTCTTGCCATGGTGAGGTTAGTTTAGCCACCCAATAGTGATGAGACAAATCTTTAACCATCCTTCACACCATTGTTAAACTCATCATAACATTTCATGAAAAATATTAAGAGAGAGGCTAATGTGTCACCACCTCATGAAATGATAAATGAGGTGTTACAAGGAGAGGGTCTTAACCATTTGAGTCACCATGAACCTCCCACATAGCCAATGGAATGCAAACAAAGAGGTTAAAATCCATCATGACAAAATTTAAGCCAAAATTGCCATGAAATGTGCACTTACTTAAGTTACAAAATTCTCATGGAGGAAGAAGAGGTGAAGCTTGGTTTACAAAGGGGAGGTTGTACTCTACAGCTCTAACCATACTATGATCAAATCCAAGCTAACCAAGGTTAATCCATAGCCATTCATGGCTATAAATACGCCCCTTGGCCGAAAATACCAAGAGGAGAGAATGATTCCATAGAAACCTATAAGCTGCCATGTCGGCATATATTTTTAGGTTGTGTGTTTTGAAAAGGGGTTACCTACATAAGTTGTTGGCGAACTTTCAGACTTTAAATTTAATTTAAATATATATATATATATATATATAATTTGAAAAGTAGCATTTGATTTTTTTTTTAAATAATTTTAAGTTTGAAAATTTCAAGATATGAAATCAAATCGATCTCACATCCCAAATAGTTTATATAAACGAGCACCGCACAATCCGTGTATCTATTACGAGGAATAGACACACTGCTTGATGATGGGGCTCGATTAAATAAACTTGAAGATTTGCGACATCTGTTTGATCTGCGAACCAATTTTATAAGCCAACAAGTTCCCCTGCTTAATATGAAGGAATTAAGCAGGGTTTATATTACCTGAGTTCTTAAAGTTCCCTATAAGGGCAAGCCCCTATAGTTAATTACATCTTAAATGACGGGAATCATTTAAGAAAACTCTCGATAATGATCAGTGGTTTTGCTCTCAAGAATTTCAAAGATTAAGGTTTTCAAACAAATTAGATTTTGGAAATTTCAATAGGGAATAGCTCAAATTTGGAACAGTTTATTTTAAGAGTCCAAAGGAAGAGAAATAGGGGATGTCACGGACCCGAAGTGAATTTCGGTGACTTCCCAACTATCCTATGGTTTGGCTTCAATTTGAGAATTTATTTAATGTTTTGATCCTGCCAATTTTAATTAATTGGGACTTATATTTATATGACATAATTATACAAATAACCTCGAAGATGTGAGGGTTTATGTCGTTCCAAACGACTACCTCGGAGTCCTAAGACCGGTTAGGGCTTAATTTGCATAACATGATTATACAAATGCCTAACAAAAAGTTGAGGATTCATGTTAAACTAGGAAAACTACCTCGAAATCCTATGGCTTATTGTTTAATTCTAAGAAAGATTTTGCTGAAGTAGACTCAAGTTTTGCTGATGAAGATGGCCGTGCTGCCCACTGTGCTTCAAGCTCCTTGTTGTTGCAGAGGTTTTGTTTTAGAAAGTGGTAATCAAGAGATGAGAGAAGTGTTTTGGTTTAGAAAAGTTGAAAATTGAGATGACTTAGTATTTTAATTAAAACAAATCTTAAAGTTGATTAAGCATATCCGATTCAGATCCTACGGTTCCGTCATCCCGGCACCGCTATTTTCATCGGATTCACTTAGTCCAAATGAATTTGCTAAACTCAACTGAATGAGTTCCACACTTTTATTTAGACCGAGGGAAATCTCGTTAGCAACACGTGGGTTACATCATCCGAGGGATTCCCGATCATCCAACGAGACATTTTAACTTAGTTGAAGTTATAGTTTTGTTGTTCTGTTTTTGATTAAATTTTGAGTTATTTTATCTTTTAAATGTTGTGGCGGTGAATTTTATCTTGTGTTGATTTTAATTTTGTTTTGGGTTTCAGTTTTTTGGCTATCCTAAAGGTTTCAGTTTTCATGCAGGGTGACATTCTTGTTTAACATGCAAAACAAGTAAAGTGCAGTGCAGGTAAATAAATCGCAATAAAATAAAAGCGTCCCTAGAGGATCTTCTCGTCATTCCCGACTGCACTTAAAACACATGTCAGAACATTTAAATATTTGCAACAAGTACCCTAGGTAAAGCTAAGGGAAGGTTATGGTTGTCTACCAAAATCCTAATCCTACTGCTAGGCAATTCCTATGACGTCTAGGTTCTTGTGTTTTGTTAAGGATGATTTTCTTCACCAAGGAACAATTAAGTTCAATTGTTCTTCTAAAACATCTCATTATATTGAGAAAGTGCTTAAGATGAATCCTGAACATCTCTTCAATACTTCTGAGATTGTTTTGAGTCCAAATGAATTTCATTGTAGAGGTGAATTTAATCATCCAAAAATTTAGTTAAATTTTGTTTCTTGCTCAGTGAACTTGGACATTTGATTGTCCGATGAGTGAAGTGACATTTCACTTAATGCTTCATTTAAGAGTTATGATAATGAAAGTCTTTAGAGGTAACTTGGTTCATTAAAGATTTTAACCAATCTTAATCGAAGTTTTGAGTTGAAGATTTAAAGTGATTTTAATTTAATTATAAAGTTTTAGTTGGTCCTTTTAGGTTTATTAAATCATTTTGAGTTGAAAAAGTGTTCAAGCTATTTAATTCAGTTAAGTCTTTATGTTTTAAATGATCTTAATATTTTAGATTAATTTTAATGTTTTAAACTGATTTAAGTTAATGTTTTAACTATGAACTGTTTTGAATTAACCTTAATGTTTTTTTTATTCGTTTTAATTTAAGTTTTAAACAATTTCAAGTTAATCTTAACATCTTTAGTTTGTTTCAATTTGATATTCAAATAATTTCAGATTAATCCAAATATCTTTTAATTTAATTATAAAATTTTAAAAAATTATTCTCTTTCTTAAATTATTAGTTCCAATCATCATTTTTAGAGTACTATTAATTGATGTTTAAATAATATTTGATCAAATCACTGATTAGGGATTCAATTTAAAGAATTAAAACTCTCATATATTACATCCCTAATCTTAAAAATTCAAGCCTTAATTAATCTTCCAAAGTTTAGGTGATTTAATTAATTAAAGTTTCTTCTTTAAATGTTCAAGGTGATTAATGGGTTTCTACCCCTAATGTCCTATGTTTCAATCATCCATTAAGAATTTAAGATCAAATATTTTACCCCTCCTTTTGGTTTAGCCTAAATTTTAGTTATGGTTAAAATTCCTTAATTACCATTATGCCCCTTTAGATTTATTTATTTCATAACTCATCAAATTGAACTCAAATGAACTTGAAATTTTTATGTCACTTTACTCATATGTCAATTAAGACATTAGAGAAGAAAATGTGATTTTTCTGTTTTTTTTTAATTTAATTTATATAATTATTTTAATGAAAAATGAGGATTTTCAATGAAAATTCAACAACATAATCAAGATAAAGTTCCTGTCCTTAGGAAAATTATGAGATGTTCCTACTGACCAGAGAATCACTTGGACCAATTTTGGTGATTTTTTTAATTATATTTTATTTATTATAATTATTTTAATTTTTGGAGTATTAATTAATTATAAAATAAAATTAAAGTTTAAAATTAAGTTTTATATTTTTCTTAAATCTCTCTGGTCTCAAGGAGTCCAGAGAAACAAATTCTATAATTTTCTGATTTTTTTTTTATTTATTAGAATTATTTTAGTGAGAAGGTTTGAAAATTCATTTTTTAACATTAAAAATTATATTAAGCTTTTAAAATTTAATATCTTGACCTAGAGACTTAGTAAAAATATTTTGTTAGTTCCTAAGTGATTAGGGAGCAAAATATGACATTTTTGTGATTTTTAATATTCTTTTGATTTTTTTTTTATTTTTTTAATTATTAAAATATTAAAAATTGGTTTAAAAATGAAATTTTTTAGAAAAATCAAATTTTAATTTTCTTAGACTCCTCTGATACCAGAGAGCACACAAAACCAATTTTGAAAAATTTTGAAATGTATTTTGGGTTTTATGAATTTTTTAATTTTCAAAATAATTATGTCACTTAATTAATTCATTTAGTGGGTTAAATTAACTCCAATTGACTTGAAATTTTTATTTTTGGTTCTCTGTATCCTAAGTGACAGTGGATAATTGATTTCAAGTAATTTTGATGTGTGGTTACTCCTAATTAATTAGAGTTTAATTTTAAGTGTTTGAGTTGATTAGGGTTATTCATAAGGAATTAAATCAAACCATAATTTCCTAGGGACCTCTAGTCTAGAGATACCTCCCCTAATTTTTCTGAAATTTTCTAAGCAATATGCTAATTACTATAATTAAAATGCCAAAACAGACACATAATCTTAGAAATTAGGTAACTCTCCATAGAGATGGCCTTTGGTCTTGAAAAATTCAGGGAATGTTCCCAAAAACAGATCTACAAAAGCCCTATAGTCTCATGTCATGATGAATTATGTATGTAAATGGAGAATTAAAACATCACAGAGGGTATTTAAATAATTAAAAACCATAGACTCAACAAATTAACTTAATTATTTTTCCACATTATTCTCCTCTATTCACTGAGTAAGAGGGTATTTTTAGTTTATTTTTAGGATTTTTATATGCAAAGATATGGATTTTTGAAGTTCTGGTTATTTAAATAATTCAGAAAATCCCTAATTTCCTACTTATCCAGCTCGGTGCCTCGTCATCCTCGGCAGCTCCGAAACTCCACACGACGCTCTTTCATTCGACGCTGCCATCTGAGTCAGCGCCACGCGGCCCGCGGTTCATGTTTCATCTCCTCGTCCGACGCCATCTGAGTCGTCTATTGAAAACACGCGCGATTGAACGGTCTAAGGTCATCGTCTCCGCCTGGTGTGTCCCGAGAGCCGTCCACCTTCAAACCCTAAGATCTCACTCGATACTCAACCAAATCGAGTGTGGTTTCTTCCTACATGCTCGTCTAGCCTAGAGGAGTCTATCCATACGGCTAACATGCATCGAAATCAAAAGAAACAAAATGAAGAATTGCTGGAAGTTCGGGAGCAAGGGGAGTTTCCATACCTTGGTCCAAGAGGTGAAGCCTCGATTGGATGTGCTCGGCACGTTCGTTGGAGCTGGAGGAGCCTAAGGATGAAGCCTCTGGTCCTGGTAAATTGTCTAGGTGTGACTTCGTCCAAGCCCGATTTCAAAGCTTGTCCAATAGGAGGGATGGCTTGCCTGGTGAGGGGGATTTTGCTGGGGAACTTCTTCCCTTGGTCTGGTAAAGGTGTAGAGTCAATCAATTTGAAGATTGACTCATTGTGGTGAAGTGTCCTGGTTTTGGGCTTAAAATTGAGCTCAGAATTGAACTCACATAGGGGGTTTTAGGGTTGGATTTCAGTGGGGATCAATTGCTCTAAGTTAGGAGAAGAGTTTGGGATCAATTGGGCAGAGTTTTGGTAAGGTCCAGTGCATCCAAACTTTTGGCCGTGGAGGTGAGGAGTTTAAATAGCCATGGCTAGAGGGCTCACCAGGGCAAGTTAAGGGCTGAGATCAGCTGCCTAGGGGAGGAGAAGAACAACCATGGTATCCACTTGGGTTGGGACAGCTCAGCTGGCTAAATTTGAATTTTTGAATCAAATGGGTGCTCGCGGTTGTGGTGTTTTCCGGCGACCCGGGTGGTCGGCCGACGAGCATGGGTCACCATCTTGACCAGTGAGGTCAGGGTTTGAGTTTTGTGCAAACAATTGGAATTGGTCATGTGTCTAAGGCTTGATTTAAATGGAATGGGGGGAGGGCTAATTTTGGTCTTAAAATGGTCAAGCCATGGAAATGGGTTGGGTGCACCCATCAAGGTCTGATTTTGGGCTGAGGGAATCAGTTGAGTCAGCTAGAAAAGGGTGGTGAAGTCTCCATCCATGAATATTTAGATTAATCATGGGTTAAGGTGAAGCATGGGTAAGGTTAATGACTTTTAAGGACTGCTTAAAGGCCTTCCTCCTTTTTCCACTTCTGGGGTGTTGATAAACCTAAGATTCTCATGGCTTTCATGTGGCTTGTGCATGGCTCCAAGGCTTGCTCATGGCTTAGGAATGGCTTGGCTTAATTTCATGGAAATGGGTTTTAGAAATTTTGGCATTTATGGGTGATTTGGCATGAGACTTAATTTAGAATTATTTGATGATTGATTTAGGACTTAGGGGATGATATCAATTAAAGGAATGATGAGAAAAATGTCACATGGGCTTTGGAATAGGTTTTGGGCTTTTTCAAATTTGGTAAAAATGGGCTTTTAAATGTCTTATGGAAGTGGGCTTTTAAGTTTAAAAAATAAATTTGTGGATAAAATTGTATAAAATATTATGCCAAAATAAATGTTGTATTTTATTTAGGAATGTGTCATGAAAATTTTAGAAAAGATTTGGTGTCATTTAGGGTTGAATTGGGTTTAATTTGGGTCTTTTAGTAATAGGGTCAAAGTGGATCAAATTAGGCTAACTTGGGCTAAGGTTGGGCTAATGTTGGTTTTGATGTAAAATTAATGTTGCAAAATGTTTATGGAGGTGTTAAAAAGAGTTTTCAAATTTGGTTGAGTCTTAATTTTGGGATTTGGGCTTGTTTGGGTTCATGGTTGGTTTAGGATAATTTGGGGAGTTTTGGTTTGGGTTAGGCTTGGGTGGAGTTTGGGTCCAAATATAGGGTAAATTAAGTTAGAGTTTTGTTTGTGGGGATGTTAGGAAGAATTCAAAACAAATTTGGGGAATATTGGATGACATTTGGGTTGAATTTGGGATGGATTTGGTTGGTCGGTCATTTTAGGCCTGAAGGGCTAATTTGGGGCTTTTGATCAAATTGGGTTAAATTGACAAAATTGGACCATGCGGCAGTTGAAAAAAATAAAATTGGAAATATTTGGGATATTTTGGAATTTTTTTAGAATTTTTTGGAATTTTTTGATTTTTGGGTTTAAAAGGGTATTGTGGGTATTTTAAGGTTATTTGGAAGGTATTGGGGGTTTTTTTTGGAAATTTTGATACATTTAGCCATGGATGACCAATTTGAGTGGTGGGGAATGTTTAGGATTAATTTTGAGAAATTTTGGGTAATTTAGGCAATTTTGGAAGTCTTGGGCAATTTCAAGGGTATTTGGCAGGTTTGGTGGGTTTAGGGCCCTGGGGGTCAAAAATTGAAATTTGGCAAAAAGGAAGATTGATTGGATGTGTGTAAAATGAAACCATTTTTGTTGATCCATGAAGCCATATTAAGCTCACAAGAGCAATGAGAGGATTTATTTTAGGCACTCAATATGTTGTTCCTAACCCTCTTAGCCAGGGGCTCAGGGGTTAAGGTCCATCCATATGAGTTACCTACATGAATTAGGGAGTTGAGTTGGGTGAGAGTGGTTTTAGGATTTGGAATGTGTGTGAGAGTGTGGTATGTGCAAGTTTACCTTCACCAAGACCAGGCCACCCAGGGTAATCCTAAGGCTAAAGAATCCTATAAGAAACTCATCCTTTAAATCTCCATATATTGGTTTTAACCCTCCAGGTGGCCTGGGGGTTTACAATCAAACATGTGGGGTTTGAAAGGAGTTAATAAGTGTTTGAATTTCTAAGTGGTGGGTTCCATCCCTAGTCTTCTAGAATAGTCAAAGGGAAAACCTATGACTAGATCTTAAACACTAAGGAGAGAGATCAGACCTCACCAAAAATGAGGTCAACATACCCAAATCCCTTGGCTCCCAACAAAAAAAAAAATTCTGGGGACCTCAGCAACCTATTCCAATCAAACCGAAGCCATAGGGTTAGCCCAATCAAGCCAATTTCGCCAATATCCAAAATCAGCCCAAATTAGTCATTTTGCCAAAATTGCTCTCCAAGGCTAGCTATAAAACCAAATTGAAGTGACAAAGATCTTCTTTGGGAGTCCTAGAAGCTGACCATCAAGCCTGATCAAGCTCGACAAACTTGTGACTAAGGTATGGATTTATTTTCTCCAAAATATTTCATATATTCAAAATATCATGGGTTAAATTAGCCCAGAAATGTATCATCAATGTATAGATATAATCTATATGTCTAGATGATTCCATAGGTTCAAAAATCACTCAATTTCGTTTAGAAATGAGTGAGATATTGAACTTTGAAGTTTAATGGTTCGAAAATTTTCGAACTAAATGGGGAATTATCTCCGTCGTCCGTTCCCGTGTTTTGGAACGGACTGCGCTGATCTAAGCCCGTCGTGTTTGTTGTTCCGCGCCATACACGGGATCATCCCGCCCGTTCGACGCGTACGAGGACGCGTGGCGCGTCCTAGTTTTTGTGGGTTAAATTAATTTAGAAAAACCTTAAAAACTTCAAAATTTCATATCTTTTGATCCAGAGGTCATAAAAATAAAATAAAAATACCTATGGAAAGCTCTTGAAGAGAAGAAAAATATGAGACCAAAATCATAATTTTATTCTCAGTATTTAATTTTTAATTAATTAAATACTCTATGAAGTATTTTAATTATTAAAAATTATTTACAAGTCAGAAAAATATGAAATTTTTAGAAAATTATTTTAAAAAAGGGGTCGCCTACAGAAATTGTCGGCAAATTTTAAATTTAATTTAAATATATATATATATAATTTAGAAAATAGCATTTGATTTTGAAAGTAATTTTAAGTTTGAAAATTTTAAAATATGAAATCAAACCGATCTCACATCCCAAATAGTTTATATAAACGAGCACCGCACCACAAACCGTATATTTATCCCTAGGAATAGACACACTTCTTGATGATGGAGCTCGATTAAATAAACTAAAAAATTTGTGACGTATGTTTGGTCTGCGAACCAATCTTATAAGCCGACAAGTTCCCCTGCTTAATATAAATGAATTAAGCAGGGTTTATATTACGTGGGTTCTTAAAGTTCCCTATAAGGGCAAGCCCCTATAGTTAATTACATCTTAAATGACGGGAATCATTTAAGAAAGCTCTCGATAATGATCAGTGGTTTTGCTCTCAAGAATTTCAAAGTTTAAGGTTTTCAAAGAGTTGAGTTTTGGAAATTTCAATAGGGAATGAATCAAATTTGGAACAGTTAATTTCAGGAGTTCAAAGGAAGAAAAGTAGGAGAAGCTGAGGATCCAAGAAGAATCTTGGCAACTTCCCAAACTATCCTATTGTTTGGCTTAGATTTGGGAATTTACTTAATGTTTCAATCCTGTCAATTTTAATTAATTAGGACTTATATTTGTATGACGCAGTCATGCAAATAGCCTCGAATATGTGAGGGTTTATGTCGTACCAAACAACTACCTCAGAATCCTAAGACTAGTTAGGGCTTAATTTGCATAATATGATTATACAAATGCCTAACGAAAAGTTAAGGATTTATGTTGCACTAAGCAAACAACCTCGAAATCCTATGGCTTTGTTATTTAATTCTAAGAAAGTTTTGTTGAAGTAGATCTGAGTTTTGCTGATGACGATGGCCGAGCTGCACACCGTGCTCCAAGCTCCTTGTTGTTGCAGAGGTTTAGTTTCAGAAGTCATAAATCAGGAGATGAGAGAAGTGTTTTGGTTTAGAAATCTTAAAATCCAAGTGTTTTTTAATATTTTAATTAAACAAATCTTAAAGTTGGTTAAACAGAACCGATTAAGATCCCACGGTTCCGTCATCCCGGCACCGTTATTTTCATTGAATTCACTTAGTCCAGATGAATTTGCTAAACTCAACTGAATGAGTTCCACACTTTCATTTAGACCGTGGGAATCCCGTTAGCAACACGTGGGTTACATCATCGAGGTATTCCCGATCATTCAACAAGACGTTTTAATTTAGTTATAATTGTAGTTTTGTTGTTCGTTTGAGATTAAATTTTGAGTTGTTTTATATTTTGGAATGTTGTGGCGGTGAATTTTATCTTGCAATGAATTTTAATTTAGTTTTGGTTTCAGTTTAGGGACTATCCTAAAAGTTTTGGTTTTCATGCAACAGTTTTATTTATCATGCAAGAAAGGTAAAAGTACAGTGCATGTAAGTAAATTGCAATAAAGTAAATTGCAATAAAATAAAAGCGTACCTTGAGGGTCTTCCCGTTATCTCAAGCTGCACTTAAAACACATGTTAAGGCATTTAAATATTTTAACAGATACCTAGGTAAAGCTAAGGGAAGGGTTTTGGTTGTCTACCAAATTCCTAATCCTATAACTAGTCATTTCCTATGACGTCTAGGTTCTTGGTTTGGTTTAAAGATGATTTTCTTTATCAAAGAACAATTAAATTCAATTGTTCTTTCAAAACATCCGTCATATTGAGGAAGTATTTAAGACGAGTCCTAAACATCTTTTCAATATTTCTGGGATTTGTTTTGAGTCCAAGTAAATTTAGTTGCACAGGTGAATTAATCATCCAGAGTTTAGTTAAACTTTGTCTCTTACTCAGTGAACTTAGGTACTTGATTACCTGATGAATGAAGTGACATCTCACTTAATACTCCATTTAAGAGTTATAATAATTAAAGCATTTAAGGGCAAGTTGGTTTATTGAAAATTTTAATCAAATTAATTGAAAGTTTGAGTTAATGGTTCAAAGTGTTTTAATTTAATCATGAAGTTTTAATTAACAATTTTAAGTTTGGAATAGTGTTCAAATTATTTTAGATTTAATTCTTAATGATTTCATTTAGGTTTGTTGTTAAATGATTTTAATTTAATTTAATTCAATTTGATTTTAATTTAATTTAATTTAATTTAATTTTCAATTTGATTTTAAATTTAATTTACTTTAATTTTAATTTTAATTTTTAATTTAATTTAATATTAATTTAATATAATTTTTATTTAATTTAATTTAATTTAATTTAATTTAATTTAATTTAATTTTAATTTAATTTTAATTTTAATTTAATTTGAATTTTAATTTAATTTAATTTAATTTTAATTTAATTTAATTTAATTTAATTTTAATTTAATTGGATTTAATTTGATTTCAATTTTGATTTTAATTTTAATTTTAATTGTTAGTTTTAGTTTAACTTTAATCTTAATTTGATTTTAATTTAATTTGTTTTTAATTTTACTTTTAATTATTAATTTAGATTATTATTTTAATTTTTAAATTAAGAATTAAATATTGTTAAAGTGACTCATTTAGGGATTTTTAAATTAAAGAATAAAAGTCCTCTTAATGATATCCCTATTTTAATGATCCAAATTTAAATATATTCTTTCCAAAATTTAAATTATATAATTAATTAAAGTTTCATTTTTGATATTTTCAAAGTGTTTAATGGGTTCCTACCCCTTAATTTCCCTAAGTTTCAATCATCCAAGAGAAAATTAAAATCAAATATTTTACCCCCCATTTTCATTAAACCTAAAGTTTTAATTAAGGGTTAAAACTTTTTAATTACCTTTATGCCCTTTTAAGCTTATTTATTTCATAACTCACTAAATTGAGCTCAAATGAATTTGAAATTTTTATGTCACCTCACTCACATGTCAATTAAGACATTAGAGGAGAAAATGTGATTTTTCTGAATTTAATTTATTTATATAATTATTTTTAGTATAAAATAAAGGTTTTCAAAGAAAATTCAACAACATGACCAAGGTAAAGTTTCTATCCTTAAGAAAATTATGAGATGTTTCTAATGACCAGAGGACCACTTAGACCAATTTTTGTGATTTTTTGAATTATATTTTATTTATTATAATTATTTTGAGTGTTAGAGTATTAATTAATTATAAAATAAAATAAAAGTTGAAAAATAAATTTATATTTTTCTTAAAACTTTCTAACCCCAAGGAGTCCAGAGAAATAAATTTTATAATTTTATAATTTTTCTTTGATTTATTAGAATTATTTTAGTGAAAAAGGGTAAAAATTCATTTTTTAAGATTAAAAACTACATTAAGCCTTTAAAAATCAATATTTTATCCTAGGGACTTGGGAAAAATATTTAGTTTGTTCCTAAATGATTAGGAGTTAAAATGTGACATTTTTATGATTTTTAATATTTTTATGATTTTTATTATTTTTTAATTATTAGAATATTAAAATATAGTGGAAAATCAACTTTTTTAGAAAATTCCAATTTTAATTTTCCTGAACTCCCCAGATATCAGAGATGCTCCAAAACCATTTTTGTGAATTTTTGAAATGCATTTTTGGAGTTATGAATTTTTAAAGTTTAATTTTGATTGTGAGGCTTAATTAATCAATTTAGTGGGGTTAAACATTTCCAATTGACTTCAAAATTTTATGTAAGGTTCCTCTGACCCTAAAGAGTAATGGAGAATTGTTTTCAAGTCAATTTAATATGTGGTTATCCCTAATTAATTCAAATTCAATTTTAGGGGTTTAGGCCAACTAAGGTTATTATGAATGGTTTAACTCAAAATATATTTTTCATAGGGTCCTCTGGTCCTAAGGAACATCACCAAATTTTCCAAGAATTTATTTCACAACATGCTAATTATTGGAATTAAAATACATAAAACAGTGACATGAAATTGAAATTTCAATAACTTTTCACAGAGATGGCCTCTGACCTTAAAAAATTCAGGGAATGTTCCCAAGATCAGATGCTTCAAAAGCCCTATGGTCTCATGCCATGGTGAATTGTCCATGCAAATGAAGAATTAAAATACTGAAAACAGTAAATAAATTATTAAAAATAAAATACTCATCCAATTAACTTGATTTCTTTTTCACATTATTCTCCTCTGTTCACTGAGCAAGAGAGTATTTTTATTTTATTTTTGTGATTTTTCTATGCAAATATATGAATTTTTGAAGTTATGGGTATTTAAATAATTCAAAAAAACCCTATTTATCTACTTATCTACGCGGCGCCAGCGCAACATCGGCAGCTCCGAAAGCCCACGCGGCGCATTCCCATTCGACGCCGCCATCCGACTCAGCGCTCCAGGGGCCCGCGGTTCACGTATCATTCCCCGGTCCGGCGCAATCTGAACCGTCCGCTCGATACACGCGCGATCCAATGGCTCCCGGTCATCGTCTACATCTGGTGTGCACCCATGACCGTCCACACTAAAACCCTAAGATCTCACTCGATTCTCAATGGATTTTCGTGTTCTTATGCTCTATGGATTCATCTTGAAGAGACGAACATATCCATACGGTTTATAGGCTATGAAATTAACTTAAACAAAATGGAGAATCACTGGAAGCTCGGGAGGAAGAGTGAGTTCATACCTTTGCTCAGAGAAGTGAAGCTTCGATCTGAGAGTTGTGTCACCTTCGATTGGGTCCAGGCAAGCTCCAGATGAAGTCTCTGGCTCTGGGGAATTTTCTAGGTATGAAAGTGACCAAGCCCGATCACAAAGCTTGGAGGCTAGAAGCAATGGCTGGCCTGGTGAGGGGGCTTTTGCTGAGGAACTTCTCCTCTTGGTCTGGTGAAGGTGTAGGACCAATCAATTTGGAGATTGGCTCACTGTGGTGAAGTGTCCTGTTTTTTGGGTGGATTTTCAACTCAGAAATTGAGCTCTGTCAATGGAAATTAGGGCAAAGGAACACTGGGGATCAACTGCTTTGGGTTATGAGAAGGTCCTGGAGGAATTTTGGCAGAGTTTCCTTAAGGTCTGGTTCATCTCCTTATTTGGCCGAGAGGTGGTGGTGTTTAAATAGGCATGGTTGGAGGGACTCCCAGGGGGGTTTGAAGGCTTGGATCAGCTGCTTAGGGCAAGGGAAGAACAGTCATGGTGTTCAATTGGGCTGGGACAACTCAGCAAGGAGAAATTCAAAAATTGGCTCACATGGGTGCTCTCGGCCTGGTGGTTTCCGGCGGCTGTGGTGGCTGGCCGGCCGGGTCAAGTCACCCTCAAGGTCAGGAGGACCAGTGCTGGAGGTTTGAGCAAGCAATTGTCCAATGCCAAGTGTAAAGGGTTGGATTTAAGTGGTGAAGGGAGAAGAGCGATTTTGGGTTCGCATGTGTCAACCCATGTATTTGGGCTTGGTTCACCCCCCCATGGTCCGATTTTGGGCCAAGGGGATCGGTTGGGTCAGCTGCCATGGAGTGGTGAAGTCCCCATCAAAATAGTTTAAGTTAATTTTGGGTTATGGTGTTGCATTAAAGAGGTTAAAATGGCTTAAGGAAGGCTTAGGAAAGGACTCCCTCTTCTTTCCATTAATGGCTTGGTGACAAGTCAAACCCCCATGGCTTCATGTGGCTTGTCCATGGCTTGCATGTGGCTCCATTTGGCTCATCCTTGGCTTAGGAAAAGTGGATTCATTTATATGAAAAAGGAATTTGGAGATTTTGGCAATTTAGTGAAAAATTTAGATGGTGCTTGATTTAGGTTGATTTGATGATTGATTTGGGACTTAGGAATTGATTCCAATTAAAGGGATGATGAGAAGGAATTGTCATGTGGGCTTTGGAATGGGTTTGGGCTTTTGGATTTCACTTTGGATGGGCTTTCAAGATGGTTTAGGGAAGCGGGCTTTTGGATTTTAGGATGGGCTTTTGGATGAAAATTTTGTGAAGGACCATGTCAAATAAATGTTGCAATTGGTTTAGGGATGTTTCATGAATGGTTTGTAATCAATTTGGTGTGATTTGGAGTAGAATTGGGTTGAATTTTGGCTTTTTAGTTAAAGGGGCCAACGTGGGCCAAATTGGGCTAACTTGGGTTAAGGTTGGGCTAAATTTGGATTTGATGTAAAATTAATGTTGAGAAATGTTCATGGGAGTGTCACAAAGAGTTTTCAACTTTGGTTGGGCTCTAATTTTGGGATCTTGGGCCCATTTGGGTTAGGTTTGGACTTAGGTCAATTTAAGGGATTTTGGTTTTGGGTTAGGTTTGGGTGGAGTTTAGGCTCAAATTTTGGGCAAATCAAGTTAGTGTTTTGTTTATGGGGGTGTTAGGAAGGTTTTAGAAAAGATTTGGGGCCAATTGGGGTTGAATTGGGTTAGGTTTGAGCTAGGTTTATGTCATGGGCCAAAATTGGGCCTTAGGCTTCAAATTGAAATTGGGCTCAAATGTCAATCAAATTGGAATTAGATTTGGTCTAAATTGATATTGGGGATATTGAATTGAAGTTTAGAATTGAATTGGACCAGAATTGGGGTCAATTGGGGTGGTTTGGTTTGACATTGGGTTCACTTGGGTTTAAAATGGGTCAAATTGGGGGTTTTGGTAAAAGTGGGGTAAATTGGCAAAATTGGCCCATGGTGTAGTTAAACAAAATGAAATTGGGAATATTTGGGATTTTTTGGAATTTTTTGGAAATTTTCTAATTTTTTGGATTTTTGGGGTAAAAGGGTATTTTGGTAATTTTGGGGAGTATTGGGGGGGGGTACTTTTGGAATTTTTGTTATTTTTGGCTATGGATGATTAATTTGAGTGGGGGGAAATGTTTAGGACTGATTTTGAGAAATTTTGGGTAATTTAGGTAATTTTGCAAATTTCTGGGTAGCTCCAAGGGCATTTGGTAGGTTTGGTGGGTCCGGGGCCCCGGGGGTCAAAAATTGAAATTTTGGGAAAATGAAGATTGATTGAATGTGAGTAGAATGGAATCACTTTGGTTGAGCCATGAAGCCATATTAAGCTCATATAAGCCATGAGAGGACTCATTTGAGGCATTCACTATGTTGTTCCTAACCCTCTTAGCCAGGGGCTTAGGGGTTAAGGACCATCCATTTGAATTACCTACATGAGTCAGGAAGTCAAGTTGGGTGAGAGTGTGGTTTTAGGACTTGGAATGTGTGTGAGAGTGTGATGTGTGCAGGTCAACCCTCACCAGACCAGGCCACCCAGGGTAGTCCTAAGGCCAAAGAGTCCTATAGGGAACTCATCCTTTAAACCTTCACATTTGATTTCAAACCTCTAGGTGATTAGGGGTCTACAATCAAGCTTGTGGGGTTTGCAGGGAGTTAAAAGGTGTTTGAATTTCTAAGTGGTGGGTTCCATTTCTAGTCCTCTAAGATTAGTCAAAGGAAAAGCCTAAGGCTAGATCCTAAGTACTAAAGAGAGAAGCAAAAGATCTCATCAAAAATGAGGTCAACAAAGTCCTTAGGCACATCTTCTGATTTTTCTAAGGCTAGGATAACTCTCTAGGATGTGATTTCCTAATTTTCATGATATTTTGTAATTATTTTCAAAAATAATTATAAAATTAGGAAAATTGGAAAATTTAAATGCAAAATGATTGAGAACTTTAGGATAACAGACAACAATCCTAAAACAACAATTCTCAAGTCATCAAATCAATCTAAAAGACATTTTGAAACAAGGTTAAGATTTATTAATTTTAAAATTAATAATTCAAAACCTCCTCTTCACATATTTAATCCATCTCATTATTGATTAAGCAAGTGATGAATCCAAACTTAAATGAACTCAAATCAAACAATAATTAGGTTTAAAGACAACTTAAACCTAGTTAAACCATTAAACCTAATTAATTTTAAAAACATATTAAACTTAATTAATCAAAATCAAATATTTTAATTAATTTTAAGGACATATTAAACTTAATTAACCAAAATCAAAACTTGTAATTAAGTCTAAGGACATATTAGACTTAATGAATTCAAAATTAAAACCCTTTAATAAAGTTTAAGGACATATTAAACTTAATTAATCAAAATCAAATCTTTTAATTAAGTTTAATGACATATTAAACTTAATTAATCAAAAATCAAAACTTTTTAATTAAGGACATATTAAACTTAATTAATCAAAATCAAACATTTTAATTAAGTTTAAGGACATATTAAACTTAATTAATCCAAAATCAAACCTTTTAATTAAGTTTAAGGACATATTAAACTTAATTAATCAAAATCAAACTTTTTAATTAAGTTTAAGGACATATTAAACTTAATTAACCAAAATCAAACCTTTAATTAAGTTTAAGGACATATTAAACTTAATTAATCAAAGACAAAACCCTTTAATTAAGTTTAAGGACATATTAGACTTAATTAATTAAAATCAAACCTTTAATTAAGTTTAAGGACATATTAAACTTAATTAATCAAAATCAAACCTTTTAATTAAGTTTAAGGACATATTAAACTTAATTAACCAAAATCAAAACCTTTAATTAAGTTTAAGGATATATTAAACTTAATTAACTAAAATCAAAACCTTTAATTAAGTTTAAGGACGTATTAAACTTAATTAATAAAAAAAACATTTTAATTAAGTTTAAGGACATATTAAACTTAATTAACCAAAATCAAACCTTTTAATTAAGTTTAAGGACATATTAGACTTAATTTATCAAAATCAAAACCCTTTAATTAAGTTTAAGGACATATTAAACTTAATTAACCAAAATCAAACCCTTTAATTAAGTTTAAGGACATATTAAACTTAATTAACTCATTAAACCTTAGGGTTTAATTCAAAATCAAATCTTTAATTAAGTTTAAGGACATATTAAACTTAATTAACCTCCTTAACTAAATTAGGTTTAATACAAAACAAAACCTTTAATTAAGTTTAAGGACATATTAAACTTAATTAACCTCCTTACACATTAGGTTTAAGACAAACATAAACCCTAATTAGGTCTAACCCATTAGACCTAATTAAACCATTAAACCTTAACTAACTAAGGTTTAATCAAACATAAACCCTAATTAGGTCTAACCATTAGATCTAATTAAACTGTTAAACCTTAACTAACTAAGGTTTAATCAAACATAAACCCTAATTAGGTCTAATCTATTAGACCTAATTAAACCATTAAACCTTAACTAACCAAGGTTTAATCAAACATAAACCCTAATTAGGTCTAACCCATTATACCTAATTAAACCATTAAACCTTAACTAACTAAGGTTTAATCAAACATAAATCCTAATTAGGTCTAACCCATTAGACCTAATTAAACCATTAAACCTTAACTAACTAAGGTTTAATCAAACCTAAACCCTAATTAGGTCTAACCCATTAGACATAATTAAACCATTAAACCTTAACTAACTAAGGTTTAATAAAAAATAAACCCTAATTAGGTCTAACCCATTAAACCTAATTAAACCACTAAACCTTAACTAACTAAGGTTTAATCAAACCTAAACCCTAATTAGCTATAACCCATTAGACCTAATTAAACCATTAAACCTTAACTAACTAAGGTTTAATCAAATCTAAACCCTAATTAGGTCTAACCCATTAGACCTAATTAAAACATTAAACCTTAACTAACTAAGGTTTAATCAAACCTAAACCCTAATTAGGTCTAACCCATTAGACCTAGTTAAACCATCTTAACTAACTAAGGTTTAATCAAAAATAAACCCTAATTAGGTCAAATTAGGTCCAACACAATATGAACCCAAGTTAATTCAATCAATATTGAATCTAACTTCCAACCTTTTAACTTATGTTCAGACAGACATGAACTCAAGTTAATTAAATTCAATCAACATTGAATTCAACTTAGGTTCAACCAGACATGAACCCAAGTTAATTCAATCAATATTGAATCTAACTTTCAACCTTTTAACTTAAGTTCAAACAGACATGAACTCAAGTTAATCTAATCCAACTATTAACTTAAACAGGCATGAACTCTAGTTAATTCAACTTAAGTGCAGACAGACATGAACTCAAGATTTAAGTTTAAACTTAAGTCAAGACATAAATTCAACATTTCAAACCAAAAATCGAAACCGACATAAATTCGACATTTCAAACCAAAATCAACATAACCGACATAAATTCGACAATTCAAACCAAAAATCAACATAACCGACATAAATTCGACATTTCAAACCAAAATCGGCATTCGACATTTTAATCCAAAAATCGACATAACCGACATAAATTTGACATTTCAATCCAAAAATTGACATAACCGACTTAAATTCGACAATTCAAACCAAAATCGACATAACCGACATAAATTCGACATTTCAAACCAAAATCAACATAACCGACATAAATTCGACATTTCAAACCAAAAATCCTAACAAAAAATCAACATAACCGACATAAATTCGACATTTCAAACCAAAATCAAATTCGACATTTCAAACCAAAATCGACATAAATTTGACATTCCAAACATTCCATCAACAAAATCGACATAAATCTTACATTTCAAACATAATCGACATAAATTTGACATTTCAAGCAAGATTTGACATAATCGACATAAATTTGATATTGCAAACCTAAATCAACATAATTGACATAAATTTGACATTTGAAACAAAATTTGACATAAAATTGGCATTTCACATGCAAATTTGACAAACACCGATATCAATCCAAATATTTCAAACGACATTAACTGACATTCAGGATATGTTAAATCAAAACATCCTACAAAATTCTGAGACAATGAATGTGACACTATTTCTGACAATGTTTTCTTTGCAGGATGAAGATAATTTTCGTTTAGATTTCCTTTGCATGTTATAGGGCGTGCTAACTCTGTTTTGTAGGATGACATTCTGGCCGAACAATGACAAAACCAAAACTTTTAGGTTAGCCACAAAACCTAAAACTTTCAACAAAACAATGACATCGACAACAATGACAAAACCAAAATATTTAGGTTAGCCACAAAACCTAAAACTTTCAACAAAACAATGACATTGACAATAATGACAAAACCAAAACTTTTAGGTTAGCCACAAAACCTAAAACTTTCAACAAAACAATGACATCGACAACAATGACAAAACCAAACTTTTAGGATAGCCACAAAACTTAAAACTTTCAACAAAACAACGACATCAACAACAATGACAAAACCAAAACTTTTAGGTTATCCACAGAACCTAAAACTTTCGAAAAACAAAACAACATGACATGAAAACAACATAACACAACGACATTTGGGATTGATAGTGGGTACATCTTTCCCTAAAAATAAAAAGATTTTCAGAAAACTAATGATCAACATTAATCAGAAGTTTTCTTAGATAATTATAAATTGTCTAAGATGTAATTAACTATAGAAGCTTGCTTCTATAGGAGAATTAAAGAACCCATGACAAAATCTCTGGTTGACACTTCACGATATTCTTTATATATAAACTCTAGGATATGACATTCTAGGATCTTCTTTATAAGGATTATCACAAAAGACCTTCTTTTTCTCTGTTTTATATTAGCCCTAAATTTCTTGATTCTTTTATAGGATTCATAGAAATAAGATTAGGGCAATATCAAAACAGAGTGGCGACTCCATGACATTGACATGAGAATTGACGGCGATGACATCCAAGCGACCCAACTCCGCTCGCCATCATAAACGTTGACCATCTTATGATGCAATGTGGAGAGTAGATGTTTTAGATTTGACTTATGTTAAGAAAAACAAAGGTAGACCTAACAACACTTGGGCTTATTATATAAAAAATGATCTTAATTTATTGGAATTAATGAAAATATGACACTAAATAGGAAGCAATGGAGAAAATGAATTCATGTAGCTGACCCCACTTGGTGGGATTAAGGCATTGTTGTTTTTGTTGTTGTTGTTGTATGAATTATTTGTGTGGTATAAATATAAAAAATAGAGATGCTAGATATAAAATATATAAGAAGTGGGTAGTATGTCACCTATCTTTAATATAAATGTTCTACATAAAGAATATGTCAATAAGAATTTCAAAGAAATCTAATAGCTAACTGAGAAAATAGTGTAGTAGTCAAGGAACCACCAGGGATAGCTCGAGGACCCGTATTGACCCTTTCAACTCCTACTGGCTAGGAAAAAATTAACTATATGGCGGACAAAACTCTACTATCCACTCAAAGGGCCATCGGTACTAAACTCGAGCAAACGAATCTGTTAGCATTCCTCAGTCAGGCCGGGCAGTTGATAAGAACCGCGCGGATCTCGGCCGGGTGGCCAGCACCTCTTGGTCGACCATTTAACTATAGCCATCCGGGTCATGAAATAACCAATCTCCATCTCAGACTCCCGACGCATAGCCGCCCGATTCACGATCCGTTCGGATGCCAATTCAAGCTCAAAATGATATAACTATATATTGCCCAAAATACCCCCTACTATACCTACTTTACTAAGGGTACGTAATGTAATCTTACCTCCCCCTCTTTCCTATAAATAGGGGCTCATTTCATGAATAAAGGGTGTGTGATTTTACTATTCGTTAATGTGTTTTCTCTTCTCTTTCATCCTTTTTGAGCATTATTCATTAGACGTGTTACCCGGACATATTTGGATTTAACATCCTAAAAAGTGCAGTGAGTATGGAGTCATGTCAATGATAAAAAGAGGAGCACAACAATCACAACAGGAAAAGAATCGCCAGAGAGACACAACCAATACATAGCACACCAGTGAAGGCATGGAGAAGTTCGTGCAATGGAAAATGCAAGAGCTGAGAACACAAATAATGAATCAGGTGTTGGGCCATATCACATAATTTATAAGGGACATAATGGCTCTAGGAGGAGATCGGTCTTGTCGAGGACATAACCCTCCTTGGGAGATGGTGTCAGTGCACAACGACAGAAGACTGAACCATGACCCCGAGTTGGTCGAAGATTCACAGTACCAAGGCAACACTACATCTGCAAAAGTGGAGAGACAAAGATTTATGCACAATGAGGCATCGTGTAAGCCAGAAAATCCATTCTCCCTTCATATCCCGGGGGATGAGGCCCCGAAGAAGTTCAAGCTCCTAACATTGTAGGTGTATAGTGGTCGGTTAGATCTCAACGGCCACATCGCCTCTTTCAAATTTGTAATGTGCATGTTGATATTCTCGGATACATTCAAACGCCTATGTTCTTTAGCAACATGTGGTCATCAACCTTGAGATGGTTCAAATCATATCCGGTCGGAAGCAACAATAGATTTTTAAACTTTCATAGAATATTGTTAGTGCAGTTTGCCAGCGCTCGATACTTAATAAAAGCATGCATTCCTTGTGGCAACTAATACAAGGACCAAATGAGAACATATGTTAATACATTCTATGTTTCTAGATTGAGATGCTGGATATGAAGGACCTCTAGCTTGACATGACACAAGATGCCCTGAAGTAGGGCCTAAGGTCCAAGAGTTTACATTACGACCTCAGTTTGCATGAGCCCCGAGATTTGGTTGAGTTGTTGGAAATGACCAACAAGCATGTCATCGCTACAAAAAAGTATCCCCCAATTAGAGCCAGCAGATCATCGGCCCAAACGGGAGGCTCACTGAGCGGCCCATGGAAACCAAAAGAGGATACCCGACCTCCGTCTGGCTGAGGTATGAAGACAACCAACCCACTCCCAGCACAAAAGGACTGATCAATGTAACGATCAAGAAGGTCTGAGAAGGAGCTGAGAATAGCATTCAGCCAATCATTTGATGATTAAAAGGCCCTTTGACCACTTTATTGAGTATGTTGATGGCTAAGATTGTGTAGGCCATCCAAGATGATGAATTCTTCAAGCAGACACAACTGATAAGGGAGCCTTCTTTAAGATACCAAGAAGTATAGTAAGTACCACAAGGACCACATATGGAGGAATGTAGGTACCTCCAAAACTTGATCCATGAATTTATCAAGATCAAAAAGCTAAAGAGTTTGTCAAACCCGGGGCCTCAAGTCAAAGGCATTAGAAGGCCCTAGCAACAATAGCGCAGATGGATCCATTCTAACAAATCTTGTCCACTTGACTGGGATAATCAGAGCTATTTTTGAAGGAATAGAATTTGCTAAGGAAGCCTTCCAGAAGAGGTCTAGGATGAGAGAAGTATGTAACATCGCGTTCATGCAAATGAGGGGGAGTATCCCCCCTCATGCCTGCCCGCCCGCTCATTACATTCACCATGATGATTTGCCCTTCAAGTACAACCCCTAAAATGATACCATCATTGTAACAAGGAAAATAAGTAACTTCTAGGTGGAGATTATCCTTATTGACACTGACACTTCAGTGCACATGTTGTTCAAGTCAGTGTTTGATAAGCTCAATCATTGGGCCGACCAACTGGTGCCACCGGCCGTTCCCTGTATGAATTTTCTAAAGAAAGGAAGGAGGCCCTGAGGGTTATGCCAATAGTGATTACATGGATGGAGGGTGATAAGCAGTTCACAGAGGCAAAGGACTTCCTGATAGTAGTCTTGCCTTGCATCTACAACATTATCTTTGGTTACATATTCTTGAATCACTTCTAGAACATGATATCTACATACCACGCTATGATCAAGTTTTTCAGGAGTTGGAGAGGTGATCATTGTTAGAGGAGATCTTGAATAATCTCGAGTCTGCTACCTCCATGCGGCAAAAAGTGTGTAGCAGGTGCCACTCAACTTGTTGAACCAAAAGGAAATGAGGATATGTTTTTGGCCATATTCATTTGTCAGGGAGTCATGTGTTATTTCTAGTACTTGTTTGGTGCGATGAAGCTGGGTTTTTGTCTATTCACTTGTATAAGTCTCATTAGCTTGATCAGCTGAGCCCAGAAATAAAGCTGGCTAGGTGTGGTGTTAAGATCGCTTAGCTGAGCACCCCGAGATCTCTAAGCTGAGCCTGAAAATGAAGATGGCCAGCTGCAGCATCGAGATCACTTGGTTGAGCCCAAGAATGAAGATGGCTCGTTGCGTGCCAAGATTGCCCTGCTTAGCCCAAATAAAGATGCTCAACCACTGTGTCAAGATCGCTCGATTGAGTCAAAAAATTAAGATGGTCAGTCGTAGAGCCAAGATCACCTGGTTGAGCCCAAAAATGAAATTAACCAGCTACGACGCCAAGATCTCCTAGCTGAGTCCAAAAATAAAAAAAGACCGATCGGGACGCTAAGATTGTCATGTTGGACCCTAGCTTACTCTAATTTTGAAGTTGATTCCATCTTAAGGGCATGAAGATCGAAGAAGGAGACATTAACAAAATCAATGCTTTGTTAGATTTGAACTATATTGAGGAAAGTCATGAAGAGGATGCAATTCATATAAACTATAGTTGATCCAAAACACATGAGAGACCCCTAAAACAACCACCATTTAAGATCTATACAATGAATGAAGACGTGATGAATGTAGAGAACAATGATGTGTAAAGGCACAATAACTTCTATTTCTTTATAGCATATTTGTATTTGTCTTGATGTACTGGGCTACGATTGGGCTATTTATGTTATATTATGATGTAGTATATTATTTGATTCATATTGTTATCGTCACTTAAGCTATGTTGCGATCATATGTTAGTATTTTTTTGTGATTTTGTTCCTTGTCAATACGTTTCTAGTCCTTTATGTCATTCTTGGGGAATGTAATTTTTTTCTTATTTACTTTCCTTAAAACAATTCATATAACAAAGACATTGACTATATTTTGCAAGTCAAAAGGATTGATACGGTATAAAAGCTCATTAGAAGAAAAATTAGCATTGTTTTTAAAAAATAATTAAGTTCTTCACTTAAATAACCTTCATCTGAACTTAAAAATACCTGAAAATAATTAAGAGCATATACTTAATATATTATAAGCTGCCCAAAGATAGTTTAAACCATTTTTAAGCATTAATTAAGCCAAGTCCACTGAATCTTAACTTTTAAATGAGCTATAATATCTTGGAAAATCACATTAAGAAGTGTTTGAAATGTATAAATTAGGAGAAATTACATTCAAATTTCTTAAAAGAAACATGCTCAACCAGTCATAGTAATAATCAAATGAGTATGACAATAGAAAAAATAAAATAAAATAAAAAAGAAGAACAGAGGTAGGGGCAAAGGACTCGACTCTTAAAATAGACGATCAACATTTCTAAGAAGAAGCTTGGGGTGAGCATAAATAAAAAAATTGGTGTCTGACATATCCCCTAATTGATAAAACTTAAACTTTCTTGAGAAATTTATACTATGAGAAATGCTGATTAAAATTGAATGGGTTGATTAACTCTTAAATGATTTTGAAATCATTGGATAGTGAAAATATATTAAATATACAAAATTATGAATTTTGAAATCTACTTAGACTCGGGAGCATGTGAATTAAATAAAGAACCAACTAAATTGTGTTAATGAAAATTTATCCTAAAATGACATCTACATAATGATATAAATCAAGAAGTCCTATTCGAGAACTTTATGCACCATTTGAGTCCTAGCTTGAAATGTGAATTGAACGAGTAATAAGTTTGACGGGATCATAATGATATGAACGTGTGTGATTGCATTCTATTACGACTCATTTCAAACATCTTGCCTCCTTTTTCTTGTCATCCTACATATGCTCATCTACAAGGGATGTTCTTATTTTTTGTGGACTGCAGGGGCGAACGTCTGATGCCTTCAATCAAAGGGTGCTACCTAAGAAGATGGTGTCCAAGGAAAAAAAAAATCTAAAACTCTATGGGAGTCAAACTATTGTTCAATATTTGAATCTTTAAATGAAAATTTGAATTATCAATATTTTTGTCATCCTTAACATCCACGAAGCTCCACGCATCGTCCCGTGATTCGCCGCACTTTACACCTCAACTGCCCCATCACCCGTGGTTATCACTCTATCTAATTTTATCTATAGACAACATTGTTGTGGTAAAGGTCGTAATGCCAAAGGGATCATTACTGCAGGGGAGGAGTTCATAAGCGTCTATACTCTAAAATCGACTTTCGACGGAATGAAAAAGAGAAATCTGGTAGAATCGTAACCATATAATATGACCCTAATCAAAATGCATACATTTGTCTCATACACTATGGGGATGGTGAGAAGAGATATATTTTACATCCCAGAGGAGCTATAATGGAGATAACATTGTTTATGGTACAGATCCATTCATCGTCTCAAATGCGACATAAACTGTGAAACGTCCAACTTCTAAATCTAAGATCTCATTTGATACTCAACCAAATTAACTACGGTTTGTTCCTTCTCATTCATCTAAGTGAGAAGAACCTATCCATATGGTTAAGTAGACATGGATTTTTCATTTCTTTCATAAAGGTCCAAACTGAGGCAAAACTAGGATTTTTGAGCTTATACCTTTGTCCATGAGGTGAGGCCTCAATTGGGTTAGTTGAGAAACTTTGCCTTGCATCCACAAACCTCCTCAAAGTGGTAATTTCCTCTGTGGTGGAGCCTAGGTTATGACCTAGACCAAATGGTGAGTCAAGTTTGGTCTACAGTTAGGTTAGAGGGCTCGGAACTTTCGATTGGGGAAGTGTTTTTGAAGTGTGATGAAGCTTTTGAAAGGGTCAATTCAGAGTTTTGGTTGAGTTGGTGAAATGACCAAAAATACTCTGGATTTCAGTTAGTAAATTAGCGTTTTGTGAATGGTTTGAGGGCTTGAGATGATTGGGATGAGCTTCGTAAGAGTGTGGAAAGGTTTTGAAACAATTTTGGCAGAGTTTCCCTAAGCTTTGTGCACTTGTCCATTTTGGTCATGGAGGAAGTCAATTTATAAGCTCGATCAAGGGGAAGGGGCAGGGCTCTAATTGACCGTTCAAATGTTGCTTAGGTGGAGAGGAGACAGTGGCTAAGGTCCAATAGGGGTGAGTCTCATTGGAGGGGCGAAACATTGGGTATTTGGCTCATGTGTGACTCTCAATTTTGGGCTTGCCACCATTAATGGTGGGGTGGTGGAGCTTGGGTGGTCACCTTCTTGCTGAGGAAGCTCAGTAGTGGAGGATTGTGAAGTCAATTGTTTGGTATCATGCTTCTAAGGGTTGGATTTAAATGGAATTGGTTTGAATTGATTTTGTGGAAGCTTGGGTCAAAGTCATGCATTTGGGTTTGGTCCATCCACCAAGGTGGCTAGGGCTGTGGTGATAAGCTGAATTAGTGTGTTTAAGTCTCATAATGTGTATTTAGATTAATTTTAGATTTAGGTGAATCATTTGAGTGGTTAAGCCCTTTTTAAGGGATTTATAAAGAGGCTCCTTCTTTTGCTATTTTTGGCATGATGGCTCACATGTGGCTCACGCTCCATTTGTCTTGGATAAATTGATATGGCTTGGCCATGGCTCATGCGTGGCCTACATGGATAACATTAAAGAAGGAGGGCGTAAATTTCAAGCATGGATTCAAATTCATAAGTTCAAAATGGAGTTAATTAATTGGGGATTTTTGGACTTAGGGTTTGATTATATTTGATGTGCGGGGCTGAAATTTACATGTGGGCTTGAATTTAATAAGATTTTGAAATTGGGCTCAAATTTTGGGCTTTTGGATTTTAATCATGGGGATGATTTTAGGCTTGGATTTTGGTTTAGATTTAACATTAATGTGGTTAAGAATCAACCATGGGAATTTCATGAGGTTTAGGATGATGAAATTTTGGATTTATTTGTTGCTGAAATTTATGTTTGGTATGAGTGTTCAACTTGGTGGATTTAGGATATGGGGCGAGATTATGATGAATTTGGATTTGTGTAGTTTTGGATTTGAACTTGAATATTAGTAGAATTTGGTTTGGATTTGGATTTAAATGGACTTGGAGTGAATGTGGTGGCGATTAGGGTCAATTTGCGAGCTTTGGTGAAAATTGGGTCACCTTGTTATTTTGGGTAATTTTGAGGATTTTGGTCAATTTTGGAAATTTTGGGGAATTTTGCTACTATTGAGTAATTTAGAGGGGTTTTAAATGATTTTGGTGGAAAATTTGGTGTTTGGATAATTTTAGGCATTTTTTAGGAATTTAGGGACATTTTGGTCATTTTGGTGATTTGAGGTATTTGAGGTTTTGGCAAATTTTGATTTTAGGGTGAATTTGGGGTTGACTTTAGGTGGATGTAGGTGGATTAGGGTGAGTACATGGGGTGTCAAGGGTAGAGTGGATGTGGATGGAGGTGGTGCAAGGTGTGAATGACCTAGTCATCCAAGGTCATCCTAAGGCCTCATAACCCTATGAAAGCTCATTATTTGAGTCTCTACATGATGGTCTCAACCAACTCGACCAAATGTCAAGGGTTTGAGACCACTCATGTAGCAATTCCCAAAAGAGCTTGGAAGTGGTTTGAGTATCTAAGAGAGGTGGGCCCCATCATTAGTCTTCTAGGATAGGCAACAAGAAAGTCTAATGGTTAGATCTTAAATTCTTGGAAGGAAACTAGTCCTCACAAAAAAATGAGGTCAACAAATGAACCCTCAATAAGTGTGGTGTGCTCAACAAGCACACTGAGCTTATTAGTTTTGACTGAAATAATCACATGAAGTTGATTTGAAATGGATTTGAATTGAAGATACTAGAATTCTCACTGGAGATTAGCAGACGTATTTTTTATTTGTGGCTGTAAATTCAAGCCATCAAGCTTGAATGTAATTATCATATTTTGTGTTGTGATTTTTTTCTATTAGTTCATTTGCTTTTATGAGGGGTGCTTTATGAATTTAGAGTGACAATTATTAAGGCTCCTTCTTGAGGATCTGATAATTGTGGTGAATTTGATTTTATGCAATGGATGTTTTAAATAGGAGGATCAAATTGAGGAGAAAAGTACAATGTCTCACTTCCAACTCAAGAGCCGACCGAAGGAATTAGAATCCTTATGCCATTAAAGGGGGTCTTACACCTATTCCAAGAATTTTGTGCTTCGTAGGAAATCACATAGTGAGTCATGTGGAAATGTATAAATTTTTTGTGGGGATTGGAATCCTTGCACCGACCCAAAATGTTATGTGTGCGGGAATCAAAATCCATGCATCGACCCAGAAATTTCATGTGTGTCGAACTTTTGTGTATAGAATACAGAAATTGTGGATGAATTAGAAACACTGCACTGACTCTGAAATATATGGGGGAATCAAAATCCTTGCATCAACACTGGATTGTCTTGAATACAGAGATATATGGATGGAGTGCGAGAATATGTAGAGGAAACATAATCCTTGCACCACTTTTGGAATGTATTGTATGCGGGAATCGAAATCCTTGCATCAACCCTGGAATGTCATGAATGCGGGAAATTATGGATGTAATGTGAGGTTGCGGAGGAAAAAAAATCCTTGCACACACTCTAAAATGTTATGAATGGAATGCGAGAATATGTGGAGGAATCATAATCCTTGCACCAACCCTAGAATATATTGTATGTGGGAATCAAAATCCTTGCATCGACCCCGAAATGTCATGAATGCGAGAAATTATGGATGGAGTTCGAGGTTATGTGGAAGGAACGAAATATTTTCATCGCTCCTGAATAGTCTTAAATGTAGAAATTTGTGGATGAGATGCAAGAATATGTGGAGGAATCAGATTCCTTGCACTGAACCTATAATATTTTGTGCGCGGGAATCAAAATCCTTGCATCAACCCTGGAATGTCAGGAATGTGAAATTATATGGATGGAATGCAAGGTTATGTGAAGGAGACATAATCCCTGCACTACCCCTAAAATGTCTTGTATGATGTAGAAATTGTGAAATTTATGGAGGTTCATGGAATTGTGAGAATTGTGACGATTATGCGGTTGTGAGAAATTTAGGAAAGTTTGGATTTTGAATTTTGTTGTTTTTGTTATTTCATTTCTTTATCTTTTTTTTCTTTCTTGATTGTTAATTTCTTTGTAATAATTCATTTTCATTTTCTTTTTCTTGTTGTTTTTCATTGTCATTATTATTTTTGTTTGTATCATTTTTTATTCATTAGAAGGTTTTAGAACTGTGATAAGCTCGGTCCAACAACTTCAAATCGATCGCACAAAGCAATAATTTCAAAATATGCAAAATTTTCATTGAACTGTTGATTATAATGCAATCTTTGTTGATTTTGGTAGGCCCTGACATGGTGGCATAAATTATAATGATATCACTTTGCTGCAAACAAAAAATTAAATCATAATAAAAAGCTCTGTCTATAGGATGGAATCTTCATGTTCATGTTCTCATGTTTTCCTTATTGTCGGGGACTATAGGGAGACTAACCTCACCTCCTAAGCTATCCTCTAGAGTAGAAGATCTTTTAGATTTAATTAGAGGTTTGATTTCCTCGATTAGTCACAGCTTCAAGGATTGTAATCCCTCCAAATCTGGATCTAGTAAGTATCCGAAGGGTGCATTGTTGTCATCCATTTTTTGGAAGGTGATGGATACACTTCTTCATGGTACTGCTAGAATACAGTGCTTTGCAAGATCTGCTCCATTTTTTTTTTAATATTAAAACTAACCCAACTAGTAGAGGGATCTTTACTGGTCCTTGGAACTCCCCCGAGCCAACGTTTTGTAGCTCTTTTCCAAACATGATGTTGCATTCACTAATGAACGGCACCATGCAAAAATTCTTAAGAAAGTTGTGGAGGTCTATGTGGGGAAGGATACAGTCACCTCCCTCATAGATATTGATTATGTAACTGTTGGGTACACAATCTACTGGCAACACGTGCTAAGGTACCATCCTCTTGATCATTCTATTTATAACTAGTGGTATCGAGTCTACCTTGTCATGTCTAATAATCTTTAGAAGATTCCCTTCATTGTCATAGGAGAAATTATAGTAGCAACCACACTGGTTGGTAATTAATCTATTTGCCCCTCATCCATTTTCGGGGCTCTAATAGGTTCTTTTCATTAAGTACCCTGCACATCCTGTCTCTCAAGTCAAAGACACGGTCTATCATCTTTTTTTTTCATGCTCATAAAAAGATGTCGGTGTGCAATTCTAGTCCTTCTTGGATGTTGACATAGTTTCCTTGTATCCTTTCGAAGCTCTCAAAATTCTGTTTATGGACCTTCTGAAACCTTCTCAATTTGTTTTTAGAAATTATTTGTAGTCATTTTGGCTCAAAGAACAGTGGAATGTATGGCTCCACAGCGGGAGTTCTTCATTTCTTTGAACTGTTGACGAAATGTGCATTCCACATATTCTGTGTTTGATTCTGTTGGTGTGTATTTCAGGTGAGTGTAGCCTTCGGCAAAAATCAACAGTAGCTACTCTATCGCAAATCGGGGCAAAACATCTCCTACTGATTGTTCATACATTCCTCCTTCTCGGGCGGCTGGGAGACTCGCAACTAATCCATGTAACTGGCATCTCTCCAGTTAGTCAAGCATACTATGCTTGTGGCGGTTATGATTTCACCTTTGCGTACGCATTAAAAGTATCTTCATTGTAGATTATATTAGTAGAGCACTAAGGAGCTCACCATTTATTGTCAAAACCATAGATTTTATCATGCCACTGTTGCTTGCATTAGCATTTTCCTTGGTTTCCTCCAATTTCCTCTTCTTTGTAGCCCTGTTGATTTCTATGTTTTTGAATTTTGGTATAGGTTCTCGGCCGCATACCTCTTCCTGGCCCACTACATTTAACAAAGGCACTTCATACTCCATCTCGATCTATTCAAAATCCAAATAAAAGTTGATGACGACTCCTTGTGCCAACTTCTCTGTTCAATGCAAGATTGATGCCATTTTTAAAAGAGAAAATCAGCCACTGGCTCAACATTTCCTTGCAGAAAATAAGACAAATATCAACGAGCCAAATTTCAATTTGAAGAAGAAAAATGTGTTGTTAGTAATTATGTGAATTCGCCAATATAATTATTAAATTGGATCTTACTAAAGCTTTTGACTCTATTAGTTGGTCCTTCATTATCAATGTGCTTTCTGAAAGAGGTTTCAGTCTTGATTTTTGTAACCTCATTTCTAGGTGGCTGGAGAATAATTACTATAGTGTTTTACTTAATGGTGGCTGTCATGGATTCTTCAAGGCTGGTAGAGGGATTAAGCAAGGAGATCCACTACTCCTTATATATTCATTTTGGCTTTTGATTATTTTTCAAGAATGATTAATCAGACCCAGCTTGCCCATCCTTATACTCAGTTCCAGCACAAATCTAATATTTTGGTTAGTCATCTAGCATATGCTGATGATGTAATCATCTTCTCTAATGGCAGCAAGAGTTCTATTAGATGTATGATGAAAATGTTGGAGAATTTTGAAGATGTTTCTGGGATGGTCTTTAACAAAAATAAATGTAAGTTTCTTGCCAGCTCTAGAATATCTTCTCAGGTCAGGAATTGGATTCTTGATACCACAGGCTTTAAGGAAGCTAATTATCCTCTTATTTATTTGGGGTTTCCTTTAATCAAAGGCAGAAGAAAACTTTCTCACTATGATGATGTGGTTACTAAGGTTTCTTCTCAAATTCAAAGCTGAACTAATACATTTCTATCTAATGGTGCAAGGATTACTCTCTTAAAAAGCATTTTAACCACATTCCCTCTTTACACTCTTCAAATGGTGAGAATGAAGAAAAGCACTCAGAAAATGTTATCTACTATCGTCAATAAGTTTTTATGGGAAGGCCATCATAAGCAATTACATTGGACTAATTGGGATAAATTATGTAAACCCCTTGCAAGTGGAGGTTTGGGTTTTAAAAACTTTCAGCATCTTTCATTCTATTTCTATTATAAACAATGGATTAAATTTAGGTCCAAGAACTCTCTTTGGGCTAACTTCATGCATGGCAAATATTGCTACAACAAACACCCTACTCAAGTTCAACCTAAACTAGGAGATACAAAGACTTGGAAAGAGCTTTTAAAAGTTAAGTTACAGGCTGAAAAATTATTTGTTTGGGAAGTTGGTAAAGGGGAAATTGATTTCTGGCTTGATACTTGGCTTTTCAATGATTCTCTTCAGGATCAATCTTCTAACTCTTCTAATATTCATAAAATCTCTGATTGTTGGACCCAAAATTGTTGGGACATTTCCAAACTCAGTTCTGTTGTCAACTTGGAGACTCAATCTAAAATATTATCCATCCCCATCCAGCCTTCTAAGAATGACAGAATTATTACTAAAAATCCTAATGGCCAAAGTCTCTCCAAATATATTTATCACAATTGTTTTAATTGGTCTATGACTGATTGGGGTGAGAAGATTTGGAGCAAACATTTATCCCCCTCTATGTCATTTTTTTGTTGGCGATTATTTAGGAAATTATTACCCACTGATGATATACTTAAGCTCAAAGGTATTCGTGGTCCATCTATTTGCCAATCTTGTTTCTTGAATGAGGAATCTATTATTCATCTCTTCTTACATTGTCAAGCTGTACAAGGCATCTGGTTTGCTGTCTTAAATTATATTGGACTTACTTCTAAATTCTGTTGTTGGACTAACATTGAATGCTGCTGGATGGATTGGAAATGTTCAGCTTTCTTTTATATCCCTTTAATTATATTCTGGTTCATATGGTTGGCAAGGAATGATACTATTTTTTATGGGAAGCCCTTTTCTTCTCAAACCATTGTGAAAAATTGCTTATCTTATGTTGAGAAGCTTAATAATTACAAGATTGGGTCCAAAGAATCTGCTACTATGCATACCATAATCCAGTTAGTTATGTGGAGGAAACCAAGTTCTCCTTGGATCAAAATTAATACAGATGGGAGTTTCAAATTTCCTGATGCAGGAATTGGTGGAATTTGTAGAAACCATAAAGGACATTGTTTATGGTGTTATTCAGCTCCCATTATTGCTAATTCTGCTCTTGAAGCAGAAACTTTGGTTGTTTTATGGGGACTGAAAATTGTCATTCATCTCAATCATTCTTTTATCCATATAGAGTTGGATTCCTTGCAACTTCTTCAAATTTTACTTCATCAAATTGCTGTTCCATGGGATCTACAGATTTGGATAAATAATATCTTCAATATGACTACCTCCTTAAATATCATCTGGAGCCATATCATAAGAGAAGGGAATAAACCTGCAAATTGGCTGGCTTCAAGGGCATCTTCTTCTAAAGATATCTTTTGTGGGTCTTTCCATGAGTGATCTTTCTTCTTTTAATGTTTTTAGTTCTCTTTTACATGGGGATTTGATAAATCTACCTCATGTTAGATGTAAAGTTTCAGCCAAAGCTTAATAAAATCTTCTTTTTGCATATATATATATATATATATATATATATATATATATATATTTATATTTATATATATGTAATATATTTGTTTTATATGGTTTTTATTTTGTTTTATTTTAAAATTTTGAATGAAAAATTTAGGTAAAATCGTATTTATATCATTGAAACATGTTTATTAAAAACTTTCTTTATCCTTGGACCCAGTTGCAAGACAATTTAACCCATTAAAGTTTCGAAGAGCGATGCTTCGCTCTAGAAATATCACGTTGCGTAGTACTTCTTTAGATAACGACCATTTATTGGTAGCATCAGTCTTCCACTTTAGGAGTCCACCAGTTTATAGGATCCTCTGGAGTAGACTCTTTCAACCATGAACGGCCCTCCCAAGTCGGTTCAAATTTACCTTCTATCTTATAGTATGCAAGAATAGGTCTTTTAAGAAGAAGACCAATTCACTGACTTTGAAAGTTATTGAGCAGACCAGTTTATCGTGTGTTTGTAACATTTTTGCTTGATATAGCTCCAAATTTTCTTATACTGACAATCATTTCCCCTTTAGACTTTTCAGGTCTTTGAGTCAGAGTCTGGTGTTGTCTTCTCTAGTAATCTTGTTTGTCATTGCAACTTTGAGAGATGGGAGTTGCACTTCTAGAAGGCACAACCTCAGACCCATACATGAGAGCATATGACGCAGACCGCGTAGGGATTCTGAATGTCATTCTGTACGCCCATAGAGTTTCTAACAACTGTTTATGAAATCCTCTTTTGTTTTCATATAGTGTTTTCTCTAGTATATGCACGAGTGTCTTGTTGAACGCCTCTGCCAATCTGTTCGCCCTTGAGTAGTAGATTGCAGAGTATCATTATCTATACTGTGTATTTGATACAGAAAAAAATGCAATTTTATGTATACATTTTATGTTTAAATTTGTGGTATTTCACCTTAAAGAAAGATATTTTGATGTTTTTTTGTAGGTTTGTTGATTTTTAAGCATTTGGAGCAAAAAGGAAGAAATTTGGAGTGAGAATGTAAAATCTCAGCATTCTAGCGCCAGAGGCGCCAGAACTGGCGCCATAAGCGCCAAAATACAGAGAAGAGGCCTCAGAACAGTGTCAAAAGTGCCAGATCCACAAGGAAGTGGTTGAGTCCAATAAACAGGTGCTAGAAGCGCCAGAGAAGGATTTAGACAAATTTTTGGCATTTTTTTGACTATTTTTAGATGTGTCAAAATGCTCCAAGTAATTCAAATGTTCCATGGAGTGGTTAAATGCATCTAGACATTAAAGGAAGGCTCTTGAATGAAGAAATTTGAACTTTGAATGAAAGGATTTGCCTCTTGGTATGAAGAGGCGTGTCTCTTGGTAAAAAAGGAGGGAATTTTAAATCTCTTTAGAAGAGGGCTGGTGCCTGTTGACCTCACTTTTGGTTGAGGTCTAGTGTCTCTTTAGAAAAGCCTAGGTTCTAGCCATAAGACTCTCCTTGTGGCCATCTTAAAATACTAGTAATGAAACATTTATCCTATATAAAATCAAAACACTTCTTTGCTTCACTTGTAGTTTTTAAATATTTAAAGTCTAATCTCTAAGTACTTAGGAGGATGAGACCAAGCAATAGGAAGCTCAAGAGAAGTTCCCTATAGGATGCCTAACCTTAGGACTGACCCTGTTTGGTCTGGAGCTGGCACACACACACTTGCACATGACACTCTCACACTACCTCACAACCCTAAACTAAACATACCAAACTTCTCCACACTTGATCCCTTGCTTTTTTGGAAACTCATGTAAATGGTTTTCCCAAAGCTCTTAGCTCTAGGCTAGAGTTTGACTAGTACCAACACATAGAGGATCCAAATGGGAAATTCCCTGGATCCATGGCTCATATGGGTTATCAATCTCACCCAACCCCAAATTTTATAAAAAATTCCTGTTTTTGACTTCTTAGCCCTAAACTCTATCAAATGACCAAATTATCCCCAAAACCCTAATTTTGCCCAAAATCCCCAAAATCAACCAAAATTGCTAAAATCCTCCAAAAATAACCCAAAATATTCCTCACCACTTAAAATACCCAAAACACCTCAAATCTACCAAAATACCCAAAATAGGCCCAAAACCCCTCCAAATTACAAAAATGCCCCTCCTGGCCAAAATAAAAAAAATCCAAAAATTACCAAAAATTTCCAAAACCCTGAAAATATTCCCAATTTCAATTTAGACCAATTTATTTGACCCAATTTGACTAAATTTACCCAATTTAACCAAAAGCCCCACATTGTCATTTAAGGCCCAAAATGGCCAAATTACACTCAATGTCGACCCAATTAACCCCAATTTTGCTCAATTTCAATTCCAAACAAAAATTCAACATCCCTAGCCTCAATTTAAACCAAATCCAAACCCAATTTGACCCACATTTAGACCCAATTTTAACCCAAACTCAAAATCCCTAATTTTGACCAAATAACCCATTTCACCCAAATTGGACCCAATGTCAATCAATTTGCTCTCAATTTGAATTCTAAACTTCTCATGAAACTCCCCTAGGACAAATGAAACATTCAATTGCCTCCAATTTGAGCTCAAGTCTCACCCAAGTCAACCCAAATCCAAAATCCCTAATTTTGCCCCAAATTAGACACATGACCAAATCACACCAAATTGGATGCCCTCACCCTAAAATTGCCACCCAATTCATGTTGGGAACTCTTCAACACAACCCCCTAGATCTTTTTGAACAATCAATTGGGGCTAAACCCCACTCTAGCCCAACATAGACTCAAGCTAACCCAACTTGACCCAAATTGACTAAATACCCAAATTCCACCCAAATTGAACCCCTAAACAAATTCAAAATAACTTCAAACTTTTCTAAAACACTCATGACAATCATACACACCAAATTACTTAATAATTTGGTCTCAAACCAAGCTCAAACCCAACCTGGCCCAACTTGAACCCCAAGTGACCCAAATTAACTTATGACCAAATGTAACCAAACCTAGGTAAATATTACCAAAACAAGCTCACCACAGCTGACCTAAGGATCCCCAGGACTGGTCTAAACCCACCGAAAATAGCCCAAATGATCTATGGACCAAAGTCCCTCACCAAAGTAAAATTTTTCTCACTTTTTGGCTAAACCCATTACTCCAAGCAAACAATCCTCAAGCCAACAAAATTACCATCATTTAAACCTCTCTTACTTTTCATCAGCCTGCCAGCCACCTTCCTTGTCCTTGTCGGCCGACCTAGCCACCAGAATAGTTGAACCTGAGCATGCCTCCCCTCACTTAAACCCAAAATTGAGCTTATACTAGCTGGCCAGCTCCAATTGGCCACTGACACTGCTCAGCTCTTCTCTTAAGCAAGGTATGGCACCCACATTGGCACCCTGAGCTCTCCCCTCTGGCCATGGATATAAATAGAGCCCTTCATGGACAAAGGAGGAGTGCTGAAAAACTTAAGGAAACTCTACCAAAATCTCCCCAGAGCCTCTTTCGGACCCCCAGAGCTCAGACCAGCCACCTTCCTGCCCTGATTTCCCCTGCCCGAGCACAATTTCAAAGCTCAATTCCGGCTGGAAAGAGGACACTTCCCTACACTCCACCAAAATACACCAAACTTTAAATTGATTCGCCCCACACCATTCTCATACCAAATGAAGAAGAACCCCCATAAAAGCCCCATCACAAAGCCACCCTAGGGTAGAGTTTGATCAGCACCCAAATCAGGCTATGATCGAAGTTGGGTCTACCCAATTCACTATAACCAGAGGCTTCATCCTCGAGTTGCTTGAACCCCTACGAACGTGCCAGACACATCTGATTGAGACTTCCCCTCTCAGACCAAGGTATAAGCTCTTCTCCCCCTCCCGAGCTCAATTTAATTTTACACTTGCATAAACTTGATTTCATACTGTGTTTACTGTATGGATATGTTCGCCATGCTTAGACGAGTCCATAGGAACAAATCCGAGGTTAATTAGTTGAGTATAGCTCGAGAAATTAGGGTTAGAAGGTGTGTAGCTCACGGGACGAACCAGTTGGGGATGAAGGCTCGTGACCGTTGGATCGAGTGTGTATCAAATGGAGGGCTCATATGGTGCCGGATGGAGCTTGGGTTCGTGAATGCACTGCCATACCGAACTGTGTTGTCTATCTAGAGGGCGACGTGTGGGGACTGACCAGAGAAAATGTATTGAGAAATTCATACCAATTTTATATTAACTATTGATGAAATTACACTTTAAAGAAAGTTATTTTTTATGTTTTATTGCATGTATGAAGATTTATAGGTAATGGAGTAAAAAGATGGAAAAAGGAGCGGATCTGGAATAAAAAGGACTAAAAGAGATAAAAATTGAACTAGCCCACCGACGGCGAGGAATAGGCCGCCGACGGTGTGTTTTTCCCGAGAGCATTTGAATATATTATAAAGGAGCCCGCCGACGGCGAGATCGAGCCTGCCGACAGCTAGCCTGAGCAGTTGGCCTATGTTCTAGAAGCCCGCCGACGGCGCCAGCGAGCCCATCGACGGCGAGAAGGTCGGTTCAAGCAAGATACATTGAATCTGGACACTTTTTGAAGAGGTGCTTAAGCCACCATTGGAAATCTTTCTTCCTCTTTAAATAGAGACGATTTTAGGCCAAATGTGTGTCCTTTTTGTGTCTTTGGTGTGTCATTTTTAAGTGTCTAATTAGTGTAATTAGTGTGTAAGAGTGTTCTAGAGAATATATTAGTGAGTTTAACTGAGTGTGTTGTACAAGAAGGAAGAGTCAGAGGAACTTCAAGGAGTCTGCTTGGGGAGAAAATTTGAGATAAGTTTTATCTATTGTTTTATAACTTTAACTTTATATGAAATCCAAATTTTGTGTTATTCTTTCTATGCATTCTGAGTAGTTTTTCTCTGTCTTTCTCCTTGTTTTTGAGATTTTGTGAAATGGAAAATTGAATTAGTTGTGCCTAAAATATTAAATAAAAATTGTGATAATCTTTTACTTAAATCTTAATTTACTTTCAATTTGGCCAATTGAACTGTTAAAATCTGTTGATTTCACAACTAAAGTAAAGATTACATCCAAGATTCAAGGAAAGCAAAAACCTTGAAAGGAGGATTATAAACCATTAAGGGATTATGCAAACCCTACAGCTGATGAACTTCAAATTAGTATTCAAATGTTTGCTGTACTAATTCTTTTGAGCTTAAACTTTCTATTATTCAAATGTTTCAAAATAATCAATTTGGAGGAATACCAAATGAGGATCCAAACTTACACCTTGCTAATTCCTTAGAACTTTGTGCTACCTTAAAATATAATAATGTTTTTGATGATGCTATTAGGCTTAGACTCTTTCCTTTTTCCTTAAAAAAGATGTCGCTGAACTCATTAGCAACTGGTTCTATTAAAACTTGGGCAGATATGACACAAAAATTCCTTGCTAAATATTTTCCTCCTTCTAAAACTACTAAATTAATAAATGATATTACTTCATTTATGCAATTTGATGGAGAGACAATTTATGAAACATGAGAAAGATTTAAAGAACTATTAAGAAAATGTTCTCATCATGCTTTACCAGATTGGTTAATTATTCAAACATTTTATAATGGACTTATTAGATCACTTAGATCTATTATAGATGCTGCTGGCGGTGGTTCTTTAATGACTAAGACATTTGATGAAGCTTATACCTTAATTGAAGAAATTGCTAGCAATAATTATCAATTGCCTTCTGAAAGGGTTAATCCTAAAAGAGTGGCAAATATACAAGATAATGAAGCCTTTTCTATTTTAGCTTCACAAATGGCTACGATATCTAAGAAATTGGATAATTTTGCTATTAACGTATCGCATGTAAGTAATGACAATTCTGCAAATATTGATGATTCTCAAACAATGGAGACATTGCAAGCTATTGCTAGTAAAATTAATAACCCTTATTCAAATTATTATAATCCAGGTTGGAAAAGTCACACTAAATTTAATCGGAATAATGGACATCAACAATGGGGTAATAATCAAGTTAATCCAAACGAAAATTAGAACAATCAAGGAAGTTCAAACTTTAGACCAACTTATCCTCCTGGTTTTAACAATCAACAAAAAAAGATATCTTTAGAAGAATTGATCTTGCAACTAGGTAATCAGTTACAAAGTCAAAACACTGCTATTCAAAATATTGAGAATCAGATGGGACAAATTGCTAATTTAATTAATTACAGACCTCAAGGAACACTTCCTAGTAACGTCAAAATTAATCCAAAAGAAATTGGAAAAGACCATGAACAAGCAAAAGCTGTACAATTTAGAAGTGGAAAGGAATTAAAAGAGAAAATTCAGAATGAAATTGAAAAAGAGAGAGAGAGGTTGAAGAGATTGAAAAACCTAAAGAAACTCTTTCTCCAAATAAAGATCAGACTGTAATTTCTATTGAAGTGGAAGTTGAAAGACCACCACCACCTTTTCCTCAAAGACTAAAATAGCAGAAGCTTGACCATTAATTTTCTAAGTTCTTTGAGATTTTTAAGAAACTTACCATCAATATTCCTTTTGCTGAAGCTTTGGAACAAATGCCGAGTTATGCAAAATTTATGAAGGATATTTTAAGCAAGAAACGAAAATTTGAAGCTTACGAAACTGTTGCATTAAGTGAAAAATATAGTGCAATAATTCAAAAGAAACTACCTTAGAAGCTTAAAGATCCTGGAAGTTTCACTATACCATGTGCTATTAGAGAAAAATTTTGTGGAAAAGCCTTATGTGATTTAGGATCAAGTATTAATCTCATGTCATTTTCTATCTTTCGAAGGTTAGATTTAGGAGAGATTTCTCCCACCACTGTAACCCTTCAGTTAGCTGATCGATCTATTACTTATTTTAAAGGAGTTATAGAGGATGTTCTTGTTAAAGTGGATAAATTTATCTTTCCTATAGATTTCATTGTACTGAAAATGGAAGAAGATAAAGAAATACATATTATTTTTGGGAGACTTTTTCTAGCTATCGGGCGTGTTATGATTGATGTGTAAAAAGAAGAATTAACAATGAGAGTTAATGATCAAGAGATAACATTTAATGTTCTGAAATCAATGAGATATCCTGACAAAGAAAAATGTTATCGGGTAGATATTTTTGATTATATAGATGAAAAGCATTATCAAGAAAAATGTAAAGTCATTTCTGAAGAAAAAAATGATGAATATGTGTTATATAATGAGTCATTAACTGAAGAAATTGAAGAAGTAAATGAAGAAAATTTATCTGAAGAAACTCATTATATTCATGATAATTGGGAAATTTTAGACACGACTAAAAATGATAGACTTTTACCCTCAGTTGAAAAAGCTCCTGAATTGGAATTAAAAATGTTACATGCACATTTAAAGTATGCATTTCTTGGAAATTTATCAACTTTACCTGTGATTATATCTTCAGAACTAAGCAAATATTAAAAAGAAAAATTAATAGGAGTTCTGAAGAACTATAAGAAAGCTTTTGATTGGACTATTGCAGATATAAAAGGAATAAGTCCTTCAATCTGTATGCATAGGATTTTAATGGAAGAAAATTGTAAACCTAATATTGAATCTCAAAGAAGATTGAATCTAATTATGAAAGAGGTTGTTAAAAAAGAGATTTTAAAATGGTTAGATGCTGAAATTGGAATTATTTATCCTATTTCGGATAGTCAATGGGTAAGTCCTATTCATTGTATTTCGAAGAAAGAACGAGTAACTTTCATTGTTAATGATAAAAATGAATTACTCCCTACAAGACAAGTTACAGGTTGGCAAATTTGCATCGTTATCGAAAATTAAACAATGCCACTAGAAAGGATCATTTTCCTTTACCTTTCTTGGATCAGATGCTGGATAAATTAGTTGGACACTCATATTTCTATTTTTTGGATGGATATTCTGGTTATCATCAATTACCTGTTGCTCCTGAGGACCAAGAGAAAACAACATTTAGAAGTCCTTATGGAACATTTGTTTTTAGAAGAATGTCTTTCGGTTTATGTAATGCACCTGCAACTTTTCAGAGGTGTAAGATGTCAATATTATGTGATTTAATTGAAAAAGGAATTGAAGTATTTATAGACAATTTTTCAGTATTTGGAACTTCTTTTGAGTCTTGCTTGGAAAATATAGCAAAAGTTCTGAAAAGATGTGAAGAAACAAATTTGGTTCTAAAATGGGAAAAATGTCAGTTTATGGTCACAGAAGGAATTGTACTTGGACATAAAATTTCACAAAAGGGATGGAAGTTGATCGAGCAAAAGTGAAAATTATTCGTCGAACTTCAACTACCTACTACTGTTACTGATGTAAGAAGTTTTTTGGGTCATGCTGGATTTTATAGAAGATATATACAGGATTTTTCTAAAACTGCTAAACCTCTTTGTCATTTATTAGAAAAAGAAGCTAGTTTGAATTTAATGAAGATTGTCTGAATGCTTTCAATATTCTAAAAGAAAAATTAATCGATGCACCTGTCATTGTTGCACCTAATTTGAGTAAACCTTTTGATTAATGTGTGATGCCAGTGATTATGCAATTGGAGCTGTATTGGGACAAAAATATGATAAAATTTTCAAAGTTATATATTATGCTAGCAAAACTCTTAATGAAACTTAAATAAATTACACTACTACTGAGAAAGAGCTCTTAGCAATAGTATATGCCTTTGATAAATTTAGACCTTATCTTCTTGGGACCAAATATATCGTAAATACTGATCATTCCGCTATTAAGTATTTAAAGTCTAAAAAAGATGTTAAACCTAGATTGATAAGATGGGTTTTACTTTTACAAGAATTTGATTTTCAAGTAGTAGATATAAAAGGAACTGACAACCAAATTGCTGATCAATTATCAAGAATTAAAAATAATAGTGAGAAGATTACTGAAGAAAACATAAATGAGAAATTCCCTGATGAACAGTTATATGTTATTTAAGGATTACAAACGCCTTGGTATGCAGATATAGTTAACTATTTGGTTAGCAATGTTTTTCCATATGGATTGAATAGCAAATATATTAAGAAATTCAAGAATGATTCTAAATCATATATTTGGGAAGATCCTCATTTATTTAAAATAGGCAGAGATTATGTGATTCGAACATTTGTACCTTATGAAAAAACTTTTGCAATTATTCAAAAATGTCATGATTCTAAATTTGGAGGACACTTTAGAGTGGATAAAACTACGTTTAAAATTTTAAATTCTAGATTTTATTGGCCTACATTATTCAAAGATGTTAGATATTATGTGAAAACTTGTGATTGATGTCAAAGAATGGGGAATATATCCAGAAAAGATGAAATGTCTCTAAGCTATATATTAGAAATTGAGATTTTTTATGTATGGGGTTTAGACTTTATGGGACCCTTTATACCATCATCTGGAAAGATTAATATTTTATTAATAGTTGATTATGTTTCAAAGTGGATTGAAGCTGTAGCTTTACCTAACTGTGATTCCAAAAGTGTTTCGAAATTTTTAAAGAAAATGAATTTTTTAATATTTGGAATGCCGAGGGTAATTATCACAGATGGAGCAAGTCATTTCAGAAATGTAAGAATTCAATCATTACTGGAAAAATTCAGAATTAAACATAGAATTGCAACTGCTTATCACCCACAAATAAGTGGAATGGCTGAAGTATCAAACAAAGAAATTAAAAGAATATTAGAGAAGACTGTTAACCCTTAAAGAACTGACTGGGTTGATAGACTTGATTCTACATTATGGACTTATATAACAGCTTATAAAGACACCTATTAGAATGTCACCTTATCGGTTAGTTTATGGTAAACATTGTCACTTACTTGTTGAACTGGAACATAAAGCTTACTGGGTGATAAAGGAGTTCAATTATGATTTGAATGCTATAGGAGAGAAACGACTGTTACAACCGAATGAAATGGAAGAGATAAGAAATGAGTCCTATAAAAATGCAAAGATTTATAAGGAAAGATTGAAGAAATTGCATGATAAAAAGATTTCAAAAAAAATATTTGAGCCTGGAAGAGAATTATTATTATTTAATACTCGTTTAAGACTTTTTCCTGGAAAAATAAGATCTAAATGGATGAGACCATTTATAATTGAGAAAGCATACCCTTATGGAGCTGTGGATATTAAAGATTCCAAGACGGGAAAAATATTTAAAGTTAACGGATTAAGACTGAAGCCTTATATAGGAGAAATGAAACCGATTTACAAGGAGGCTTACAAGCCGAGTCTGCCCGATTACTATAACTGATTAGGTCGGGCTAACGACGTTAAACCAAGTGCTTTGTGGGAGGCAACCCATATATTATCATTGTGATTGTTTATGATTTGAATTTATCTTAATTGATTTGTGTGTGTTGATCACACCATTTTAATAGACCTATTTTAAGACCGAAACTTTGTAAATTTGACGATAGACGAAAATGAGTCAAACGTGGTTCCGACGCTTAGGCACCGGAACTTGGCGCTTAAGCGCCAGCATAACCCGTGTATCGATGGTCTGGGGCATATGCGCCAAATTTTGGCGCCTAAGAGCCCTAGTTAATGTTTGTGCAAAAACCAAAAATCTTCAGTTTTTCACACAAATTATTCCTATAAACCACCCTACCTTCATCCCCAATCCCTAAGCAATCCTGATTTCGTCCAGCACAACTCATTTTTAAGGAGAAAAGATAAGTTTGGAAGCAATGAAGAGAGGAGATCATGGCAATGGGATAAGAGATAAGTCTTCTAAAGATCCTCAACCTTATTTCAATGGATTGGTTGTTGTAAGTTTGTAGAAATTATTCAGTCGACTAGACAAGATTGAGGCGGAAATGCTAAGTGTTGGAAATCATTTGCATGAGATGTATCACCAAATCGAGCACTTGGAATGGCAGACGGAACTTCAATTCGATCATATGGCGGTCTTTCAAGATTCTCAAGTGGCGATGTATACAAAGAACAAATGGATTGACGAGATGACGGCTTTAGAATTTCTAAGGGCGTTAGTTTTCTATCCATGCGGGCCTAGCGAACTTCATTGCGAAATGGATGGAAATTCAAAGTTCGGAGATGAATAGATTGTTGGTGTGTTCTAGGTGTGATTGAGTCATGTTTTAGTGAGTTGAATATTTAGTTTGTGTGTTTGCTTTCATTGTTCAAAGTGTGTTGTTGATTGTGAAATTGCTTTGAATTAGTGATGTTTGTGTTTTTTATAGAGTGTTGAACCTTGTTATAGTACTTTTTCTGGAATTTCTTGAGCTTGGAATGGAAAAATGTGAAACAGAATTGAAGAGTTTGATTATATCTTGTGTTTGAATGTTGGATATATGTTATCATTTTAATTATTTGTGGAAATGTTTGGAAGTTAGAAAATAGAGTAATACTCTCATGTGAGTAATTAGAAGTCGAATTTGTTAAGTTTTGGTGGAAAATACAATTTTTAAATTGAATTTTTGGAAAGGCGAGTCTGGCGCCTAGGCGCCAGAATTCGATGCCTAGGCGCCGGTTCGGCCTGAACCCGAAGTCGGGTTTTTAAACCCGCCGACGCCATTAACGACACCTAAGCTCCTTCTTCCTCCATATTTCACGAAAATAAACCTTAAGGTTCCATTTTTAGGTCGATTTTTTGAGTTTTTGAGCTTGGAATCACTCGATTTCTTCATCACAATGTTAGATCTACCTTCTAATCCATTTATTTTTTATTTTCACCATGGATTTTTCAACTTTTGAGCAAAACAAAAAAATTTTTATTTTTGGAGTTTAATCCATGGATTTGAAGCTTTACTTAAAATTTTAAAAGCTTAAATAAGCTTATTCTTTTGATCCTTTAATTTATTTTGTGTTTTCTTTCTATGACGTTTAGATGGCTATGAAATCTAAGTGAGGGAAAGAACGAGAAAATTTCGATCATAGCAAATTTGCCACTGCCGCAGCACATTTTTGTTACAACGATTTTGCTGCAACGAGAAAATTTATCTCAAAGAGGAGTTTCTACAATCCTGGTGGAAGGATTGAAGATATGATCGTTGCACTGAACTACTAACGATTCTACTACTTCATTGTTGTTGTTGTTATCCCTGTCGTTACGGACTTTTATGCAAATTTCATGGATTCCGAAGATTACGAGATCTTCGTGAGATGAGTTGGAGTAGGATTTACTCCTGAGAGAATCAGCATTTTCTACGGCCTACCACCGAACATCGAGTGCTACTATTCTGGACTATCTCCATCTAAGAAAGATTTGGAGATGATTATTTTATATTTGACAGATGGTACTGGAGCTTGGAAGATCCGGAATGAAAAACGGGTTTATTTTTCATCTTCTAAGCTAAATGGTGTTTCTAAGGTCTGGCATTACTTTATTTCTGCTCGCCTCCTTCCATCCAACCATTTGAGTGAGGTCACAAAGGACAGAGCTATCCTCAACTACTGCATACAAGAGAGGAAGCCAATTGATGTTGGGAGTATTATTTTTGATTCTGTAGAGGCCACTGCTCGTTCTAGCACTTCTGTGGGGTTGGGATTCCCATCTCTGATTTATTCTCTATGTGAAAGCGCTGGAGTTTTTGTTGAGCTTTCAGAGGAGAAGCTCAAGTTTACCAAGCCCATTGGACGAGAAAGTGTTAATATTTATTATCGACTTCAAGGTAAGAGTTCGACCGCACCCTCTAGTTCATTACCTACTTCAGGTGGACCTTCTACTTCTCGACCCTCTACTTCTGCTGCTGAACCACCATCTAGTTTTTGGGAAAATATGCATGAGAAATTTATAGAGCAGCAAAATATGTTACTTTTGACCCAGTGTAGAGTCGATACTATAGATTTGAAATTGGATCATCTTTCTGAGTACACCCAGAGGAAGGGTGATTTTGATGCAGAGTATTCTGAGAGTCTTGTTAAATTCCTTAGGGGTGATCATTCTGTTCAGTTCCTGACCTGCCCAAGATTCTCACCATTTGATATCCAGAACAAGAATGTAGAGATGATGATTAAGATGAGGAGACAGCTAGTGATGAGTAGATTTCTAGGATTGTGTAGTTATATTATTTATGTTATGTTTTGTTAGTGTGTTAGTTTTGCATGTATGTGATGATTTGTTTTTATGTTTGATGCAGTGTTGATGCTAGTGTGCTTTTGATGCTTAGAGTTTATTGATTCTGAGGCACTTATTATTGTATTGATGATTGTTGGATTGTTAAAGTTTATTTCTGTAATAAGATGTTTTGTTTCTGTTATAGTATAGTTATCAGTACACCTATTTAGTTTAGTTATTTTTGTTTAAAATTATAAAAAAAAATTGTAGAAATTGATCCTACTTACTAAAATTTTTCTATATACGCTTAAACCTTTCTTTTATATTCATAAAAAGCATGTATAGAAATAAAATTTTATTTTCTAGATTATTTTCATATACTTAGAAAAATTCCTAGTAGAAATATACTATTCTTTCTCTCATGCTTTAGAAATTTTCATGATTCTTTGAAATTTAAATATTATTTGTCCTAAAGTACTAATATTTTCTTTAAAAAAATATTAACACAACATAAGGAATGAAAAAATTATTTAAGATTACTTAAATTTTGAATTTATAAATAATTTAGTAGACTTAACTAAAATTCCAATAATTTTGATTGATTTTAAGAATAGAATTATTTAACTTAAAGATTAATAAGATTAAATTTTTTTCTATTTATAGTAAAGAGAATTGTATTTTTGAAATACTAAGGAATCAAGATTATTACTTGAAAAAGAAAAGATTGAAATAATTTTTGAAAAATACTTATTAAAAATGTCATATTTATTAAGTGAAAATGTATAAGTTTTTAAATATAAGTTAATGATAGTGAAGTTCAAAATCATTAACAGGCTATCCAAATATAGTAATCCTCACAAATTAAAAAAAAAAGAGGATGAAAAATATCCTTAAAAAAAAAGAAATGTGAGAAAAGTTTGAGGAGATGCCTAATAAAAAATTGGCTTCACTTGAATTATCTTATAGGAAGAAAACTAATTACATTTTTAACTTAATTTTTATGTACAAGCATCTTTACAAGAAAAATTTTCATGAAAGTCTTTTTCTTGTAAATTATCTATGTGACCTTAATATGATAAATTACAATTATTCTTGAAATAAATGAAAAATTTTAAAGTCTTATGATTTGATAGTTAAGTATTCTTTAGATTCTTAAAATTAACCTTAACTAGTGAAATTTGGTTAATGATTTACTAGAGCATTTATAAAACCAAAAATTACAAGGAATCTTAAATATTTAAACTTCATTTCAAATGTTATACATTTTATGTAATAAAAAGGGTTACTTGAGGACAAGTAACATTTAAGTTTGGGGGAATTTGATCCACTTAAAAAGTACTTTATTTTTATGCCTTATTTATGATTCAATTTTTAAGGATATTATGCTTTAATGAAATGTATTTTTATGTTTTTGGATATAAGTGATGAAAAAAGAGTTCAAGAAGGAAAAAGGAGCAAAAATGAGCCAAAATAGAGCTAAAAAGCAAAGTTGCCAAAATTATAGGTATGGCGCCTAGGCGCCAGAATCCGGCGCCTAAGCGCCAGTTTGATATTGAAGCAGTTAAGATTTTTGACAACTTTGGGCAGTTATTTTGACGGTGTTAAGCAGTTATCAGACCTTCTAGAAGACTGGAAGTTACTCCTGATACATATGACATGTGATACAATGCATCTGGACACAAGAAAATAGTTTTAATAGCGAAGAGGTGCGATCCAAATTGAAGGGGTGCGAAGACTTGGCCACGGAGTCTGGCGCCTAGGCACCAGATCCCGACACCTAGGTGCCACAGTTACTTTCTAGAAGATTCATTGAATTTGCATGAATTTTGAAGAGGTGCCTTAAGCAACCCCTAGTCATTTTTTAAGCTCTATAAATAGGAGACATTTCTACAAAGAACGACCCTTCCCCAAAATCTCCAGCTTCCGGAAATAATTTTAGAGAGCCACCATATATTCTTCTTAAGTAATTAGTGAGTTTATTTTAGTTATTTTGAGTGTTAATACTCAATTCCTTGAGTAGTAAGTGAGAGTTTGTAAGTGTTGGTGTTGTTGAAGTCTTGTGCTTTACATTGAAGTCAGTAGGAGTCAAAGGAGCATTTGAAGGAACATTCCAGATAAGAATTTGTAACTTGGTTCAAAGTTTTATAAATATGTTTTATTGTGTGAATTCAATGTGTTATGAGTAGTTACTTTTCTTTCTCCTTTCAACCATGAAAAGATGATAAGATAATTTGATTTCGTTGGATAACTTAACTTAATTTTAAAAATTATTGCGATGATATTCATATCTGATCTTAATTAACTTTTTAAACTGACCATTTAAATTGTTAAAACATGTTGAAGAATTCTGAGACCTATCCGGAGATGAGTTCTTAACTAGTATATATCACATGAATCCTTTGGTAATCGAATGTCATGTGCAGGTTATTCAAGGTGAATTGCAAATAAATAGGAAAATATTATTTATTGAGTGTAGAATTAATTAGTTTTTAGAGTGACAGACTAAATTCTAATAATTTGGTTTATAGAAAGGAAACGAGTCACTAGTAGGGCCGACCATAGCCACCCCTGAACATCTAGAAGTGTGAGCCTAGATTAACCTATTCTACTAATAATACATTTTGAACCAATCTATAGATTAGCCAATGTTCTTTATACTATTGAGTAAAGGTAAAGAATATGATTGCTTTTATTTGGCGCAATACCATAATTTCAAGTTCTCCACGAATGATAGTTTTTCTGAAAAATCTTGGATTAGTTGAAAAGGAGAAAATTGTTTTATTTATACTTGTTTTAACCTTTACTTTATTACTGCTTTACTTACATATAGTAGAAATTTCATTAAACTTAAAAATCTGACTTTTGAAAAGAAATAAAAATTATATTTACTTTTAATTTGAAAATCTATTAATTTCTTAAATTAAACTTCCCTGTAGGATCGATAACCAGGACTCTAATAGAGCCCTGTATTACTTGAAACGAAACGTATACTTGCGTTTGAAATTGTGACTTTACAAAATCATTATAAATATATAAATCTAAGTTCATAAATTATTGCAAACAAAAAGTCGTCACATCAAGTTTCCACCCCTAATAGTATGATTCCAGCTAAAATTAATTGTTTCTTTAATCTTTAAGAAAATGGAGGTGGTGGTTTTTCAACAGTTATCTTCATTGGCTCAAGAGGATAATCCAAGTCTGGATAAATCTTGTTTGATCCTTTTTTCAATTTCCACCTTCTCCATTTCTATTTCAACTTCTTTTTGCACTCTAGTTTCCAATTTTTTTCCACTTTTTAATTGAATAGCCTTAAGTTGTTCCTTGTTTTGATCTTTTGGATTGATCTTCACATTGCTTGGAAGTGTTCCAGAAGGTCTATTATTAAGTGCAGTGAAAATATGTCCTAATTGATTTTCAATGTTTTTCATAGCAGCACCTTAAGCTTGTAATTGATTTCCCATATTCAGAATCATTTCTTCAGTAGACAACTTCTTATCCTTAAATTGTGGGTTACTATTGAATCCAGGGGGATAAGATGGTCTAAAATTAATATTTCCTTGATTGTTTGAATTTCCAATCGGATTCATAGAATTGTTAGCCCGGTGCGGGTTAACATTAACATTCTTTATTATTCCAATTGAAATTCGGGTGATTCTTCCAACCAAAATTATAATAATTCGAATAAGGATTGTTAGATCTATTAATAACATTTAAAGTCTCATAAGGTGTTTGAGATTTAGTTATCTGTCCAAATGAATTTTCCTTCAACACTTGAGGTGGTTGAGAATAATTCATTCCATATTGATCTATTTTTTTAGAAAGGGCTGCAATTTGAGAAACTATCATAGTCATTACATCTGAATCATGAACACTAGCTACTCTCTTGGGATTTACCCGTTCAGAGGGCCATTGAAAATTATTAGTAGCCATTTCTTCAATTAATGTGTATGCTTCATCAAAAGGTTTTGACATTAATGATCTACCGGCAGCAACATCTATAATAGATTTCAATGATCCCACTAATTCATTATAAAATGTTTGAACCAATCTGGTAAAGCATGATGTGGGCACTTCCTAAGAAGATCTTTAAATCTCTCCTAAGCTTCATAAATTGACTCTCCTTCAAACTGACAAAAAGTGTAATATCATTTCTTAGCTTAGCAGTCTTTGATGGAGGGAAATATTTTGATAGAAACTTTTGAGATAATTCTCCCCAAGTTCTAATAGATCCAAGTGCTAACGAGTTTAACCACGCCTTAGCTTTATCCCTTAACGAGAAAGAAAAAAGTTTAAGTCTGACACCATCACTAGACACTTCATCATATTTAAAAGTAGCACACAGTTCTAAAAAACTAGCGAGATGTAAATTTGAATCCTCATTAGGTGTTCCTCCAAATTTATTATTTTGCACCATTTGGATAATAGCAGGTTTAAGTTTAAATGAATTAGCATCAACATCAGAATTTTGAATAGTTATATGAATTTCATCTCATTGTTGGGTTAGCATAATCTCTTAAAGGTATTGGTAAATTTTCAATATCATTTATATGATTATCTTGAATATTCGCCATTTCGCAATGATTTTTAATTTATTTTTGTTGTTTTCTAATTTTTTTGATAATACGCTCTAACTCTGAATCGTAAGGCACTAAACTTATAGATCCACTACTACACATATACAATAACACAAATATTTTTTTTAACTTTTTTTTACTTTTTTACTTTGACTTCGTTACCTCCCGGCAACGACGCCAAAAACTTGACACACGTGGACGTTAATTTTATATATTTAATTGCAAAAATTTGTTACCACTGTAAGAAGATTTTAAGCTTCAGCAACGACACCAAAAACTTGATCGTGAGGGGCTTATATATATGCAATAATTTATGAACTCAAATTTATATATTTATAATGATTTTGTAAAGTCCACGTACTCAACACAATTATACGTATCGTATCAAGTAATACAGGGCTCTAGTGGAGTCCTGGTTATCGATCCCACAAGGAGGTTTTAAGTTGAAGTAAAAGTTTCACAAGTTATAATAAAGCACCGAAATCCTATACTCTAATTACATTTAAAGTTCAACACTTACTTAATATTAATAAGCTACAACTGCCCCAAACAGACCCAAAATGATATTACATATGATTTAAATAACTTAAAAAAATTATTGTTTGTTAAATTTTACAAACGAATTATTAATAATTAATTAAGATATTAATTCCATGTAATTATAAATTGATTAATAAAATTAAAATAGATAAAAAATTGAATCAATAAAAACTACTGAAACACAATCATAAAAATTAGATACCTATATATGAATTACTTGAATCTTAATTATTAATATTTATCAATTATTAAATTATCATTTTAAGAAATTAATATTTTGTTAAATTTTTATTCAAATTGTCTAAATATAATTTTTCTATTCAGTCTGTTTAGTAAATTAATAATTAAATTTAATTAGAATAATTGAAATTGTTCTAAGTGAAAGAAATATTATAAAAGATTTTTATCCTATAAATTATTAACTTGAAATTAATGATTTTTTTTATTATTATTTTTTTAAGCTGATCGACTTTTTAATACCTATTGTAAGTTTCTTCCAGCTCTCCCGCTCCAAGTCTCCAAGCTTTCGGCCATGGAGGAGACGCCCGTTAATTTCAAAAACCTAGGTATAAAAGAGTTCCAGGGCCACAAGAAGAAGGTAAGCACTAGCCCCGAACTCCTTCCTCTTTCATTCCTGATACCGAGATGACCTGGTAATCTAGGGTTTGTTATTTTGTTGGTCGCTATTTTAATGATATCCTTTTTCATCGTTATTTCTTCCGACTTTTTGTTTCTCCGATGGAAGCTGAATTGAGTTTTACTTCTGTAATGGGTAGGTGCATTCTGTGGCTTGGAACTGCTCCGGCACGAAGCTAGCCTCGGGATCCGTAGACCACACTGCACGTGTTTGGAATATCGATGCTCATGGCCATGTAATTTTTTCATCAAACCTGTTATGATTGTTTTCTGGTTAATCCCCTTGGCGCTAAGGATTTTATGAAATTTTATATATTTTTTTCTATTCATGTAGGCGCCAGTATATCTTTGATGATCTGGATTAGTTTATTTATTTTTTATGCTCTGGAGTAATTTGCTTATTATTATTATTAATGTTATTTAAAAAAGTAGTTTTTAGATGGAGGAGCTCATGAGCTGTGTCAAATGGCACATCTGTGAACCATAGGGTGAACTTCAAATGGTGAAACTTGAGTATTTGTTAGATATGTTTTCCTTTATCAGCATTACTTTTTAGTAAGCTAAAAAAGGAGTTTTCATTCTTTATGTTCCTTCTCGTTAACTTTTTGTTTGAGTTATCTAGGACAACATTATAGCTCTTACACTAGAAGCAATAAAGTATTTTAAGTTATATGAATCAAAATCATATTGATGGAATTTTCTTTGATTACGATTGTAGGCATTTGATTTTAAAAGTATAGTTTTTTTGTTGTTGTTGTTGTAGAGACAATTTACATATTAAACCTTTGAATTTTTACTTTCAGATTTTCTGTTAAGGATGATATGTACATCATGATGTTGTGTACTAGTCTCAGTTTAGATTTAGTTTGCTCTATTGTAGGGGAAAGTGAAAGATATTGAACTGAAAGGGCACACGGATAGTGTTGATCAACTGTGTTGGGACCCTAGGCATACTGATTTACTTGCGACAGCGGCAGGGGATAAAACTGTTCGTCTTTGGGATGCTCGAAGTAAGTGAACTACATTATTACATCCATCCTTTGTTGATAGGTTGTGTTTGGGTTATCTTAATATACTATGCTCTTTGATAATGCTTAAAGAATTATTTTCTTTTTTTTGCATTATGAACTCACACTGTATGTATGTGATGTTTAAAATTTCACATACTAACCTATTGATGCAGCAGTTTTAGTTGGTTTTATTAGCTTTGTATGCATTATATGGTTAGTCCTAAGGTTAATATAAGTTCATGATGTTAGGCCATTTATACATTGGCTCCGTAAGTTCCATTATTAAATTTAATTTTGTTTTCATGTGCATCTGTGAGCCTATATAAGCATATATAAAATATTTAAAAAAAAGCTTCAAATCACTGCCAAGGTCGTGCTCATAACTTATTTACTTGGGCATATAATGGGTACATTTTTGTTTTTTTCCTGTCATAGCCATCAAACCTAGTTGATGCCTTATTTATTTAGGCTGATAATGAATAAATGTTGTATTCAATTATCTTCATTGTTATCCATCTAAAGCTCTTTATTCTTTTCTTTTTTAAGTGTATAAAGAACCAATATACTCAATTCTTTTTGCCTGTAAATTTTGTCCGGAAAAGAAATATTTTCTAATTCCTAAATTTTTATCTGTTAACGGCTCAAATTTTAGACTAACTTCTGATTCTCTAGGTGGAAAATGCTCTCAACAGGCTGAACTCAGTGGAGAAAACATCAATATTACATACAAACCTGATGGCACACATCTCGCTGTTGGAAACAAGGTATTTGAAATGAAAAGTCTTGCTTAATAATTTCTCATGTAGTTTTAGTGATGTAAAAGATTAGAAGTCTGCTTCTACTCCAGCAGGGGAGAAAAGGGGAGCAAAGAGCAGGGAATATTTAAGCGGTGCACTTAATCTTACATAACATAATAATATTAATAAGTTCGTAATTTAACACGTAGTGTAAGGAAAAAAACTTCTCATTTTATCTGTTTATCTCTTTGTAAAGAACAAAAAGCATAATATTTTATTTGAAAAATCAACCTGTAGATGCAGAAACAATCTAGACTTCAGAGGAATGCTCTGCAATTCAAGATTTTTATCTTGTTATTTGGTTTTTTGTGTATGAGAAAAGAAACTCTCCTAATCTTTTCTTTTCCAAGCGTTGAAAAGGAGGATATAGAATGTTGTATTCATTTTGTACGGAACATATTGTTGATCTGGTTTGTCTAGCATGTATCTTTCTTTTCATTTATTCCTGTGAAGAGACAACTGGTGTTGATATCTAGTTTAGGCGTGGTTAATGCTTTTGAGAGCTTATAACAATCTAGGCATCGGCTGCACCTTACTTATCTAGTCTGAAATTGATGTTTTTTTTTTCCCCTTCATCTGCTTCATTTACGTCATCTACAAGGCCAATCCATTGCAAGTTATTTTCTACCGCTACATTCTTTCTTTTGATGTATGTTGTCTACAATTTTCATCCAGATGTATATATTCTGTTGTTTTCATTGACTCTAATGTCATTGCATGGATTTATTACTTGCGTTTCAGTTACTTTTTTAGCATTTTAGCTTCAATTTAATTATTTCTGAAAATGGGCTACAAACCATGAGACCCGACGCTTGCTAGCTTTAGGCATTATTTATGTTTTGGGGGTTGCATATTCTTTATTATGTTATTAATTTTTTTCATAGCTCCACTATTGTGAGGTCAAGGGTGTGTTTGGGCGGCTGTGCGGTTCTGCACCGTAGTTTTTCCAGTTTGTCAAAACTACGTTTTACACGCGTTCTTGAAAAGCTGCAGCTGAAACTGCGTTTTTCCACAATGTCTTGCTACCTGCGGTGGCTGCTAGAAAGTTACATTCAGACTTTTTCAAAAAATATAATTGTAATTGCTACTGTAGCTTTTTGAACAATAGCTTTTTCTTCAGCAGCATCATAACTGCTTCTTCAAACAGTTGCAGCTGCCCCAAACAAACCTTAAATAAGCCAACAACTAAAAACAATTTCACCTATTTAAAAAGTTTAAATAAGTTTTATTTTGTTAGTTTTGGTGATAGATATTGCCATCATGACCCGACAAATTTGGCTGACCATACAATTGGTTTTAAGGTACTTGCAACAATTTGGATCACCCTGCATAATCATTCAATTCTCATTTAAAAAGTAGTTAGAAGTGAGTGAAATTGTTGTCTTACTATAATTTAAAAATGGATGCACTATTCATTTAGGTTCTGTTTAGTTGCTTGTATTATTGGGGTAATCCTAAGCAAATGTAGGATTTACAAAACTTTAGCAACTGATTAGATGAAAGAGAATTGCAATGTAAGATTGTGCATTTGTAACACGCCCTTTAGTTCAATTTAAGTGAATTTAAAACAAAGCCGATTTGGCTCATTTTAAAATTCATCATACAAGTTCTCTTCATGTCGCTGCTACAACCACCGTTTGTCTCCATCAGTTGTTGCTTTTGTCATCACTTTTTGCCTATAGCTCACGCCATCATTGCCAGTGACACTTGCCATCAACTATCACTTGCTACTTGCCAGTTGCTTCTTCATCATTGGGTTTTATATTGAATTTATTTTTACTTTATTTTACCTACAAACAAAAAAATTTAAAACCTTCAAAGTATACCTCATTTTAATTACACTACAATTTTTTAGGCAAACCAACTTACCTTTTAATCTTAAGAACACTTTGATCAAGAGTGTATAGAAAAGTAGATCGATTGAGCTCTGACCATATTTTTCCATACGATCTTCTAGGATATGGTGTAATGGGGTTATGATAAATGCAGAACACTGATTCAGAGATTCAAAACAAAAGCTTGAACAAAACGCACAAATAAATAATTCCAAAAAAATATACGCAGAGCACACCCAGGTTAAAGTTTTAAAAACCCGTGAACGGGAAAAAATCATGGAGCCATATCATACCAAAGAATTCACTATGAAAATGAGGAGAATCTACAAATTACAATGCACTCGAGCCTCCCTAATCTCCTGAACTCAAATAATACCTTATTACGCTCCTTCCTTTTCTTCGGCACAAAAGAAATTCGCAAACAACACACACCAAATGCTCATGCATTCAAAGTTCTTCTTCACGTACACATTAGATAGATAACTTCACATGCGAAAAACAAAAAGCCCCTTGTCGCATCGTAGTCAAAACATTTAAATCTGAAACTGTAGAAGAAATTGCTATTGGCACTGGGGCGTCACCCACAAGCGCATGATTTTCGGAGGCTTGGTGTTCTGAGCGAGCCCTGGAGCAATTTCACTCTCTAGGGCATTGAGTTTCCACCCTGGGAACCTTTGGATAGGTGCCTAGGCTCCCCACTAGCACTGGGGCGCCATTCCTAGCGCTGGGACGCCCGTGCTCGAGTGCACCAGCGCTCAGGTTCCCGAGCGCTAGGGCGCCCGCTCTTAGGAGCCGGGGCACCCCAATACATCTCCACACACAATAATCTCTCATTTGGGGACTGATTGTAATCAATTACTCTTCTTCATTCTACTCAACCCCAGTCTCAACCTTCCTGCACTCCAACTGAAGCCAATCATAACTTTATTTTTTTAATTGTAACCATGGTAGCCACTATATCTATATGATTATGTATTGTGTATCTTCTCCAAAGATAATTATAGCTTTTCTAGGAATGAACGAATGAAATGATATCTTAGCTAAATATATGCTTCATTATGACATGAAATTGACATTCTGAACTATATAGATGACACTCACACTGCCATTATGAAGCTTACCAATCTCTTACTCCTTGCTCAATTCTGTCATAAAGTTCTACAACTAAATTATATCCTTGCTAGCCTCAATGATAATAATGTACTCAATTTCTAGAAACTCAACTCACTATTGTGTTTCCTATGTGAAGACATATCCTGTTGTACTTCTATCATTAATATCTCCAGATTGATTTGAATCTACATATTCTTACAGATTACTCCTTAAACTTCCAAAACAAAGTGTCTTGTTCACTTGTTTCTCTTAAGTATCTAAGAATCAACTTCACCATCTCTCAATAATATTTCTCTGGATTACCTATGTATATGCTGACTACTCCCATTGCATGTGCAGGTCTTGTATATTTCATCACATACATCAAATATTCAATTACTGAAGCATACATAATTCTTTTTATCTGTGCTTGCTCTGCTTCAGACTTGGGCAATATTTTCTTAGACAACTTTAACTGATTACCTAAGGGGGTATCGACTGGTTTTGTCTCACTCATATTGAACATGTATAGGATATTCTTAACATATTTTGCTTGAGATAAATTCAAAGTACCTGCACTTTTGTCCTTGCTGATTCTCATACCGAGGATCTAAATCATTCATTCAAACTTCTTTGATAATTGCTCTTTCAATTCCTCAATCTTTTTCATATCTGCTTCTACGATCAACCTATCATCCACAAGCACAATATAACAATTTTCAAAATTTTTAATGAAATAACTATGATTTGCCCAATATTTCGTGTATCTATTTTTTGACATAAATCTGTCAAACCTTCTATACATTGTCTTGGTGTCTGCTTCAAAAAGACTCTTCGTTCTACAAACCATTCATTCTTTTTTCTGGAACTTTATACTCCTATGATTGTACCGCACCATATACAACTCTTCTTCGAAGTCACCATGCAAGAAAACCGTCTTTACATTTATCTACTCCAGATGTTGTTACTAAGCTCGACATAATTATGATAGTTGTCATCTTCAGTACTCGAGAAAATATTTTTGAGTAGTCCACTCCTTCATTTTGCTGAACTCCTTCAAAATAAGCTTTATCTTGCAACGCTTGCTATCATATGACTCTTCTTTCTATATGTATATTCACTTGTTGTGCAATATCTTTTTGCCACCTGGTAGTTCTACATTTTATGTCTGATTTGATTTCAATGACTGCATATCATCATCCATGACAAACTCCCACTCAATTGAGTTTTCAACTTGAGTGACATCTTCATAGCACTATGGTTTATCACTATCAATTAACAAGAGATATTACAAAGAAAGAGAATACCTCTTACTTTAGTAGTAGGTGACTGCAGAACTTCATGTGCTTCATCGGATTGAGCACCTCTTCTTTCACTTTCTATCTGATCACCAATATCTTCTATCTCAACATATTTGAAAGTCTTCAAAAGTAACTAATGGACAATTTTGAATTCAGCTCCTATCTTTGTACATTTACATTTCATTAAAAGTGACATCATTGCTCTTAATGAATTTTTTATTCTAATAATCTCATAATTTGCACCCAAATTTATCAAGCCATAACCAATGGAAGTGCACTTAACTAATTTCGAATCGAACTTATTTCTGGAGCCCACATCAATGTGAACATACAATGAACAAACAAATATCTTCAGGTGAGATGGATTTTTCTTTTATCACTCCAGGTCATTTCAGATAAGTCTTCGTTTAAAATTACAAAACAAACCACGTTTAGCATATAAACTACAGTGTTCATTGCTTCTGCCTTAAATTGTTTTGGAGAGTCTACATGCAACCTCATACTTATGACACTCTCTACGATGATTCTATTCATGCGCTCAACCACAACATTTCGCTGTGGTGTCCTTGAAACAGTGAATTCATGCTAATTCTTTTTGATGCATAATTGCTTTTGAATCTCTGATAATAATAGTTGCCATCATCATTTGATCTGAGATACTTAAACCTCAAGATTGTTTCATTCTCAACTATGACATTTCACTTCTTGAACACATCAAACACATCAGATTTGTGTTTCAAGAAGCACACCCATTATTTTTTAGTGTGATCATCAATTGAAGTGACAAAGTATTTGGAACCTCTATTAGTCTAAATTGGAGTAGGTTTCCATATATCAGTATGCACTAACTCCAGTTTTTTGGACTTCATTTTTGACCCACTTTTGGAGAAAATAAATTTTATTTCTTTGTTATATACATAATCTTCATAAAAATATAAATCTATAGACTTTAAACCATGAAACTTATTCTTAGAAAATATGAACTTCATACCTTCTCACACACATGACCAACCCACAGTGCCAAAGATCAGCATCAATTTTTATTCCGTCTACATCAATTGATTTAGACATTTCATTGATCGGATAAAAAATACCTTTAATATTATCCTGAGTTATCACTATTGCCCTTCTGGTTACTTTCCACGAATCACCTGTGAAAGTAGTTACATACCTTATCCTTGTGAGCTGGCTCACGAAGATCAAATTTCTCATTAAACATAGAACATGCCTAACTTCATCGAGCTTTTAGCTGTTCATTATGCATCATGATATCCACGTAACTTCTTCTAAAAATACTGCAAGCCTTGTTATCTTCCAAATACAGCTTTTATAGATCACTTCGAGTATTGTTTTTAAACTTCTCTTTATTGGGGCATGTTATGAAAAGAGTTTCCTGATTATACTATTCATGATTCAGTAGCATGTGGTGATAAAACTAAGGAGCCACCTTTAATTTCATTTGTGGAGACGTTTGTAGAAATTTTTCTATTTGAACCTCCACCGCCAACCTTTTTCAGAGCTTTGCAGTCCTTTTTAAAGTGACATTTCTTCCTGCATTTTTAACGTTCATCTCTGCCTTTTTCTTTCGCTGATCTGGACTTCCCTCTCTTGGACTTGAATTTGTCTCTGCCCGTGTTTCTATCAAGATTCCTTCCTTTGTTTTCAATATTCAACGTAGAATTTAAAGTTTCACTGTCCATTTTCTTGAGGACTCATTCATTCAACACTAACCCCATGATTTCATTATAGCTTAATTTCATCTTACCTGAAGATTTACTCATCTCCATGACTAGTTCATCCCAACTGTATGACAATGAAGATAAAAGTAACAGTGCCCTGATAATGTCATCGAACTTCATGCCAATATTACACGATTGATTAGTCACAATATCGAAGTTATTCAAGTGCTCAACCACTAAACTATCATGAACCATATTCATATTAAACAATCTCCTCATTAGAAAAAATTTTAAGACTTCTCATACAACCTCGTTAGTGTAGCCATATGATCTACTATAATTTTCTCATTCACAATGTTGAAAATAACAGACGAGGAAAGTGAAAGTCAGATCAATTTTACTGTTGATCGATCAAGCACTTCCCATTCTTCTGTAATCATCCATTCAGTCTTCTTTATGATTCATTCCAATGACATACAATTTTTTTTAATACAAGAAATCTTCAATTTGTATTATCTAGAAATCAAAGTTGGAACCGTTGAGCTTCTCCACTCTGTACCTTGCTTCGTCAACCATTGCTCCCACTCGAATCAAATATCTTTAGAAAACCCCACCTAGATACCACTTGTAATTAGATTAAGATAAATGCGGAAAATTTATTGAGGAGACCCGGAACAAAATACTTGAACAGAAGCACACAAACAAGTAATTCTAAAAAAAATTTGCAAAATGCCAAAATTTAATGTGAAAAAGTCCGGGAATGGGAAAAGACTACGGAGCCGCATGACACCAATGAATCCAATATGAAAATGAGGAGAATGTGTTGTCCTGCTTCGAGCCACCAGCCAGCACGCCTCCTGCCCGCTGCCTTTGCTGCCAGTCTCCTTCCAGCACCACCACAACCACTTTCCTCCCTTGTCGGACCTGCCGCTCGCCCTATAGGGAGCCATCTTTGTGTGTTGCGTTGTTTTCTTTCTTATCTCACAGTGTCGTCATTGTCTTTCAACCGTTTGGGTGTTGAGGTCCTTTATTTCCGGTTTTTGACAAGTCTTCGTGTAACCGCTCGCAATTCATTAATAATATTTGCTTTTTTGCTTTTTGCTCCGTATAGAGTCACACCGGTCTAACTTTTACAATAATTGAAAATTTAGTCCAGTCAGCTAAGAGCTACTAAACATTAATATTTCTATATCACTTCCAATTCACATATATTAAGAAAATCAAATCAAGTTCGTACAATAATTTTTTTAGGAAACTTTAAAACAAGCCACAATACCTTTTATTTATTTTTCAGTTGCTCATCTTATGTAAATAAATTTTCTCCCGTCTATCATTTATTTCCGTGGAGTTTTTGTTTGTAATAAGCGGTTAAATAAATTGATATAATATACATCAATTTACAGAATAATTACCGTATTACCGTGTACTGGATTTCTAAGCATATGCCCTGGCATGCATGCTAAATATTAAAATTTGATTTTATTAAAAATTTTAGGCTTCTATATTCATTTAAGAATTCAGAACACAGTCTAAAATATTATACTAATTAGGATACATCAGTTTTTATTTTTTAAATATTTTTCATTTCATTTTGTGCATGGGTGTAATAGCGTCCCTCACTATTACCATAAGGGTGACGTTCTTCTCATTGATTTATACATTTATTTTATTTGATTTTCATCTAATTTCTTCAATTATTGAAAAATATGTTAAACTTTCAGTGTGAATATAATACATCAAATCTTTATTTTTTTAATTTTAAACATTCATTTAATTTTATCTATACTTTCATGGTCTACTCTTTGCAAATTATGAATGTATTTTAAAAATGAAAAAATAAAAATAATTTAGTACAGGTAGAAAAGTGCTTAATCACCCCAGTTTCCCTTTATAATATAATTCCTTGATAAAATTTGTTGACTTTCTTTTCCACAACTTCAAATTAACATCAACTCACCTAATCATAAAATTAATTGTGTTATTTCTAGAAAATAACATTTAATTTTTCTTATTACACTTTAATTTATGTATCTTATAAATTTTTGCATACCTCAGGTCTTTTTTCTTCATTTGCTCAATCTACGATAATTCCAATTGCTCAATCTCTAATTACTTATACCAAATCTTCTATTGTCTTCCAATCAAATTATAAAATGTTTCTTCCATTTAAAATTGCTTTAGATTTGTGTGTCTATTAAAAATTAAAAGAGTTAGAATTAAAACTTTTACTTCATTACGTCTTTTTCTGATTGCAAAGTCAATAATTTGGATCTCTTCTAATTTTTCAATTCAAATATTTTTCATTCTTACCTAATACTAAAATTTAATAAATTTTATTTCAAAATAATTATTTCTGAAACAAATAGAAATATCTTAACTTTAATTTTTATTGGTTTGGGCTGTTTGGCTCGTTGGCTGTCTCTTTCTCGCATATGAGATGTCGCGGTTGCCTCATCTACTTTGTCACTCTCGTACATTGCACTCGACACCGCACATGATGTTCATCTTGCATGCATTGACAACTTCTTCATGCGCACCAAACTCTAATTTGGGTTGATTCCGAGGTTAGCACAAATCAAAATAGAAAAGTAAATATTATTACTGAAAGCAAATAGGGAGTTACAACCAAACACTTGAAAGCAAAAATACAATGACAAGACATCCAAAAATTTGAAATAGCAACGAACACGACACAATTATTCAAACTAAAGTGGGATCTCAGTGTGGTGGTGGTGATCGGCGAAGGTTTGGAAGTTGGTGGTAGTAAAGAGGAGGGATCAGACAACTGCGAACCGGCTTGCAAGGATGGTCCTATGTTACGATAGCAAGGGAGGACATTGGCAGTGAAGGGGAGGAGTTGCTGAAATGACAACAAGCTAGAATAAGAGAAACAATTGACCAGGTGGCTGGAATAGCAAAAAATGGCTAGGAACGACTATTTTCGGGCGACTACAATGAGCAGGGATGATGGTGGCAGCAGCAGTAAAGGCGTGAGACTGGGGGACAACCAAAGGAGTGTTGTCAAGGGGCTTTGGTAGCGAGAAGGATGGCTGGATGGTGATGACCTGCAGAAGAAACAAGAAAAGGATTGTTGTCGGGGCAGCTGCAGCGAGGAGGAAGGTGTGCTAGTGAAGCCAGAGGGATGCAGGAAGGGATAGAGAAGATAATCACCACCTGGAGACCAAGATACAATCGAGGCACCACCTGAAACCCTATAATACAACCCTCGAAGAGAAGAAGAAATGTCAATGACTCTCGGTATAAAACACATGAAAAATTGCTTAAACGCATAGAAATAATAAATATATAGTCCTAGGGTAAAGAAGAGCGACCCCATTTCCAAATAGGAGCAAAATCCACAAAGAGGAAGTGTTGAATAGCCCTCCTGGACCAATTTGAGCCAAAAAATTGTAGCAGGGATTACAGATAACTCTCAGTAGGATCGGTTTCCAACAGTATTTTAGCAAGGTTCACATCGTTTAAGGTTGGAGTTGCAAAATAATGCTCAGCAGGAAGCTCTTGCGTCAGTCTCTCGAGGTTGGGAGAGCTTCGACCTCATTTTTTGAAGCTTCTTTCTTCTCATAGTGGTTAGGTCGGCTCTATTAAATGTTTCAGAAATGGCATAACTTCCAGGAAAGTCATTTTTGTAGGCATGGACATTCCAAAACACAACCATATAGAATATTATATCCATTCTCTAGGCATAACCTGAGCTGGAGTTGTATAACGATGTATATTCTCACGAGCCAAATCCCGAATATGTAATTCTATAATCTACTCCTCCCACTCGTATTCTGCTGGATGTGTCTGATAAATAAGTATGTCAGGTGGAATCAACTCTGGGACGAAATATATAGCAGGCTAGGGTCATATTGAATGGTAACTACTCAGGAGCGGCATCTTCTTTTTTCCTCTAAAAGGACCTTGATCCCATTGTGAAATGTTCCTTCTTATCACGCTCCTAAGGCAATTTCCAACACTGTGGTTCATCCATCTTGCCGGATCAGCTGTAGGTGGGTATATCGGTGAACTGATATTAATACCCAAATGACTCCCTATTGTCTTCCAGAAGTAAATCAAAATCTTCTCATCTCAGATTCGTTGGGCCTCCCTCAGTAGACGCAACTTAGGAGGTAGACTATATATATAAAAAGGCTGAATTCTTCTTATCTGGAGTTGCTCTTTATCTAGTATCGACTCATCAAACTTATATCCGATTTAGATTTCCAATGCTAATGTTGCTGATGCTTTTTCGGAAACCTGCAAAAATGTAGTTCGAGGCACTACAACTTCATACTCTGTTTGAACGCCCATTATATCAGCCTCACTATCTTTTAAAACAGTTATTGTCAACTTAGTTGGAATCTCCATCATGGTTTCAACTAGAATTGATGGCGTCTCTTCCTCATTGATTAGTAGCTGACACTCTTCTTTTGTGTCATCATTCTTCCGTGTCTACCATGTCATTATCCATTTCTTCAGCTATTCTTTGATCCGTGAAATATTGTTATCTTGATTGTACAATTTGATTCAATATTGGACAAATTTAGGAAAACTGGTTTGCAACATTTGTTCCTTACTCCAAATCAGTTTCTCCTCTAGCGGGGTCGGCTTGGATGTTTCCCTGGGTGTACTCTGAGCATAAGATTCTAGGGTTGAACCCTGCCTGTAAGATTTGATGGTCTTTTGCTGTTGTGATCTCCATTTTTGAAGCTGGTATTTGAACATTCGGTCTATTGTGAGCTAGTAGGTATTAGCACTAAATCTCTCATTTTGTCTTGAACCAAATAGTGATCTTATCTTTTCCCTTATGCTGACGTAGGTGTTTCAAATTTTGCCCCCAAAATAATTCACTCTTCTTAAATTTATTGGCTGCTAGTTTCAACATTTCATATGTTGGGATATCCTAGTACTCAAATAAAAAGTCTTTGATCTAAAGCCACCCCAAACTCTTCTGGATTGAAGTGATCGTTAAAATGTGGCAAATTCACTGCTATCTTAAAATTCTGGCTTCTTACTTCAAGTCAATTTTTATGAGTAGAGGCTCTTCATCTATGAAAAATCTCTAATATACACTTCATATCTGTATCCTCTAATAGACATTTCACCTTTGTAATCGATTAAAGTTCGTGTGATCCCATTGTATGGTCCACTTTCCTCAATTTTATCGAGCCATTGTAGCACTTGGTGGAGTTGGCGTTGTATCTCTTCCTTTTTGGTTGGCGTGTGACACTTGTTTCGATTGTGGCGTGGTTAGGATTTGGGGTTTGGGTATGTGGAAGAGGGTGTATATGGATGATATAGGGTGTGGTCATGATTTGAATGGAAAAGGAGGGTAAAAATTTTTCTGGAGGTGTGGAGATATGTTTGGATATGACATGTGTTAGAAACTCTAGGATAATATTAGGGTTTGATTAGCTCTGATACCAAATAATATCGGGTTTAACCCCAATTGAAAAAGCAAATATTACTACTGAAAGCAAATAGTGGCATTTACAACCAATACACTTAAAAGAGAAAATACAATGATACAACATCCGAAAATCTAAAATTGTAACATACATAATAAAAATGCTCAAACTAGGGTGGGATCTCATGGTGGTGGTGGTTTTGGTGATTGAGGAGGGTTTGGAAGGTGGCGGTAGCAAAGAAGAGGGGATGGACAACAACGAACTGGCTTGAAAAGATGCTCCTGGGTTGCAACAGCAAGTGAGGACGACGTTAGTAGCGAATGGGAGGAGTTCCGGCAGGGGCAACAAGCTGAAATGAGAGAAACAACTCACCGGGTGGCTGGAACAACAAAAACAGTCAGGAACAGCCGTTTCCTGTTGGCGGCAGCGAGCGGGGATGACAACGACAGCAGCAGCCGAGGACCATTCTGGGGCTGCGACAGTGAGGATGACTACTGGACGATGAGAAATTACAAAAAAAAAAAAAACATGGACTGCTGTAGGGGCAGTTGTAGCAAGGAGGAAGGTGTGGTAGTGAAGCGAGAGAGATGCAGAAAGAGATATGGAAGATAATCACCACATGAAAATCAAGATACAACCGAAATTACAACTGGAACTGTAGAATTCAACACTGGAAGGGAAGAAGTGAGGTTGGCGACCCTAATATAAAACACACGAAAAACTGCTTAAAAATGCAGAAATAAAAAATATATAGTCCTAGAGTGAAAAGGAGTGGGGCCTGTTCCAAATAGGAGGGAAATCCACGAAGAGGAAATGTCGACCGGCCCTGCTAGACAAGTTCGAGTGAAAAAAATTCGCGGCACAGTAGCATGGATCATTGACAGCTCCCTGCAGAATCGGCTCACCGCAGGATTGACTCCTTGGGTTATTATAGCAAGATTTGGGATTGCGGAACCTGCGGAACCTGCGAAACCCTTGAGACTGCAGAATCCCATGGAATCCTGCTGAAATGGGATCACTGGTTCCTGCCTCAATCAGTTCTTCCACTTATATTACCTGTTACATGGAGAAGAAATTGCATTCTGAGTTCTAAAATACACTAATATCAATGTGATTAAGCTAGTTCTTGCTCTAACCCTAGTCTAGCTCTGCAAAGAAAGCCTAAGCTGGAAAGAAATAATTTTTTGGCCTCAAGTGGAAATGTCTTGTCATAGCTTTAATAATATATTCTAAACAATATATTTTCTTGGGAATTCCTTTTTATTTTTGATTTGCATTGTTTGTCTCCTTTTAGCATGGAATATTTTACAGCCACGATAGAAGCTCTTCTTTTGTTATGTCTGATTGATGCTCTTATCTTGCAGGAGGATGAATTAACAATATTGGATGTTAGGAAGTTCAAGCCAATACACAGGCGGAAGTTCAATTATGAGGTGATCTTCACTTAAAAGTTTCTTACTTTGTGATTATTTATTATTATTATTTTTTGCATTAATTTGCTTAAATATGCTGTTATGCTTCTAAACAGGTATTGTCTGTTGGTCTGCTTTTTTCTTAGCTTGGCTTACCTGGTGTTTTTGAAATTATGTTGAGTAGATGTTTCGTTTCTGTTTGATTTTCTGCGCAATGGTTCAAGAGATATGCTCAATCTTTCTTTTTTAATTAAGACTTAAAATGCTTGCTTTTTTTCTTTAAGAAACTGATAATGCTTTCAATGTTCGACCTGCTCACAGGTAAATGAGATTGCATGGAATACAACTGGAGAGCTATTTTTTCTTACAACCGGAAATGGTGACAATTTTGTGCATTTCTTGTTTTTGTTGAATAATACATTTAATAACATTATTGATAAAATGGAAATATTTTTCAGATTCAGTACGCAAGTCTCTTTTCTTAAATTTTCTTAGTTGGCATGGTAGCATTTTTCAGGAACTGTTGAGGTACTTGCCTATCCATCTTTGAAGATTCTTCACACCTTAGTGGCTCACACAGCTGGTTGCTATTGTATTGCCATTGATCCAATTGGAAGGTACCTCTAAATGTTTCGATAATTAGGTACAAAATGTCATGTTGTCTATGATAGCACAGAGAAAAAGCACAAAATCTTTGAAGTTCTGCGCTGATTTAGCTTTAAAGCCTTTTGGTTATATCTGAAAAGATCAGATTGAATTTTCAAGCACCTGGTTTAGCTTTTTTTGTTTAAACTTTTGTTCATTGCATGCTTATTGATCTCGGCATGTACCCGACAGCCCATTCCTCTCCCTCACGGTTGTATCTTCTCTGTACCCACATTTCAGCTCGAACATGAAGGCTTTGCGGCCCTTGTGAATAATATATATAACTAAGAATAACACACACACACACACATATTTTTACAATATAACTAGGGTTATTCTTTTTTATATAAAGAGGAATATATATACCCATATTACAGTATCAACCAGAAAGGAAAGAATTAAAAATAGAATATACTAGAAGGAAAGGAATAAAAAAGAATCAAAGCTAATAACTCTGAATGATCAAGAATTAATAATGACTATTACTAGCCATTAATACCCTCGAGTTGAAGCATAGATGTCAGTCTTGTTCAACTTGGATTTGAAATAATCTAACAGTGGCCTAGGAAGGTTCTTTATGAGAATATTCGCCAGTTGGCCATTGGATGGTACAAACAGAACACAAAATCCCTAGACTTGAGCTTTTCCTTAACAAAGTGCCGGTCAATCTCAATATGCTTGTGCGATCATGCCGGATCGGGTTGTGAGCAATGCTAATGGGTGTCTGGTTATTGCAGAACAAGTATAGGAGAACTGAGATTGGCATACATAGTTCGCGGAGCATGATGCGTAATCAGAGAGCTTCACAAATTTTTAGTGACATGGATCGAAATTCAGTTTCCGCATTGCTTCGGGTAACCATTGACTGCTTTTTGCTTTTCCACGTGATCAGGTTTTCCCACAAAAATGAGTAGTACCCTGAGGTAGATCGTCGATCATGGACAGACCTGACCCAACCAACATTCGTGTAAACTGTAATAGAATGAGAAATGTGGCGGGAATAACACAAACCTGAGCCCGGTTTACCTTTGAAATAGTAGACAATTCGATGAACAACTTGGAGATTGTGCTCATAGGGATCTTACATGAATTGACTTACTATCCCAACTGCGTGATATATGTCGGGGCGTGTATGGACAAAGTAGATGAGTTTCCCCACATAACGTTGATAGTGAGTGTTGTTTACAGGAATTTATTGGGAACATCAAGAAGGTTTTCATCTGTATCTATTGGGATAGCTACCGTTGTGCACATGAGAAGATTATTCTCTGTCAAAAGGTCAATCACATATTTCCGTTGAGGCAGATAAATGCTCTGAGATGACCAAGTAACCCTAATGCCTAAGAAGTAATAGAAAGTGTCATTTATTTTAAAGCAAAGCAGTAAGAATGCCTTTCATAGACTCCAATGCTGATAGATCATAGATTTGAGCACAATATTGTTGACATAAACGATAAAAATAGCTATCTGGTCGCTAGAAGAAGAGTTTGTGGTCTGAACTATGCCCTTGGTGATTGCTTTAGTTCATAGAGAGACTTTCATAGTCTACAGACTTGCCTTGGGAGGCAGTTGAGTGAAAGCCTAAAGGAAGGGCCATGTATGCCGCCTTTGCAAGATCGTTGTTCAAGAATGCATTCTTGACATCAAGTTGGAATAAGGACCAATCCAGATTCACCGCAGGGGATAATAGGACCCTAGTGGTGTTTAATTTAGCAACGGGAGTAAATGTCTCTTCATAATCAACTCCGTAGGTCCGTGATTACCCTTTGGTGACTAATCGTGCCTTGTTGCGTTCAAAGGATCCATCAGATTTAAACTTGATGCTAAAAATTCATCAGCATCCCACTGCTTTCTTACCCCGAGAAAAATCAACGATGTCCTTAGTATGGTTCGCTGAAATGCATTTATCTTCGTGACAGTGGCTTTCCAGGCTGGGTCTGCTAGGGCAGCCTCAATAGTAGATGTGAGCTGATGATTGGTCAGGGCCGTAGCAGATGCTCTGTAGGTTGGCGATAAACTGCGAAACGAAACATAGTTTGCCATGAGATAGAGGGAGCATGTCTGATTGCGTACCTACTAGAGAAACTGACTTCCTCATTTAGAGTAGAAGTAATGCTGAAGATGTCGTCCAGAGGGGATTTAAGGTCCGGCTAGGGGTTCGCGAGCTTCATAATAAGCGCATCAAAATGAGTGTGTCGAGTGTAGACACGGAGAGTGAGAGGATGAGGAGATGGAACCAAAGGGACAGTGGGTTCCTCGGTTATAAGAGAAGTGGGTGGAACCAAAGGAACAGAGGGTTCCTCGGTGGTATGTGACGTGTGGGAACATCCACAGGAGTAGGATAAGTAACAATATCCAAGAATTTTAGCTCCCCCTTACTAGAGGTCGAGTTAAGAAAGTATGTACATTTTCGAAAAAAGAGACATCAATACTCACATAGACCTTATTTGTGGTAGGTTCAAGACATCAATAGCTTTTTTGAGTGGCAGAGTATCCGAGAAATACATTTTATGGACCTGAGATCAAGTTTACTCCGAGTTGGGCCATGTTCCGAAGAAAGGCCATACAACAAAAAGTTTTTGGATCTAAATTGGAGAAGACCAGATTGTTAGGAAAGCACGATTTCAAGACGACTAAAGGGGTACATTAATTGTGAATTTTGGAGGGAACTCTATTAATGAGATATGTGGCGGTATGTATGAAATCATTCTAGAAATATTTGGGGACATTAGATTGAAATATAATGAAGCGAGCAACATCGATGAGATATATTGGTTTTTTCTCTTGGTTACTCCATTTTGTTATGAACTGCCTGTACACGAGTTATGATGGATAATACTCTTACTAAATATTCTCCTAATATAGAGTTAAAAAATTCACGAGCATTGTCTGTTTAAAGGATATGAATAAGTGTTTTGAATTGTGTCAAAATAAAGGTGGAAAGATTTTGAAAGTGACTAGCTTCAGATTTGTCTTTTAGTATATAGACCCACGTAATCCGAGTATGGTCATCAATCAAAATAAGGATCCACCGTTCATTAGTGTAGCTATGAGTGCGAGAGGGTCCCATCAATCACTGTGAATAAGAGAGAAAACAGCGAAAGATGTGTAAGTGTGGGGTGGATAAACAACACGATGATGTTTAGCTAATTGACAGAATTCACATTTGAAATTAAAAAGATTTTTATTGGTAAAGATCGATGGATAAAATTGTTTTAGATACTGGAAACTAGGATGACCTAAATGACAATGCAACAACATAATATGACATTCAATGGACTGTGATAAATGGTAGCTATTGGGTGGAGTGTCTTCACTCTCCTTACTTTTCTCTTGGAACAAGTAGAGCTTGCCTATCTGCTTAGCAATTCTAGTCAGCCTCCCCAAACGACGATCTTGAAAGACAAACATCAGGGTAAAAATGAACAACACAATCAATGTAATGTGTCAACTTACTGGCATGTAAATGATTATACTTCAGTAGATGTGCGTGTAACACAGATTTCAGAGTTAGACCTGTTGTTAAAACAACAAACCCTTTATGTGGAATGAAACTCTGGAAACCATTGGCAATTTCAATATTAGCTTTTCCTGTGCATAGATAATATATCGAGAAGGTTTGAGAGCTTCTAGTCATGTGGCCTGTTACATCTGAATCAATGATCCGTGGACCAGAAGGGGTAAAAGAAGCGAGTGCCGTAAGATTGGTACCTGTACGAACCTGGGAGGTTGATTGGCAGCAAGAGAGCGGATTGGATCCAAGCAGCTTGATTAAGCACTCCATTTGGCTTTTAAGAGAATTGGAGGATTCCAGATTGTCTTAGGTGGAGGCTGGCTGTACCGTGTTGGATTCATAAGCCGTAGCGAGACCTTTTGCTGTGGAAGATTTGACTGAAGGTTTGGATGCAAGTTTTCTGTGGAACTTCCAACACTTATCACGAGTGTGGTTGAGCTTGTGACAATAATCACAAGTGGGGTAATTAATGAAACTGCTAAGATCAAATCAGTTCTTTTAGTCTGTCAACCATCCACTCTTTCTAGTCCATGGATCTTTGATTCAGTGCCACATACCACATGACTATATGCTCTCAAGACTTCTCAACATATTACCCATACTCCAGGAAAGACAATTAAAATTGCCGACCACTCTTGTAACTCTATTTTTAGAAATGATTGGTCGTTTTAACATCCAGTCTAACTCTGGAATCTGTGTTACATGTCCTTTTGTTGAAGTGTAATCTGTTATTTGTTAGTAAACTGACACATGACATGTATTGTGTTGTTAATTTTTCTTCTGATGTTTGTCTTTTACGATCGTCGTTCAGAGATGATGATTGAAATTCTTTAAAAGTGTAGATAAGATCTACTTCTTCCAAGAGAAAGACATGAAGAATGAGAATACTTCTAGTAATTATAATTTTTCTCGATCTATTGAATGTTTTATTATGTTGTATTATCGTTTGGGTCATCCAAGTTTTCAATATTTAAAATAATTGTATCTGTCGATGTTTATTAATAAAAAACTTGTTAACTTCAAATGTGAGATTTGTCAATTAGCTAAACATTATCATGTTCTTCATCCATCTCATTCTTATATGCCTTCCAGTCCCTTTTCTCTTATTCGCAGTGGCTTGTGGGAACCCCTCTCGCATTTCCAGTTACACTAACAAACGGTGGTTTCTTACCTTAATTGATGAACACACTCGTATGACATGATTTTATATCTGAAAAGGTAATTTTGAAGCTATTGTCACCTTTAAAAACTTTCACTTCTTCATTTTGACTCAATTTAAAACTTCAATTCAAGTCTTTCGAACCGACAATTACCTTGAATTTTTTAATTTTATTTTAGGTGAGTTGTTGTAAGGAAGGGGATATTTCATTAATAGCTCGTGTAGGGACACTCCTCAATAAAATGAAGTAGCCAGGAGAAACGACCGACGCCTCTCGAAGTTGCTCAGTCCATTATGTTTCAATTTAATGTCTCGAAAAGGTTTTGGAATGATGTCTTGCTTACTGCCATCTATCTCATAAATAGAATTGCCACAAAATTCATAACTTTAGAACTCCATTAGCCATATTGATGTCATGTTTCCCCACCGATCGGTTCTTCACCACTCTTGAACCCAAAATTCTTAGTTGCACAGCCTGTGTTCGAAACGCTACCCCTAATCGTAGTAAACTTGATACCAAGTTTATAAAATGTCTTCCTCGGAAATTCTGCCACTCAAAAAGATTATTAGTGTCACTCTATGTAAGTGCAAATGTCTCTTTCTTTTAAAGTGCTCCCTACTCCCCTGTCACTGCCTCAAGTGAGGGTAGCTTGATTTCTTGGACACTATTCCTTATTCGACCCCTGTGGATATTTCTCTGACCACTATATTTGAGGAGTCCTCCGCCCCTCTGGATCCACCACCTACCAAACAACCAGAACCTCTTCCCATTCTCCGTGTCTATACTTGGCCCACTTATGGTCCCATTTTGAAGCCAGCTATCTCTTTACAGGACCTGGAATCTGTTTTGAGTGATATCCACAGAATTGACACCACTCTAAATGAAGAGGTGAGTTCTCCTGTCGAGGTATGTAATTTGGCAAGCTCTCTTTATTCCATAAAAAAATCTCTTTTCATAACGTATTACAAACTTATAAAGCGTTTGCTACTGTCCTGACTGATCATCACCTCATATTCACTATTGAAGCAACATTAGCTGATCATTCCTGGAAAGCTGCAGTAATAGATGAAATGAGTGCCCTTCAGTGGAATCATACATGGGATGTTGTGAACCTTCCTCCAGGTAAGAGTACAGTAGGGTGCCAATGGATTTTTAGCACTATGTTTAACTTTGATAGATCCTTTGAATGCAATAAGATACAATTAGTCGCCAAGTGATACTCACAAACATACGAAGTTGATTATGATGAGCCTTCTGCTCCGTTTGCTGAATTAAATACCATTTGAGTCCTACTTTTCCTTGCTGTAAATTTGGACTTGCCTTTGCTCCAATTAGATGTTAAAAATGCTTTCATAAATGGAGATCTCACAGAAGAGGTGTACACGTGCCTTCTTCTAGGCCTTGACTCTACTGTTCCTCAGGGATAAGTGTGCCAACTGCGGATGTCCCTCTACTGAAGCAATCCTCAAGGGCTTGGTCGTCAAGTTCACAGAAGTGTTACTGTGTCATAGTTTTTCAGAGGCCCATCAGATCATACTCTCTTCTTTTGACATTCCTCCAGTGGCAAAGTCACTATTCTTATCGTCTATGTCGGTTATATTGTGCTCACAGGTGATAGTTTATTAGCATTGAAATCTTTAAAAGGTATTCTTGCTACTTCATTTGAAGTGAAAGACTTGGGGTTCACTCCGATATTTCTTAGGCATGGAAGTTGCTCGATCATCTCAGGACATTTGCTTTTGCCAGCGCAAATATGTTCTTAATCTATTGACATAGAATAATCGTCTCTTTTGCAAACCAGTGGCAGTCCCAATGGATCCCAATGAGAAATTAGTTGATGCTCCCAATGTGGCTCCGGTGAACAAGACTCACTATCAACTGCTTGTGGGGAAATTCATTTACCTCGCCCGTACTCAGCTCAATATTTGCCACGCAGTAGCTATTGTGATTCAATTTATGCAGGATTTCTATGAGCACCATCTCCGAGCTGTCCACAGGATCCTTCACTACTTAAAGACACGTTGGGCTTAGGTTTGTTTTTCTTGCGTCACACCTCTCGTTCTATTGCTGTTTATATCGATGCGGATTAGGTCGGGTTCGTGTATGATCGGCGACCTAGCTCAGGATATTGCTCATTCATGTGAAGAAATCTTTTCATGTGGAAAAACAAAAAAACAATTGGTTGTGGCTCGAAGCAGCGCTGAAGCCGTGTTTAGCTCCATATCTTTTGGTATATGTGAAGCTCTCGAGTTACGAAATCATGCTCCCTAATTGCGTATGCCAATCTCTGCCCGTATAGAACTATTCAGTGTCTTTCCTTTATTGTGATCTTGTAATATGTATGTATACCTCTCTTCCTATCAATAAAAATATGAAGGTCTATTCTCTAAAATTTGACAAATATCATGTTTATTTTAGTCGTTCCATTTTTAGAAAATCGACATCAGGGCTAATCAAGTAAAAGATAAATCGACATTATGGTGAGGACTCATATTCTTTTACTATTATAATATTTTGGTTTTATTCAACCAAATGCATTTACTATTGCTGTTATAGTACTGGATCTAATATCGTTCTATTGAATTTTGTTCATATTAGAAGAATGGCCTGTGTGCTCGACTTTGTCTAGATTATTATAAATATTGAATCTTGTATAAAAATATTGACTTTTATGTAAATGAAAATGAAATATTATTATTGTATGTTTGTATGTGCATGATTTATTATGATGGAGTTACCTTTTTATGCTATTCTTGGGGGAATGCTAAGGTACTCATGCACTTATATGAAAAATGATATTGATATTGAAGTTTCTTAATCGATACAATTTTTAAATGACGCTTCTGTTACGGTTGTACATGTTTAGAATGATACTGATATGCTATTGATATAGTAAGATTTATTTATAACATCTCAAATGTTAATATTGATTTATTAAATGTTTAACTGACATATATTTTATTTTCTTTTCTTTTATTCTTTGTAAGATTCCTTGTATTGCTATAGTTGTAGGCATATGAATATTCACTGATTTGTTTAGCACGTTATTCTAAACTAATATTTCAAGTTAATTAAGCGATTAAAAGATAAACGATAGAATGAATAATGTTTATAGAAGACACAAACAATTAGTAAAGATATAAATTTAAATATACTGTTTCAATTTAATTTAATTTATTGACTCTTGCAATTGTGAAATAGTAAATAAATGTAGAAAATTTAATCCCTTCCGTCCGATAGTTTGTTTTCGCCTTGGTTAATTCCAAGCTTTAGACCGAGTCGTGACTTAACATCGCCAAGACAAATATTGACTCTCTAAGAGGGTCATGAGTTTGAGAAGCCGACACCGAACACCTGACAATTTAAGGTAAGAGAATTTTAGGATTTTTAAGATATAAAATCTACCTCCTAAGTTGTCTCTTTGATGGAGGTCCAGTATATTAGAGATGATAAGGTTTTGAGCTATTTTTGAAATGCTATATAGAGTAATTCGGTTGTTAAATTTCAATTTTGTTCATCAAAATTGACCCAGATAGATAGCCATATAGTAGTGAGATGTTACGTCGAAAATTGTGTTAGATGTTTTATGAGAAAAAACATTCAATTGTGAAATCCTACCCTTCCTGAGAAGAAGCCTCTCCTAGTTAGGGAGAATGATGCAGGAGCGTATGCGAGTCCCACAATTATATTTTCGCGAGATTTCGTGGTCCGCTTGTATCAGACCAATCGAATCCTGCAATCGTAAGAGAATCAACCATTAGTTTTTTTCTGAATTATTTATTTCAGTTTTTGCAAGTTTCCCTTTTTCCTTTCCTTCCCTTCTAGTCCTTTCTTATTTTTTTAATTTTCAATTATGTATTTTTCTATTAGGGAACTTTTTATATGTTATGGTAGGCTTTGGGATGCAATTTGTGTTGAGTTTCCAATTGTTGAAAGATTTCTCTTTGAATTTTGATCTTTGGAGTACTGTATTGTATTCTTTTCCCATGTATTGTTCCTGTAGCTTGCCTAGGAATAGTTGGTGGATCACCCTCGTCTTCCGCATCTCACCGATTCACGTTCGAATGCTGTTTTCAACTGGGACAACTGCCGAGCGCCTCCAATCTTCTGTCTAGCGACAAGTCTTACCTCCTTTCCCTTTGCGACACCATCTATTCACTATTTTAGTCGAACAAACATCGACGCTGCTACAACCTGTTGTATACAGCATGAAAGCACTCATTTCTAGCTTTCGATTTCTTTGTCTTGTCGTTGTTCATGTCTTATTTCAGCCACCATCCATCCTTTCCACTCACTTAATCAATCCGACAATTTTTCCAACACCTTTTGTGCTTTTTCACACCATCTAAGAAACTTATATTAGTCTCAGGGAGAAGTCGTCCCTAATAGGTGAACTTGAGCCTTGAGCACTGACCTGAGGTCGGGAGACAGCAGGGTTTATATGATTGCGGAGCTTTATATTATATATTTTATAAATGATTATCAGTGTAAAATTAACAATTGTTTCCCCCCTTTTATCAACGCGAGTATACGTATCGTTAAAGTAATAAAAGGCTCCAATGGAGTCACTAGATATCGATCCCACGAGGAAGTTTAGAGATTAAGAACTAATTTCGACGGATACGAATTACTTATTTAGTGTACGGAAATAAAGAACGCTTATACTTAAACTCTATTACTTAATTTTTAAATAGAAGATTGCGATTTAGAAAAAGTATATTTCTCCTTGTTAAGAGAATTAAGTGAATGAATAATTAAATTAGTTAGAATTATATTGTGCGAAATAGGAGCGATTTTTATTCTTTACTGCTTTGGTCAGGACATAAAGAACGTTATTAATCTTATCTTGTCTATTGAATCTGCGACTAGAATTTGGAGGATACGTTGCCACTTCGAAGTCTCATGTTCCCTCGCTTTGAGGTTAACATCTACAGCTTCGGCTCTGAAACAATAGGATCGAATTAAAGATTTTAGTCTCGCACTAAAATATCCGGTTCTACGTCAGATAAATAATATTTCACTGTTATTTGCACCTCATTCAAAGACTTTTGACTTTCCGATTCTTAGATGTAATCTTTATTATAGTTGATAATTAAACGTATTTTAACGATTCGATTAGCGAAATTGAAAGTAAATTAAGATTTAAGTAAAAAGATTATCACGATTTTTATTTAATATTTTTAGGCGCAGTAATTCGATTATTCGATTTCATGAAAATCTTAACAATGAAGGAGAAGACGGAGAAACTACTTAGAATGCATAGGAAAAATAACACAAAACTTGGATTTCGATTTAAAGTTATAAAACGATAAATAAAAACTTATCTCGAATCTTATCACAAGCTGATGCTCATGAGATTCTACTGCTTCTTCGTAGCACTGACACACGCAATTATCTTACTAATATACTCTACAAACACACTTAATGCACACACAATAGACTCACCACACACTACCGACATCCATGAAGACACACTTTTCGAGCTAAATTCGTCACATATTTAAAGAAGAAGGAATATATCCAAAGGTTGCTTAAGCACCTTTTCAAAAAACGTTCAGATTCAATGTATTTGGCTTGAACCGACATTTTCACCGTCGGAGGGCTTCTAGAACTTTGGCTAACCGTTAAGGCTCGCAGTCGGCGGGCTCGATCTCACTGTCGGCGGGCTCCTTTATAATATATTCAAAACTTTCGGGAAAATCACGCCGTCGGCGGCCTATTCCTCGCCGTCAGAGGGCTCATTCAATTTCCATCTCTTTTTAGTCCTTTTCGTTCCAGATTTGTTTCTTTTCGATCTTTTTCCTTTCAATCACCTATAAATCTTGTCATACTAACGATAAAAGCATAGAAAATATATTTCTTTAAAGTGCAATTTCATATAAAATTGGTATGAATTTCTTAATATATTTTCCTGTGGTCAAGCACTACAGTAAAAGTTACATAATAAGCATTGCATGACTAAAAAAATATTTAATGAGCGGTGTGTAGCCTAAATATAGACTTGAACATGAGCTTTGGTGGTTAGCTTGTCTTTTGGTTTGGTACTCAGTACTCAATATTATTAGTTGACAGTTAGTTCCCATCACTTGACAGTTGGTCCATCTCTTTGCCATCCTTATGTACAAATATACCCCAAGAGCTTATAGAAAGTACGACCTAATAAGCTCTTCAATGAAGGGTTTAGCTTGACACTGTCACACCCCAATAAATCATATCAAGTCGACTGGATGTTCAGCAGTGGAGGTTGATTTAGTCAGACACAATGTTCACTGACATTTTTCTGACTAGTGCACACCATGTATGAGTGAGTGGAGAATCTGTCTTACTAAACCGTCAGAAACTTGTTCACGCCCCTCTTTGTTCTTGCCGAACAACCTTCTTGGCATCTGTCTTTTTCATACCCTTCTTTCTAGGACCCTCACTTAGAAAAGCAAAGGAAGAAAGGAAAGCCTAAAAGTGGACAAAAATAAAAAAAAAGAAAAAGAGTAGCTACGAAGATATTTATATAAAAATTTATGGTAACATGAACTAGAGAATAGTAGTCCAAGTTGAATCACATCATGCTCAACCCGAGTAATTATACGAGAAAGATTCTATTAAATTACTTCAGTAACTGAATCGGAAAATAGAATAAAATTTATTTTATTTTAGTTCAATGCAACCTTCCACGATGACGTATCCTCGTGATCGATTACTACCCGAGGGTTTTTTAGGAAAACTCACAATAAAAAGGTGTTGCGTTTGCAAAATAAATCCTGAAGTGTAGGCAGCTAAGGGGGATTTCGGCGATCCTTGTAGGAAAACCCTGGTCGTAATTACAAAATTAGGCTACTAGCTTGAGGGTGAATCACCTTAACCTGCCAGATATTTGTTATTTAGCTGCCTTTGGTCTATGATATGTTCCCACTAAAAGTCGAAAAAAAAAAATGTGCCCAAAGAAGGGTAGGTCAACTGGGAGGTTGGAGAAAATCAAAGCAAGTAAAGATTGTCCTGCTGGGGCTCCATGTACCCGTCCTCCTAGATTATTGGGACCCTAAGTCTACTAATTCGCGAAGGTAGTCGGCTCAACCCGACTGGGGATCGCTTCGTACGGAATTCGTGTGTTGCATTGTCTAAAGTGAAGCAGTAGACCTAAAGCTAAAAGGAACAATAACTATAACAACAAACCTTTATCCCATTAAAGGGGGTCGGCTACATGAATCCTTTTTCTCCATTGCATCCTATTGAGTGTCATATTTTGATTTAATTTTCACAGATTAAGATCATTTTTTATATAAGCATTTTTAGGTTCTTAACATAAGTCAAATATGAAACATCCACTCTCCTAATTGGATCATCAGACGACTGACGTTTAATGTGACAAAACTATCTAAGACGACTCTCTATTCTTATTCGCTATTGGAGCTACAACAACCCTATCACGGATATATTCATTTCACATTATGACTCTAAGTGTCAAGCCACTCATTCACCTAAGCATTCTCATCTCAGCCACACTTTGTATTATGCTTCTCTTTTAAAGGCCAACATTCGGCGTCAATGAACATTGCATGTCTCACTATCTTATAAAATATCCTTCAAGTTTAAACGTTACTTTTCTATCACACAATAGACCTGTCAAGTTTAAACGTTACTTTTCTATCACAGGATAGACCCGATGCATTCCTCTACATCAACCTGCCAACTTGAATTCTATTAATAACATCCCCATCTATATCACCATCACTTTGAACAATAGACCCGAGATATCTAAATCGTTTATACTTTTTAATGATTTGACCACTCATAGTTACAATTTTGCCACGAGCTACTTCTAAAATTATTTCAATGTCTTCAATTTTAGATATGCTCAAACGATGACCTATAGACTCCAATGTAGAACTCTATAATTTAATTTTTTTCTGAACTCTTTCTCTAGCTTATCCACAAAAAGGATATCATCAGAGAAAAGCATACACCAAAGTACATCATCATGTAAATGTCCAGTAAGAGCATCCATAACTAATGTAAAAAGATATGAGCTTAAAGTCGATCCCTGATGTAATCCAACCGAAATAGAAAAATACTTTGGTAGTCCTTCTGTTTGAACACAAGTAACAACTCTATTGTATATATCTTATTGTCTTGAATATAAGTCATATCAACACCTTTTTTCTCTAGAACTCTCCAAAGGACTTCTCTTGGAACATTTTCTTAAGTTTTTTCTAAATCATTAAAAATCATATGTAGATCCTCTTTACTCTCTTTGTACTTCTCCATCAAACCTCTCAATAAATATATAGCTTCTATAGCAGACATGCCCATAGATTGAGATTGATTTTGAGAAATCCTTGTATCGTGTATTAACATATGTTCAATTACCCTCTCCCATACTTTAAAAGTTTGACACATCAACTTAGTTACTCTATAATTTGCACACTCTAGTACATCCCCTTTATTCTTAAAAATGGGGACCATAATACTCTTCCTCCACTCCTCAAGTATCTTTATAGTTTTTAAAATAATATTGAAGAGTTCAGTAAGCAAAGAAACTCCAAAACTTCCTAAATCTTTTCACATTTCAATTGAGATATTATCAAGTCCCACTAATTATCCACCATTGTTTTTCTTTAAAACCTCAACTTTTTTACTAATGCGATTGTAAAAATAAAACATATTTTTATTATGAATAATTTTAAGATCATTAAGGTCGATCATATTTTCAGAAACTTCGTTAAAAACCTTATCAAAATAACTCACCCACCTATGTTGGATTTCTCCCTCTAAGAAAAGTACTTAATTTTCATCTTTAATATATTCTAATTTAAATCTTAACTTTTTTTCTTTGTTTGGCTATTTATACATATATTTTTCACCCTCTTTAGATTTAATCTATTATAAAGTTCACTAAAAACAGAATTTTTAACGCACAAATTATTTTTTTAGACTCTATACGGGTCACCTTATATTTTTTTCCAGTTCTCTAGGCTTTTACAATTAAACTATTTTTTATAGCACAACTTATATTTTATCTTCTCTTGCACATTATTATTCCACCACAAACTATTTTTATTTGTAAAAACTTTTCCTTTTGATTTTCCAAGTACATCTTTTGTCACTTGTTTAATAATGCTTGTTACTTTATCTTCACATATAATTATCTTCTTTTTGGACATCTCAAATCTTAAATTCTTGAAGTTTACTTGTAAAATAATTTTATTTATTTTTTAGGTGCTTCGTCTAATTCTATGATAATATTTTATTGTATTCTTTATCTTGTAACTCATCTTAAAATCCATAACTAATAATCAATGTTGAAGACTTAAAATTTTCTTTTGGAATGATCTTACAATTTTTACATTCTCGACGATCTCTTTTTCTCATAAGAAAGGTATCGGTTTGTGTTTTATTAGATCTATTTTTATAAATAATAATATGTTCATCTCTTTTCTTAAATAAAATATTAACATTAACAAAATTATACGCTAAAATAAAATCTAATATGATTTTACCTTCATTAATCACTCCAAAATTGTAGCAACTATCAGTATTTTTAAAATATTTTACTACTCTACAAACATATCCATTTAAATGTTTTTTAATATAATTTTTTTTTCTCAAGAAGTATCATTTGTATTAATTCTTCAAGGTCATTCCAAAAGTTTTCTTTTGAACCTATATATAAACATAAATACTTATAATATTAAAAATATTAGTAGCAACAAAAATTTTTGAGGCTATAATACTATCTCCAATTCTATTAATATTTACAACCTCATCTTTCAAAATCTTATCTACACCTATAATATTTCTAGTGCACCTCTTACCTGAATATCAAAGTTTAAAACCTAAACTATCATACTCCTAAGTTTCTCCAACCCATTTAGTTTCTTGAATATATATGTTATTTATTTTCTTATGAACCATAATATATACTAATTTTATTAATTTACGAGTACCTATGTTCCATGATCTTAATGTTAATATTACTTTGACCTCATTTGTCTGTAATGTAAGAACCCTTATTTATTTGACACTACACCCCTACACCGGTGTAGTGGCCGTTGCACACTTTTCTCTTTATTCAGGCTATACAATGCATCTCTTTTAGGGAAAACCCTAGCATTTACACAAGGTTTTGAAAGATTTATGTCTCGATTTTTCGACAAATAATTTATGCTAGTAGCCGACTACCTAATACAACCTTCCACTTTTCGCATCTGGAACTTGAGACCCGACAACGACAGTGTTAAAAGGAAAAAAACGTCTAAATTTCTATGATTCTATCTGGACAAAAAAAGTAGGTAAGGGGTTATACTTGCCAAGAGTATGGACTGAAAACCTACAAGGTAGGAAAAGAGAATGAGTGATTCGACTATAAAGTTGAATCACCTCATGAAAGGCTTACAATCTTGTCCGGGTTAGGAAAAATTTCTAACACCCTCGACGTGTTAGACAAAACCTCACGAGCATATGAAAGCATATGCTTGGCTGGTTAGGCTGAGAAGGAAGATGTAACAACTAAATTTGGGAAATTAGCTAAAATTTTTGCACCTGTAAAGTTTGCCCCAAATTTCACATCTCTTGGAATTCGATCGGATTAATTTATAAAATTTTATATGTCAAATCGATCAATTTAATATATAATGTATGAGAAGATATAAAATGATAAATTTATAAGTTTAATTAACCTTGATCAATTTATTAATCCTCTATAATCTCGTTCACTGTTCCAAGCCAACCTATTTGCACGACGTGTAGTTGTGTGATGGATTGAAGGGCTGAGAATTATCAGAATTAAGCTAGTAAGGGCCACATTTCCCTCATTTCCTCTCCTTCACTTCAAACTCGCGGGCCTAATGAGTCCTACTATTGCTAAACTATAGTAGATGGGTCGAGCGACGGTTCTAGGAGCCGAAACCATAGTTTGAGGTTCCAGGGAGACAACTGTAAGTAGAAAACCCTTTTTTTATGATATTTGAAATATTCATTTCTTTCCTTACACTTCTATTTTTACATTTGCTATGAATTGAAGCATTGTATTTTTCTTATTTTTGTACCTTTGTGGGAACAACCACATGACTGTCGGACCGAGAGTTCCACTCTCCGGTAAGTCTATTTCACTAGCTGGGGAAATGTTAGGGGGTTAGGAGGAAGGGCGAAGAAGAATAGAAAATATTAGATATGGGTTGGTTATGTCGAGAAGTCATTCTGAGGTAAGAATTCGTAAATGAGTTGTGTTAGGGGTTAAATCACGAGATAAGCCAAAATTTCATGAAATCCTAATAGATTTATCAATTGTAGTTGTTTACACTAGGCGGTGAGCTTGAGACTAGTGTGGGGAAATTTGTCGTACGCTGCTATGTCAATTCGGGTTAAATAATCCTGTGCTAACTTAAGAAAAATAATTATATGTTGGTTCTATGTGATTATGTGTTTGACGCTTTTGTTTTTAAAGTTTTCTACATATTATGGATGAATACCTTGATAAACTGTTTGAATGCAAACTTGATTTGTCATTTACGATACTTATGATTTTATTGTTTTATCCATCTGATAAACGTGTATATAAAATTATTGCTTGCAGATATTCATTTACTATTATTCATGCATATGATATATGAAATGAATTTGGTGATGATTACAAGAATTATCATTTAAGAAATATCACAAGTGATATTATATGTAGACTATTACATGAATACTTGTAAGTACGGATGATATGGAACGGTCAGATTCCTGACTTCTGGTATTCAGACAGATGAAATTTCGAGAACGGTTGGGATTAGATGAAGATGGAATGTAGAGAATTGTTAATACTGGATGGACTATTGATATCTGCTATATTGGGAAAAAATCCAATCTTTATCAATAGTTGACGTAGTCTTCATGCTTGGTGATGACTTATAACATGAAAAAACATAGAAATAGTTGAGGCTTATACAATTATAAGTGAAAATCCTATGATTGGATTGATAACTCTTATGAATATGCTTATGATTACACATGTATGAATGAAATACATGTTTTATACAGCAATAATAATTCTCTGCATTATATTTTTTTCATTTACTTTTATATAATTATAATATGTGACGTGTTGTGGCCATGTATATGTGTATATATGAGCACACACGTTGCTCTTTTTGTCTATAAAATTCTATTTTAGAATTGATTATTTTGTTGAGCTTATTGTAGCTCTCTCTATATTGTTGACTTTCAGGAAAGGGTAAGGAGCACCGAGACTAATAGTCCGGTGTGACTTGTATAGTTTTTGCATTATAGTTTTGAGAGCATGTACTTACTTTTAGGTACGTTTTTTTATTATTTTGGATTTAGTAGTTCTGTATAGATATATGCATGTTTTGGTAATATGATTTTTTGTGCTTTAGAGTATATGTGAATGTGAATGAATTATGAAATGAAATGTATCAATTAGTTTTGCAGTGATTTAATCTGACTAGTTCGTCACTCACTTAGTTCTGAGCAAGTCAGGATGAGTGTTGGTAAGAATTTAGTTAGTTTAAGCGGCTGTAATTTTTTAAAAATGTGATTTCAAAATTGTGGTGGAGAAAACTTATTAGAATGCTGTGATGGGAATCATAAATATATATATATTTTTTTTCAAAAAAATTAGATTACAGTTTTCTTATAGTCATCGCACTTTAATATATTAGATTGAAAAAATAACTTTCCACCACAGAAATTTCTAGAAAGCAGCAAGCAGTTCCTCTAACAGAGCTGTGGTGGTGGTTTGAAATGCAGAACATGTAGAAAGCTGTCCCAAACATTCCCTTAGTCCGACCAAATCGTCCGCCTCTATCATACCCGCGTTAACCCTTAAGGGAGTTAGTTGTTGTATGACAAAAGTGATATCAGAACATGATTATTGAATGAAATGAATGATGAAAATAAATTGGATTTCGAAGAAGTAATAATGATATTAAATATGATTTGATTTATACAAAGCTATAGATTAATGGATCTTGGGTGAATAATCCATACGACTTAAGGTATGATGCATACACGAAATATTTATTTTATGATATATTTTATTTGAATAATAAATTATGTCAATCCAGATGAATATGCTTGAAGAATTTTCAAAAAGGAATGTGGGTCAGTCTCCTAGGCCAATTGTAGCAAGTAAATGCTAAAAATACTTTGAACGAAATGATAATCGAAACAGGGTAAATGAGTAAACTAGAGCCACTGAGTTAAAGGGCATTGTTCTGTTAATATCACAAGTGATTGACAAAACGACTGCTCTTAAAACTCTTCTACTAATAAGGTCCTAGATTTGAACTTGGGGCATCAGTTGGTTGGCACTTGAAGATCTTTCAAGCATTCAAACCACACGCATTCAAGGGTGCTAGTGACCCTACAATTGTTGAAGATTGGCTACTAAATTGTAAAGATTTGAGATGGTATGATTTTTCCAGAGAATAGGAGAGTGGTGTTAGTCACTTTCATGTTCAAATGTGAGGCAGAGAAGTGGTGGTTGCCGCGCAACATAGAGATAAATTTCAACTGACACCTCTTCTAGAAATTTAGTGGGATGATTTTGTCAATGATTTGATGCATTGGTTCATTTTACCTTTATGCAAATTAGTATTGCAAGATAAATTCTTCAATTTGACTCAGAGTTCCAGATTAGTTATGCAAAATAAGGCAAAATTTACTTTTTTTTTTTTAGATATGCACTCCACTGTATCAATACTCTGAAAGAAAAATGTCATTGATTTATGTACTTCCTCAGAGATTAGTTGAGGTTGACTTTGGCACTGTTCGAAATCGGTGATTTCTCAGCGCTAATTGAAAGAGCTAGACGAATTGAAAATAAGTTGAACTTTTTCGGCCAGCGGTGACAATCTTAGGCAAGGAAGGAAAAGATTTTAGCAAGGTAGAAGAATTTTAAAGCAAAAAAAAAAAAAAGAAAAATCAGAAGGTAAGCCGAAGCAATATCAGCCAGAAAGGTTAGTTTGTGAAAAATGTGGAAAAAAGGCATTTTGGGTAGAACTTGATGAGTTTAGGAAAGTGTTATAGATGTGGACAGTCGGGACATCTTCAAATGAACTGCCTGCGGAAAAATGAAAGAGAGAGCAGATCACTCACGATTCAAGGATTGAGACCGCAAAGAAATTTTTGTAAGGCATTCAGTCCACAAACCTCAATTTTTGGGAAAATCTTTAACTCAAATCAAGGGTGTAACTTCATAGTGCTGAAATGAGCAACCAATGAATGCTAGAATTTTTGTAATTATTCTCAAGAAGCTAAAGAATCTCAAGAAGTAATTATATGTATGTTTCTAATTCATGATCAACTTGACACTGTTCTATTTCATTCACGTGCATCACATTCTTTCATCTATTATGACTTTCTTGCCAGTTTATTTGTTGATATTGTGTACTTTAATCCTACCCTATGTGTTATTTTGCCTTTTGGTAGTGGATTCAATGCAAATAGGAAATGTTATGTCCTTGTTAGTATCTTTGATAAGAAGCTATAAGCATAATTAATCATAATAGCAATTCAGACTTTTGGTGTCTTATTGGGAATGTATTAATTGGTAAAATATTTTGCTATAATTGAATGTTAGGAAAGGCGGGGGAAATTTAATATGCATGGTGAAAAGTTTATTTTTCCTGTGATTGAAGTGCACGATCTTCTTTGACTAGTATAGTGAAAGTGCGAAAGTACTTACGAAGTGGTTAACTGGTGTTTCTAACCAAATAGGATGTGTTGTATAAAGATATACATGAATTGAAAGCATCCCGGTTCTCGCTGAATTTTTTGATGTATTTCTTAAAGAATTGCTAGGGCTACATTCAGAGCGGTAAGTTAAGTTTGGCATTGGTGTGCAGCTAGAAACATCGACAATTTTAATTCTTCTGATGGGATGGTTTTGAATGAATTGTAAGGATTGAAATATCTGTTGCAGGAACTGATAGATAAACGTTTTATCAGGCCAAACAATTCACCTAGGGTGCTCCGGTATTGCTAGTCAGGAAGAAATATGGATCTATGCAGTTATGCATCGATTATAAAGAGCTAAATAAGGTGACAATCGAGAGTAAATATCTATTGTCAAGAATCATTGATTTATTTGGTCAGAGTTAGAAGATGATACTATTTTTTCCCTGATTGATCTGAGATCGGGATACCATTAGGTCAGAATCAATGAGACATATATAACTAGTACAGTTTTTTTGGATCATGTATGTTCATTATGAATTCTTAGTTATGCCTTTTGGCTTAACCGATTCTCCCGTTGTATTCAAGGACTTAATGAATCGAATCTTGAAGCCTTATGTCGATCGGTTTGTCATTATTTTATTGATGACATTCTAATATCAGATTCAAGAACTGTTGACGAGTATATCATGCATCTGAAAATAGCATTGAAGCTGAAGAGTTAGAATCAACTATATACAAAGTTATTGAAATGTGAATTTGGGCTGCGAAGTATTGCATTCTTGGGGCATATTATCAGTAGACAATGAGTCTTAATGGTTCCTCGAAAGGTGAAACTAATTGTAGAATGACCTACTTCAAACAATATTATGAAGGCACACAGTTTTTTTGGATTGGCTGTTACATGAGGTTTATTTAAGGATTTTCATAAATTGCTATGTCATTGTCTTGACTGATAAGAAAAGATGTTTATTTTGAGTGAACTATATAATGTGATCACAATTTTTAAGAAATAAAGAAACATTTGACTGTTATTCTAGTGTTAGCTATTTCCATCACGTACAGACGGATTCCAAATTTACAGCGACACATCATTGCGAGGCTTGGGAGGTGTTTTAATGCAAAATAAAAGGTGATATCCTATACGTCCGGACGGTTGATGCCATATGAGAGGATTTATCGGACACATGATTTGGGGTGACCAACTCAATGAGTTAATAGGCCAAGTTTATGCTAGCCTTGCCTTGACTCATTTGCTTGTGAACCGACTCGTTTAAAAAAGATAAGATAAAATATATTCAAAATACATTAAAATTCAAGACTTTCTCTTTAACTATTAAAAATGTATAAAGAATAATATTTTATATTTTATATGAAATGATTATTTATTGTTCATCTTCTAATTGCTCATTGTATTTTTTTCATTTTACTATCATACTAAATTAAATTAATATTGTTTTCTCTCTTTCATTATAGACAAACCAACTGGTGAACCGGCTTGAATTGTATACTTATGCTCGAGCTTGAGCTTCAAATTGACTAATTGATCACACTCAAGCTCAAGCCAGGGTGGCTAGAGCTCGGGTTAGAGCTCGGCTAGACTCATTTTCACTCCTAGAGGCATCAATGTCTTGCTTCTTAACTGTTCTGTACTTTCTTGATGGTCCCCTAGTTTAAATTACACATTTTTTTTATTAACATTGACTGCTATTATTGTTAGTTCTGTAAATTCATGGTCTTTGCCGCTAGAAACTGGTGCAGTAGTGGATGTAGTTCCTGAACAAGGTAAACATTGATACATGGGTAGCTTCAGCTAAACTTTTTCTGTTCATTTAATATGGATACTCCTCCTGCTTATTATTTGTTTTTGATGACAATGGATTGGTATAGAACTGCTTCTATTTGTTATGGGCAATACATTATCATTTGGAGAAAAGCTTTTCATTCATATGGCAATGAAAATGATACTAACACCAAAAATTGCAGATACTTTGCCGTTGGAAGTGCTGATTCTTTGGTTAGCCTGTGGGACATCTCAGAAATACTGTGTGTTCGAACATTCACAAAACTCGAGTATGCTTTACTAATAAATTTTTTTCTCTGTTTGCACTGCTTGTCAAGATTCCTCGTTATAGTCCAATTCAGTTCTGTAACCCTTGGGGATGGACACTGGAAATTTTATCGGGGTTTCAATAAATGTAGGTAATGTGAATTATAGAAATTACTGGATTTGTTGGACAGAACCACATAGTGCATGCCTCCTTAAGATTCAGAGTGATACGAGTAATGGACAATATTTTTGGGGTTAAAAATTTTGTGCGAATAAAACCTTAAGGCACAGTTTTACTTCTCTAAATTCTTGGAAGTGACTCTCCGTGGATATCTGATCTTTTGATTTATTTATTTTTAGATGGCCTGTGAGAACCATCAGCTTCAACCACACGGGAGAATTCATTGCTTCTGCTAGTGAGGATCCATTCATTGATATTGTACGTTTCGGTGTTCATAACCTTGTTTTTTAAGTTTAGAGAGGCCATTATTTGAATTTTACCATCCTTCTGCTGCCAGTCAAATGTGCAAACTGGGCGATCTGTTCATCAGATTCCATGCAAGGCTGCTATGAACAGCGTGGAGTGGAACCCTAAGCATAACTTGCTTGCTTACGCAGGAGATGACAAAAATAAGTATCAGGCTGATGAAGGTGCTTATTAGTATCTTCGCTTAGTTCATTTTTTTGGTGTAAATTATCATTACTATCTGGCAATTCTAGGGTTCTTAAGGCTTATTTTATGAATCCTTATTATATGAGCACAAATAAACTAAGGAGAAATGCAAAGTAGCTCAAGCGCCAGTTCATGTGAAAACTAAATGAAACTTGTGTTTAGTACTGTTGTATTTTTTTTCATTAGATTGTGAGCAAATATGGGTGCTAGGGAGATTCATAATAGTGTTGAATATCTTATTAAAATTGTTCTGTCAGCGTCAGTACTACCAGCAGCTACGTTTAATTACTTTTTGGCACTTGGTGCAAAAAATGCCTTGTATTGCAATACTGGGGGAGTGGGCTGGTTTTGTTGTTAAATTCTTGGCCCTTTATTCTTACAACACTCAGTTTTTGAGGGTGATTTAGGATATGTCCGGCTTCATAAGACTTCTGTAGCGAAGGATTAGCTTTTATCAACGTGGTGGTCTTGATAGAAATATTGTTGGATATTAGCAAAATATTCTGCCACCAATTAACTAATAAAGTTACTGATTAAGTAACATAATTGACAGAATTAATCAGAATATGGGCTTGTATTAGTTTGAAAATGTAATCAAAGCACGTTCATGACTAGTATAAAGAACAAGCATGGCATATATAATCATTCATATGTATTTTCATGGCTCAAAGTTCGCTTATTTTCCTCCAGAAGTTAACTTTTCAAACTATGGATGCGTGACATTTCTAAAACTTTTCCCAAGGATTATCAACTTTATGGAACATAGCCATTTGAAAAGCATGCTTTGGTTCTTGTAGATATGCATATGGTAGTTTTCATGGTGGATTAGAACCAAAAATGTTCACAAGATGATTTAATTGTACGTAGTCAGATGCATCATTAATTAACATGTACTTTATTGTCATTTATGCAACAAGTAGCTTTTATATATTTCATGTTGTATTCTACACACAGAGATAAATATATACTAATTTAGTGAGTAGAGTATTCTATCATATTGAAGATATTGTTTTTGTACGAAAGAACTCACATAAAATTTGACTCATTACTGTGTTCTAATATATCCCTACAAGCTTATCCCTGCTTATATCATACTTATCTATATGCTCTCAATATTTACAAACTGAGCGTATTATCAATATGGATAGATGCTTGCTCTATGAATATTGATTTGAACCATTTTGTAGAATTTCTCATTCGAATAAAATTCTCAAAATTATGCCTAGAAGACCACTCAAACCTGCGTGCTTTGTAGCACAACTGTTGTGGAAAACACAAGCTGGACAGAATTCTTTTTTTTTTCTACAATATGCTCGATATAAGGTATAGATTGAGGAATGAAGTGGGAAAGTATTTATAGTCGTACATATAAAATAGATTTTAAAATAAGTTAAAATTTTCCTTCTTTTGCATGAATCTGTGAAATATTGATTTACTCTTTTGGCAATATGGGATCTTGGTTTTATTACTTGTCATGAATCTATGGGATCCTGATTTTAATTTTGACATTAATTTGGGGGCTACTAACAATAAGTTCGGCAGCATATGTTAGCACGCCCTCTGAAGTCGGTGAGTATATATCTTCCATTTTCGACTTGTCAATCTCTTCAAAGTGTGTGTATTTTGTGTCGGTATCTTCCAACTGATTCTTTGTGACAAATAGTTACGAGTCAAACTACTGTCTTTTTTTTTCTATATAAAATTTCAATCTCAATATACTTCTTTCTATCATGCTGCATAGCATTATGTGTAATATTTATTGCCAACTTATTATTATAATAGTGCCACAAGCACTTATATCTCTTGTGCCGTTGTTCTAAATTCATCTTTTGCGATAGACCATGCTTGTAAATTTTATTTTTTGCTCCTTCAGTAAACAAGATCATCTGTAAGAAAAAACAATATCCAAAGATGGATCTCTTGTTTATAGGCGAACATTCATAATTAACCTTTGTGTAGGATTAAAGTTCCATTTTTTTTTTCCTTCTAAGCAGTATTCCCGCTTCTGAATTATGAAAAATTTTGTAGACAGCCTGCAGGTGAAACTTCCTTGAATCATGCTTGAATTGACTTAGCTATGTCCAACATTATATACAACAACAACAACAATAACAATCCTTTATCCCATTAAGTGGTGGGTCGGCTACATGAATCATTTTTCGACATTGAAATGCAGGGGTATGGTGGTCGCTAGCGGGACGCGGCTAACTTGCAGTCGCACGACCTGCACATGGGAGGAATCGTGCGGCTGTTCTGAGTAAAAACGGGCCCTGGCATGTTCTGTAGGTGGCTGGGGCGAGCAGGAGGGGCGAACAATGGATCATCTGTGCGGAGGAAAGACGCTTTCGGAAGCTGCAAGCGGCTTGGGGTGAGCAGGAGAGTTGAACAATGACTCGTCTGTGCAGGGGAAGGGTGTTGCTGGGAGCAGGGAGGGTGATCATTGACCTATCGTTGCGGGAGTGAGATGCCGGTAGGGCTTGCAAGCGTTTAAGAAGAGCTGGCGTGATCGGTTCACCTGGGGGTCCACCATGAAGAGCTGGGATGGCTGATGAGAATGGAAGGGACTACATGGGGATTACTCCACATTGGGCGAGGTACTGTCCAAGCACCGCTTGCCTTTGAATGCAACCCTCAGAGTGGGAATGCCTTGGCGGCACACTTGAAATTAGAGAAGGATCAAAAACTATTTAGCAATCAGCACACCACAATTATAAATAAGATGGAGTAAAAGGTATACTTGATAAGTAGGAAAAATAGGGAAGGATTAAAGAAGTGAACAAGAAAAGGTAGAAATTTGAAATGCAACCCAAGTAGGAAGGAAGGATCAGGAAGGAGAAAAATTGGAGCATGAGATGGAGAGGGGCGAAAAATTCGGCCCCAATTGGTCCTGGCTGGTTCGGTCTAGCAGGAAAGCTGGATCGATCATACTTGCGCCAAACATAACCCATGAGCCCCACATCAGTCTCCCGGGGTTGGGGGATCTTCGACCTTATTCGTTGAAACTTCTAGTTCCTCAAAGTATGGAGTTAGATCTGCGATATTGAATGTTGCCAAAATTTTAGAGTCACCGGTAGGTCAATTTTGTAGGCGTTGTCGTTCAGCTTTTTGAGTATGCGGAAAGGTCCATCGGCTTTGGGCTTGAGCTTTCTATAAGCTTCTACGAAAAATCGCTTCTTTAGTCGTATCCACACGATGTTGCCTTCTGGAAATGTTACCTTTTCTTGGACTTGTTTGCTTGGGCTTGATATTCGCAGTTCTATTTCGTATTCGCCTTCCTAACTTTCTTGTGGAGTTGTTGAATCTGGTGAACACATTCAATAGCATCCTCACTGACCTCTGATATGGGGAGAAGTGGGATCAACTCAAGGGGTGTGAACGAGTTGCGTCCGTACGCAATTTCAAACAGAGTGCTTTTCTTAGTCTGGCTCGTGGAACTTTTATAGGAGAATTCAGCTTGTGCAAGAACTAGATTCTGCTGTTTGATGCTTTTTCCCATGAAGCATCGCAAAAGATCCCCTAGACTCTTGTTAACCACTTCAGTCTGACCATCCGTTTGGAGGTATGTTGCAAGAATGAATTGAAGTTTAGTGCTTAATTTACCCCAGAGGGTTCTTCAGAAGCGGCTCAAAAATTTGATGCCCTTGTCGGAAGTGTTGGTCCTGGGAACGCCATGAAGTCTCACGATCTCGCAAAAGTACAAGTTGGCAATGCGAGATGCATCAAGCGTTCGGTGGCAGGCCACAATATTCGTCATTTTTGAGAAACGGTCTACCACCACCATCATGGAGTCCTTGTTCCTTTGTGTGCAGGGGAGTCTTACCACAAGATCCATACTGATGTCGACCCATGGCGCCTCAGGTACCGGTAGAGGAGTTTACAATCCCATATTATGCCCGCTGAATTTGGTGATGTGGCAAATCCTACATCGTTGGATATGTCGCTCCATATCTCTCTTCAGTTGGAGCCGAAAGTAGTGTTCTCTTACGAGTGCGAGTCTTATTCTTGCTAAAATGGTCGACCAATCCACCACTCTGGTTCTTCTGGACGATGACGTCTCTCAGCGAACATCGGGGAATCATAATTTATTTTGTTAGAACTAGTAGCCATCCGTTCGGTAGTACTGCAAGGTAGGTTTCTCTTGACATTGTTCCCATATTTCGTGGAAGTCTTCGTTAGTCTTATATAACTATTTTATAATCTCAAACCCTACAACACGAGTCTTTATGGATGTAATTAGTAGCTTACAATGGATTAGTGCGTTCGCGACGTAGCTTTGACTCCTAGCTTTGTGTTTAAGTGCGAATTGAAATGAAGCTAAGAATTCCATTCACGCGGCGTGCCTCCCTTTTAATTTGCTTTGATTGTTTAAAAATTTTGAAGTTTTGTGATTTGTGAATGGGGTGAACTCGCTCGTTAGTAGAAAATGATTTCAGTGCTCCAGGGTTCGAACAATGGCATAAAACTCTTTTTTGTAGTTTGAATAGTTTCGTCGTGCATCATTTAGCTTTTCGCTGAAAAAAGCGATGGGGTGACCACCTTTACTGAGTAATGCTCCAATTCCCACACCGGATGCATCACACTCGACCTCGAATAGCTGCCTGAGTGAAGTCTTTTCTTTTCAATAGTTCTGTGTCTGTGTGTGTGGGGGAGATAGTGCTCAAGTTCCTTATGAATTTTCGATAGAAGGTGAACCCAAGAAATTCTTGTAGCTCGGTGAATGATTGTGGCGCGGTCCGGCTCAAGATCACCTCGATCTTTGTTGCTGTCATCTTAATGCATGTGCTAGAAATGATTTGGTTCGTGATGAAGTGATATTTCTTCGGGTGGGCATATAATCGTTCGACGCGTAAATCCTTGAATGCTACCCGTAGGTGTTGCAAGTGTTCCTCTTCTGATTTACTATATACTAGGCTATTGTTGAAGTAAACCACTACAAATTTCCTAATTTGGGTCTTGAACACTTGATTCATCAATCGCATAAAAGTGTTGGGCGCATTGGACAGGCCGAAAGGCGTAACTGTCCATTCATAAAGACAATCTTGCATCTTAAAGGTGGTCTTCCACTCATCTTCTGGCCACATTTTTACCTGATGATATCTACTGCTCAAGTCAGTTTTAGATAAGATGGTGGCTGGTGCGGTGACGAAAATATAATATACCAATGATGGTCATTTGATTTAATTTTTGTACGCTGTAAATGTCTTTCAACACCACAACACACAAAGCAACTAATTTAAAAATATTAATAACAGTCACAATCAATTCACTTCAGTATAATCAGATTTATTTTAAAACTGCCACCCCTAGCTAAAAGGTTACTATGATTATTAAATCGTGTCACTAGGTCGCAAACGCAAGTATACATATTGCTCAAGTAATAAAAGACTCTAATTGAGTCCTAAGTATCGATCCCATAGGGAAAAGATAAACTTATAACGTAGCACAACACACAATGTTCAAACTAATAAAACTTAAGAAACACAAGTTGATAATGTATAACTTAGCTAGAAATACTTACTTTACTAAACTAATTTCTAATGCTTCAAAGTGAAATTTGCTAATGCTAAGCAAAGGTTTTTGTAACTAAAGGTTCAAGTTGGAGAAAATATCATTCCCCTTACAATGAGGTTATGATTAGTGAATAAATCAGATTGTTCAAAGTTGTACTATGCCAAATAGGAACATTCTTATTCTTTACTCTCTCTCGAGTGTATAAAGAACATTGGCTAATCCAAGGTTTAGTCCTTAAGTCCGTGGTTAGGTTGGGAGGATACTGACTCTCACTCCAGAGCTCCCACTTCTCCCTCACCTGAGGGCTAACACTCGCTTTAGTTTCTAAATACTTAGATCAAATTAGGGATTTTAGTCTGTCACCCTATAATCTCTAATTCTACGCCCGTCAAAGCATATTTCCATACTTATTCGCACTCAACCTCATGGACTGCATTCTTATTCATGACATTGAATGTGATTCTCACTTTGTTGTTGAATACATAATCCTTTTCGGATCGTATGTTTCACAACAAATTTTAACATTTTAATTGGCCAAATCGAAAAGTAAATGAAGATCCAAGTTTAAATCATCATAATTTTTATCAAATATTTTAGCGCTTCAATTCTGATCCATTACAATATCGTATCTCATTGTAAGGAGAAAAACAAAGAAATCTACCTAGAATTCATGAGGAAATTATAACAAAACATGGATTATATGTATAAGAACAAGTTCATACAACACAAGTAATAAACACAACTTATCTCAAACTCGACCCATGCAAATTCCTTGAAGTTTCTTTGACATTCTCTTTACAACACCACTCAATTCTCTCTTAGAAAGATAATGAAGAAGAAATCTCTCACCTTCCCTCTTCTCATTCAACTCTACGAGAAAATCACACTCTCTACACAGACACCACACTTACTCCAACTCTCCTTTTCGTTCCCCCCCCTTCACTCATGCCTAATCTGACTTAAATTTACTCTATTTTATGATTAGGACGAATTTCCCCAAGAGTTGCTTCAAGCACCTCTCCAAAAATCATCCTAATTTAATGCATTTTCAAGAATAACCATCATTGCCGCCGTCGGCGCCCATTCTGGCGCTGTCGGCGCTAGATGCGTTGCTTCTCTAAATTAGGGCGCCGACGGCGCCAGATCTATTTTTGCACCTGTAAACTCTGTATTTTTGGCGCCGTCGACTCCTGTACATTTCGTAAAATGCTCTATTTGACTCCAAATTTCTTTCTTTTTGCTTTTTTCTTTCCAAATGCTTAAAATCAATATACCTGTAACAAAACATAAGAATACATTCCTTTAAAGTATAATATGACAAAAAATAAGCATAAAATGTATATGAAAAATCAAACATTTTTTTCTGGTGTATTAGTGGCTCTGTGTAATTGATCTATGAGATCATTTAGGCCTGATATAGGAAATCGGTATTTGATGATAATTTTATTAATGGCGCAGCCATCAATGCATATCTGCCATGAAACATCTTTCTTGGGTATCATAAGGACGGGAACAACACACGGACTAGTGCTCTCTTGGACTAAACTTCTCGTAATGAGATCCTATACCTGGCGCTGTAGCTCCTCGTATTCTGCTGGTCGTAATCTGTAAGTGGGTCGATTTGGTAACACTAATCTGGGTATAACATGTTGGATGTCCCTTAGTGGTGGTAGTCCGTTTGGATGGCTGTCGGTCAGGACGCATCGGGAATTGTGTAGTAGCAGCTCTAGATTTACGAGTTTCTCTCTCTTCATCGGTTCTTTCTAGGAAGACTAATGCAAGGGCCATTAGCGTATCTCGAACTGACTGCAGGAAGGTGGCCCGTTAGATTAACGCGTCCTTGGTGTTGATCACGTCTCTCGCATCCTTGACGGGTAACAACACGATGTGCTTCCCATCATTCTTAAATGTGTAGGTGTTCTTGAAGCCATCGTGTTGAGTTTTCCAATTGAACTATCATGGCCTTCCCAGTAGAATGTGAGATGCCCTTGAGAATCAAATCACACCAAACTTGCTTCTGTAGTTGATTGCCGTTTGAGAATTCAACTAAGCATTAATGATCTATGCATATTCCGTTCCCCCTTTTCAGCCATGTGAGAGAATAGGATCGCAGATGCTTTTGTGTGGCTAATCCCAACTTTTAAACTATAATCGTAGACACGACATTTTCACAGCTTCCACCATCGATGATCAAACTACAATTATTGCCTTTTTACCATGCACGTGGTGTGAAAGATACTGGGTCGTAGCCATGACGGGTCTATTTTTGGTTCTGACTGCAAGACCCTCCGTATGACCAACATTTCGCCTTCATCCACTGGAAGTTGAAGAGCTTCATCCGCACTATTGTCCGACTCGGCTTCCTCTACTTCCTCGACGACGACTTCTTTAGTGAACGAGACAACTCAGCTTGTGGGACAGTTGACAGTGACGTGGTCGTAACTATGGCACCTAAAACACTTTAGTGTAGGAACTGTCTCGGTTGAATTACCCTTTTCTGGCTTCATTCTGCTTCAAGTGGTCTTTTCGCTTATGGTATTGACTGACCAACTCTGGAAGTGGTCTTGTCGGCAAGCGTGGCTATAGGTGATGGCTTGAATGTCGACTGCGTCGGAAGGACTGTGACCTCGCCTGCTTTTGCTGCATTTCTGCCTTGAATACTAGGGTCTGGACATCACTTACTGCCCAATATGGTTGTATTTAAACGTCATTGCTAATGACAAATTTTAGGCTCCTCAGATAACGGGCGATCGTTTACTTCTCTTGCTCAACTAATTCGCACTTTATATGTAATTGGTCAAACTTTGCCGTGAACTCCTCGACCGAGAGGTCTCGTTGCTGTAGTTTATGGAGCATGAGGAACATATCCCGACTATAATGGGGTGTCAGATACTTTTTATGCGTAACTTTTTTCATTTTTGCCCACTGGGTGATCTTTTCGCTTCCATCTCGTTTGCACTGCCGCAGCAGTTTTTTCCATCATGATGAAGCTTTTTTGTTCAATTTAATAGCTGCTAGTTCAACCCATTTATTCTCGAGTATCTTCTTGTATTCAAAAATGTTTTTTACCGCTTGCAACCAGTCAATGAAATCGTCGGGATCTATGCTTCCGCAAACTTCGTAGGTCCGTCTTGTTGTCGAAGTCCCGATGGGCGCCAGTCGTGGGCTCCTCTCGTGGACTTCTTTGATAGTGAATGTCAAAACAGCGTGGTTGATATTCATTTTGGTTGAATTCTTTGTGGTGAAACGAATTTCGATTGTCATCGCGGTCTCTTCGATTCTCGGGAGTGCTGTCGAGGGTGATGTCTCCTTGGGTTCCATAGTTCATCTCGACCAGTCGTTATTCTAGACGACGAATCCCCCACTGTATTTCTTCCTGGTTCGGCTCTGACGCGTATTGATGTGGCGGCATGTCTTGGCGTGATTGAATAAGAGACGAGAGAATGGAGAAGACAAGAAATGGAGGGAAAAGAATGAGGGAAAAAATTGGCTGGCTTGGTGGGGGCGGATGCTGGGGAACCTTAGGTTAGGACTAGGGTTGGGTCAGCTCTGATGCCAAATGATGCTGGAGTTAACCTAAATTATGACACAAACTACACATTTTATTGTTGATTTCAAAAGGGGTACAAGGACGACACTACAACAATAACACAACTCAAATAATGATAAATGCAACTTGTGTAAATAAAAATAAAAGCAAGCATAAACATTCCTCTTGAGCAGGTGCGGTAGATTTGGGAGTGGAAGGATCTGCAGGGTGGTGATTGGCTGGATGATCTAGAGACGGTCGGCGAAAGGGGAGGGTGGCGCCGATAGAGGGTCAATGGGTTGGGCACGGGAAAGGCTGGGGGGGGGTGGCGCCGACAGGAGTCAATGGGTTGGGCACGGGGAAAGCCGGGGCGGGGGTGGGGTGTAGAGGTACAACGGTCATTGGCGGGATGAGACTGACCTGCAACCCACACAGGTGAGGAATCACACGACTATCCTAAAAAAAAGGAGTGCAGGAATGACCTGTAGGTTGCTGGGGCGAGCTGGAAGGGCGAACAATGACTCGTCTGTGCTGAGGAAAGGCGTTGGCAGAAGCTGCGAGCGACTGGGGGCGAGTTGGAGAGTTGAACAGCGACTCGTCTGTGCCGAGGAAGGGCGTTGGAGGGAGCTGCTTGCGACTGGGGCGAGCAGGGAGGGTGATCAGCGAACTGTTTGTGCGGGAGTGGGACGATGGTAGGGCCTGTTAGTGTCTGAGAAGAGCTAGTGAGTTTGGTTCACCCGCGGGGTCACCACGGGGAACTGGGATGGCTGCTGAGGATTGAAGGAACTGCATGGGGATAACCTTGGGCGAGTTACAACCAAAGAATTGATCGCTGTCGGATACAATCCTCGGAGAGGGAATGCCTTAACGACACACCTGAAATCCGAGAACAACAAAAAACGGTTTAGCGATCAATACACCACAATTATAAATAAGATAAGAGTAGAAGGTAAACTAGGTTAAGTAGGGAAAATAGACAAGGATTAAAGAAGAGTGGACAGGAAAATGAAGGAATTTGAAATGCAACCCAAGTAAGAGGGAAATATTAGGAAAGAGAGAAATTAAAGCCTGTGTTGGACAGAGGTAGACCAATTGGTTTTGGCCAGTCTAGTCCAGGGCTAGATCGGTCATGCTTGTGCTAGCCAAAACCCTCGAGCGCCGCGTCAAACAGTAGCTTCGCCACAACATATTTCGTACCTGTTGCACTTCTACTAACTTATTATAGATGGAGCCAATTGTGAAAATGCAGTGTCTATGCCAGTGATCGATAAATTAACTTGGCCATATAGAAGGGCACCCATCATTATTTTGTTTAGGTTAGAAAAAAAGAATAAAATCATAGCTGATAGATGTCCCGTAGAGTTTTCTATTGTAAACAAGTTTCATGAGCAAGTGTGGTGTGACATGGCATCTATAATTGCGTGTCACATCCTATTAGGTTGTTCTTGGTAGTATGACCACTGCACTTATCATGATGGCTATAATAAACATTATTTCACCAAAGATGGAAACTTATCGTCCTCTTGCATTGGAAAGAGTCCTAGGTAATAAGAGTTGAAATAGAGTTTTAAGGATGAGGTACCACGAAGTATATTTTTGCAAGCTTTGAGAGGAACACATGCAGAACTAGCATTCATTATCCAAGTGGGGATGAGTTTGAGGAGCTAATATCAAACACAAGCAAGTGCCAAGTGAAGTTAAGGATTTTGGGATTTATAGTCTGCCTTTTATGTTGTCACTATTGAGAGTTCTGTCATGTCATCATTTCAGATGGGGATGAAGACTTTCTTAGTTATTTTAAGAAGACTTTATGGAAACTAAATACTATGTTTCGGTTTAGTTCAACAGAGCACCCACAGACAAATGACTAGATGGTAGTCGTGAATCATGCCTTTGAAAATCTCATTCAGTGTTTTGTGGGAAAGTACATCAGGTGGTAGGATTCGTGTGTTTTTTAGAGAAGAAGAAAGAGCATCTCCTAGCTCAGCAGAATGGCATAGGAGCTTCCAAATTAGCAGAATCGTGACATAGTGGGGGATCTCATAATTCTGCGATAGTCTTGAGCTGGAAACACACTTGCTAGAGGGCTAAATTGGGAAATCTTGTTCGATTGGCAAATTTAGCTTAGACTGTTGCATTTTCTAGTTCATTTCCCAGTTTTTTCTTCTAATTAGAGTTTCTTTCTAGTTGTAGATTATTTTATTTGTTTTATTTTTCTATTTTGGGGACTTCTAGCTATTTTTGTTTTGTTGGAGATTGTATTCCTGATTACTACAATAAGGAATGTTGTATTATCCTTTTTTTGCAAATGGTCTTGTCGGCCGCTTAAAGTTGCGTCTTTTTTTTTTAGATTTAATTTAATGGGTATATGTATATTAGTTTTGAAAATAAGATCTTTAAATTTTAAAATATTAGAATGAGAAAGGACGGATCTCATTCGTTAAGTAGTTTGGATGAACGAGCGTAATATCACGAGTAACACATTTATTCAGAAGAATAGACACCCTACTTCGACGATATCGCTCGATCGAATAAACCACAAAGTTCATGACATCCAGTTACGAGTCTGCGAACGCTTTATGTGGACCAAGATAATTCACATGTTAATACGAAAAGAATTAAATAGGGTTTATATTATCCAGGTCTTTAAAACTCACATGAAGTCGAGCACTATAGTTAATTACTCACTCAAACGACAGAAGTCAACTTGAGAGAACTCTCGATTTAGATCGCGGGTTTATCTTCGTGAATTCGAAAGGTAGGGTTTTCAACGAAATTTAGTAGTAGGAAATCCGATAGGTGAAAGGTGCAGGAGGAACGGTTATTTTCGGAGTCGAAGAGAGAAGGGTAGGGGATGTCACGGATCTCGAGGAGGACCTCGAGGACGTCCGAGCCTATCCTATGGTTGAGGCTTTAAATTTTGGAAAGGGATTTATTTTAATTTCGATTCGCAAATTAATTATAGGAATTACGTTTGCGTAATGTCACAATTATGCGAACTACACTGGAAGACAGGAGAGCTTACGTCGTATCGGACGACAACCTCTGAAGCCTAAGCGAGTTAGGGCTTATATCGCACGGGAGGGCTGTGCGAGGCCTAAAAGAACATGTGAGGGTTTATGTCGCGACTAGACGGACTACCTCGAAGTCACAGGGCTTGTTGTTTAAACTAAAGAAAAGGGGGTCTTGCATGTCGACACGGGTTTTCATTGAAGAGGATGGTCGTGCTGCCCACCGTGCTCCAAGCTCCACGTCGTAGCAAGGATCGCAGTTTAGGTTTAAAGACTTAAGTTAAAGTGAGCATACAAGTCGTTTATTTTGTTTTTATTATCATTTTTATTGCAACAGTGAGTGTGTACGACGATGACAGTGTAGTAAGAAGAAAGCAGACGAAAGCAGTCTTATAGTGAATAACATAAAACACGTATCACAAACAGTATCTTGCTAGACGGGAATAACGTCTTACGACGAGTAAAACATCTTAGCAAGTATGTATCTTGAAAGTAATGCGAATCTAGGTAGCAGGAGTATATCTTCGAAAAGTAAAGCATGCAATAACGATAAGAAAGTAAAGGACGTGTCGCATGAAATCTCGTATCTTTGCTTCATCCGTCGGTGCAGCATTACGCATGTTTATTATTATTTTCATATTTTTTTTATTTCTGCGGAAGAGTCGTTAGCGCGGGAAAAAAACGAGTACGAGTAGTGGGCGAAGAACTTAGCTCAGCGGAGAGTACTTACGATACGTACGAAAGGAGCGAAGTACGAAAATCCGACGGTAAAACAAAAAAGAAAGACGACGGGAGAGCGAATAAAATCGTGAAAGAATGCCGGGAAGATCGAGAAAGAAAGAAAAAGAATGTCGATAGAAAGCTCCGAGAAAAGTCACGAACGAAACAAAACGAAAGTCGCGAGAAAACCGCAAAGAACATCTGGAAGAAACGTACGGATGGCCGCTAAACTCACGACAAACCGTAAGAAAGCCATGAGGCATCTGGAAAGAAAGACCGTAAGCGCGGTGGTGTTTCGGACTCGAAGCTGTGTCCGGACTTGAGTCGTGACCACTAGACCGACTTTCCGCGAGAGGCGATCCTAACCAGAGCTCGAATAGCCGGCCAGTGGACCTTTATAAATTTTTATACATTTCGTTTTTGGTTTGCATATGCGAGTAAAAAGCCGTAGGTAAGTAGGTTCGTGTAGTAGTGGAGGTAGTTTTTATATTTTTCGAACATATGTATTTTTTTTTGTTTTAAAGTATTTTAGTCACGAGGTTAGTATCCCAATAGGGCTAGGACTCGAACATCCTTGGATCGTCGGCGGTAGAAACCCGAGGACGGGCGAACGGTTCGCGTGGTTCTCGCTCTACTCTCTGAGTCACGAGTCGAGCGGCCGCGTTCTATGATTCTCGTAATTTTTCTTTTGCGGTCTTGATCGATGTCCTCGCCGCACTTACGACGCTAGCTGATGGCCCCACATATAACCCGAGGGGTTATATGTGCGCACTCCTACACGTCCTCGTAGGTGTGTCTTTGAGCGAAAACGAGGTGAAAGCGGGACGAGAGGTCGAGGAAAGAAAGAGGAAAGCGGTTCGCTAACACGATTTCGAAAAGAGGTGAGCCGATTTCCGATGATAAAAGGTAAGTAAATCGCCCTACACTTCCGAGCCGTCCTCGCATATCCTAGAAAAGGACACAAAGGCACCACGACGCTCTCGAAGAGGATGAGGACTAGACACCCAGGAACACACCCTTTCCCCAAACGACAGTCGTAAAAGCATGACAAACGAGACAAAGACATCGACCAAGTCCTGGACTCGGGCCACTCGCTCGCGATTTCTTGAACTCCGATTACCCGCATTGATTTTCGATTCTCGGAACACAAACTCCCCGTGACGTTCTCCTACGGGCTCGGGACTCAATGCCTATCGACACGGAAAATCGATAAGTTTCGATGCATAAGAAAGAGAATGGATAAGCATAAGCCGCCAAACTAGCATCAGTTTCACCAAAAAAACCTCCAGAAGTATTTCGAATATCGTGCTTCAATTTATTTCCCACATGTAAGTTAGGAAGCTCCTCCAAATTTCATTAAATCGATTTCGTAGACAAGTGTAGAAAGAGCGAAAGCCACCATCACAATAATCATCCAATAAGGCTCTCGGCCGAAGCTAAAAACGAGAGCAAAGGCTCACGGCCAAGCCCCAACAAACTACCCATACTAATTCAAATTCATCACAAATGCATAGGAATGAATCTATTAAGTAACCAAGCAATTCAGCCCACCTATAGCCTAAAAGAAGCACAAACCCGAGCCCAGGAGAGACCCAAACCCGAGCCATTCAAAGGCTGCACAGGGAGAGCTGCAGGAACGAGCGAGGACCAAAGCCGAGCCCCAACATCAAGTGCGAAGGAGCGAGTGCAAGAGCAAGCAAAGCAGAAAACCGAGCCACCCAAATCAAGAGCAAGGAGCGACTACGCAAGAGCGAAGCAAACAACCGAACCCCCGAGTAGGTGCACAGGAAGCACTGCGAGAGCAACAAAACGAAGACCGAGCCCCCGAATCAAGTGCGAAGAGGCTGAGCTGCAAGAGCGACAAAACGGAAAATCGAACCCCCAAGTTGGGTGCACGAGGAGCGAGTGCAAGAGCAACAAAACAAGACCGAGCCACCGAATCGAGTGCAAAGGGGCTAGCTGCAAGAGCGACAAAACAGAAACCAAACCCCGAATTAGGTGCAGAGGAGCGGCCCTCACATGACTAAAACGAGAGAAATAAAAGGGCTCCCAAACATGTATATCAAAGCTAAACAAATTCCTCCACACCTTCCATACATCAACACATAGAGCCGCCACACGTTTAAGATGAGGATACACATGAGGCTCCTCGAAATGAAATTATAACTTCCTCTAGCATGCCATTTTGATAAAGAAAGCCACGAGGAGCAAAGCGAAGCCCCCATACATACATATTAACGCTTAAAAAAAAAGTTACTCCATGATTCGTGCTAGAAAGAAGGTGAGAAGAGGGGCTTAAAATGCATACTCGCAACATGCTTAGAAGAAATCAACAACTTTTCTTCATAACATATTTTCCATGACTTAAATTATGTAAAAGAGAGAGGGAGGAGGAGAGTACCGACCTAGCGTAGAGCACGCAGGAAAAGCAAAAGAAAATGAGGCTCCGATCCAACACCGAGCTTCTCGAGAGGAATCGGCCGACCAACCCTAGAATTCATCTAAAACGGGGCCTTTATAGGCAGAGGAGGGAAAGGAAAGCCGCTCCTTACCCGTAGGCCGGACACAAGTGGGGGAAGGGCGGGAAGAAGGCGACAAAGCGTCGCGACCGAGAGCCGAAGCTCGGCGGCGAGGAGCGAGGATCGAGCGGCGGATCACGCGAGGTGACCCTCGCGCGGGATAATACTCGAGAAGGTATGGGGAGAACCACGCGAGGCTCGAGAGAGCGACAACTACGAGGAAGAGGCGCGCTCGAGCGCGGGAGAAGCGAGGGAACGAGAGCCTTCATCGAACGAGCGAGAGAGGCGACCCGGCCGATCGAATGGGTAGGGATTAGGGCTTAGGATAGAATAAATAAGTTTTATATATATATATATATATATATATATATATATATATATATATATATATATATATATATTATTAATTTTATTAAAATCAAGCCCAAAATCGCAATTTCCGCTCGGCATGCGATCCTCGCAAATTAAATATCAATTTTAGGTGGAAACGACGTTCGGACGCAACGATGCGAGTCCGTTTCGTCATCCGAGGTCGTTCGGGCAACCTCGTCGACGATCACGTCGAAAGTGCGTCAAATTCGACATTTTCTGAAATTCTGACTCGACGTCGCTCGTTCTGGCATTCTGACCCTGATCTTGATCCGTTGTGGAGAATTTGAAGACGTCGAGGCCGTGGCTTAAGGAATTTGTGCTCGGTGGTGCAAAAAATGTGCACGAGGCTATCTGGGGTCCAGGTGGTCGCATAGGAACTCGATTTGAGTCACTAACGCCGATTCCAACCTACCTGCTTGTGGCTAGAGGTTAGGAATTTCGTCCGGATTCCAAAAGAGTGTCGAAGTGGTTTCGAGCATTCTAAAAACGAGGTGGGCCCATTGCTAAGAATCTAAGATCGTCGGGAAGCTCCTAAAGCTAGAACCCTAAATCCTAGGAGAAAAACTAAACCTCAACAAAAGTGAGGTCAACAAATGGACCCCCAATAGGTGTGGTGCGCCGGACGAGACACGCGCGCGTATCAGGCGTTGACGAAGAAGATCAACAAACCAACACAAAGCCGCCTAAGTAAAATACTTAGGACAGGACGCGAGGACGAGAAAGAGAGTTAAGTTTCCGCAGGGGAAACAAGAGGGGAAAAAAAAGGAAATTCGACTAAAGCGCCGCAACTTCAAGTTCAGGTTTTCAAATTTCAAATTCGGATTCGATTTACTTTGCTTTCTTTCAATTTCAATTTCAATTTGATTTGAGTTTCGATTTTAATTTCAATTTGAATTTTCGATTTCGGGTTTTAATTTTGATTTTAATTTCGGAGAAGAATTTCGATTTAGGAGGAAGTGAGAAAAGGAATCGGATGACCCTGCACCGACCCGGAAGTTTATGGAAATTTACGGAAAATGCGGAAAAAGGTATCGGACGACCCTGCACCGACCCTGAAATTTATGGAAATTTACGGAAAATGAGGAAAAAGGAATCGGACGACCTACGCACCGACCACGAAATTTATAGAAATTTACGGAAAATGCGGAAAAAAGGGATCGAGTCGACCTTACCGACCCTGAAATTTATGGAAATTTACGGAATATTGCGGAAAAAAGGAATCGGACGACCTACTCGATGCCAGAAATTTATGAAAATTCTACGAAAATGCGGAAAAAAGGAATCGGACGACCTCACCGATCACGAAATTTATGAAATTTACGGAAGATTGCGGAAAAAGAAATCGGACGATCACGTAACGAGCCACGAAATTTATGGAAATTTACGGAACATGCGGAAAAAAGGAATCGGACGACCCTGCACCGACCCTGAAATTTATGGAAATTTACGGAAAATGCGGAAAAAGGAATCGGACGACCCTGCACCGACCCTGAAATTTATGAAAATTTACGGAAAATGCGGAAAAAGGAATCGGACGACCCTGCACCGACCCTGAAATTTATGGAAATTATTGAAAATTTAGGAAAAAGGAATCGGACGACCCTGCACCGACCCTGAAATTTATGGAAATTTACGGAAAATGATGGAAAAAGGAATCAGACGACCCTGCACCGACCCTGAAATTTATGGTAATGATGGAAAATTTAGGAAAAAAGGAATCGGACGACCCTGCATCGACCCTGAAATTTATGGAAATTTACGGAAAATTTACGGCGAATTGATGGAGAATTTATGCAGAGAATTTGAGAAGATTTATGCAAACTTGTGAGAATTATGCAAGGAGTAAAGAAACTCAGGAAGCTTGCGAAGAGTACGCAAATTCGCGGGAATTTGATCACGAGAGACGCGGAACTCGAATTTCACTTTAAATTTCATCTTTTTTTCATTATTTTAAGTTTTCTTAACATTGCAAATTTTGTTTTAGTCTTTCGCATTTTTTACTTGTTTTCTTATTTTCATTTTTTTAGTACATTTTTGTTTCGTTCTTTGTTCGTTGTAATTTCGACCAACGCGTGGTCGTGCGAGCTTTTCATTCGTAGCGCAATTGGAAGTATATTCGACACGAGTATCGCAACTTGCGAGAAGAAACATTTTCATTGATTCGATTGAAATGTGGTACTAACTGATGTCTTCGTTGAAAAGCACATCCAAAATATCTGTGATACATCCGAAAGTGAACTGGAACATTGTATGCTTGAATGACGGATTGACACAAAACGGTAGACACTGCCTCTCCGAAGTCGTCACGTGAACAAGCCGACCTGTCGAGCTACGCTCCGGAACAAAAGTCCCTTACGTACGCCAAAGGTCCGGCTACGTCACAACGGTAACGGACGGAAATCCCTCCATACTAGGTACTGGCTCGTAATAGTGATGGCGCTTTTACTATGTCCATTCTTCGAAAGTAGTCGAGGCTCTTTCATATACGACTCACAGGATGCGATGCTTGACTAAATCTGCTCTATTTCCTTCAGAGACCAAGACGGATCCGATTGGCGGCGGAATCTTCGCGGAACCTCCGAATTCTCGGGTCAGACGATTTGTATCTCTCTTCCGAAGAGAATATCGCTTTCAGCGAGAAGCGAGACCGTGCGAAAGGCGAGACGAAATCGTGATGGTCGATGTGAGGTGGGATGCGGTCCCCCTCCTTGTAGATATTTATAATGCGATACATTAGGAATACGGTCTGCGAGCGACACGTGCCATTCTATCATCCTTTTGATCATCTTCTTAATTTCGGTTGCATGTCGTCCACCTCATCGTATGGTAGGATCCACGGAGATTCCTTGTACGTCCTCTGCGAAATTGTAGCGACGAACCGCACTTGAATCGTGATTACGCACTTGCCACGCTTCCATTTTACGGGCTCGGAGTATGTCTTCTCCTCGGGAGCACACCTGCCACATTCTTTTGCGAACTTGTACACACAACGTAGAATTTCCCTCTGGTCTCTTCCCGAGAAGACATTTGTGTATAACTCGAGTCCTTCTAGGATGTTAACGTCTTTGTACTGTATCTCTTCATAATGTTCAAATTCTTGCTTTTTGACTTTTCTGATTTTAGCCATCACATGATCTGGGATTATCTGCTCGTCGTCCGAGGCTCGTACAAGCCAGCGGCACGTAGGGCTCCACACTGGGGTGCTCCCCATCTCTCCTCCTCAGAGAGGCAGCTGCGTAAGCCTCGTACGTCCCAAATTCCTCCAGGTGGAGTACGTGACATTGTGGGCATTCTAAGAACGCTCCCACACGTGTCAGCTGTCTGGGAAAGTCCGTACTGCACCTCGGACATCCCTCGAAAATTTCTTCAAGCGGGTCAACTGGCGGCACTGGCTCTGAAGTGTACTCAGGCTCTGTCTCAGTAGCAGGCGAACTGGCTGACGTTTCCTTCATTTCTGGACTGTAGTCTTCTTCTTGAGGTGGCGGGAGCTGCGGGCTGTTCTTCGGGCTTGTCTTCTTTCAAATGCTTCGATCTTACGGCGCTTCGTTGCGGTAAACATTCCTCTTCCATGTTTGCCTCCGGTGGCGGATGCGGAACTCGTCCGTGTCCGCGGTGAGTAGGCCGCCTCCGACTTAGCGACCATCGACGTGATCCTTTTATCTTCGAGTCGTGAGGTGTGAATCGACGAAACCTCGCATGCACTGCTGTCTCGACGCCTCCCCGATTTCTCGGTGGCGACTCGGGCCGCGGATTTCATGTTTGCCATTTCGGAGTGTCGGACTAACTTCATGAGGGAACCCTCGTAGTCCGCATTGACTTGTAGAAATCCGAGTCGAGATTCTCTACACGCCTTCGGTGCTTTCTCTCAGTCCGGCACTAGATTTAAGCCGTCTTTAAAGGCGAGACCGAGCTTACGACCCGTCATTCTCTGCGAAAAACGGGGACTCGTCGGCGTCTTTGAAATTAGCAACGAACAATAACAAAACAACTTATAATTAAGTGAATTAATTCATTACAGACGTGAGATTTATTTAATTAACTTAGGAAATCGGGATTTAACAAAGATAACAAAACCATTTAGTGGAGAATATTAACATTTTTATTATCTTGTAAAAATTCATTTTATTAGAATTTCATTATTACAAAAATTTCTTGGAACCCGATCCTGAACATCGGCGTAAAACTACTCCTAGGAACTAGTGTCTTCAAGGGCTCGTTCTTTGACACGTCGCGTAGCGTAGTATTCTTCGGGTAACGTCAGTTGATCGGCGACATGGGTCTTCGCCTGGGAATCCACTTGGCAGTACGATCGCTCGGAATAGGCTTTCTTCGCTACTGAATGGTCCGTCCGAGGTCGGTTCGAACTTTCACTCTATTTTGCGGTGTGCGGGAATAGGTCTTAGAAACAAGGACGAGGTCGCCGACTTTGAACGACCTCGGGCGGACCGACTTGTCGTGGGCTTGAGATCATCTTCGCTTGATAAAGTTCCGGGTTACTGTTGCGAGCAACCTTGCCTCGCTCGAGGCTTTCTGGATTCTTCGAGTCGTAGTTTGGCGTTGTCTTATGTTGTAATCTTGTTGGCGACGGCGGTTCCGAGCGAGGGTAGGCGGAACTCCCGATGGGAGAACGAGCTTCGGACCCGTACACAGAGCGTACGGCGTGGATCGTGTCGGCGTTCGGCTTGTTGTCCGTATGCCCATGAGGCTTAGCGGTTTCTCGTGCCTCTGTCGTTTGTTATTTTCGAGTGTCTTTTTCGGAATGCGTACAAAGTTTTGTTGAATGCTTCAGTTAAGCCATTTGTCTAGGGTAGTAGATTGTAGAGTATCTCCAGTCATCCGTGTCGTCAGCGAAAGTTGTTAATCTTTGTGCTTTTGAAGGCGGACCCATTATCGGAGATGATTCGCGCGGCACACAGAAACGGTAGACAGCACGATTTACGAAAAAGCTGAAGAACGTCTTTGTCTTGTAACCTCTCGTGAACGGCACCGCCTTCTGCCTAGGAGAAGTAATCCGTAGGCTGCGAGAATGAATCGGTGTCCTCTAGAAGACGGAGGGTCTATCGGACCCGCTATATCCGGTGCCCCGACACTCGAATGGCGCACGGCATAGCCGTCGGGTGTAGCACGATCGGAGGTTGATCGCGAAGCCATCTCCGTGCACTGCAACATTGGTGACACCTGCTTCATTTGTTGTCATGCAATCGGACATCATTCTTTGACGATAATATCCGAGCCTTTTAATCTTCGTCTTCATTTTCGGCCACGGTAGTGAGCACCACGCAATCCGGCGTGAACTTCTTTGACGATGCTACACGCGACACGTTCTGCTCGGACATCGTAGCCGCATCCGATCAGAAGGACATCCATGCAAAACATTGTCGATTCGAGCATACGACATTGATCTTTTACGGATTTGATATCTGCTGGCTTATCCTCCGGCAACGCTCCTGTCACGTGAAGTAGTCGACGAACGGTCGACGCCCGATCCTTTGTATCTTCGGCGATTGCGGCTATTATTTCTTCATTTCCGACTTATACTAGCTGTCGAGGTCGATCGTGGGACAAAGCACGACGTCCTCGCTCGGTGATGTCGACGGAATCCTCCGGTGGACATGTTAATTCCTTAGCGAAGTTTAGCTAAAGCGTCCAGCGTGGCATTGTACGTTCGAGGGACCACTGTAGAACACCGCATGGGAATCCGTTCAACAATTTCATTGCGTACTTGTGATATTCGCTAGTCTTGGCAAATTTTACCTTTGTCACATTATTCTGTGAATAATAGTGAGAGTCACCATGGATGGCGATGTCTGCATGTCAGTTAGAATTGTCGACTCCGATCCCGTGATTAGCGCTTCATATTACGCCGTTATTGGTGCACGACTGCGACAAGTGATAGGAGAATCTCGACGTTCCCGTCACGGTGTAATGAAGATCGAACCGATTCTGCTTCTGTAGGGTGTCACAGTTTACGATCCTTTATCCCTTATGGTGACGAAGCTCATCGAAGTACATTTCCCAACGTTGAGCATTGGGGTCTTCTACTTGCATTATCGTTCGTCTGGTAGATCGTCGTTGAGAGGGGACCGAGTATGGTAGTGGGTGCTTATGTGCAGAAAGTCTGCAAGAATGCGCCACTTGATAGCGCGAAGAGGCGCGAACATTATGTCGAATTGCATGATAATATCATCGACCGCCTTGCTAAACGTCCGGAAAGTGTTGGTCGGGTCGTCGAATATTCAACGGATTAACCTGCGAAATCGAGTGTCGCTTATGAGACAACATGTAATGTCTAAGCATCCGAGCGGCGAAGACGAAGCTAGACAATGCTTCTCGATAGGAGGATCTTTATCTCGGCGGGTATTAGACGTCGACTCGAGTAGTAGAGTGCGTTTTCTTTACCTCGTCATTGACTTGGGCGAGTAAGGCTCAGAGGTAGTCATCTAAAGCCGCGGTGTAAAGTATCAACGGTCTACCGGGATAGAGGCTGCTAAAACGGGGAGGTGTCGTCGGGTATCTCTTAATATCTTCGAAAGCCTCGTTGACACGGCTCCCAAACAAATTTAGCATCCTTTCGGAGTAAATTCGAAAAAGGTTGACACTTACCGAAGCCAGTTAGATATAAAGCGTCTTAGGTATGCCGGCTACATGAAAAGAGCGTAATTGCTTCGGGGCCTGCAGGAGGAGGCATTTCTAATATCGGCTTTAATCTTCTCCGGATCGATCTCGATTCCACGATGACGGACGACGAATCATAGAAATTTCCGGAGGTAACGCAGAAGGCAGCATTCAAGGGATTCATGCTTGAGATTATATTGCGATAGTCCGTTCGAACACGATCCTCAGATCATACTGAATGATTCTCCTTCGCTTTACTCTTGATGACTAGGTCGTCCGCGTAGCACTCGAGCTTTGTTATGGATGAGGTCATCGAAGATCTTACTCATTGCTCGGCGGTAAGTAGCTCAGAGCGTTCTTGAAGCCAGAACGGCATTCTCAGTGTAACGATAGATTCCGATTGGAGTTACGAAAGTTTGTAAGCGTCGCATCCTCTGGAGCCATCACGATCTGGTTGTAACACGAGGATCCATCCATGAAAGAAAACTTCGTGTGAAGACGCGATGTCCGCCATCAGTCACAGTATCGGCGACGGAAACTCGTCCTTCGGGCATGCTTTATTTAAGTCACTAAAGTCGACACCACTCGGATCTGCCAGTTCTTTTCTTAACGGAGTACGACGTTGCGTAACCACGTGGGGGTATTGCTCTTCCCGCATGAAAGTTAGCGTCGATTAGCTTCTTCACTTCGGCGATGACTTGTTGCTTCTCATTTCGGCGCATTCTCACAGGAGCTTGCTTCGCTGGAGTTATACTTCGAAGCCGATCCAAGCTTGTGAATTGCAGCATCCGGAGACAAACCTGACATTTCTTCGTAGCTCCATGCAAAACAATCCTTGAATTCGACAAAGTTTAATCGAATCTCGAATTCTTACTGGCGAGCGGAGAGAACTTATGAAGGTGGGTCGAGGTCGTTCTTCTGTCCCAAGGTTGATTTCCTTCAACTCATCGAACGTTGACTTGATTTCCTCCTCGAATTATGGTAGCACATCATCTATCGGAGAATCTTCGTAAATATCCTCGATCTGTAGCATTCTTCTTCCGTTCAGTAGTAACCACCATGCAAAGTTCAGAATCATCAGTCGATCTATCGTCTGCAAACCCAGAGGCCTTCCTTTGAATTAAGTTTTACCGCTTTTGTATTCCATAACTTTTCGAACGATTACGACTCATCCTTTGACATTTGTTTTGGCACATGTCACTTGTTGAATCAATTTTTGTACACACGGCGAAAAGTAACGAAAAGGTAATTCCATTAATTCATTAGAAACATTTTCATCAAATTTACAGGATTTCCGAACTAGAAGAAGGAGAAGCACGGTGGAAGCTTGATCGGTTTCGTGCCGCACTTATGAACTTCGCTAACCTCCTAGCTCCCGACCCGCGAGGGCGGATTGGGGTTAAGGTCGTGAAGCTGAACGTAGTGGTTGATCAGATCATACATCGACTCGTACTCACTCTTCTCTTTTTCCTCGAGAGAGATCTCGAACTGAGGCTTCTTTTGGTTGACTGTCATTGCATCTTTGGCGAACTTTTCTCCTTCGGAACCTTCTTCCACGTCTATGCTGATAGTCGGTCTTTTCCGTTCAACAATATTATTAGTTCTCCCTCGCCGCGTCTCCCGGCCTCGACCTCGGATGCGTGGGATAAAAGAACTTCCACCCTCTTGCTGTGATGGATTGGTGGGATATCGTTGAATTGGAATCGACCGGTCTTGCTCCTGCGATCCTTTGGAATCTTTAACCTTATTCAACATGACATCTCTGGACAGCACGGTCTTCCTCGGAGGCGCGTAGTAGACGGCGTCTTCATGGATGCCTACCTCGTGTATTGAAAACGGCTGTTGATCTCCTTTTATGCAATGTTCTCGACCATCCTTGTAGTATTTGATACACTGGTGTAGCGATGACGGAACCATATTATGCTCGTGAATCCACGACGGCCGAGTAGGGCGTTGAACGAAGTGTCCGCGTCGATGATATGGAATTTCGCGGTTGTTCTTAAGTCACCGACCTTCATCGGTAGCGTTATCGAATCGAGAGCTCTTTCTCCCTACAGTTGAATCCTCTTAACATCATTTTATCGGCGGAGGATTCTTCACATCGATGTCCAGGTACGTTAATGTCCGTAGACTCATTATGTTGATGGATGCTCCGGGATCCACCAAAACTCTGGAAAGCACGAACCGGTTGACGCTGACTGAAATGTAGAGAGGGCGATTATGCTCAGTAGTACCAAGTAGTAGATCTTCATCGGTGAAAGTCACCCCGAGTCGTTCCTTCGACGAACAGAGCTTCACCTGGGGACGTGCTTGCTAATCGCGCTAAGCAAATTTCTGGATCAAGTAAGGCTTTGATTAGAGACTCTCTCATCTCCTTTGACAGGATCAGAGCGTCGTAATTGCTCAGTCGGGCTGGCAACTTCCTAAGATGAGCTAGTACGTTGTAATCCACTTTGCTCGAGCTTATGGTTTCACTCTTGGGCATGTGTTTCTTCCATTGCTGGGGGTGACTCATCTTGAGTATCGCTACGCTTTCCTTTATCCATCGGGGTCGTCCATGAGGGCAACACTTTTCCTCTTCTTAGATACACCTCTGTTATCTCTTCTGACGCTGCGGTCGACTCTTCTGGTGTTGACTCTGAATCTGACAAGTCCAACTCGATGGCAATTGGCGTGCCTTTACATTCGAGAACTGGTTCGTCGCTTCTGGAACTATCGCAGCCGATGTCGTTGACATCTTCACCTTCATCGACAAGTTCATCGGAATTTCGTATGACTTGAGGATCGTTTTGGGAATCAAAATCGGGGTTAAATTGGTTATGATCAGTTATATCGTTAGTAGAGACAACCGAGACGCATACTAAGAATCAAAATCGTTAAATTCAAAACGTCCTAAAGAGACGAAGAGGTAGTCGTACAAAGTTAGGGGTTCGAGGAATTTCTCCCCCAAATCCGAGACAACTAATCTAACAGGAGCAGCCCCTATCCTACCGCTCGCGCTATCGGTCTTCGTTTCATCCATGTTCTTCTGCTTCATCTCCTGTTGCGGCGACCTCTCCGGTGTAACAGCGATTGCTGGCTGAGCAGGTTGCAGGCTCTGAGCTGAAGCTTGTGCCGACGTAGTCTGAACCTGATTCGGGATCCTTCTGGAAGATCTGGTCCGAGCTGTGTTCCATCTTTCATCCACTGGATGCGATTCCACTAGGTGAACATGCTCGTCCGAAATTACATTTACGGAACCTTTTCGGGTTCTTTCGAATATTTTTTCGGAATAGCGATATTCACTTCTTTATAATTCCTCTTGAGCCAATCTTTGAAAGCTGAAGCCGGTTTTACATGGTGTGGCAGAGTAACTCTGTGGTACGGACGAGTACGAGGGATGGTCTTTCTTATCCACCTCCTCGGCTTCTTTGGCTCGGGTGCATCCGGATTCGGCTTCTGATCGGAATTCTCGAACATCTTTGCCACTGCGTCATCTACGAAGGAATACACCTCGTTGAGTCGGGCCTTCATCGACGGACCCGTCCTTTATCTTCGATGTAAGGCCTTTCTTGGAACGATGCTTGACCAGTCGACTCATCTGCTTGAAAATGCTCGAACATACTTGCGGTGGTCTGCCTGCACGTACTCGCTGTGGCCGTTGCTGCGTGCTTGGCGTGACGGCTCGGCCCGAATCCGCATGGCGCTTCGCCTTTGTCAGCCGTCGCCACTACTCAGGACTTCTTCTCGAACGCTTTTCTTGTTACAGGAGCTTTCGAGTCTTTCCCAGGATTCCGTATACTTAATCTCCTCTTGCAACTGCAGGCTTGCGGAGTAGCTGCTCGAATGAACGATGGCGAGTCTTTCAAGCGTAAAGCTATCGGCCCATGGATGCTCTTGAGTAAGACCTCAATCGCATGTTGCTCTTGCAATTGAGGCTCGCATTTCATGCTCAAGTTTCTCCACCGTAGAATATACTTTACCAGAGTCTCTGTAGGTTTCTGACGCTCCATTATAAGATCTCCAATAGTGATGTGGTGGTGTACTCCGGCGAATCTCTTTACGAACAAATTTTCCAACTCTGTGAACGTCTTTATCGACCCATTCGGCAGCTCTGCGTACCAATCAAATGCAATCACCGAAGAGCTCGCTCACGAGCCCGACGGAAAAGTAATGTCTCACTACCCCCCGCGTTGCAGCAGCTCGCTCGGAAGTGTACAACATGCTGACGGGGGTTGCCCGTTCCATCGAAAGTCTTAAAGGTCGGTGGAATGAAACCTTTAGGATATGGGACGTAATCGAACTCCTCCGGGTAGGGTTTACCCCTTGAAATCGACGCGCCCTCTTTCGATTGGGCTAAGGCTTCCTTTACTTGCTGCTCGACCAACTGCTTAATGTCTTTTTCGGGCACCATATTCGGAGTCGAGTCCTTCGGCGGCCCATCTTGGCTTGCAGAAGCGACTTCCCTTCTTTCATCGGTGATATGGACGATCTCGGGCGATTTATTTCACGGGGACGCTACTTGCTGCGAGTGTGACTGTCCCTGTGCGGCAACCATGACGGCCATCATTTCTTCAATTCTCTTCTCGAGACGGCTAATAACTTCATCCTTCTGCTGTGAAGACCTTCGCCACTCATCCGCCGTGTTCTCCTCAACAGATGGAGCATCACGTGCAGACGACGTTGCTCGGGTTTCAACAACATTAATCTTGGCGAATTCGTCATCCATGTAGTCTGACAGGTCACAATCTTCGTCATCGAAACTTACTCCTCGCTCTTTTGCTAACCCGGTGATCTCAGCCACGAGTTTCTTCGGTTTATCATTGACTTTCTTCCCTTTAATCGTCTTAAGATCGATTGGCACTTCGGAATGTTTCCGTAGCAAGCTTCGAAGCGATCGCAGTGAGTAGCGACCGGAGTATCGGACTTATATTCCATTTCGAGGAACACTCTCGTGATCCTTTCAAAGCATCGGTCCAGCGGCTTTAGGTATCCAAACTTTCTTTCTCGACGTTGATGCCTTGAGACGGGGTGTCTCGGTAATGCCATCAGCGTGTTGAAAGGGGGTATGGTCCCTAAAGTGTGAACCCGACGCTATAGAAAGCGATCTCTTTCCATTATTCTTCTTAGGAAGTTCTTCATTACACGCGATAGAGTAACACTTTTGGACCGGGCGAGACTCACCCGACTTGCGATCTGCCGAGCTTCGAGACTGTCGTAGCGATGTCTGAAACGATAGCAGAAGTGGAAACACGTTTCCCTAGTCGTAACTTGGCTGGAACACGAGGTGGTGGTAGCGCAGCAGCAATCCTGTGGAGACTCTCTTCTCCGGTAGAAGCAGACAACGGATGAAACCTACTCCCTTTGAGGAGGTGAGAGGTTCCAAACTCTACATCCTCTTCCGGTTGAGAGGTCGGCTCGACGGAGGTCAATCTCTTTGCGGCTTTCAGAATTCTTCGTCTTTGGTTCTTCCTCTGTGCCTTGGTTAACGGCGTGGCTTGCGAACTGGAACCAACTTCGAACACTGACGGTGCAGAAGAGAACAAATCTACAGAATTCCTTTCGAACAAGATCTCTTTTCCTTTTGCAGACGGTAGAGTCGGGGCGGTGATTGCAAATCCGGTGGAGGTAGCGGTAACGATCCTCCTCGGCACGCGGACAACGGACTTAGCGGACACGGGGCAACGAGCTTAGCGGGAGCACTCCCGGTCTTCGGCCTCTTGATTGCGGGAAAATCGACATCTTCATTCGAATCGTATTCGGCGGCGAGGCTCGGCGACCTCCGACGGAGCGATCTTCATGACTTCATACGACGCTTTCCAAGTATGACTTCGACCTCGTCGAAGCCGGTGCCAAGCTTTATCATTGCTCCCGGTGGAGCACGAACTTGTCGCGGGGAGGTTCCCGTCGAACGAGAAAATCAACTTTGGTGACGCCATTCCAACTGTCAGTTGAGAAAAAGTTCCAAAGGTTAGTTACGGCCTACCTTGTAATTTCAGTAGAAAACTAAAACCAACAAAGGTCGTCTTATGAACTGGGTAACCCTTTATTATTATTGTCTTAATGTTTTAACTTATTTCATTTTATATATTCGGATTACGATTTAATTTATTAACGGCGTTCGTTCAATTCGGAAAATTAAGCAAAAGGCACGAAAGAGGGAGGTTCGGCTTAATTTCCCGATGGCAAATCAAACTCGGGGGACACGGAGTGAAAGGGAAATTCAGGACCCGGTCCTGAGCCGAATTCACAGCGCACCTCGCGCACAACACACCTATTGGGGGTCCGACCCCACAATCAAAAGAAAACCATAAGAATTCCCGAACCACGCCTGTTTAAAGGTGATTTAAACGAGACGGTTACGAAATCCAAAAGAGTTGATCGTGCTTGCCCGAGAGAAATGAGCGAAGCGAGCCAACGGAAGAATGATAATTTGGACCATGAGGGACATGGACACATTGCCGATGTGCGAAGATAGAAACCTTTGATTTAATGGAGAGTAGAGTTACTCCCCAGCGGAGTCGCCAGAAGTTGTCGGCCGCTTAAAGTTGCGTCTTTTTTTTTTTAGATTTAATTTAATGGATATATGTATATTAGTTTTGAAAATAAGATCTTTAAATTTTAAAATATTAGAATGAGAAAGGACGGATCTCATTCGTTAAGTAGTTTGGATGAACGAGCGTAATATCACGAGTAACGCATTTATTCCAGAAAAATAGACACCCTACTCGACAATATCGCTCGATCAAATAAACCACAAAATTCATGACATCCGTTACAGTACTGCGAACGCTTTATGTGGACCAACAAATTCACTTATTTAATACGAAAGAATTAAATAGGGTTTATATTATCCGAGGTCTTTAAAACTCACCATGTAGGCGAGCACTATAGTTAATTACCCTCAAACGACCAAAGTCACTTGAGAGAACTCTCGATTTAGATCGCGGGTTCTATCTTCATGAATTCAAAAGGTAGGGTTTTCGACGAAATTTGGTAGTAGGAAATCCAATAGGTGAAAGGCGCGAGGAGGAACGGTTATTTTGGAGTCGAAGAGAGAAGGGTAGAGGATGTCGCGGATCTCGAGGAGGACCTCGAGGACGTCCGGCTCATCACTATGGTTGGGCTTTAAATTTTGGAAAGAGATTTATTTTAATTTCAATCCTCGCAAATTAATTATAGAATTACGTTTGCATAACGTCCCGATTATCGTAAACTACTCGGAAGACAGGAGAGCTTACGTCGTATCGGACGACAACCTCGGAAACCTAAGCGAGTTAGGGCTTATATCGCACGGGAGGGGCGTGCGAAGGTCTAAAAGAACGAGTGAGGGTTTATGTCGCACTGTGCGGATCGCCTCAGTCACTAGAACTTATTGTTTAAACTAAAGAAAGGGGGGGTTTGCGTGTCGACAGCGGGTTTCACTGAAGAAGATGGCCGTGCTGCCCACCGTGCTCCAAGCTCCACGTCGTAGCAAGGATCGCAGTTTAGGTTTAAAGTCTTAAGTTAAAGTGAGCATACAAGTCGTTTATTTCGTTTTTATTATCATTTTTATTGCAACAGTGAGTGTGTGCAAAGAATGACAGTAGTGTAAAGAAAGCGATGAAACGAAGCGTCGCTATAGTGCATAACATAAAACACCTATCACAAACGTAGTATGCTTAAGCTAGCGGGAATAACATGTTACGACGAGTAAAACATGCTTAGCAGTATGTATCTCGAAAGTAAGCGCTGTATCAAACAGGAGTATATCTTGAAAAGTAAAGCATGCATAACGATAAAGAAAGTAAAGACGTGTCGCGGAGTGACCGTATCTTTCTTCATCCATGCGCATCATGTTACGCTGTTTATTATTATTTTCATATTTTTCTTATTTCACAGTAGAAGAGTCGTCGACGCAGGGAAAAGCAAGAGTACAAGTAGTGGGCAAGAACTTAGCTCAACAGGAGTACTACGGTACGTACGAAAGGAGCAAAGTACGAAAATCCAACGGTAAAACAAAAGAAAGACGACAGGAGAGCGAATAAAATCGTGAAAGAATGCCAGAAGATCGAGAAAGAAAGAAAAAGAATGTCCGTAGAAAACTCCGAGAAAAGTCACGAACGAAAACAAAACAAAAGTCGCAGAAAAACCGCAAAGAACACTGGAAGAAACGTACAGATGGCCCGCTAAACTCACGGCAAACCGTAAGAAAGTCATGGGGCATCTGGAAAGAAAGACCCGTAAGTACGGTGGTGTTTCGGACTCAGAGCTGTGCTTAATATCCGGACTTGAGTGCTTGACCACTAGGCACGACTTTCTGCGAAGAGCGATCCTAAACCGACTCGAATAGCCAACCAGTGGACCTTTATAAATTTTCATACATTTCATTTTTGGTTTGCATACGAGTAAAAAGCCGTAGGTAAGTAGGGTCATGTAGTAGTGGAGGTAGTTTTTATATTTTTCAAACATATGTATTTTTTTGTTTTAAAGTATTTTAGTCCAGCGGGTTGATTATCACAATAGAACTTAGGACTACGAACATCCTTAGATCATCGGCGAGTAGAAACCCCGAGACGGGCGAACGGTTCCGTGGTTCTCGCTCTACTCTCTACGTAGCGAGTCGAGCGGCCCGTTCCATGATTCTCGTAATTTTTCTTTTTGCGGTCTTATCGGTGTCCCCACCGCACTTACGAGCGCGTTGATGGCCCCACATATAACCCGGGGGTTATATGTGCGCACCTACACGTCCCTGTAGGTGTGTGCTTTGAGCCGAAAACAAGGTGAACCAGGGACGAGAGGTCGAGGAAAGAAAGAGGAAAGCGGTTCACCTAACACGATTTCGAAAAAGAGGTGAACCGATTTCCGATGATAAAAGGTAAGTAAATCACCCTACACTCCCGACCGTCCTCACATATCCTAGAAAAAGGACCCAAAGGCACCACGACGCTCTCGAAGAGGATGAGGACTAGACACCAGGAACACACCACTTTTCACCAAACGACAGTCGTAAAGCATGACAAACAGACAAAGACATCGACCAAGTCCCGGACTGCAGGCCACTCGCTCGGGATTCCTTCGAGCTCCAAGTACCCGCATTGATTTTCAATTCCGAAACACAAACTCCCCCGTACGTTCTCCTACGGGCTCGGGACTCAAGCTATAGCCACGAGGAAAATCGATAAGCTTTCGATGCATAAGAAAGAGAATGAATGACCCATAGCACGCCAACTAAGCATCGAGTTCACCAAATAAAACCTCCAGAAGTATTTCAAATATCGTGCTCAATTTATTTCACATGAGTAAGCTAGGAAGCTCCTCCAAATTTCATTAAATCAATTTCGTAAACAGAGTAGCAAAGAGACGAAAGCCACCATCACAATAATCGTCCCAATAAGGCTCTCGGCGAGAACTAAAAGCTGGAGCAAAGGCTCGCGGCAAGCCCCAACAAACTACCCATACTAATTCAAATTCATCACAAATGCATAGGAATGAATCTATAAAGTAACCAAGCAATTCGGCCCACCTACAGCCTAAAAGAAGCACAAACCCGAGTCCAGGAGAGACCAAAACCCGAGCCATTCAAAGGCTGCACCGGGGGAGGCTGCAGGAACAACAGGGACCAAAACCGAGCCCCGACATCGAGTGCGAGGAGCGGCACAGAGCAAGAAAACAGAAACCGAGCCCCCGAAATCAAGAGAAAGGGAGCACCGCAAGAGCAAGAAACGAACCCCCCGAGGTAGGTGCACGGAGCGACTGCAAGAGCAACAAAACGAAAACCGAGCCCCCAAATCAAGTGCGAAGGGCTAGTCGCAAGAGCGAAGAAACAAACCGAACCCCAAATTAGGTGCACGAGGAGCAACTGCAGAAGCAACAAAACGGAAAACGAGCCCCGAAATCAAGTGCGAAGGGGCTAGGCTGCAAGAGCAACAAAACGAAAACCAAACCACCAAATTAGGTGCAAAGGAGCAGCCCTCACATGACTAAAACGAGAGAAATAAAAGGGCTCCCAAACATGTATATCAAAGCTAAACAAATTCCTCCACACCTTCCATACATCAACACATAGAGCCGCCGCACGTTTAAGATGAGGATACACATGAGGATCCTCAAAATGAAATTATAACTTCCCTCTAGCATGCCATTTTGATAAAGAAAGCCACAAGGAGCAAAGCCAAGCCCCCATACATACATATTAACGCTAAAAAAAAAGTTACTCCATGATTCGTGCTAGAAAGAAGGTGAGAAGAGGGGCTTAGAATGCATACCCCAACATGCTAGAAGAAATCAACACTTTGCTTCATAACATATTTTCCATGACTTAAATCATGTAAAACATAACATATTTTCCATGATTTAAATCATGTAAAAGAGAGAGGGAGGAGGAGAGTACCGCACTAGCGTAGAGCACGCAGGAAAAGCAAAAGAAAATGAGGCTCCAATCCAACACCAACTTCTCAAGAGGAATCGGCCAACCAACCCTAAATTCATCCAAAAACGGGGCCTTTATAGGCAGAGGAGGGAAAGGAAAGCCGCTCCTTACCTGTAGAGCCGGACACAAGTGGGGAAAGGGCAGGAAGAAGGCGACAAAGCGTCGCGACCAAGAGCCGAAGCTCGGCGGCAGGAGCGGGGATCGAGCGACGGATCACGCGAGGTGACCCTCGCGCGGATAATACTCGAGAAGGTATGGGGAGAACCACGCGAGGCTCGATAGAGCAACGGCCTACAAGGAAGAGGCGCGCTCGACCGCGGGAGAAGCGAGGAACCGGAGCCTTCATCGAACGAGCGAGAGAGGCGACCCAACCGATCGAATGGGTAGGGATTAGGGCTTAGGATAGAATAAATAAGTTTAAAATATATATATATATATTATTAATTTTATTAAAATCAAGCCCAAAATCGCAATTTCCGCTCCGGCATGCGATCCTCGCAAATTAAATATCAATTTTAGGTGGAAACGACGTTCCGGACGCAACGGATTCGTCATCCGAGGTCGTTCGGGCAACCTCGTCGACGATCGCGTCGAATGTGCGTCAAATCCGACATTTTCTGAAATTCTGACTCGATGTCGCTCGTTCTGGCATTCGACCTCGATCTTGATCCGTTGCGGAGAATTTGAAGACGTCGAGGCCGTGGCTCGAGGAATTTGTGCTCGGTGGTGCAAAAAATGTGCACGAGGCTATCCTAAGGTCCAGGTGGTCCTATAGGAACTCGATTTGAGTCCTAACGCCGATTCCAACCTACCTGCTGTGAGCTAGAGGTTAGGAATTTCGTCCGGGATTCCAAAAGAGTGTCGAAGTGGTTTCGAGCATTCTAAAAATGAGGTGGGCCCATTGCTAAAAATCTAAGATTGTCGGGGAAGCTCCTAAAGCTAGAACCCTAAATCCTAGGAGAAAAAACTAAACATCAACAAAAGTGAGGTCAACAGGTGTCTCTGTAGCTTGTCAGGAAGAGATGGTGAACCACCTCACCATCTGTACACTCGTTTTGTGCTTCCCTCTCCTGTTTCAGCTGGGACAACCGCAAACGATGTCGATCCCCATCCAAATGTCGTTGAAATCACATAGTATCCTTCCTTTACTATTTCACAACCATCTTCCTGCTCTAGATCCACATCTTAAACATCTGTTAGGAGCTCTAGAACAGTGTCACACACCTTGAAAGACATGAATAATGATGCCTATGGTTGGGATGCCTCATGCAATAATGAATAATGTGAGGAGAGAATATAAGCAGTAATGATGTCCCTTAGAGTAGAAAACCTATAGTTGAGGAATCTCAAGTGATCAAAATCGTAAAGATCAGGTCAAACAATATCGGAGAAGTCGATGAGAAGAGAACTTGTGAAGGGTCTGCCAAATAGAAATAATCAAGCAAAGGATCTAGCAGAATTAATATATGCTCCATTACTGAATTATTGTCTGCATTTGCTAAGTTGAAGTTGCACATGGTTTCCATCATAGAAGGGGATGATTAGTTTGCAAAGTTGCAAAGGTAGATGATTCCGACAGTGAGGAAAGATAAAGATGGTGGTGTCAGTGAGGGGAGCAATGTGGAGGATGGGAAAGTCGGGGATAAATTCCCTCACGAGAATGAGCTAGCTAGAGCACTACTTGATCTCTTGGAAGGGGAACGCCATCTCGAATGAGATACAGTCGGAGTACCACCTGCTTTTGGATATAACCCTAGAAGAGGATGCCATTGGATGTCCCAAAAGAATATATACATCAAAATTGAAAACTTAAAAGAAAAGAATTACATAAAAAAGCCCTCGATACTTAGGACTGGATCTCCCTGTGGAAAGTAGGTGCCAAACCAAGGTGCGAGAGCAGGTTAGCCCTCCCAGGTTTTGACTGGTTCAGTCCCGATGAAGCAATCGCAGGATTGGCTACGCCCGCGTCATTGTAGTGGTAAGGCGTGAAGCTCCTGCATCAGTTGCTCATGTTTCTAAATCAGAGAATAGCATTTTGTGTTTGTGCTGATAAGAACTGAAGAAAATCGGTTGATTATTTCATTTCAATATTCCTATAGTATTTATACAATAGAAAAATATCCAATCAAGGAATAATAATTATAGAATAATTACAATAGCCCATATATTGACGAGTAGATTGAATATTAATTATAGAATAGTTATAATAGTTCATGGATTAATGAGTAGATAGTGAAGATCCCATGGATTAATTTGGTTGCAGGAAGGGTAGGGGTAGAAGGCTTGGTGAGTGGGGGACCCAACCGACAAAATATATGCACTTGTTTCACATCCCCATTCAAGCAAATGAATGGATTTCATCCATTTCCACCTCAGTTGATAATTTTTTTAAATACTTCTGTGATACTCTTTTTGTGATTTTATGTGTATGTTGTTCATCTGAGAATGCTAGAGTATAATGTATTGTTTTAGATGTTTTTTCAAATGCTCCTCGGAAGGTCTTTGTCTTTTTCTTGCTTTATAAATAGCTCAATTTTCTTCCTTTAAGAACTTGCTAAAGTATCATAATCACTTTAGATTGTTCTTTCCGTTCAATTGGTATGTTGAATAAAAATTTTATAACTTTTCCATTAGATTTAGATTGCATCCTTCAATTCTGAGGAAACTTGAGACGAAGGGTATATAGGTATTGTTGTTGTTCATGGATAGAGAAATTATTGACTTGTTCGTAGAAACAAACAAGGGACAATGCAACAATGAAGGGTGAATTAATGGTTATGAATTTCGGATAATGCAGCCATGGAGGCGGCAACAATGAGAAATATTTGCAGCAGTGCAGTGATGAAGGTTACAATATGAAAATAGGGGAAATGAGAGAAAATTTTAGCAGTGAAGGCTTGCAAGTATTATGCAACACAACTATGGATGCTTCAACTTATGGAAAGGCTAAAAAGGATGTTTATGTCTCTGATACCACAAAAAGAATTGTAAAGAATTAGGTGAATGCGTCGTTCTAATATTTGTGCAATTTTTATACAATCCTTGGAGAACTAATAATAGGAAATATATAAAATTAGAGAATTATATTTACTAGCCCATGGATTAATGAGTATACAAAAAGATAATTAAAGGATAATTATAATAGTTCATAGATTGTTGATTTTGTAGTACATATCTTACGAATCAATTGTTGTAGTGAAAAATGAAGGAAACATGGTGATTGGTCCCAACTAGCCTATATCTAATTGCTCATATTTAATATGATATTAATGTCAACAAGGTTTTATCGTTGTTTACTTATCTTGAATTTATTTTACATTCATTTCCAAGATGTTGACCTGACCTCTCAACAGAGGAGATGAATTTTATTAAAGCAAATTAGAATGATTGTGTTTTGAGACATGTTGCATGCTTCACCCCTTGCAGTCTCATATTTTTATTTTTATAGTCACCATCAGACTGTCTGTTACTTCACCCCTTACACTTAGCAGAAAAAACTAACATAAATAGTTAGATTCATGTGTCAAAGGGGACTTTGACTTTATATGCCTTACAATAATCATAATTTTCTAAATATCCACATTGATTGCTTTTTTAGAGAAATGTGCCCGAAGTTTTATTTTGGACATAAATACCCTTGCTTTGTTAATATCCATTTTTCCAAGTATATCCCTTGAAAAATACTTAGAATTGCTATTCTATCTTTCTATTCGACAAATCTTAACACTTTTAGGCACTCTCTGATGCTAATTTTATCATCATTTAATTGGAGAATTTTTTTTTTCTTTAGTATGTTGTGAAGTCGAATCAGAAATAGTTTAACAATAACTTTGACAACCATATGAAGGTTTTTTTATGTTTGAATTATGTTGTACATATGATTAGCAATTAAGTAATGATTCATATGATTTATATTAAATTTAGTTCATTTTGATGGAGACAAGATCTGTTTGGGGCAGTTTTTTAGCCACGCCACGACACAAAAATGCTCGAATTTTTTTTGGTTGGAGTGGTGGGGGTGTGTTTCATTAAAACATTTGTATAATCTTGCCTTGCTTAGGTGGCCGCATTCTGCAGTTTCGCTCAAAGGAATTTCCTTCGCTACCTTGGTTTCGCATTTGCCTGGGTAAATGTTATCTTCGATTTATCGAGCCCTAGGCCATTTTCTATCTTCGATTTCCTTTATCCTCTGGTAACTGTAGTGAGAGCTCACTTCCTGCTTTCTCTTTCTCTTCTTTCCTTCGTCCTCCAGTTTCTTCTACTCTTTCCCTTTTATAGTATATGTTCCCTTTTATAGTATATGCTCTGTTTGATTCGTGGTTCATCTGGCTCACCGAGCTGTGGGTTTTAGCGATGTCTTTGATTTTTTGATGTGCATGCCTTCGAGCAATCCATCTTCATGTGAATGACTTACATTTTTATGTGGTTTGTTCTCTTTGTGGTTTCTCTGTGATGGAGAAATTTAGAGTTCTCTGATTTCTTCTGTGATGATAGAAATTTGGTGAGTTTTTTTTTTTTTGAGAATTTTGGAGAAATATGTAGAAATGCTCTTGGTGATGGCCTTGGATTATTGTTCTTATGACTTCTATTTTCATTTGATTGCTTTGATTTCTTATGTGGCTTCATGCTCTCTGCGGCTTTTCTATGATGGATAAATTTAGAGTTTAGATACTCGGCCTGTGATCAAATGATAGTCCGTTAAGAACAAAAAAAATTTGGAGGTTTTTATGTGCAACAATTATCAGTAATTAGCTGTATGCTCTCCGGTTTTTCTGTGATGGAGTAATTTAAAGGATTTCTTTTTTAAGTTTGGGAGAATTATGGAGAAATAGTTTTGGTGACGGTCTTGGATTATTGTTGTGATGGCCTTCGATTTTCCTGTGTTTGCTTTCCATTTCTCAATCATGCTCTTTGCTGTTTTTCTGTGACGGAGGAACTTGGAGTTCTTGGTTTGGGAAAACCGATATGCGATGAGCTTGGAATGATTGGCACCGTCAATTCAACTTGACGGAGTGTTGATGTTAGCCTCTTCTTTCTTATCTTCCACATAATATCTTTTTTATTTATTTGCCTTGAATGATAATATAGAGTAGTGACTTGTAGCAAATGTTATCCTCCAATTTATAGACATAAGTCCATTTAAGAAACTCCTTTCAAGTGTGTTGTTTATAACTATCTATTTGATTTTCGATATTTATTTTTCTTATGGTGGTTTGAGTTAATTCCGATATCAATATCTTGACGGACGGCCCCCACCTTCATGATTATAAAGGAATAAATTTGGGAAATGTGGTTAGTCGGATGATTGCCTCATGCTTTGTTGACATTAATCCCACCTATATTTTGTAACCCAAAATTACTCCATGGTTTCTTACTTTGATTTTTTAAAATTGTTTATGAGTTCGACATTGAGGGTAAGGTCGTCGTTAGTGGGGAGAGTAATGTCATGAATCCCCATTGTCATTAATCTAGATCTTTCTAGTTGAGATGCTAATTTGTTAGTTATCATTGCATTCGATAAATTCTCCCATTTAAGGAGGGTGAAGATGTGAGAGAAGTGACTCAAGTTTTTCTTTCTTTTTAAATTCTGCATTTTCTTCTAAAATTTGAGACTCTGAGCAACTTGAAATGCTTGAATAAGATACAGAATCCTATTATTTGTGATAGTAATTATCTAGCAGTGGGTTTGCTTTTACTCTTAGCTTATATTTTATTTATTTGCCTCAAAAGATAATATGTAGTGGCTTGCAACAAATACATATAAAGAACTTCATAGTTAAGCATGCTCATGTGATATGTTAAGCTTTCCATAGTTGAGCATCCCATTTGTTTTTCATTTTCTTGCTGGGCTTTAGAATCAGTTACTAATACTTTGGTGACATCTTGAGAAAGGGTTAAGGGCTTGCGGATTGTTTACTTGGTTAATTTATGTTTTAATGAGTTCAAAGTTATTGTTCGAAAAAAAATATGTATAATGAAATTTCCCGAATACGGTGTAATGAAATATCTCAAATATGGTATAACGAAGTATCCCGATTACGCTATAACGAAAAACACCGTATTTAAGATCCGACAATAACTCCCAACAAGAACTACTTACGATCGTCGTTTTCAGAATACAACTTTCTCTGGACTTGTGAAGTTTTCTGTCGTATACTGACAAGTGTTGTTTCCAACATAAAATAACAAAATCGAGAAAATGCCACAACCACCAACCGGTGTAGCACCAACTACGACTTATGCGACCAGTTACTTTTGGAGCTCTTCACTATAATGTCCGTGACCAATTGCTACTACTGCAACTATCAACTATGGACTATTTGGCCAACTGAAACTGCAGCTACCAACCACAACCTATATATCTGATTACGGTCTATGTAGTTAACTGCTACTGTAGTTTTCAACTACGACCTATATGGCTAAGTGCTACCGCAATAACTAATCACGACCTATTTGATCAATTATGAACTTTGTAGCTAACTGCTATTGTACCAACTACGGCATATGTGGCTAACTGCCACTGCAACTACCAACAACGACCTATGTGATCAGATACGATCTTTGTAGTTAAATGTTATTGCAGTCAATATGACCTCCGTGCCTAACTGACGCTATTGCAGTCTCCCGCTATAGCCTCCATGGCCAACTCATAATATTATAGTCAACAACTTGACTTCTGTGGCCAACTGAATTTATTTTAGTCTCCAACTGAGGCTATTGCAGTAACCACCTAGGAGGTATGTGGCCTACTAAAGCTATTGCATGCTTTAACTATAGCCTCCGTAGCTACTGACGCTATTGCAGTCTCCAACTATGGCCTCATTGGTGAACCGACACTATTTTAGTCTCCAACGACGGCCTTCGAGGCCAACTGACGCTATAGAAGTCACCCATTATGAAATTTGTAGCCAACTATTATTTTTATATTCTTCAACTACGACTTATATGCCTAACTGTTACTATAACTTTTAACTATGATCTATGTGGCTAACTATTATTCCAACTATCAATCACAACCTATGTGACCAATTACGGCCTATATAGCTTATCATTACTGTGGCTTCCAAATACAACATTTGTGTCAACTGATGTTACTGCAACTATCAGCCCCGACCTATATGACTAACTACAGTCTACATAGCTAACTGCTACCTCACTTTTAATCACGTCCTCTGTGGCCAACTGATCTTATTGAAACCACCAACTACGACTTAGGTGACCAACTACGACCTACATAGCTTACTGCTACCACAGTTTCCAACTACGATCTATGCGGCTAATTGCTACTGCAACTTTTAATCATGATATGTATGGTTAACTATGATTTATGTAATCAATAAAGACATATATAGCTAACTGCTACGTATCATTGCTACTGCAGTGACCAACCACGACCTATGTAACGAACTATGCTAATGTCGCTAACTGCTGCTGTAACTTCAAATTATGACCTCTATGGTTAGTTACTATTGTAGCTTCCCACTAAGATCTTCGTGATCAAATAATGCTATTGCAGCCTCTAACTACAACCTTCGCGGCCAACTTTCGCTGTTGTTGTCACCAACTATGACCTCTTTGGCCAACTAAAGTTATTGCAGTCTCCAACGACAACCTCCATGGCTAATTGATGCTATTGCAGTCTTCAACTACGACATCTGTGGCCAATTGAAGTTGTTGTAGTGTTCAACTACGGCCTTTGTTGCTAACTGACGCTATTGCAGTTTCTAACTACGACATTTGTGACGGACCGACATTATTGCAGTCACCAACTACAGTTTCCGTGGCCTACACTACATTCACCCATCACAACCTATGTCACCAACTGCAGCTTATGTAACCAACTATGACCTATGTGATCAACTGCTATTATAACTCTAACTATGGCCTCTATGGTACTACAGCCTTTGTGGCCAACTACCGCTATTGCAACCACCATTATGACTATTATTGATGAACTAGTATTCTACATATTTATTATTAGCTTTGTAATTTCATAATCTCTAATTCAAGAGAAGAGTGAATCTATCCACTTACAATCACATAGTGGATTACTTTAACTGGGCCGATCCCCATGATCTCTTTCCATTTATAGGGTTTTATCACATAAATTCTCTTGGTGTCTCCTGCTACTGCTCAATTATCTGTATGTGTGATGGTCTTCATACAACACTATGATGTTAATTTATCACTCGACCACCACAAATCTTCTTGCATACGATAAGCTTGTTTATAAAATTTGAACTTTAGCTCAAATTAAGCATTTGTGTTTATATTGAAGCTTAGTTCATTTGCCATTTTTACTATTTGATTCCGTCTCAATTTCATTTTATATTTTAATAATCGAGTCATTATTGAGCAAATTAACAAGTAATGTTATTGAACTACTTGATTTCTATCTAAATAATATTTATCTAGCAAATTTAAATTAGTGCTATTTATTTTCTAATCAAATGAGTTTTATTGAACAAACAAATGAGTAGTATGATTGTGATACTTATTTTATAATCAAATGAGCCTTATCGAGCTTATAAATGAGTTATTTGTGGAACTTGCAAAAATAAATGTACTAATAAATAATTAACTAAAATAGGCTTTAGCTGATCTTCTTTATAAGCATTAAATCAAACTTTAATCAAGCTTATTCTCGAGCTTGTTCATGAACATTAAATAAAATTATTCATCAAGCTTCATAATGGGCTTGTTCGTGATCTTAAAATGATGTTATTGGTGAATATAAATAAATAAAATAAGAGATTGTTCAAACTTGTTTAACAATCGAGTATTTATAAAAGTGTTTAAACTTGTAATTAATCAAATAGCATAAACAAGTTCTTATAGAGCCAAGTTACGAGTAGCTTTTCAAACACTCAATTCGTTTGCAGCCCTATCTATTTTTAGTTATTTGTATGTTGATATAAAGAACAATCATTTAGCATAGTTTTGGATGACTCTGCAGAAATTTTGTTGCTGTTTTGTTATTCAAATATGTCTGAAATGATTGTTGTCAGGCCCATCCATTCTCCATGATTTTACCTTAATTAAAAATAAAAGGATTTGGAGTATTATGACAGACGGCTGCACGCTCAATAAATTATGCCTACTTTTTTATATGCTCACTATAAATACGCTTGTATACTTTTTAATTTGTTTTGTTATAAGCTTCAATCTCTAGAATATATGGGTGTTTGTGTAGCCTTTGAAGAAATATATAGTTTTCTGTTGGAATTCAAATTTTGGAAAAATGATATGCACTAATAGTTAAATATTAATTAAAATGGCTTTTTGGAAAATAAAATTACTTGAATGTCATAGTCAAATATAAAAATTATGTTACTGTTTGCATGTACCATTTTTAAATTTAGAAGTAATAATATTCAGAATGTTATAGATGGCTTTTTAATTGTGTTTGACTTCACATTTGAAGTTGTCTCTTGTCAGTCATATTCCAGTAACCCTGTTGTGGCAAGGAGTAATAAAAATAAATAGATAAATAAATGGTTATATTGTTTGGCTCAATATTGTTGAATATAGTTTTAAGTGATTATGTTGAACAGATATATTAAAATTAAAATATAAATATGTTTAATTAAAAGTCCATGTGTTTGAATGGTCTTTTTTTATTTGTTTATGGAATGAATATTGCAGGTGTCTTCCGCATTTTTGGTTTTGAGAGTACTTAAATTTTGAGTAGAGAACTGGAGCTTTTGCAGTGAAATGCTTTCGCCTGTGTTCAGATCTGTTCTAATGGGTATGCTTTATGAGCTCCTATCTTTTGTAAATTTTGAACTTGCTGATATTTTGTTGTGGCTAAATTATATTTTTTTTTGTTTCATAGTGTTTATTTATGAAGTTTCTATTGCTATGTATTTGTCCATTTGAACTGTGAGCTATTTCTAATGAGACGAGCATTAGACTGTTTCTAAATTCTACTTTTTAGGCACCAGATATGCATGGAGATTTAGTCTCTGCTTGATTCTTTTCATCCCACCTTTTTTTCTTTCTATTGATAAAAGTTCAGGCTAATTTGGGTTCAATTTTGTTTTTTTCTTTTTATTTATATTTTTGCTTTTATTTCAAAAATATGTTGAGTAAAGTTTTTTCATATTTTTATTTTTTATTTTTAAAGATAAATTAATTTATTTTTGCAAACACTCAAAACATTTAAAAATTATTTTAATATTTTTAAAAATAACTAAATATGTTTTAACATGTAAAGCATATTTTATTTCAACTAAAAACATATAGAAAGTACAATAAAAATAATATATAAAAGATAGAAATCAAAAGTGATCCCAAACGGTTCCTTAATTTTTGTTTTCTCTTGTAAAAAGACATGAGTCATAAAAATGATTAGACAAATTTTTCCTTTTAATTTTCATTAATTTGTGAAATGAGAGAGGATGGTCTAAAGTTGGTGGAGAGTGATAGCCTAAGCGTAGGCCGGACAAGGAGCATATCCTGACAGTCTTTTAGGATGACAATTTCATAGCTGAAAAATGGGGCACAAAATGTTATTGCGCTATATTTAAACTGTTAAACTCAGTTATATTGGGTGCTTATTGCTGTAACTGGCAAAGTTTGATCGAGAATTTTACAAGTTAAGCAAGTTTTTAATGGAGCACTCTTGTGATGGATTATCTCCTAAAAAGTTGCATCAAGTAGAATAAATCTTCAGGTTCAATCTTAATATGAGATGAGCTAGTCCAAAGTAGATACGTTGGGTCGTTGCAAATATCTTGAAATGAACAAATATGATGCACTTGTTCTCGATCTAAAATCATGTATTATTATTAGGTGGTGTTTGGCTGCAGCTTAGTTTCAAGTTAAATAGGATTTATCAAATTCGATAAATTTGGATTTATCAAATCCACACTGCGAATGAAGAGTTTGAGAGCGATGGTGGAATAAATTCATCTCGCAATTAGATTTACTAAATTCAAATTTACGGCATAAAAATAATGGAACAGTCAAAGAAAAGGACAGCACTTGAAAATTGGATTTAATGGAGCGATGGATTTATTTTTTTTATTTTTTGATGCTTGGTTGAATTCATGTTAAATTCATTGTTAAATCCTATAAGTAGTATGCTATCAAACACCGTCTTAATGTCGCAAAATCCAATTGATTAAATACACAACAATGAAATTGTAATTTTGTTGGTGAACTCAGAATGAATCTAATATTTATTGAATAACAAGCGACAGTTGACATTAGGTGTTGTTGGGGCTTACCACATCAAGCTTGATGCCAATTTTCTGATTCAATGACGTGCTTCTTGCTTTCTTGAATATTTAGTCTGTATTACATCTCTTATTTACAATTGAAGGTGGCTGAAATATCATCCTTCACTCGCTGCTTGGTTGCATTCTCACGGAATGCAATCCTAGTTGAGTAATGATAGGTGATCATATTTATGTGGGGCTATGATGTTCATCAGTGCTTAATACAGCGAGCTTCAATCTAATTTTTTCGATTCAATAATATTCTTCTTGCTTTCTTGCACAAATGTATCCATAAACAAAATCATATGTAATTTTAGAGGAGTTATAAATTACTTTAGATATCTGATTCAAGAAATCAAGGATAATTAACCTAAACAATAATGACCATTCTGACATAGCCAAGCGCAATGAAGTTTCTCCTCGCAGCAAAAGCAAACATCCATTTTATTAACCGGAGCAGAAACAGGAGGTTGAAGATGAGAGTTTTTGATTCTATCAAAAACTGATAAGACTTAAAATAGTGATGCTGTTATTCCAATATTTTCATCAGATCAATAAATATCATTTGCTAGTAATAACTAAAATGAAATTATTATGATAATATATGGTTTATTATAAAGTAATTATAAACAACTCATCACTATACATGCATTCTAATATGAACCATTTTTTTTATAAATATTTTATCATTCACGTGATAAAAAATTGATGACTACAGGTACTTAGGTTGCATTCCATAACACTTGGGAACTTAGCAAATCATGCCCAGCAGTTGCAGACTCGATTATGCGTGCAGAGATCCCTAATGCGACATATTGTTCTCTTGTAGATGATTCAAACTCCTATATTACATAAATGCAATAGCAAGAAATTAAGCAATAAAATCACACAGATATAATATTGCAGTGGATTCCATAAAATTATAGTCTACATTAACCAAATATTCCTGGGGGTTTGAATCAAGTAACCGAATATTACAAACTTCAGTTTACAATCAACTATTATGTAGATTAGATTCACACTTCAGCACAACTTTCTTAAACAAAATTAATGCCATACATACAATTACAATTAGAATCCATATCATTTCAATTTGGTAAGACTCGTATCTGAAGGGCTCGTTACTTGCGAGTTTTTCATCAGAATCTGTTTGTTTTGGATGTTTGATATTAGATAACATCTGTAGAATCTTCTTCCACGAATTTTTAGCTATATAACAGATGAATAATTTACACTGTAATTTATAGTGATTGTAACTATGTTGGTGAAAGGGGCTCATTAATGTCGTCGGGCGATTTGAACTCATTTTACACAATATTTGACTGCTTTGAGAGAAAATGCATAGAAATGAGACATTAAGGCTCAATTTGCACGGAAAAAACGTAATAAAGGAGAACCTTCTGGTTTTAGTATGAACTTCAAACGCCAGTTTTGGAGATATTAATTTTAGGCTAAAAAAGACTTCAAATTTAAGCAGAAACTAACTATTTTATCAAACAGAGATATCCTTGAACCCTAATGGGTTTAAGAAAAATAAAAAATTGGCTTGAGAGGAGAAACTACCTGGTTTGGAGTTTGATGGACGACCTATTGTTTCATGAATTAATGATAATGATGATGATGATGGTGATGATGATGACGACGATGATTATATATAATTTAAGATTATTTAGGAATATATATATATATATATTCTTAAATAATCTAAAATTATATATGTAACTCAAATAGTGATTGAATCAACTCAAACTTTAATTTTTTTGAATTAGGTTCCAATAAAATAATCATGCAGATTGTTTATTCATATTGTTATAAAATCGAAGCAATGAGCAATAAAAAAAGCAATGCACGCACGCACGCACGCACGCAGACACATTCATTTTACATAAAAAGCCTAAGACATAAATTCATGGGTAGAAGAGGTAAATTCACTGTATAAAAAGAGTAAGGTTTTAAGTGGAGAGTGTCAGCTCATATATATTGAAACAGATAAAGGGTTATATCTTTGTACAAGAGGAGAAGTTGTTTGCAGACTACAATACCACCCCTTATAAGGTAGATACTCAAAGGGGTCATGAAGCAAAACAACATGGATTGTAATCTAACTATCCATGAAACATGTAATCTTTAGTAAGACAAATAGCATTTTGACTATCACGCATCACTATGATAATCTTCAATTTTTGTTAAGCTATTCAAATAAACTTTTCAACCAAAGAGCTTCTTTACAAGATTTAATAATTATAACATACTCGGTTTCAGTTATAAATAATATTATTGTGGTTTATAAAGAGACCTTCATGTTGATCGTGCAACCGTTAATAGTAAACATGTATTATGTAAGTCATCTCCATATATCAAGATCTCTAACAATGTTTGAATCAACATCGACTCTTTTATGGTTTTCCTAAACTACAAACAAACATATTTTATTTCACATAAGTACTTAAGAATCTATTAAATTGGCTTTTCAATGCTCATTACTTGGATTACTCATGTCCACTTATTACATTGATTACATATATTAAGTTTGGACAAGAACATATCATAACATATACGAAAGGTCTAGCTACATTGAAATATGAAGCTTAAAATATATAATCTATCTCATAATCTGACTATGGGCTCAAAGTTGATGAAATTTTGAAGTGTGCAACTAATGGAGTATTAGTATATTTGGCATTTTGTATTTTGAACGTGTAGAATTTTCTTAATAAAATTTTTTACTCAAAAATAATTTCTTTGACTATCTCTATCTATAATTCTTTATGTCGAGAATGTTCTTTATAGCTCCTAAATCTTTCATCTTAAATTTTTTACTCAATTGAGCCATTTATTTGTTAATTTCTCATTTATTTTTGGTAGTTATGAATATATTATAAACATATAAAAACAAATAGACAACTGACCCATTGTTATTCATGTTGGTGTCATCGTAATCACATATGCTCAAAAAAGAGTGTCAACACAAAGTATTGTTGATGATGATAAATAAAAGCTCCCTCCGTTGGATTTGAGAGGCAAGGGGGTGATTGTCGGGGTATGTAATGATGGCTTGACACCAATCATCAAGTGCCTCCTCAGAAGCAACCAAGACGACATATTCAGAAATTAAAGGTGTCTTTTGGGGAATCAAAACACGTTGATGATAGAACACTTCTTTCTTGGATCACAACTATAACATGGTTCCCATCAGAACTCGATAACTCTTTTGTCAATGTAGCATGAGCATCAACCTTGCTAATAAGAGATCAAGGCACCTCAACAAGTATAACCTCGGAGATGAGCTTTAATAATGCCATTACCTTCTTATGGTAGGCTAAAAGCTCGGGCTTAAGGACCTTGTAGGTTCGTAACACTTGGTTAATCATGAGCTGAGACTCACCGTAGATTTTGAATCTCTTGATGCTCATCTAAATAGCTAACTCATGTCCTATAATCAAGTCCTCGTGCTCGACAACATTGTTTTTACATTGCTCGGTTGTACTATATGGTAGCGAAGAATGTTGCACTCAGGCGACATAAATTTTAGGCCAACCCCCGATTATACCTTTGGGAAAGTCCTAGCAGCCCTTCCTTCAAGGAGGATGCCTCGTCAAAGTATAATTCCCATTCTGGAGAGTCGATGACCATCAAATACTCATCGGGAAATTGTTTTTAAGAGGCGAATTTGCCGAGATCAGGTGAGCTGGTAGAAAATCAGCTAACACATGTCCCTTGACAAGTCGTTGGGGGACATATGAAATGTCAAACTGGGATAACATCATAGCTCATTTGGCCAATCATACAGCTAGAGTGAGACAAATCATCAGATATTGCAAGGGGTCTACCCTTGAGATCATATCAATATGGTGTGAGAGCATACACTGCATCAACTTTTGAACTGAATATATCAATTCCAAGAAATGTTTTTCAGTTGGCAGATATTTCATTTCAGCGGGAATGAAATGCCGACTAGGATAGCACAAAGCATTTTCTTTCCATTCTCATTCACTTAGGCTAATAAGGCTCCTACCAACTCATTAAGAGCGGTGATATACAGAATGAGGGGTTTATCCGGGATAGGAGCTGCTGATACTGCAGGATTTACTAAGTAGCGCTTAATATCATCGAAAGCATTTTGATATGCTTTATTCTAGTGGAAATGAACATCTTTCTTGGTTAATGTAGAGAATGACTGACATAGACCTAAATGATTAGAAATAAACCTCCTAATGAAGGCAAGCTTCCCTTGAAGGGAACGCGATCGCATTAGACACTTAAGAGGCTCCTTTCTACGATGAATCTTACTGGGATCAATTTCAATGCCTCTATGACGAACAATGAAGCCCAAAAACTTCCTAGAAGATATGCCAAGGCTCACTTCAATGAGTTTATCTTCAAATCATATTTCCTAAGGCACTCGAAAACAACTTTTAGATTTGATAGATAATTTTTTTAAAACGACTCTTAATCACAACATCATCAATGTAACACTCGATTTGATGATCTAGGTTTTCGAAGATGTGCGTCATAGTACATTGATAGGTTGCCCCGACATTGTTCAGGCTGAAAGGCATAACCATAGCAAATGATGTTAATGAGATTACGAAATGTCGTATGTTGCTCTTCCTTTGGGACCATCTTGATTTGATTGTAACAGGATAAACCATCTATGAAAGAGAACATCACAAGAGAAGAGGCAACATCTATCGTAAGCTCTGGTATCGATAATAAAAAGTCATCCTTTGGGCAAGCCTTATTCAGGTCCCAAAAGTCGATGCAAACTTGTATCCGTCTGCTCTTCTTTCAAACGGGCACAATGTTTGCAAATCAATTAGGGTAAGAAACTTCCCTAATGAAGGTAGCCTCGATGAATTTTCTGGTCACTTCAATGACCATTAGCTCTATCTCAGGCTGCATTCTCCAAGGATTTTGTTTTACATGATCAATACTTGGATCGATGGCCAATTGATGCACCGCTAACTCTGGAGCCAAATCGAGCATTTCAGTATAACTCCAAGCATGAAAATCACAAAACTCTTTTAAGATTCTATGATTTTGTCATCCATAGAATATGATAAGAGTTTGATTACAAAAGTCAAAAGAGGATCGTCAACAGTTCTTAGGTTGGCCTCGATCAACTTGTCAAAGGTCGAAGAGACACCATGCTCAAGCTCAAGTGGGGCATCTCTATTTTCGACCTTCTCATTATTAGAGGTAAGGAACACCTTCCAACACATAAATCATCCTGTAGGAGGCTTTGGGGAGCTTGGTTTTGTTAGAATTTCACATGTTCCAAACAAGATTTTTCTCCAAGGAGTCTGTTCTGCCACATAGTCTTACACTTCTCAGGTTTGGCAAACAGACCACTTCTTGTGCAACAGCCTGTTATCAAGCATTTTAGTAATTAGAGGAGAACAATAATACGAAAGAGAAATATATCCAACTTCTTCGTTCTCATCATTTAAAAGCATTACATCATGGTTGGTTACATGTGATTCTACTTTATAAATTAAAATGTCATTCTCCTTAGACTTAAGTCTAGGAGGTACATAAAAGGTCATCAACTCTTCGACTACAGATGCATTTACAATCTCAAATCTTTACGATGGCCTTGTGGTCCCGGGTTAATGTTCAACACCTCGTCGGACAAATATAACTTAGACAAAGGGGAGACCATGACCGTTGATGGCAACAGGAGCATTTCATCATCAGAGTCCTCTTAGCTATTGCCATACAAGCTTCTCAAGCTACCCATGGGCAAAACCTCATCTAGATCAGACTTAGAGTTCGATACAACTTTGATCTTTACTTTAGCTGATGGCAAAGTGGGAAGTATAGGCTCTTACTTTGATGTTGTAGGGACATGATACCTTTCCTCTTGCTTCATCGCTTCCTTGCCTTTAGCAGAACCAGGGTGGGGAGGGGTTCGTGGACATCCACGACATTTGAAGTGGGAGGAGATGCCTTCTTAAAGGGTACATAGTACTCGACATCATCATATACTCCTATCATATTGATAGAAAAGGGTTGGATATCCCCATAAATGGAAAACTCTTCCCCTCCACGTATGTATTTAATATATTGATGGAGGGTTGAAGGCACCATCCCATACCCATGGATTCATGCATGTCCGAGTAAAGCACTAAAGGATGTGTTTCCATCGATCACAGGAAATTTGACTTTGCTTTTAAACTCTCTGAAATGGAGAGGTGAAGTAATAGAGCATAAGGTCTTTTGACTCTTTTCATCGAAGCCATTAAGCATGATCCTATCTGACCATGATCTCTTCGTATTTAAATAGAGTAACGAGAGTGCAGGCGTTGCTAATATTCACCGGCCAGGATTAGCTAATATACGGTTTGATGGAGTTTTGTATATCATGGTCACATACAAAAAATGGTTATGGTCCGCAGGGCCTAAAAGCAAATCATCCTCCGAAAAGGTGACAATAGCTACGTCGTGTAGTGTAAACACCTCCATCCTTTCTTGAGCATAATAGGCGTGAAAGACTTCAGGCTCTAGAAGAGCCTTCACCAAAGTCTCTCTAAGCATATGGGACAGAAGGAGCACATCATAGATGCTCAAAGATGTCACAACCTTTTGAGATGTGTCAGCACGTTCTAATCATCTTGTTGGAAGGATTATTAGTTCCTTTAATATGAACCTTGGGATGATCCTCTACTTCATGGGTGATGATATATTTCCCCTTCTCCTTTGGCGTGGGCTTGGCCACCCGTGGAGAAAGAACTTTGCAGCATCTCAGGTGGACTTATCGAATATCCTCACCAAGGGATCATCCCTAGTGGAACATTTTAGCAGAAGATTTTTCACCGGTGCCTTCTTATCTAAAGACCTCACATAAATCATTCTATGAATTACTAAGATCATCACAAATGTGGTATGTGCCACATAGGGAGCACAATAACGAATATTGTTCTTCTCCCTAATCATTATCATCATCCACATTTGGCTCATAAGAACTAATCATAAAAATGTGAGACACAGAAAAGTAAGCAGATATTTCTTTCATTAATTCATAAAGAGTATAAGCTACATTAGGGGGTATCTCATGCCCCCCGCCCGAGCTTACATTGACATCAGAATAAAGAGAAGATACATCTGCAATAATATTCACAAAAGGCATGGTCGAAGTGGTCGCAACAACTTTAGATGATCCTCATTCAAGATGCTTCTTCAAGTACTGCTCTGGTATCTCTATCTCTCTGAACTTATAGTGCGCCTCGAGCCAATCCTTGAATGGATAGTAGTCTTCAAGCACACACCTCTACTTGTGGTGTGTGTAGTAGTTGGGCTTCTTGAGCTTCTCCACCTCGTTGGGCCTTTTCGGCGGTGGGAGATGCACTAGTTGATTAAGTTCTTAAGCATTTTTCTAAGGTATTCATTCCAGAAGGAATACATCTTAGATATCCTTTGCTTAAGAGACCGGGGTTTCTACTTCTAGGAAGGCGGGCAAGCGTGTTCAATAGACATGACAAGTTTTTTCTGCTTCTTATTAGATGTCGTTAGAGCTAAAATCTCTTCCTCTCTCTTCAAATGACACATTGAAAGGGGCTTTTTTTAACTTTGGTCTTATCATCATTCTTAAAGACCAAGGCCTTTGTTGTGTCCTGCAGGCTAGTTGCATTCTCTATCAGAACCTCAAATGTCTTAATCGAAGCCATCTTCAATAAGACAGAGATAGGGCCTTTAAGTTTACTCGTGAGAAATGTGACGACATGCTGCTCTTGATGAAAAGGCTCAAATTTCATTCTCAAGTTCCGCCATATCTAACAAGAGCTCGTTCATCTTCTGATAGGTTAGCATCAAATCACTCATGGTGATATGGTGATGCGCACCAGCGAAGCGCTTCATGAAAACATCATCCAACTCAAAGAATCTCCTGAAGGTGTCGTTAGGCAGATCGGCGTACCATTCAAAGGCATACTTAGACAAGTTGGTCACAAGAAGGCAGAGTAGCAATGCATCATTATTGCCAATATTGCAACAAAGTGCTCAAAATTGAACAATGTGTTGTCAGGGGTTGCCTTCTCCATCATATCTCATAAAGCAAGGGGGAACAAATTCCGAGGGGTAAGGAATGCATAGGGTCTACCCTTCCTTGCAATAGTTTTGCCTTGCTGTGCTTCTAAAGCATCTTTTATTTCATAGGAACATCTCGATGTTTTCAAAGCTCTTGTTAAGTCACAGAGTAGAGAGTGAATCTCTTACACCCTAAATGAATAGCGGCTCATCGGCATATGAGGCCCACGAGTAACCAAGTCGACTCATAGGATCTACACTATGCTTTCAGGCCTAAATGAGTCATAAGGGTAGAGGGTGAATCACCATATCCCAAATGGGCGGGGCTCTATCTGTAATCGGGGCCTACAAGACGACATCAACGAAGTCACAAAAGGACGAAATAACCCAAAAGTGCTCAACAAAAGGAGAGGTAGAGTAAATTATAATCGGGTAGAGATAACTGTGTCAAGATACCACGAATCCGTCATTGCAAGCTATTAAGACCCTAAATCTACCTGATCGTGAAGGTAGTCGACCTAGCATAAACAAAGACTCTTTGTCAGCAATCCGTGAATTGCATCATTCAAGGACTCCTCGGTAACCCTAAGGTTAAAATAAAGAAACTCTATGTCCTAAGGTCAAAAGAAGGAAACTCTAAAACCTATGACCCCCTATAGAGGTAGAGCTTAAAGAGGCGGACTTATACTTGCCAAATATATGACGAAGATGCCATAGAAACGTATAGGAAAAGAGAGGTCCAGTCGCAAAGCTGAAAACACTCCCATAAAGAACTTATACCCCGTCTGGGTCTGGGAAGCCTCTAAGACTCTAACCATTCTAGAAAACCAATAAAATATAAAACTTATGCTTGATCAGTCAGGTTGAAGAAACACAAGGACTTATTCTTGGGACATGTAATCTGATGCAATTATCTAAATTCCTAAGAATGGAAGCCCTATTAATATGACTTCGGTGATATCTATGTCATGCAAACCATTTTAAAACCAGCTTGAAGGCCATGTAGAAAAATAAAGTGCAGATTTTAAATAGTTGAAATATTTTGGTCATAATATTTGATTTTATCTTAATCTTTTATAATGATTTTTATAGAAAAATTATATTTTAGGGTCCTTAAAGAGCTTAAATTATATTTTGTAAGATTCCCAGACAATGCACAATAAAAAAAAGAGGAAATGGGCAACACTGTGAAAGGGAAAAAAACAAACAAACCAAGCATGTAAATAATAAGAAAGGTCAGGTGCGGTTGGGTCGCATATATATCCCAGAAAGTAAAAGATCGTGTCAGGCTCCCTATATACATGTCTGGCCAAGATCTATCCGTCAATATCAAAATGCAAAATTAAGATCTGGGGCACGAGCATTTGCTCTTGGTCCCCATCACGTGGTTCCACACCTCAAACATCTCATAACTCGTGCTCGTATTTTATTCTCTCCATAATTTGTCTTAGGACTCTAAAAAGCACATAGTAAAGTCAAAAAGTTACTCCACGTGCACACAAATCAAGTTAGCATAGAGCTATTTACATGCAACTTAGTGAACCATGCCCGGTGGGAAGAGAGCTTAACAGCACCTAAAGAAAAGGTATTAGTATAAATCATCACTTCTCCTCCTTGTTGGTTATGACTCCCTGAAAGAAGACTACTCCTAATATATTATTACGCATGGCTCACACCCAGTAAACAAACAAAAAATAACACAAAAAAGGACTGTCTAAGGCACAAAACAGCTAGGAATAATAGCCGTACATCGAAAATACTATCTAAGCACCCTAGTCCTAGCCTAACACATTATTTACTGCATCGTATCCTAGGCACAACATCTAAGTTTGTGCACTGTGACGGGATCGCCAAACCGGCTCCTTCCTGAAAATCCAAGGATCTAAAATAAGTCACTAAAAAGGGTAATATTTAAAAGAGGATGCCTCACATATGGCCTTAATTATATAATTTTTAAAGTGAGGTGGATAATACATAATAAAAAATATTTTTTTATACTTTATATATAGGTCTATTAAATGCGAGTCCTTAACATGCAAGTGATGTACATTAGAGTCCTTGGAATGTTAGCACAGTCGTACTCATTTTATTCATAATACAAAAACTCGCATTGCTCGCTGAGAAATGCTCCCGAGCAATGCTCGCTTAAATATTACTACCAACGAATGGGTCACTCAGTTAACGAGTAGGATTTGTTGTCAAGTCAATTGGGAGATGTACATACAACATGCAAAAGATCGAGGTATGAACAATCACAACGAACAACAAAAGTGGATCATGCAAATACAAATGCAAGAATGCCACATGCAAATGACAAACACACAAACCGGGTATAGGTCACCTATAAAATTTAATTACACCCAGGAAACCAACCTAGGTGTCAGCAACAAGCAGAAAAATGCTACAAATAAGTTTGCATTAGAGATAGGATACCTATAGAAGGAATTAATCCTTACATGAGAGACGCTCAAACAAGCACATGCACAATCAATGCAAAATACACCCCAAGGCAAATGACAAGCACACAACACATGCTAAGTGTCGAATATGCTAGGTAGTGTGATTCGTGCTAAGTGAGAATTACATTCCTAGGTGGACACACATTTTGCCTCACACGAGTTTGGTGGCTTGAAAGGATGACTCATACTAAACACAATGTGAAATACGTATGACACACTAGACATTGTCATAGGGAGCGAGGTAGCACGGATCTTTTGGGAGAGAATTGTGGAACGGGTTGCCTTACATGTCGGCCTTCCCCTCACAATGTGTCTAATCATCTATCCACGTGCATACATTGATGAATGTGGGAAAAATACTTGCAGATGCAGGTGCTTAAAGTTATACCACAAATAAGGGTGCTCAAAGAGACACTCAAACATGTCAAATGCTAAAAAGTATACAAGGCAAACACAATAATTTTACATGCAATGAAATATAACATAAGCATAATGTCCAAAAGATTCTCTTATGCATAGAAATGAATGCAAAAGAAAACCCAACAAGCAACTTTGATGCAAACATACATACAAGCGTGCACGAAAAAAGTTGACTAAAGAAGACTAACCAGACCAAAGTGTTCCGTCGATCGAGCCAAATGAATGCGAAAGAAAACCCGATAAGCAATGTGATGCAAACATGCATACAAGAATGTACTAGCTGAGGTGATTAGTTGATTAGGCTAGGGCAACCGATCGGACCCAAGTGATCATTCGATCAAGCTGGGGCAGTCAATCAGATCCAAAATGATCGGTCGATTAGATCGGAGTGACCGATCAGACCTAAAGAAATCAATCAATTAAGCCAGGGCGGTCGATCAGACTCAATTGATCGGTTGATCGTGTCGTGGCGGAGGATCAAACCCAAGTGATCGGTCAATCAGGTTTGGGCCGCTTATCGTACCTAACTGATCACACGATCAAAAAGCTGTAGGCAAAATGCTTAAAATGAGCATGGAAGCAATGTAACCTAATGCGTTCGACGACAAATCGTACTCGCCCTATCAACCTCACATTGGATCTTGGATGTGGTAAAGTCGTAGATACCATTCGTTAAGAAACGAATGAAGGGCCTACCTCTAATTATTCGGCAAGTACAAAAGAACTTTTTACGAAAAGGAAATATTCCAAAAAATGAAGTTTCTCTTATGAAAATAGCCCTTCACAATCTCAGAAAAGTGGATCAAAGGAGTTTCCTTGTTCTTTAGATTGAAGTGGCTTCAACATATTCATCGAGGGTTAAAGCCGCCGAATAATCATGGGGTTACTAGGTTCCTGACCGATTCGGACAATGTGCTAAAGTTTATGGAGGAAATCTCTTAGATTCGTGGGGATAAGTCCACGAAAATGGATTCCTAACCATCGGCTTACTCTAACAAAAAATCCTAGCCCAAGATTCTCTACCATCCAGACCTAGGGGGCTCACTAAGAAAGATATTACAACATTTTTAGATACTTCACCTATGCGAAGGTTGATGGCACGTTTTCTGGGCTTGATCTGAGCTCCTACCACATGACGGTTAACCTAGCCTCCTTCTTCTCCAAAGTGAGGATGAAGTTCTCCTCTTCAGGAGAGATTAAGCTCTCTTCCCTTAGCCAAAAATCCAAGGAGCTCCTCCATGACAAACTTCCCTACACACTCAAGAAGATGTTGGAGAAGGGAGTAGGAAATAGGAGGAAGAAGGAAACGTTCGGGAGAAACATGAGGAAAAAGTTAGAACCTCTCCTCTCTTGCTCTAGAGCTCACGACCAAGATTCCTCTCCTCCCTAGCTCTCTCAACAAATGAGACCTCTTCACCAATTCAAATGCTCTTGGACCCATGCTTAGCCCAGACTCATGAGGCATGTGATTGGCCAATATTCATAATAGGAGGCTAAATACTTTAATATGACCTTTTCCCCCTTTTTCTCAAGATCAACTTTGGCTTCTAGTGGGTCAATTTGGTAAAAAAAAAATCAGAACCTAACAGTTCATGGGGAATCAAGATGTCGGGGTTTGGCGCGAAGCTGGGCTGACACCTAGGCTCAGGTGTATGGCCGCCTTTTTTCTATCCTCTCGAGTTTTGATGGTTGTGGGAGGCCGTTTCGGGTGCTTAGGCGCCTGGGCTAGTGCCCAGGCACCAGAACTAGACACCTATTTTTCGCGTGCACGGTTTCGGGACCCTGGGGGCTGTTTCGAGTGCCCAGGTGTCGTGGTTGGGCGCCTATCGCCAGTCTGACCCTATAAGCCCTGACTTTTGTGGAGAACATCTGGCGGTCCGTAAGCTATGAGATACTATGTATCATTGAAATTTGATCTTATAGCTTCAAAAATGAATATTTAATAGTTTTATTTTAATTCGAGATTTTAATCCCGACGAGCGTTTCAGACCATTATGCGTGCGGTCGATCTAAACCTCAATATTTTTTGAAATGCATGGGGGAGGATTTTGTATATGCCCTTGACCACGAGAGGCTCTGAATAGATGGAGTATAACACTAAAATGAATATTAGATGTGTCCCGTGTCAGAATTATCATCACCCAACAGTGAACTCTCTCAGGTAGGGCTGAATCAAAACTAATCCTAGTTTTGTGCTCGAGATACATACCAGGAGGTCTGAACGATGTCTTGGATTACAAAGTGCTTTAAATGAGTAAAACTCTACCACATAGCATTCAAGCGGACACCCCACACATATGACATTAAAAGTAATGTCAACAGTATCATTGTGTTTAGACTCCTTAAGGAAACTCTTTTCTGTTAAAAACAACTTAAAAGCTTATCTTTAATAAAATGTCGATTTAAAATTAACAAATTTTAAAACATATTTTTACTTTCTTGCATAGTCTTCAAGTCTATTTTAAAATGATGCATCTCTACATGGTTGTATCCCTCAAGTTTATTAATAGCGCTTCCACACTTAGAACTGCTCTAGATAACATTATATATCATATTGCACATCCTGAGGGAAAGTGTATTTTCTTCTTCTCAAACCTAACTGGTCCAACTTGATTTTTATACTCTTAGGTGGTTGTCAAATACAGTTTAGGGTGTTAGAGGCTATTCTGGTTAGGACAAGACTATAAGTCTTTCATAGGGTGGTTTGGATTTGTTTGTCAAGTCCTCCATCTTCTTTCCACTCTGTAGATATCCATGTCATATGCTATATTTTTTTGGTTCAAGGAAATTCTTAGGAACTCGGATTTTTTTTCATTTGACTTTAGAGTTATTGGGCTATCTGTGAATGACACAACATATGGGTTGCTGACAAGGACTTCCTTGGGTTTGTTCAACTACCTTCACGATTTAAGAGATTTGGAGTCTTAATAGCTCAAGACAACAGATCTATGGAATCTTGACTAGACTATTTCTACCTTTATATGATCCTTCTCACTTTTTTTATTGACTATCCCTTTGGGCCCTTCATATTCCTTTGTTGAGTCGTTTGTATTTCTACTTATATTGGTTACGGTGGTCCATCCTCTAGCCAATAGTTCAACTCTGTCCTGACGACGAGAAGTTTCTCCTACAAAAGCTGAAAAATCGCCTTAACTTTCTTTTTCTATAGGGTTATATTAAGAAAACAAAACACTTTTTTAGCAAAATTCTTCCTAGGTATTCCTCAGGATATAATTGACCACAATGATACATTATTATGGGAGAATTTTTTGAACCCAGAATAATAAATTCTATTTTATCCACTGCTTCGAATATGAGGCTATTTTATGGGACTTTTCTCATATATTTACTTGGTTTGAGTACGGTGTGATCTATTTTGGACCACTCTTATGCAATTCATATTATGATAACCATCCTATAAGATATCTTCATGTCTTTTTTTGTTTTCTTTGTATTTGTCCTGTTTCATTCTTATCTCTCCTCGCTTTATCTCGTATGAGAAGAGGTTGTGTGGAAAGGGGGATCTTAAAGGGGCAAGTATGAAGAGGTTTTCTCCAAAATAAAATGAGGTATTGACAATTTCTTTTGAAATAGACATAACTATTATATATACTCCACTTAAACTCATGTGTGGTCATCATCAATGAGTTAAAAATTTTATACCACCACTTGGGGTATTATTTGAAATCATTAAGAGAATACTTCAACAAAAAATTAATATCTTCTTTTCTCGTAACCACAAAGTCCTTAGGATGCTACATATAAATGCCCTTCTCAAACTCTCAATAAAAAAATGCAAACTTTACATCTAATTGTGCAAGCTTAAGGTCATGATTGATCACAATATTAAGTAAAGCTTGAATTAAAATATGCTTAGCTATTGGTGAGAATATATCTATGCAGTCTACATGTTAACTCTGATTAAATGCATTTGTAACTAATCTAGCCTTATATCTAGCATATTTAACTAAGGTGTACATCTTCTTTTAAACATACATTTGCAGTAAATAGCTTTATTCTCTTAGGGCAACTCCACTAGATTTCTGCATTTTACAATGTAGGGATTTCATCACCACATACATAGAAATCATTCATTTAATATAATCAAGTGCATTAACAACCTCTCTCTAACTTGAAGGTTCTTTAGTATACTTGATACCGTCAATTGTAGTTAGGGCACAAACAACCAAATCAGCCTCACCATATCTCTTTGAAGGCTTGATTTCTCTCCTTATTTTATTTTTAGAAATAAAATATTATGATGGTGGAAGCAACATGGCTATATCTATTTTTAAGTCATATAGAAGATGTAATTCTCTCAATTTAATGCTCCACATATATACTAAATCCTAATTAATATCACTAGATCTAATAGTAGTTGGCGCAAGTAATCTGACAGATTCCTCAAACATAATATATCTACTAATGATCTTTTTCTTGATTTATGGGCTTCACAACCTGTAGCCTTAACTCTAATTTTATAACTGAGAAATCATATTTTCTAGATATGGGTTTCAATTTATCTTTTTTACATGATGCATAGGCTGGGTAGCAAAAATTCATAAATTAGAGTAATGCACAGGCTTATTTAACCTAATCTTCTGCAAAATCTTCTTGCCAATAGGAATGAAATGAGAGTAATTCACCAAGTAAAGCTTTAAAGAATATACAATACATCTCCACAGTAGTCTTACTCAATCACTCTATCATACCATTTTAATATAAAGTACGTCAGATTGTAAGTCTTTAGATATATTTCTGATTTGCAAAAAGTATTAAATTCTCTTAATCAATGATCTAAGTCATATCAATGTGGAGAAATTTAATTTATTTCTATGTCTGCATCTTAATCGTAATCTTTCAATTCTTAATGGTAATAAATGCATCACCCTTTTGCTTTAAGAAGAAAACCCATACTTAAAAAAAAAAAAATTCATCAATTATCAATAACATCTATATGACACCATCTTCAAATAGTATTGCTGATGGTTTTCAAAAGTTAAATTTTATGTAATCTAGCATTCCCTTAGTATTATGAATATTTTTGCTAAATTTAACTCTCTTATACTTTTCAAACACGTAATGCTCATGAAACTTTAATTAAGAATGATCTTACTGTCTCAAAGTTCTCTTCTACTCACTTCATTCATCTCGTTCTCACTAATGTGCCTACGTAGCATGTGCTAAAGTCTAGTTATTTCATCATCTGATATTGAATAAGTAGAAACTATTACATCATTAAATGCTTAAAGTCCTACAAGACATGTACTCTATTGTCTTCTTATATTCCTTCATCTTATATATAAGTAGCAACTATATATATATATATTAAAATCAATGATATATCTCATACCTCCATATGTTCTGATGACTATCAAATATTTTGACTATGATTGTTTCAACATCAACTATCTTATAAGGAGCATTATTTTCATTGGTATAATACTATTAGATACTATTTGACATCGTAAAAGTCAAGCACTATTATGACACATATGAAGCATGTATTTTGAATAAAAAACTCAATTATTATAAGATTCATTATTAAAGATAACTAAAAGTTACCATCACTAATAACTTCTTCAACAACATCGACTTACTCAAACTAATCTGACTATTACTTTTAATTGGTTGTTACTTTTTTATTCTTGTTTTGTAGTTTGTAACATTCAAATTTGATCTAGTATTCTTCTAATAATTGCATATATTATTCTTATTTCCAAATTTTGATCAACCTTTTCTATGCACACCAAAACTCCCTCAACCCCTCCATTGAATAATAAAGCCTACTTCTTGAGCAATATATTCGTCCACACTTGCTTCATTTTTCTTTAAAGAATAAGCATCATAAAATCCATTCAAAATAAATATCTCCCGATCATATAAAATGATATCTTCAAATATTGGCAACTCACAAATGAGATCCTTCATCATGGACAACCACATCAATTTCAACCATAATGCATTGGCTATCTTCCCTTCCAAAACATCCTATAAAATTTTATTTCGACACATAATGATAAATCAGAGATAAAGTTTTTTCATCATTGTGTTGCTTCTCATTTATCCACAATGAGAGCTTCTTGTCAAATCCTAATAATGCATCATCTAAATCTAATTGTACCAAATCTGCTCACACCTTGACTTGCTAAAGCAAAAAATTGTGTTACAATCCAAAAAAAAACTCCATTGTCACTTGCAATAAAATCAAAGCAATGAAGCATAAAAGAAGCAAAATAAGTAAACACAAATTTTACGTGAAGGCCCAAATTATACAGCCTATGGGTTTAGGAGAATTCACTATATCGAAAGAAAGAAGTTACAAGTGGAGCGTCGACTCACATAGGATAAAACCAAATAAAGAGTTATGTTATTGTACAAGGAGATGAAATTGTTTATATACTTCTACAAGACCCCCTATAATGAATATACTCAAAAAGGTGCCAATGAAGCAAAAACATAGGAATTGCAATAAAAATTCTATTACAAGATCAATCTAAACTTAGAGTTTTTCAGTCAGTGTAATCATAATTTTCTACTAAGATGATCAGGGTCATAAAATTTCACTTTTAAAAGGTGTATTTCACTTCTAAAAATTTAAATTGGTGCATGTACTATGAAAGCTTTGGGCGGTATAATTGTAAAAAAATTAAAATTTAGCTGCTAGTTATGTAAATAAATAGGAATTGGGTGGTATATATGTAAATGTCCATCTTACTTATCATCTCCTGGGCAAATTGAAGCCCAAATAAGCAATGAAAAAACAAAATTAAAGCGGTAAATAATATCACACACAAACATTCTCTTCAATTTAGAGGTAACATACAATTCTGTCTTCAATTTAATAAGAAAATTTTTCCACCTTGTCACATTCAATGTTTATTATTATTATGCTGATTACCTATAAATAATTTAATATTTTACTATTTATAATAAATTTTTTAAAAATATATATTGTAAACATTTTTCTGGCTCTCTAATTACTAAAATAATGCGATTTAATTCTATTTAAATATACCATATAACCATACTTTACAATTTTATTAAGAGCCAATTTTTACAGAAATTAAGTAAGAATATCTGAGCTAATCCATTATTTTGGTGGTGAAAATCCTCAAGGCAAAATTGCTTTGCTTCCTTTATTTTATGATTCATGAATTTAATCCATTTTATTGTTTAATTATTTTTTTTATATTTTTGTATAATAATCAATATTTGTTAATGGTAAAGAAACGTAAGAATCGACAGAACAATCAAGATCAAACATAAGTATATAACTAGGTTTGACGAGATGCTTACGTCCTTGAGACCAATGAGCGGCGACGCCTTTTTATTCTTGAAAAATAATACATCCCCTTAGGGTTACAAATACGACATATATATATATATATATATATATATATATATATATATATATATATAACCCTAGTGTATAATATGTAATTACAAAATTACTCCTATATCGTACTTGTGGGGCGTTGCTCGCACTCCCAACCCACTTAATGAAACTCCCCCAATTGGACAGATGCTGGAGCGGAACGAAGCAAATCTCCACTGCGCATGTTCGCTCCGTTCCGCTCCAACATCTGTCTCTTATCTGGTATATAGTCATACCTAACAATATTAAAGTGAACAACTTTTAATAAACTTTTGAAACTTAGCATATAAATAAAAAAAATTGAACATTAAAGTAATTGATAAATTTTAAACATATATTTGTTCCTATATAAATTATCAGATATATTATCTACCCTAAAATTATGTGTCTCATTTGCGTTATAAATTTAATGCAATTGATAAATTACTAATTAAATTAATAAAATAAATTATTTTTTTCTTAGAGCTAGATATATACTATTCAGTTATTTATTTCAAATTTAATTAAAACTCATCAGAAACTCTTTTTTCTTTAATTATAATAAACCTGTCTATTTTATCATTAGCATTAAATATATAATTAATTAAACTTGATTAAAGCTCAATTACAACTGGATTTCACTAAGAAAATCAAGAACAAGCCTAAACATGATTTTAAAACTGCAAAATGTTAAATTCAACCCTGAATTTAATATATATATATATATATATATATATATATATATATATATATATATATATATATATATATATATATAATTTATTTAATAAAAAGAAATCGGTACCGATTTCCTTATGCGTTGCAGCCCTATGATGGGGGTCTGACGTCATATGTCTATATATTCGAGAACCCCGCGCCACGGGGGATCGAACTCGTGACCTGAGAGAACTTGCAAAAGATCCGCCAACCAATAGGTCACGGCTTACGGTACATATATATATTTTCATTATATATCTTCACGGCTTGCGACGCGCACGAGAGAGAGAGAGAGATAACTTGTCCCTTTCACAGCACATATATAAAATATATTTTCAAAAAAAAAATCCTAAGGCTTTTAATACAGAATAACACATAAACTTTGTCCAACCTCTACTAATTAATCTATTTATCTATAAGTTTTCTGGACTCAAGCAGGCAGAATCATATCCTTTGGCTGCAGGAAATACCCCCAGCAAAGTTTCAGAAGAAATTATTCAGAAATATTGCAGCAGTTGGTTTGAAGGTAAGAACTTTATAAAATATTCAAATTTATCTATTTTTTATCAGTTGATTTTCTTTTTCCTGCCAAACTTTTAAATGAAGGATGTAATTTTAAAGAAATTTAAGTTGATTTTGATTAATTTTATATTATTTTTAGTGTTTTTCAGGAGATTATATGGCAGGATCTTTCTGTATGGAAGAATTTGTTGGTGATGGAGTTCTTAAGGAGTTGATTCCTAAGTTTGTGGAGGCTGGATGGGATGATGTTCCAATGTTGAAGATGAAGAACTTTGAAGACATGCATGGATTCAAATTAACTCAGCAGCAAAAGGTTTTAATTTAATTACATCTCTCTCTCTCTCTCTCTCTCTCTCTCTCTCTCTCTATATATATATATATATATATATATATATATATATATATATATATATATATCTCTTTTCATAAGAGAAACCGAGATTTGGCAGAGGCCAAAATAAAGGCCAAAATATCGGTTTCCCATGCGCTTGGGCCCCGTGATGAGGGCCCGCGCCATGTGCTTAATTTTATAAGGGAAACCGAGATTTGGCAGAGGCCAAAATATCGGTTTCCCATGCGCTTGGGCCCCGTGATGAGAGCCCGCGCCATGTGCTTAATTTTACAAGGGAAACCGAGATTTGGCAGAGGCCAAAATATCGGTTTCCCATGCGCTTGGGCCCCGTGATGAGGGCCCGCACCATGTGCTTAAACAAACCGATCTCTGTTTCACGATGAGATCGAACTCCTGACCTGAGGGGACTTACAGTGACCCCGCCACCGATAAGCCAGGAACGCGGCACACACACACACATATATATATATATATATATATATATATATATATATATATATATATATATATATACATACATAAAAGCTTGATCATAGGCTATTAAAAGAGCCACCCGACCAACCTCATCTGTCTATGAATTTCATTTCGCACACAGACGGGATTAAACCCGTGATGTTAGATGTCTTAAAAACTCAGCACAAAAAAAAAAAAAAAGGAATATCTTATATAGTGTTGACTTTTAACAATAATCAATATTTCATGTTCAATTACATAAATAGTAACGAATAATATTTGCAATGAAGTTGGAACATGTTTGTGTATCTCTTCCTTAATAAGATTTTCTAATCATTACTAATTATCAATTCCATAATGTTATCATATGCCAATTGTTAACAAGGTCAAATGATGACTTCATTTATTATTGACAATTTCCAAAGCAAGATTTATTATTGACAATTCCTATGTATCTACATATCTATGACTTTTGACTTTTAATTTTTACATACATACCACTTTACCTATACATGAAGAGAAAATTGTGGTATTTTTGATATGATATGAAAGATTTGGGTGGTATAAATGTAAAAAAGTAAAGTTTATGTGCAAAGATATTGGTAATACAAAGGAATTGGGTATTAGAATTTTTCTTATAAATGTTTGTTAATAATATCATAAAGAGAGTTTAGAGGTTGTTTTGCTTCGCTTACATATGCCATATAATGTAATTATATTTGGAAGATGTCAATTGTTTGATCAACGGCCATCTTTTGAATAATAAATTAATAAATAGCATTTATATCATATATTCATGACATATGGATACCGGTTTATAGAAAGGCAAAAAATAAATAACAAGAAAATTGAAATTATAAATACTTTTCTTACATTATTAAGATAATATTGTTATTTATGTAATTTTTAAACACCTTAATCTCAATCATCACCATTAAGGGTCTGTTTGAGGCAGTTGTAGCTTATTGAATAATCTGCTGATAAGCTGATTAAAAATAATTTTTATTTTTTCGGAAAAGCCAGACTGCAACCAGAAAGCTGCCACCGCACTCGGATATGTGCAGTGTGAAAATGTTGTTTTCAGCTTTTCGAAAAGACATAAGCTGCTAAAACGCAGTTTTCCTAAACAGACCTGGTGTGTTTTCAAAACGCCACCGCACCAAAACTGCCTCAAAAAAACCCTAAAACTAGGAAGTAGTGTTGTCAATCTATATAATTACGTATAATATTAGAATGGTAATTTAAAGTGAAGATGGAAAATAAGCACACCAAAGATCATAATCATATGATATAAGTTTATAGGTTTAATGAGATTCACCAACGAAATGAATGAATAACCTTCTAAACTTTAAAAGGTGTATATGTAGAGATTACTCTTCATATAAGTAGAGTTATGGATATCATTTGGTCTATGTCACCACTCGAGAGAAAATGCAACTGCATGCTATATAGACAAAAGTTAGAGTTAGAGTAACTAATGATGTTGGAGTTGCTAATATTTATGTCCTATGTTATAAGAGTTCGACCAAAAACTTCTTTATTTAATGGAATTAAAGTTAGAAGTATCTTATTTTTGAAGTAGTAGAATTTCTCCCTATTACAAGCACATTCCTTCCACCAAAATTTTCACCACTTCTATGCTTTATCCCCTTTTTCTTCTATGTGCTTGTGATTGTAGATGTCTTACCATAATTAATTTTTACCTTTTTATAAGCCATCATAAGGTGGTAGTTATGAAGCATAATAGTTTGAGTGGATCTAGAGTTTGATGGTAACCAAACATTAAATGTGGATGAATTTTAAGTTGAGCAATTACTAATAGACTTAAAAGGAAAATTTTATAAGTTGGTGGTGAGACATACAATGCTTTATGACACAGAATAAGCACAATACAAAGAAATGTTTCTGAGATGAGAATGCTCAGGTGGATGAACGGCTTGATACTGAGAGACAAAACTGCGAAACAAATCTATCCGTGAAAGGGTTGGTGTAGCTCCAGCAGCAGACAATATTAGAGAGAGTCACCTTAGATGGTTTGATTGTATTAAACGTTGACCATCTAATGATCCAATTAGGAGAGTAGATGTTTTAAATTCGACTTATGGTAAGGAAGGCAAAGATAAACCTAAAAAACTTAGGCATATTGTATAAAAAAATGATCTTAATTTATTAGAATTAAATGAAATATGACACTCAACTGGATACAATGGAGAAAAAAGGATTCATGTAGCTGGCCCCACCTAGTAGGATAAAGGCTTGTTGTTGTTGTGCTACTAGGGGTGTAAACGAGCCGAACACGAGCGAACCCATGCTCAACTATTGTTCAGCTCGTTTATATTTCAAGCCCAAGAAGTGTGTTCGTGTTCGGCTCGTTTGCTTAGCGAGCCAAACACGAGCTGTTCACAAACAAAGAGTCATTTTGACAGCCCTAATCACGTAACCATAAGATGTTAAGGGTTGGGGCAAGATTTAAAAATTATTGTTTACATTAAAAGATCATTTGAATCTAATTTAATAATTTTTATTCTATTTACTTAATTAATAATTTTAATTGATTATAAATCTTTAAAATTTTTAAAAAATACTGCTCATTAATATATATATATATATATAATTGATGAATACTATTTCAAGTCAATACGAGCCGAACACGAACGAACAAATCTTTGTTTTTGTTCGGCTCGTTAAGGTTTGTTTACTTAGTGAATGAGCCGAACACGAGCTTCTTCACGAGCCGAACACGAGCTGTTCACGACTAACGAGCTGTTTTGACAGCCCTATGTGCTACTACTAGGTTCTTTATTTGATCGAATTTGATCGTTAGACTTAAAACATATTTTGATTTATCAGGATGCATTGGAGCTTAGAAAATACCTGCATGATAGATGTTTAATGAACTATGCTGATAAGATGGAAGCATCCAAATTATCACTACAAGCTCTCCTCAGCTTGAGCAATGTGGCCCTCTCCTCACAATTCAAAATGAAAAAAGCTCACATTGCCCGTTTCTTCAACAACGAAAACAACTCATCTTGTGCTAATGAAGGCTGTAAGGGGAACATAAATGGTGCAAAAAAGGCTGACCCAAAGCTAAGTTCTAATGGTGATGAACCCAATGCAAAAACTACTCTAGATTTGAAGCTCAATGAGGGACATATCTTTAAGGGAATTGTCTCGGCTAAGCCGACGGGTTCGAGGCTATATGGTTGTATTCGGACATGTCCTATTGTCGAAGATGTGGCTCCATATTCCTCACTCGCAAACGTAACAGTTGAGAGGCGAACCTCTGAGTATAAGGTTGGTTTACAAAGTGTAGCGGCTTCAAGCTTTGCGACCATGAAAGCTTCAGAGATATGGAAGGAGAAAGCAGTTGTATTGTTGTGTATTCGCCGGCCGGGGTAAGTTTGAACAGCTTGTTTGGTTGCTTGGAGATAACAAAGTACTTAGAAAAGAGAATGATAAATTTTGTAATTCTATTTTTTTGTTGAATTTAATTGCAAATTGGCAAAAATCTTTCAAATATAATGATTTTTTTTTAGAATTACAAACAAGAACCCGATTTTATGTATTTACATATCTAATGTCTAAGTTTTAATTTTTATAAACATGAAAATGTTTCACATCACTTAAAAAATATCACTATTTAAAATTTTTAAAATGTGAAATATGAACTTTCATGCATAAATAAGGTGGCTTACGGGTAAACATTGAAGTCTAGAAGAATTTTGTGGTATGTATGTAAATCTTCTTCTTGGGACATTTACATACATACCACACAATACTTATCGATTTACATATCGAGCACCTAAAGATACCGGTAACATCTTTTAACATCACATCAAAAATAACATTATAATTAACTTTTTAAAGTTTGCCTACACCATTTCATGTATAATTTTATAACACCAAACTGTTGTAAATGTAAATTATATCTAACTTTAGGTGTTAGATACATACAAATTGTGTGGTAAGCATGCAGATATGTCAAAAATCATTGCATAAATTTCTTGTTCTTGCTGTTGTTGTTGTGCTTAGATGCATCATGTGCCGAGCCGAAGCGCACCGGCTATATTTGAGGAAACCGATGTTCGACGCATTAGGGATTCAGCTCGTTGCTGTTCTTCATGAACATATCGAATCAGAGGTGATCTCTAATTAATTACATTCTCCCGAACATAACATAAGATCGATGTATCATCTTCTTCATTATGATCGATTCAGGTGAGAGAATTCTGGCCGCGTTATTGGGGTGGTGTTGTGGTTATAGATCAAACAATGGGGTTTTTCAAAGCTTTTGGAGGAGGAAAGCTGCTCAAAGACAGATTTTTAACTGGTTTTCTTATGAATTCTGAAGCAAAAGCAAATTATAGAGCTGCAAAGGCAACAGGGTTGGAGGGAAACTATAGAGGAGAGGGACATATCAAAGGTGGGATGTTTATAGTAAGGAGGGGAAGAGGAGGCATTGCTTATCAGTTCATTGAAAGGAATTTTGGTGATTGGGCTCCTATTGCTGAAGTGGTGGAGATCTGCAATAGAATTAAGGTATATTTATGTTCCCCCATATGGTGCCCTTCTTTTTAATACTATATGTTAATAACGTGACAATTCTTATGCTTTTGCATATCTAACATCAAAACTACCTTATTTATATTCATAACACAATATCTATGCATTTGCTGATGTATAAGCATTCTAATTTTATTTTGCAGGATGAACTCTAGAGTGAAAGAAGAAGAATGGATGCTTTGAGAAGAGAGAGGTTGTGAGATTCAATATTTACGTTTGTTAATACAGATCTGTTGCAAATAAACCTTCTGCGTTCATATTATTAAAGGAATTATCTGCAGATAAAGTATAGTGAGGAATACACATGGAGTCATTTCTTCTTCATTTTTATCTGGAATATAAGGCTTGTCCACCTCTCTTTTTTCCAATTCAGTTTCAAATAACAATTTGATTGCTGGACCTTTAGTGGAAGATTGACAATATATATCATATAATATGAAAGCCACATTTTTCTCCATTCTTCTATTATTAAAACTATATTTCCATGCAGTATTCAAAATCATCAAACTGGAAGAGCCCAGAAAAGATGGTCATTACCATTAGAGTTTGTCTGTATCGTATCTCTCTTTGGGTTGCTAGAGTGTGTTATATCGTATGGGTAGGATGCCTCTTTTGGCCATTTCATACAGCCTTTATGTACTCTTTTCTATTTCAATAAAATTAGCTCTTGGTATATATATACATATATGTATGTATATATATATAGAAGGGGAAAAAAAGTAATTCCAAACAATTCAAAAAAAGACCATTGTCAATATTTGGGCAAAATATTACATCTGGACTACGCACGTAGAGTTACGTGCGGAGGTCAATCCATGCGAGACACGTGGAATCCCGCAATAACACGGGAATAACATGAAGGAATATTCCTCGTGTTATTCCGCGGTTAGCGCTGTTTTGAGCGGAATAATACGGGGAATAACGCGGAATAACACGAGGAATATTCCTTCGTGTTATTCCAGTGTTATTCCGCGTTATTTTGGTGGTATTGCAACATTACCACAATAACACATCAATACTACGCAGAATAACACGGGAATAATGCGGAATAACACGGGGGAATATTCCCGGTGTTACAATACTACCGCAATAACACATGAAAAACGCGGAATAACACAGGGAATATTCCCCGCGTTATTCCGCCCAAAACAGCACTAATCGCGGAGTAATATGAGAAATATTCCTTCGTGTTATTTCCGTGTTATTGAGTTATTGTGGGATTCCACGTGTCTTGGATGGATTGGCCTCCGCACGTAACTCTACGTGCGTAGTCCGGATGTAATATTTTGCCCAATATTTGGGTTAACAAATAATATTTGGTAACGTTTATAAATTCATACTGCCAGAAAAAAAATGATAAAATAAAATAAAATAAAGTAAATTTCCAAATAAAAATTTGCACGTAAACCTCATAAGCTGCTTCAACATTAAAACTTCCAAATAAAAATTTGCACGTAAACCTCATAAGCTGCTTCAACATTAAAACTTAAAAAAGCCATCCCACCAAAAGAGCTGTCTACAGATATTACTGCAAAGTCTAATCTAATAAAAAAGAATCCTCATCACTTACATCATCTAATTTATCCATAAGCATCACAGATTTAGGGTTGCAGACCAAACAAAACAAAACACAACAGAACAGAACAAAACTTTAAAATGGAAGGCTTGCCTGCCTGCAAGCAAAGTTGGGACGTAGAACTGAGATCAAAGCATACAAAATCAAACCTTTTAGAAAATGGTTGGCAGGCAGCTTCGGGATTCCCATCCATTACCATCAAACCACTGCGGCAGAAATTATATCCTAAAGTTTAGATGATAGCTTGTCTTTGAACTTTATAAGATGCAGACATGATGCGTCTCCATAAAAATAGTATTCATGCAAGGTATTGAAAAAATTTATAATTTATAGTGCCCGTGCAATCACAGAAAGATTTTGAAATAAATATAATTCAGCATCTGGAGTTCAAATATTGTAGGATATCATGTATAAACATCATTGAACCAATCTCACAAATCATGTTGTTCAGATTTGGGTACAACATCCTTCACTTTTTAAGCGTGGAGAAAATAGAATATTTGGACTCTCTCTCTCTCTCTCTCTCTCTCTCTCTCTCTCACACACACACACACACACTTTTGCTCATCTTCATTGAAATGATCTTGTAAGTCCTGTTTGTAAAGTTTAGGAGTACCCCACAAACCAATTTGGATCCAACAAAGCTTTCTCTTAGTTCACTATACCTATTAAATTTCACTAATTACACTGTATTTGAATATATTTTGTTTGGTTTGATACTTTAACTGTATTTGAAAATTGAAAGAATACAATTCGATAAAGAAGGAATATTTACATACATTTATGAGAGCCTTGTACTCAATTCTTATATATTTTTTGCATACGTAACACCTAAACTTCAATATTTATATATATATGCCAACTTATAAATGCATAAAAACGAGTATTTCACTTTTTTTAAGTTAAATAGTGGTACTTTGATGTGATATGAAAGAATTGGGTGGCATGTATGTGCTCCAATTTAAAAAAAATCAAACGTTATACTACTATATCATAGTAAAAACAGTAAATTACAAGGTATTTACACGTTTTACATATAGAGAAAGCTAGTTTCCACAAGAAATTTACATGAATAGAGTTCCATGCGAGCACTATAAAGTTTTCTTCGAGTAGATCTAAAACTGAATTATATAGATCTAGTGGGAGAGTTGTAACAATAAGCAATCAAATTATTAAAAGGAGTGAACATTTTATATAAGTGATGATGATATAGACGGCGATGCTATTAGTAAAATTCATGTTGGATGGTTGAAGTGAAATAATGCATCGGGCCTATTTTGTGATAGAAAAATACCGCTTAGACTTGACAGAAAATTTTGTAAGATAGTGGCGAGACTTGCAAAGCTTTATGGCACAGAAAGTTGGCCTAGAAAAGAGAAGTATAAAACTAAGTGTAGTGTTGCTAAGATGAGAATGCTTTGGTGGCGGATGAGCATGAGTGGCTTTACACTTAGAGACAAAATGCAAAATGAGCATATCCATGAAAGGGTTGAAGTAGCTTTAGTGGTAGACAAGATTAGAGAGAATTGTCATACAGATATTTTGGTCACATTAAACGTCAACTATCTAATTATTTGTTTAGGGGAGTAAATGTTTAGATTTGACTTATGCTAAGCAAGGTAGACGTAGACCCAAAAGACCTAGGCATGTTGTATAAAAATAATCCTACTTTATTAGAATTAAATGAAAATATGTCACTTAATAGGATGGAGAAAAAGGATTCATGTAGCCGATCCCACTCAGAGGGATAAAGGCTTGTTGTTGTTGTAGAGTTCCATGAGAGCAGAAAGCCAAAACTAAATTGGAATGACAATAGAAAGGCTAAAATTCCTTGTTATCTGAATTTGATATTAATCCCTGAAGTTGACTACAAGAGCTAAACCAGTGCTCAGTAAATATAAGCATAAAAGATAATTTATTTTAGTTTGACAATTATGTTATTATATCTTTTATTAAATGGAGAAATGCCCTATTTTATTTAACATATAATAAGAAAGATCTAATTTAATGAACATTGGATAGGTATTAATGCAATATAAAAGGACCGCCAAGGAGCAAAAGATTTGATTACTTTAGAAAGGTCATCCTTATATAATATAATAAGTGATTCATTTAGCGATTCATTTTCATTAAAATGAAATATTGATTTAAAAAAACATCTGTATTATGACAATGCAACAATCATTTCACTGTCACTAGAAGATGAGCAAATTAATATATCACAAGAAATTTATGCATCTTGTTAATATATAAATATTATTTTTATTTGTAAATTAAATGTCAATACTTTAGAACTCAAGTTCACAGACACACACATACACAAACGCATATAATTTAGAAACATAAAATAAAACAAGGTGAAATTACTTATCATTAGAGAAACTTATAGGCTATTCACATATTAAGTATTAAATACATTATTAAGATTTTAAAAGATCCAAAATGAATGAATGGATGTTTTTTGGTGCTGTGTCAAGCTCCTTCTAATAAAATAGGATGACAAGATATGCTTAGTTGGGACTAAATGCTACTGTAACGTGTCCTTTTGGCTTCAATTAACGTGTTCAGTACACTCCATGGAAACAATTAATTAAGTCAAGTATATGACGGTCAAACTCTAGATTTGGCCGATAAGGCCAATAAATAGCAAATTGAACTCAGGCATTGGTTCCAATTCAATCATTTAGAACTTACTACAGCCTCTTAACAAGGATGGCTTACAAAATGAGAAGTTAGAAAATAAGGATTCATAACAGCTATAATTGCTATTTATTACTGAAAAAAAAAAAACTATACTTTGTTGTTGATGCATTAATTATTTGTCTTTTAGCCGTAGGTTATTGAATGTTTATTCTCTTTCTCTTTATCAGAGAAAGGGTTTATCACATAATACTTTCCTTGTAATTAAGCCGCCTTCCATATTTCTTCCCTTTTCAAGTTGTATAAAAATTCATAAATCCCCCATAACTTTTCCTTCGACTTGAGTGATTTGCAACTTACATGATCTTGTTTTATACTGTGCATGTGGAAGTACTTAGAAAACATCTTAATAAGTGTAAATATAACCAAATATAATAAAAGAATTATGAATTATGATATCATTTTCAAAGATTAGAATATATTGAGATTTGTATCTAATGTAAAGTCTTAGTTGCAAATAGATGAAGTCTAAGGATTTATTTATAAATGTTGTAACTTGTAAGGCTCTATATTAGCCAGTCATCAATAAAATGAAAGGAGAATTTTTTGAGCAATAATTTGCATTTGGTATCAAAGCCTCACCTAGGTCAGCCGCCTCTCGTCTCCGTCTTCTCCTTCCTCGCGCAACAACCATTAGGAAGGCAACTCAGGGCTCGCAGCAAACAGAGAACCGTGACGGAACCCTACGAGACAATGGCATAGTGAAGGCGACGACGTGAACATAGACGCAGATCAAACCAGTGGGGATCGACGTAGAGAGATGTGAAATTCCTGCCTCTCATCAATCGAATCAGTGGGGATCGGCACAGAGATACTCGTAACTCCTATTTCTCTCTTTCTTATGTCGTGGTCCTCGCTACACAGACGCAGATCAGCGTGATGAGACATGAAATTCCTGTTTTTCCACTTGGTCCTCGTGAAGCAGTCTCACCTAGAGCTAATAGAGGCTTCGGTTTTGGTGAGAGGGCATGTGGAATTGCATGAACAGGGAGGAGAGGGACAGAAGCTTTGTGTGATTGGGAAGAAGGATGGCTCAGGGTGCGACTTCATGCAGGCTCAGACAAAGCGCATCACATGAACTTGCAAGAAGTTGCATGTGATCTGGACTTGATCCTTGTGATTAAAAATGTCAGAAGACGCAGATAGTGCTAGATAAGGGATTGGAAATTCTGGGGAAGATGGATCTCGAAGTTCTAAAGATCTTGTTCGGGCTTATACAAGTAGCTTGCGTCTAGACGAGAGCCACTACCTCGGTACACACTCTAACACAGGTAAAGCTAGATCTCCCTCCTGTGGATCAGACGGTCAAAGAACCGACCACGTATCTGAGTTGGTCGCGTCGGATCGAGGCTGCTCTAGTACGGAATAGACGTACCTAACGGGGATTGAGCCAAAGAGTGACAATGTTGAGAGGGATGAGTAGAAGACCACACATGCCTTACTTTACATATGTGTAATTAACTCGATGGTTCCATCGATTGTTTCATCAGTGGAAATGTGAGCAACATTTGGGCGAAGCTAAAGAAGATTTATGTCGGAGCTGAGAACCACATGAGGGGGTTTCAGATTCAACGTGAGATAGAGGCAGTGGTTCAGGATGATAGATCGATTCAAGAGTACTTTATAGAACTGGAACGATTGTTGCAAGATATTGATCACTTCTCACCTATGTCGAGCTGTGGTGATCCGGGATGCAAGAAGAGAGAGATCTTTGCACAGATAAGGACTATGCAGTTTCTGGCTCATCTAAACCTAGATTTTGATCATAGGAGATCAGTTCTCCTAGCTCAAGCAACTATTCCTACACTAGATGGTGTCCTTGTTGCGATGATACAAGTGGAGAGTCATATGAAGCTACACACCGAGTTGAATGATTTTTCCGGTACATGATCAGCATTGGTTGCTACGAGCAGATACGCTAGGTGTCAAGGGGGAGACTCGCAAGTGCTACAACTGTGGTGAAGTTGACCATTTGAGCAGGGGCTATCCTAAGCCACCTAAGGAGAGAGAGACAAGTGGACGTGGACAAGGTGGAGGTCGTGGTTGTGGGAATCGAAAAGGTGGAAGAGGGGGCTACCGGACAAATCTGATGATAACGGAGGATGAGGGAGAGACAAATGTGATCTTTAATAGTGAGGATCACGTGTGTCTGGAGTTGCTGAAGAGGAAGCAAAAGCAGCAGGAGATGGAGCTGATGAAGCTAAGAATGTTTCAAATCCATCGACATCAAGGGGCAACATTGCCACTTATGCTTGCTTTAGCAAATGTACTGGTGACGCACTTGCTCTTGCCTATATTTCCACCAAAGAATCGCCATAATGGATCATAAATTATGGTGCTTCTCGTCACGTGACAGGTACTGCTGGAGAATTTTCTTCATATACTCATTGAGCAATACCAAAGTATACAAACTGCCAAAAGTACAGCACAGTCTGTAGTTGGTAAAGATACAATAAGATGTACCAATCATATGACTTTGTTTAATGTTTTGCATGCTCCTTTTCCAGTAAATCTCTTATCTATTGTGTTATTATTCTCCAGTTAAAATATACTGTTACTTTTGATATTTCTCAGGTGATCTTCCAAAAGAAAAGGACGAGCCAAACACTTGGGACTAGAACATGACATGGAGGACTCTGTTACTTGGACCGAGAGGGGATGGACTCGGCTCTGGCATCCATGATCGAAAGTGCTGCAGTAGAAGAATCTGGGAGGAATGTCGAGGATGTGTTACTGCTACATCACAGAAGGATTGGGACAGTCTAGTCTTAGGTTATCGAGTCAGTTATATCCAACTATGTATGAAAAAGCAAATAAGGAGAAATTGATGTGTCATGCTTGTGAGTTTAGAAAGCTCACAAGAAGCTCTTATGTCAATATTGGGAATAGGAGCTCTGGTGTGTTTGATTTGATACATTATGATGTATGAAGACCTTGTCCAACTAGTTCTATAAATGGTTATAGGTATATTTTTACTTTTGTTGATTATTTTTCTTGTATTACCTGAATATATTTTGATGAAACAGAAGAGTGAGGTGGTAGCATGCTTTAAAGATTTTCACAAGGCAACACACACCCAATATAGTGCAGTTGTGAAGGCATTGAGATCTGATAATGGGACATAATATATCAACAAAGCATTTGGAAACTACCTGCCAGCTGAAGGGATGCAACACCAAACCACATGCCCATACACACCAGCACAAAATGGAGTAGCAGAGATCAAGAATCGACATCTTCTGAAGTAGCCCGTAGCATGATGATGACAATGAATGTCCTACATCATTTATGGGCGCAAGATGAGTTGACAGCCGCTCAATTGATTAGCAGGATGCCCACAAGTGTGTTGGAGTGGAAATCTCCTTATCAGATGTTGAAATGAGACAATAGTGGATCTTTCCATTGAAATATTTGGATGAGTATGCTTTATGAAAGACAATAGACCATCTGTAGGGAAGTTGGATCCATGAAATGTGTGTTGGTGGGTTATTCGGTTACTCAGAAGGGTTACCTGACGGATCCCGGTTGAGAAGAGACTCTTTGTGCGTGGGGATGTCCTTCAGAGAGTTTGAACCATACTGCAATATGGAGATGAATTTCCCCTTCGATGACTTGACAGACACTAAAGATATGAGACATGAGAGATTGAGTAGTAGTTGTGATGGAGTGGTGCAAGTGGAAGCAATGACATGTACTGTGATGTTAGAAGAATCAATTGAGGAGATAAAATTCGAGAAGATTGACCCCATAGGTGGTGGAATTCATGTTGAAGGTGAGTTAAGGGTCTATACACAGAGGAAGAAGCAAACTAAAGGAACAGAGCCTGCAGTGCCAACAAGTCCCCTCCCAGTCTTCCCCAACTTTTGAGACACCTACACCATCCACCTTTGATTCAAAACTCTCAGGAGATATTATTCCTCCTCTACCAACTCCTACCCCCCCCCAATAATGTTAATGAAGACCTCCCGCAACAATTGAGGACATCCTCCTGATCGTTTTGGGTGGGAACTTGACATTGCAAATTTCATTTTTTATACTAACATCTCACCTATGCATGGAGCATTCATTGTATCATTAGACTTTATCTATATACCCAAGTGTTGACATATTACTAAAAAGGATCCAATATGAAAAGAGGTGATGCATAAAGAGCTTGGAGCTTTTGATAAAAATTGAACATGGGAGATTGTACCACGACCAGCATGGAATAAGATAATTGGACGTGAGTAAATCTTCATGGTAAAGCAAACAGAAGGGAAGGTAAAGAGGTACAAAGCATGACTAGTGGCATAAGAATATAGTTAGATGTATGACATTAACTACGATGAAACCTTTTCACCAGTCGCAAAGATGAGCACGGTGGAGACACTGACTTCTCTGGCAATGAATGGTGGATAGAGAGTCCACCAACTGGATGTGAAGAATGCTTTTCTTCATGGGGAGCTACTAGATGAGGTATATATGGAGATACCACCATAATTCACTACATCCCAGATAGTGGGCAGCGTCTGTAGGCTTAGGAAGTCACTGTATGGCTTGAAGCAGTCTCCTCGAGCTTGATTTGACAAGTTTATAATGGTGATGGTTGACATGGAATATCAGCAGATCAATGCAAATCACACGGTGCTCCTTTGGCAACATGAAGGTCACACTACCATACTTGTTGTGTATGCGGATGAAAAAATTATCACTGGTGATGATGAGACGGAGATTACTCAACTGATGGAAATATTGGGGAAGCAATTTGAGACAAAAGATCTAGGACAGCTTAGATACTTTCTTGGGATTGAAGAGGCCCATGAACCTGTGGGAATGGTTCTATCCCTGAGAAAGTATGTACTGGATCTTTTAACGAAAGCAAGTATGTTAGGGTGCAAACATAAAGTCTCTCCAATGGATCAGAAGGTCAAGCTTAGCACAGAGGCAAGTGACTCGGTTAATCGTGAGAGATATCAGAGGCTAGTAGGCAGCTTGATCTATCTGTACCACACAAAAGTCCTCAATATCTAGATGCCCATTCTTCCTGAATATCAACTCTTTCCTCGGTGCTTCTTTTACAGCAAGTGTGGTGAGCCGCAACATGTACAAGGGTCATATGGTTGTAGTGTATTAGATTTTGAGGTATTTGAAGAGTGCACCGGGTAAAGAGTTGATATTCAGGAAGAATGGGCATATAGATATTGAGAGCTTTTGTGATTCTGATGGGGCAAGTTGTGCTGGTGACAAACAATCCACATCAGAATATTGAATGTTTGTAGTTGGCAACTTAGTGTAGTGAAAGAGCAAGAAACAGTCAGTTGTAACAAGACCAACAACAGAGACAGAATACAGGGTCATGGCATTTGGAGTTGCTGAGATGATGTGGTTGAAAGCCTTGTTGGTTGAACTCAAAGTGGATCAAGGAACTCAAATGAAGTTATGATGGGAAAAAAAGTCAGCGATCAGCATCTCCAACAACTTGGTGCAAATGATAGAACCAAACATGTGGAGATTGATAGGTTCTTCATCAAGGGAAAGCTAAATAACAGACTACTGAAGCTAAATCATGTAGCCACTGGAGAGCAAGTGGCTGACTGCCTCACCAAAGGACTTAGTATATTAGATTTGTCTAGGTTATGTGACAGGATGGGCTTAGAAAATAGATTTTGCCCATCTTGAGGGAAAAAAATTGCGTACGTCAACCGTACGTAAGAGTTGCGTACGTGATAAATTACACGGGGTTACACGGGGGTTACACGGGGGTTATACGTGGATTACAAGCGGGTTATAACCCCCTTGTACTCTCCGTGTAACTCCCCTGTAACCTTGTAACATTTGTAATCTACAAATGGATGACATAGAAGCGCGCGGGTTACAAGTGAGTTACACGGGAGCTACAAGGAGGTTATAACACGCTTGTAACCCTCATGTAACTCCCATATAATCTATTACGTACGAAACTCCTGCGTACGGTTCACGTACACAATTTTTTTCCCATCTTGAGAGGGAGTGTTGAGATTTGTATCTAAAGTAGGCTCTTAGTTGTAAAAAGATGAAGTCTAGGGATTTATTTCTACATTAGATGTTATAATTTGTAAGGGTCTATATAAATTCATCATCAATGAAATGAAAGTAGGTTTTTTTTAGCAACAATTTCTATTGCACATATTATGCTAATCTTATTGTTAAGTATCGTTGCCAAAGAGTCTTGCATTTATCCATCCACGTTCATTTCCCCTTGAAACTTAATTCAGGATTTACGTTAATATTGTATTTCTATCATTTGTTATTAAAATTGAACCCTTGAGTGCGTGAACTAAGTGGTTTAATGAATTTCTCAAGGTTAAATTGTAGATCAAATATGTTTTATATGAGATTGCATGATTTCAGCTAATTTATTCATCTCATGCTAAATAAAAATTATTTTGCTCTATTTTGCTGCTTCACCTTGCTATTCCCAGAACTCATTGACATACAATATTATAAACCGTTATAATAATGTTACAAAATTTATTTGTATTAGCAATTTTGTATTTGCCCTTAATGAATGCATTTATATTTAAAGTAATACTATACTCGATTTATATGACATTAATAGTTAACTTTTACGTTAGGATGCTTTTCTCTAATAAAATTAAATGTAAAATAAATCTTTCATGATTTCCTAATATTTTGTGTTACTTCTAAATAGGGTCGGTCTCATTGTTTTATGTGCTATGGCTCTATGAGATCTTTACTTTATGATGTTGATGTTCACAATTAACAAATATGCACGGTAACTAATCACTAATATGAATAATAATTCATAATGTCATTGGAAATACAATTAGTCATTGGTTAGCAATAAAAAAATTTAAAACTGCTAATTATGGTCAGGTGTTTGGTAATCTGGTTGTTACTTGCATGTTTAGAATAAAACATAAATTTACAAGTTACTCAACAACTAAATCGCCACTTTTCTAATCAGCAATTCAAGTGAAATAGGGAAAATAATTCAACCAGTATAGGTATCTAGGATCAGCATTAATCTATCATTGTAATGCTTTATAAAACTAGTTAAAAAAAACATATTTGACTCTTAGTTAAGGAAATTGTAATAATTAATCATTATGGTACTAATAATAACATTTTAGTATATACATCTGTCAGTCAATTCATGATAATCTAAACAAATAAGATTTTACTCGCGCATTTAATTTTAATTTAATTAGAAAAACAGCAGTTTTTATATTCATCTCTTATCTTGGTCAACATTATACTTTAAATATAAGGGGAAGTTCCGACTTCTAGTTTTCAAACGATTTCTTAAATATAACTTCTTATTCATTATAAAAGCCATGATATGATGAATGAATAATAGTTATGGATCTATAGGATTTAATCTCAACGTAATGTTGTCAATATGCCATCGTACATACCTTTAATAACTTCAAGTTTCATTTGACTCACCTTATCCCAATGGGCCAATAAAAAACAGGAATAATTCTTTTACTTTATTATAGTTTTTTCATTTCCATTTATTGCTTATCGAAAAAAAAAGACATTTATATTAAATCACTATGGCATGAATCAAATTGAACTTTTGATATTAAGATAATTTGTCTAAAGAACCTTCTTCAAATTCAAAACTAAAAGAATATAAGTTAATATCATAAGCCTTAAAAGCGTGTTAAAATCTCACTATTATGAAATCCATTGTTACCACAAATTCAAACATATCTTCTTACTAGCATTTCTATTTGTCATATTTATCCACATATTGCTAATCCATTTCAATCGAACCTTCAAGTCAATTTAAATCATTACTCAGAATTTTTCAAAGTTCCTCTAATCCGATATAAAGAACAAAATGTTAAGCGCGTTTATAATATTCAACAATTAAATTAATAGCATACTAATATCATCAACAATTTAACTTCAAAAAACTTTTGACTTCCAACTCTTTCCGCTTTTTCCCCTAATTAACTTCTTGTTAATAATCTTCCAAACAAAATAATAATTAATAAGCCCTATTGTCTATAAATCATTCCTCATTTCACTTTAGTTCATTTGTTAACACAAATTCAAATATATCTTTTTACTAGCATTTCTATTTGTCATCTCTATCCGTATTGCTAATCCATTTCATTAGAACCTACAAGTCAATTTAAATCATCATTCAGAATTTTCAAAGTTCCCCTGATCCAATATAAAGCTTAGCAATTATAAAACACTAATTGCTAAGCACATTTATAATATTCAACAATTAAAGTAATATCATTAATCATAACACCAACCATTTAATTTCAAAAAATTTTGGCTTCCAACTCAATTCGCTATTTCCCTTAATTAGTTTCTTGTTGTTAATCTTCCAAACACGATAATAATTAATCAGCCCTAGTGTCTCTGAATCATTCCCCATTTCACTAGTTTATTGCAAACAAGTTATATTTATTCCAATTTGAATCGTTATATTCTCCTTGCAACTTTAGTCTCCAAATTGCATGTAGTAATAGTCAACTTAATTTTGAAAACTAGCTGCTAGAATTTTTCTCCAATTTGAGTGTAGCATTGTTAACAGTTGAGGTCGTGGGCAGCAATTGTCTCTGTCTCACCGCATGGAATTAAATTAGTAGTGTCACTTTTGGGTTAAGTCCTAGCCAACCTTTTACCAAATTCACCACAAGCAAAATTGAGCAATGGTAAACTATTTTCGGAGAACATCTGAATGTTGGCCTTTAAAAGAGAAGCATAATATTAAGTTAAGTGTTGCCGAGATGAGAATGATTAGGTGGATGAGTGGCTTTACACTTAGAGACAAAATGCGAAATGAATATATCCGTAAAAGGGTTGGAGTTGCACCAGTGACGGATAAAATTAGAGAGAGTCGCCTTAGATGGTTTGGTCACATTAAACGTCGACCACTTGATGATCCGATTAGGAGAGTAGATGTTTTAAATACAACTTATGTTAAGAAAGGCAGAGGCAGACCTAGGAAAACTTGGGCTTATTGCATAAAAAATGATCTTAATTTATTAGAATTAAACGAAAATTTGACACTAAATAGGACGCAATGGAGAAAAGGATTCATGTAGCCGACCCCACTTAGTGGGATTAAGGCTTTGTTGTTGTTGTTGTTGTATCCAAAAATATGTATCAGCAATGATATGGCATTACTATACGTAATTTGAAAATTAAGAACTGGCAAGGTAACTCAGATAAAATCGTGAAATTTCCTAGAAATGCATGTACCACAGCTGTTATGCCAGAATATCCCTCCGGAGACTTTCAGTTAAAAAACATAAATTTTAACATGACGGACAGCACATCAACATAACAAATTTGACAAAATGGGATTCTTGAGAAAGGGAATCGTCACCTTCATATTCAGAACTAATCAGCAGCTTTTGCTCGCTGTTGGATCTGCTGAAGAAGAGCAGCAGCCAGCTGAAGTGTTGCCTGCAAACGCTTCTCAGGATCTGCTTCCGTGTCTTCCCTGGAGCCATTTTGCTCTTGTTGATTGGTCTGTTGCCCAACGTTTTGGACTGGAGGAACATCAGATGGTTGTGACCCTTGCAGCTGCAGCTGCTGCGCGTGGCCAGTCTGCTGCTCTACAGATCCAGAATTCAATGATGAATTGGCAGGGGTAATAGAAGCATGGGCATGTGGCAAGAGAGAATTGTTATACATGAGCATAGATGCCTGATGCTGGGAAATAGGATTCTGAGAAAAGTTCGAGTATTTTCCCCTTTCATCCTTTAGCAAATGAGGCTCTTCTACAGTTTGTTTTTGGTTCCCGAGAAGGGCAGCCAGATGAGCAAGTTGTTCAGGTTGGAGAGATCTTGATGTTGCCGAAGGAGGCTGAGATTTGATCTCTTGTGGTGGAGGAAACTTGACTACAGAAGTTGAAGCTAAAGTCTCAGGCATATAACCACTTGATTCAGTCCCTGGAACAACTCTTGAATTGAATGACTCTTTTGAGTAAGATTGGCCAAATGGTTGTGAAGGAACATTTGGAGCAGTAATGAAACTTCCCATGCCAGAGCTAGAAACTGGAATGTTACTAGACCATGTAGATGGAAATGGAGAATTATGAAGTTGCAATTGATCATGCGCTCCATCCATATGAAGATCACGTAACTTTTCTCCACGTGCAGAAACTGAATAAGGGAAACTGTCATCCCGTGCGGATGCTGGTGGGAAAATGGCTGGAGTCAAATATCCTGATGATGAGGCTGTGTGGTTTTGTTTATGGGAAAATGTCCTGAAATCAGGTGAATTTGATTTCGTAAATGACGCGCCTTCATGAATTTTAACCCCTTCATTTGGTCTCTGAGTAAGAGATGGGATTTTTGGCTCTGTCAAATCCATTGGATGTTGAAGAGAACTGAAGTTAGAAACATTTTGCTGGAACTTTAGAATGACACCAGAGATGCTCACTTTTCCTGGTACTTTCAGGACTTGTTCAGAAAAATCTGATGGCGGTACAAGGAATAAGGTGACTTTCTCTTCCAGCTTAGCAACAGCTACCCGCTGCTTTTCTCCAAGATAATGCATGAATTCACCGTAGAAACCAATATCTGCATCAGTTTCAGGAACAAAAAATACCACCCAAGTACTCACAGCTTGATAATAATGTTTTGCAAGCATATCAAGGCCAGTTCTCGAAGTGCAGTTAAGAAACTCAGGCCTACAAACAACATAGCAGTTGATGAGGAAAGATGGGATAAATCAACTTCCAGTAGTTATTGTCATAAAAAAATGCAGCAGCAGAAAAAGGAAAAAAAGAAAAAGAAAAAAACTACTGCTTATGTGGATCTAAGCTGGCAAAGAGTAGGAATTAAGTATGTACTTACAGCATAAAATCAAGAACTTTACCGACAGGAAAGCACCGAGCACGACAAACTGGAGTTCCGCCCTTAGCTATGGTTCCCTCCCACTTCCATATTTCATCTAGTGGGGGAGGTTTATGAGATTCAGGTTTAGATCTGTGTGTCTTTGGAGATATACTGGAAAATGTTCTAGAACCTCCACTTAAACGGCTGATGTTGCCCCAATTATCATCTATTTCAGCGTGAGAATGATTTAGGCTCCTTGACAAATCATGACCACCTTTTAAACTTAATGGAACAGAATCTAGAGACTTATTATAGACATGATGCTCTGGCAAATCATGGAATGGATTTTGCAGGCTGTCATGTTTTTCTTGTTCTAGATCTGAGAAAGGATACTCTGGAAGATCTTTATCAGGAATGAAGTCAATTTTAAGTTTCTTTGCTAGGGGAAATGATCTGTCCTCTATGTCCCAAGAATCTGCAAATGGTGGAACTCTTTGAGGTCTTTCAAAAGGAAGATTATGCGAAGGCGGTATCTTGTCTGCCGGACTGGTTCTGTGTCTTCCTAAAAAGTCGTCTGTTGTCCTTCTGTCAGAGGAAAATTCATGTGATCTAATACTCCTGTAAGCACTAGAAAAAATTGGTTCCTGTTCAGCGCCAAACTGTGATGATTTATTCCTAGTAAAATCCAAGGCTTGTGGATCACGAGAGACCCTGTCAAGTAGGCTGAAACGAAATGGTGGAGAAGCCCTGCGAAAATCCCGAACCGGACTCTCCAAGCTTTCATCACCATGTAAGGGCTCAAGAACTTTCCCACTTGACCCAGGTAAAAAGTTAGGCTTCAAATGTGGAGAGAAAGGACCATTTTCAAGTCCTTTTCCATGTTCAGCGGGCATATCACTCCTAGCAAAACAAATATTAACACGAGGATTATTGAGAAAATTCCCATGCAGAGCTTCTTTAGCCCTACAAGCTGCCACCACACTCCTATAACGAACAAAGGCATAGCTACGGCCTGGAAATGAAGTAATTTTCTCAATTTCACCAAAAGGTGAAAATGCCCTTCTCAGGATTATTTCATCAACATGCAAAGATGGAGGAAAGCCTATCCACAAAACCTCACTAGGTTCAGCGCTCCTATAGGCTTTGGACTTATCAGAAGATTTTTCGGGACTAAAATTCTGAGTTCGCATATCTCTTCTCAAAGGTGGTTCATCCCTCTCAATTGACCGTCTGTCATCTTTATGACGCAAATATGCCTCGTCCTGTATCAAAATGGAAGCCCTGCTTTGTAACTCAAAACTACTTTTTGAATTAGCATTATAACTAATGCACATAGTTTGCAAGCAGAGTGATGCAAAATTGAATAATCAAGCAAATTGAGGCTTCAACTACAGAAAGCCTCCACCTACAGAAAGTATTAAAAACAAGTCCCATATTGCACCCAAAAAAATATTGAAAAACAAATAGACTTATCCCTGCCAAAAAATTTTCAATTTAAGGAACATAATAATAATAAAAAAGGAACCAAATTTATATGAAATGAACCACATTAAAATAATAGGAAGTAGAAGACAAGTAAAATCATAATACAAGGGCATTCCTTGCTCATCAAATTGGCATCGTGCAAAAAGTATTCTTCAGCAATAGAGCTAGAGCGCTCGCTATAGCATCTGGAGCATAACTAGCAGAAATACAGAAAAGATTAAAGTTAAAAGGGCATTATAAGTATGCATTCCATTACCCACGTATGGGAGTGAGTGTGATCTATTTTGCACATTCACCATAAGGCCATCATAATCAGATGAAAATAACAAGACCTTTGGTTTTCAAAAACAAGTTATTGACTAAGCTATAAAAAACGATTTATAGCTGTATCAGAAATAAAAAAAACCAAAATTTTGAAAGACTGTAGACTCGAGCACTCTACTAGAAAGCTTAGAAAAAGAAAGGCTAAATTGGAATACAGCTATGGTATGAAAAATGAACTACGAGTGCTAGAAAGCATTTATGTCTACATCATATAAGTTAAATGCTAAATTAGTTGAAGAAAAAAAAGCACTTTCCTTACGTGCATTGTGCAAGTAAAATGCTATTCTACATGAGACAAAAAAGAAATAAAACATACTGAAATCGTAGCCGTAAGTCCCTCCCATTCTTTTCTAGCATGACCTCACCTCTAATGAAAGGAATGACCATTATAATCATCTTCATCACTTCACCATCAAAAACTCCTCCACCTTGTTTCGTGGGTAAATAGAGGAGAAAAGTTAACTTAAATCATCTCCAAAAGTTTTTCTCTGCGTAGTTTTCAACCAAACCAGTTCTTCCATGAAACGGGGCATCAAAAAGAACCACAAATGTTATTAAATTTTTCAGTTTCAAATAAAACAACGTTGACCGGATATATAATCAATTGGTAACCATAAAAATTATATGAAAACTAATTCTAAATTTGAATTTTTCTAATGCTTTGACATCCTCCAGAAAAGACATGCCATTGGCTAATCTAAGTTTGATGAAAAGGGGTGATGTCGAGTTAATTTCGAGCAAGCTAGTCCAAACTCAATATGACATTTTGATTACAAATCAAACCGAATTAAAGGCAAGTCAATGTTGAGTTTTGGGTTAATTTGAGTTAAGTCCGCTATTTTATTAAATATATTTTACTAATTAATCTGATTGTATATATAAATAGTTATCATCAAATATACTATATATGAATGCATATGCGTGCGTGCGCGCACGCGCACGTGTGCTCGGGCAGATACACAAACATGCGTGGGCGCATCTGTGAGTGCACAGACACGCCCATGCGTGAGCAAATACAAACGCACGTGCACATACATTTTAAAATGATTATTGGTAGAATTGAACTTATTTCAAAAAATCATTTTTTAGTTGGAGAATATTAATTCCAATGTGAGTCGATTAAAATCGAGTGATTACAAATTGAGTTATGAGTTTTGTGCATAATTGTTAGACCTAATGAAAAGCAGACAAATGTTTACTAGGAGATCAACCTTAAGTGAAGTAACAACTTTTGCCAAATTGTAGTGAATAATATACAAGGATTAGCTATGATGTCATCAGCAATTGGTATTCCACTGCTCAAACAAATTGTTGTAACAACCAAGCAAGCATTGAATAGGTGCAAAGCTAAAAATAAATTTGCGACGTGGAATTCATGGGCTTTGAATGAAAGTAAAAGATCTAGTGAACAAAAAGATTAGAAAAAAAAATTATTGTTTGTTTATGATAGACTTAAAGGTAAAGAAAAAATGACAAGATATGAAGGATGTGGTTATAATACATGTAACATTGTTGGTGTGAATATCATTAGCAATAGAGTGATCGCCATTTACTTGTCGTGGAGATATTATATATGTAGTCAATACTTATGCTACTCAAGTTAGATTATAAGATAATTTAAAAAAATTATTTTGGAAAAAGATACATGATTTATTATAATTTATATCTCAAGAAAAAAAAAAGGAAATGTATAGATAAATGGCCGACTTAAATTGACATGTAAGTCCTAGTAAGATGGACTATAAGAGGATTCATAGCATAATGCTCATAATTTTATCGAAGTTATGAACTTCAATTTTTCATTAAAAAAAATTATAAAGTTTTTATTTTATTATGATCCTTTTGATATATATTTATGCTTACATGTAAATGAGTATCTTAGTATCTATAAATTATATTATTAATTAAAAAATAAAGTCTAAAAATTTATATAAATTTTATAGTTCGTGGAATAATTTTACTGTGCACTCAAATATTGCATTGTTGCATTCACAGTGGTTTTTCGGCTTTTCCACTTGCTTTACATGCAAAGGGTGATACAATCAAGGGATGGTTGTGATTAAATTAAGGTATGCAAAGTATTTGTTTTGCCAAAATCGAAAGAGAATTTGGTCTTTTATTATTTATTATTGTGAGATAAAAAATAAGACATATTATGCTTAGGGGTATGCATAAGATTGTTGTTTTGAGTCTTAGATTAGGATCTTGGAAGATATTGCCTACTCTCAAACTTAGGTTCTAGGGTTAGGGTTTGGGAGAGAACACCTGCGACTCAAATTATAGAATCTTATATTTATGTATTCGGACTGAGTTGTTTTGTTTTTGATGGAATAAATATTTATTTTCTCCTAATTTATGTGAAAAATTCTCCCAATTTGTATCAAATTTCTATCTTTTATTAGTTATTATTATGGAGTTTCACACAAAACAGTCTAAAAAACAGCTGCAAGATCGAGCTATAGAATCAGAAGTAGACGCAAGCCGCATTAATCAGAAGAATTCATACAACATCAGGGCAGTGTCACTGTTCTAGATGAATTGCGAGCACAAGATCAAGTGAAGGAATTGAGACCAGACTCGAGCGAAAGCACTTAGAAAGAATAGCACTACATCCAGATGATTGGAATGAATGAAACCAAGTGGGATTCAATGAAGGAGTCGGAAGCAAAGTCGAGCAGCAACATCTTGAAGGAAATGCGTGATAGTGGAAGGTTTGGAACAAGCCGTAGTAGGCGAAACGGGACCACATGTGACTTGGTGCTGGAGAAGATTGATTAGAAGGAATTTGGCTTGGAACAGAGAACCATGGTGGGTGGGATCCCAGCGGAGGGTTGCATCTAACTCCTATAACACCTTTTGTTGTTGCAGCCTTTCAAACAAAAGGCAATTCAAGAGTAATGATAGGAACGGGACATGTGGAGAAGAGCAAGGGGAGTGTAAGAGACTGAATTTGACACTATATAGTATTCATGAGGGCCACAAGATGGGGTGTTTCGTGGTGACCCCAATTTGTGAAAGACTTTGGTAAAGCTCAAGGCCGGCGAGGGCAATTAAGATGCAAGACTTGGATTCTGGATCGAGTTGTATAACATGGAAGAGACACAAGATACAAATTTGCTGGATATTACCGCAATAGATTAGCTACAAGAGTTGCTTCAGGTTGTGGTATTCTCCAAGATTTAATTTAAATGTAGGTACCAACAAGTTCGGATGTGGCTGAAGGATGTGCACGGGATTGCATTTTGAAATCATGGGAGTCACTACGCATTTACAACAACAACAACAACAAAGCCTTAATCCCACTAAATGGGGTCGGCTACATGAATCCTCCATTGCGTCCTTAGTGTCATATTTTCATTTAATTCTAATAAATTAAGATAAGTGTTTATACAATAAGCCAAAGTCTTCATAGTTCTACCTCTGCCTTTCTTAACATAAGTCGAATGTAAAACATCTACTCTCCTAATTAAATCATTTGATGGTCGACGTTTAATGTGACTAAACCATCTAAGGCGACTCTCTTTAATTGTGTCTGTCACTGGAGCTACACCAACCCTATCACAGATATATTCATTTTACATTTTGTCTCTAAGCATAAAGCAACTCATCCACCTAATCATCTTCATCTAGGCAACACTTAACTTAGTATTATGCTTCTCTTTTAAAGGCCAACATTCAGCACCATAGAGCATTGCAGGTCTCACCACCATTTTATAAAATTTTCTTTTCAGTCTAAGCGGTACTTTTCTATCACACAATAGGCCTGAAGCATTACTCCACTTCAACCAACCAACTTGAACTCTACTTTTAACATCCCCATCTATATCACCATTGCTTTGAACAATAGACCCGAGATATCTAAATCGTTCACACCTTTTAATAATTTGATCACCCAAAGTTACACTTATGTCACTAGTGCTACTATTACTAAAATTACATTCCACGTATTCAGTTTTAGTTCTACTCAAACGAAGGCTTTTAGACTCCAATGTAGACCTCCTTAATTCAAGTTTTTCTTGGACTTTTCTCTCGTCTTATCAACGAGAATGATATCATCAGCAAAAAACATACACCAAGGTACATCCTCTTGTAAATGTCCAGTAAAACCATCCATAACTAAAGCAAAAAGATATGGGCTTAAAGCTGATCCTTGATGTAAACCAATAGAAATATGGAAATAATTGATCAATCCTCCTTCAGTTCAAACACAAGTAACAGCTCTAGTATACATATCTTAATGACTTGAATATAAGTCATATCAACACCTTTCTTCTAAAGGACTCTCCAAAGCATATCTCTTGGAACCTTAAGGTAAGCTTTTTCTAAATCAATAAAAATCAAATGTAGATCTTCCTTATTATATCTGTACATCTTCATCAAACCTCTCAATAAATGTATAGCTTCCATAGTAGACTTGTTCGGCATAAATCCAAATTGATTATGAGAAATCTTGGTAATACGTTTTAACCTATGATCAATTACCCTCTCCCATAATTTTAAAGTATGACATACTAATTTAATTCCTCTATAATTTGCACACTTTTGTGCATCCCTTTATTCTTAAAAATGGGGACCAAATTACTCTTCCTCAACTCCTCGGGCATCTTTTTAATTTTTAAAATAATATTAAAAAGTTTAGTAAGCCAAGGAACTCCCAAATCTCATAAATATTTTCACGCTTCAATTGGGATATCATCAGGTCCTACAGACTTTTCACCCTTGGATTTCTTTAAAGCCTCCTCAATTTTCGGTAAAAGTGAAACGTTTTATTAATATTAACGATATTAAGTTCACTAAGGTCGATTGAATTTTCAGAAACTTCATTAAAAGTTTATCAAAATAACTCACCCACCTATGTTGAATATTTTTTTCTAAGAAAAGCACTTTTTTGATGTTCATCTTTAATACATTTTAATTGAGTTAAATCTTTACTTTTCTCTTCTTTTTGTTTGGCTAGTTTATACATATAGTTTTCACTATTTTTAGTATCAATTTGTTATAAATATCACTAAAAGCAGAATTTTTGAAATCACAAGTTGCTCTTTTAGATGCCCTGCGGGCCGTTTTATATTTTTTCCTGTTCTCTAAGCTTTTTACATTTAAATCAATTTTTATAGCATAACTTCTTATATTTTATCTTTTCTTGCACATTATTATTTCACCACAAACTATTTTTGTTTATAGATTTTTTCTTTTGATTCTCCAAGTACATCTTTTGTCACTTGTTTAATAGTATTTGTTACTTTTTTCCACATAGCATTTGCTTCTTCATGAACATACCAAAATTTTAAATCTTAAATTTGTACTCATAAAAAAAAATTATTTTTGTCTTTTAAGTACCTCCATCTAATTTTACGATAATGACTACTACTATTCTTTATTTACCACTCTTCATCTTAAAATCTAGAACTAATAATCGACGTTGAGTAGTTAAATACTCAATTGGAATGACCTTACAATCCTTACAATCTTGACGATCTCTTCTTCTCATAAGGAAATAATCAATTTGTGTTTTATTAGATACATTCTTATAAGTAATAAGATGTTCATCTCTTCTCTTAAATAAAGTATTAGTAATAATCAAATCATACGCTAAAGCGAAATCTAATATGGCTCTATCTTCTTCATTAATACTTCTATAACCATAGCCACCATGAATATTTTTGAAATCTTCTACCAATCTACTGATATGTCCATTAAAATCTCCAATAAAAATTCTTTCTTCAAGAGGTATCAAGTGTATTTAGTCTTCTAAGTCATTCCAGAATTTATCTTTAGAGTTAGGGCTGTCAAAAAAGCTCATTGTTCGCGAACAGTTCGCGTTCGGTTCGTCAAGAAGTTCATGTTCAATTCGTTCGATAAGCAAACGAGACGAACATGAACAATTTTTTTCGTTTGATTTGTTAAACGAATCAAACACGAACAATGATGTGTTCATTCGTGTTCGGTTTGTTATTGTTCGAAATATAAAATAATTTAAAATAATTATATATAAAAAAATTTATGATATTTTAGAAATAATTATATATTATAAAAATTTATCATATTTTAAATAATTAAACTTCTATAAATTATTAATAACAATAATAACATTATAATATTAATTATATTAATACAAATATTATAATATTATAATTAATATATTATACTATATATTAAAATAAAACCCTAAACAAACCCTAAACGCTTTATTCGATTTGCTTCATTTTGGGGAAGTATGGATTACCTGATGTGTACGGAATACCTGATCAATTTGCTTCATTTTGAGGAAGTATGCTATCAAATCTAGGGTTGTCAAAAAAACTCGTTCGTGAACTGTTCGTGTTTGGTTCGTCAGGAAATTCGTGTTTGATTCGTTCGATAAGCAAATGAGATGAACATGAACAAATTTTTTTTCGTTCGGTTTGTTAAACGAACCAAACACGAACAGTGATGTGTTTGAACATTTCGAACAAGAACACTAGCTCTGTTCGTTCGTGTTCAGTTCGTTTACACCCCTATTTAGAGTCTATATCTAAACCTACTTGAGGAATATAAGCACTTATAATATTAAAAATCTGAGTATCAATAATAATCTTAATTAGTATACTTTTATCTCCAACTCTATTAATTTTTACAACATTAACTTTCAAACTTTATCTATAATTACACTTGCAACATTTCTAGTGTGACTCTTACCAGAATAGCAAAATTTAAAACCTAAGCTATCAATCTCCTTAGCTTTTCTCCAACCCATTTAGTTTCTTAAATACGTAAGATATTTATTTTTCTATAAATCATATCAACTAATTGCATTAATTTACCATTGAGTGTACATATATTCCAAGATCTTATCTAAATACTAGAATCATGGACTAAATTCTTTACCCGCATTCGTCTGTAATGCGGGAACCTTTGCTTATTTGACACTACACCTCGGCGCCGGTGTAGCAGCCCTTACACACTTTCCACTGTATTCAGGTCATGCAGCGCGTCACTTTCAAGGGACGCCCTAGCTCTTACACAATGATCAAAAGGATTCGTGTCATGATTTTTTCGACAAATTTTATGCTGGTTGTCGACTACCCAACGTGATCCTCCACTCTTCACATCAGTGGTCACTACGAATTTGGGATTAAATAAAAATTTTTGTAGATGAGGACGTCACGTGGGAGTCAAACGATTTGATCCAAAAAAAAATTTTCCCCCATATTGAGGACAAGATATCTTTTTGTGAATGGAGTATTCTTGTGTCGACAACTAAGTGTCTTTTATTAGTTATTATTGTGGAGTAACTAGGGTTTATTATGCTTAGAGTTAGGATATGCATGATATTATTGTCTTGAGTCTTATGATTAAGGCTTCGGGAGAGATCACATATCTCTTAAATTGTAGATGCTAAGACTAGTGTTTAGGAGTGATTGCCTACCTTTTGAATTGTGGGTACTTATTTTTATACATTCGAGTTGTGTTGTTTTGTTTTGATGAAATAAAATATTTATTTGCCCTAAACTTTTTTAAATTTCTTCTGATTCGTATCAGTATTCTAATAACAATTACTGATATTAGACTAGTTTTTTTGTTTTCAAATTTCCTTCAACAAATCAAATTCTAATCAAATTTGATAGATAAAAAGGATTATATGAAAAGAAGTTATTTTTAGGTAATATTTGATTTTAAATCGAGTAAATTAAGAAAATTTATAATATTTTAAGGAATTTATATTTCATAGATTGTATACAAATTTTCAAAGAAATTAGTGGAAGAAAGCTTGTTTAATTGTCAATATTCAATTAGTATAAGATACTTAATTTATAATTCATGAAAAAGCATTTTTAAGCCCCACTATTCATGATTAAGTGATCACTCATCAAGTTTAAATCATGAAAAGCGCAATTTTATTGAAATATTGTATTTTAAAAGTAGGACAATTAATACTTATGATTCACTTACTGAAGCATAATGTTTATGAATATATTCATGATGAATGTTATACGACTTAAATATTCTATATGAAAAATGTAATTAACTAAATAAAGGTCATGTTATATGGGAGATGTTAGCAATTTATACAATGAACTACATATATACGTGATAATAGACAGACAAGATGAGCGACTATACAGGAAAAATAATCCTCAGCCTCTTAGTATTAATTTTGAGGGATGGTTCAATAGCAATAATGTTGGGTTACACATAAGCTCTATTGATCTTTATGATGTCTGTCAATGAACCACGTGCCAACCTTATAATAAGATGTGGAGCACATCGGATATAATTCACTATCTTACAATGGCCAATGAACATAGACATCCAACATGACTCATTCAAATGCTACGACAGTATATGACGTAAAAAGGATAAAATAAGCAAATCAATATTACAATATAGTTAACATAATGCAAATAGTATTTGGAGACTTGACATTTCTGTTATAATTTTTCATTCTAATAACATTACTTGTATGTTCTGACCTCATTCAAGCAACTTTATTTCATATCACTAAATCCAAGATACAAGATTAATCTATAAACATAATTTTCATATTTATATTAATCTATAAACATAATTTTCACATTATTTTCTTTTCTTCAAGTATTTGAATTCTCGAATAGAATTATTTATGTTAATAGAATTTATAGCTCATCAAATTATTATTCTAACTATTTAGACAAGGAAAGATATAATTGAGAAAATTTTTTAATTTATTACCCTCTCTTTTGATGTTTAACTTCGATGTAAGTTGTGAATCCTGCCAAGATAATGATCATGATGTTATATATGTGAACTCTAATGTTTCTTAGAAGCTCGTGGTTAAATGGAATGAAATGTTTTAGGATACTTTCATACATTTGAATTATCTCAACCAATTGAACATTTGAAGGTTATGAGTTGTGTTACATTTATTTTTTTGGTTGTGTGAATGAGTTAATCACCCACTCCATTCTAGTAGGTAAATTTTCATAATATAGGCTAGCAATAGATCAACTAGTTGAGTAATATCCCCCTACTTTCACATATGCTTAACTATAATGGGTCATTATGGCGTACAACAAAATGTGATATCAAAATGATTGAATTATGATGATTGAATGTGAAAGGCTGATTGCAATTAGTCTCATTAAAGAAATTGAAGATGATATGATTGCTATAGATCAAAGGTGAATCCAACCAAGATGATGAACATGATGATGAAATCAAATATGAACATGATAGAATCTTAATGTTATATATGCCAATTCTAATGTTTCTTAGAAGCTCTGTAGTTAATGGAATGAAATATTTTGGAATACTTTCATACAATTGAATTATCTAAACCAATTGGACATTTGATGGTTAGAAGTTGTGTTACATTTATTTTTTGGTTGTTAAGGTGAATAAGTTTATCACTCACTCGATTCTAGTAGGTAAAGTTTCAGAGTATATGCTAGCAATACATCAACTAGTTGAGAAATATCCCACATCTGTCACAACTGATGCTTTACTATAATTGGTCATTATGGCATACAAAAAAAGGTAATATCAAAATGATTGAGTTATGATGATTGAATATGAAAGGTTGATTGAAATTACTGTCATTAAAGAAATTGAATATGATATGATTACTATGTACCAAAGGTGGATATAGCATTCAAAAGTGAGATGAGAAAATCCCATACATTTTAAATTTTATACAAAATATTATGCATGGATATGAAGTATAAGAATATGCATTTTATGATATAATAACGATGACGAGGATTGCAAGCAGTATGGCGAAGAGCATGCCTGAACAAAATAACAAATCAATATAAAGTAGGACAGCATTTGAGGTATCTAATATTGTTACACTAGCTAGTTGAAGATAATACTTTCAGAGAAGAGAATGTTCCTGTTGAACCAGATTCTTGCTATGATATCAGGAAATGCAAAGCAAGCGAAAAGGAGAGAGTGATGCAAATAATGGAAAAAAGCATAAGTTTATTCAGATAGAAGAATCTACTTTTCTATAAAACCAACACCAACATTATCAAGTACTAATGCAATTACCTTGACAATATGGAGATTGATAAGAATTCAAAGTTGTGAGGCCGCTTAGTCCAGGGGAGTAATTTTTAGAGCTATGGAGGAATAGGTAATTAAAATTTTAAAAAACAATGAATGGCATGAAATGTGCAAGTGACAGGCGGATATCTTTGACAATCTTCGTATCGACAAGTGAGGCAAAGCGTTAATGGAGAAGCCAATAATTGAATAAGTTTGAATGCAAACCTATGAACTTCATCATTTGGGATGAGCTTGAACAAGTTTTCAAGCAATGCCGGTGTATTTGTAAATTTGACTCAATGATTCAAGACAGTGATTCAACAAGAAATAATTTACGGTGTTATCAAGATATGCTCTATAACTGATTAATAAACCAATGAAAAATATTATAGATTCTTGAGATGGTTGACAGATAAATTATGACAGACTCTAATTATACTTCAGATCAAAGAATTATGTAAGGAAGTGCAAGAATACTGGAGTATGATATGATTATGAAGAGATAGAGATATGAGCACACCATTAAGAGAGATCAGTTGATGATATAAAATTAACTACTTCAAGGAAAAAAAAAAGTTAAATTTTGTTTATAGAAAGCAACAACAAGATCAATCCAGGACTTCTATTTGTGCTATATGTGGGAAGCCTTAATTTCAAATCATTAAAATGAGTGAAGTTTTTAGATATTTCAGGTCTATTGTTAAAAGTGATGCTGATACAGATGGGGAAACTATTAGTAGAATTTAAGTTGGATTGTTAAAGTGGAGGAATGTATCGGGCATATTGTGTCATAGAAAAATACCATTTACTCAAAAAGGAAAATTTTATAAGATGGTGGTAAGGCCTGCAAAGCTTTATGGTGTAAAATATTGTCCGATAAAGAGAAGCATAAAACTAAGTGTTGCTAAGATGAGAAAGCATAAATGGATGAGTGGCTTGACACTTAGAGATAAAATGTGAAACTAATGTATCCATGAAAGGGTTTGTGTCCAGTGGCAAACAAGATTGGAGAGAGTCATCTTAGATGGTTTGGTCACATTAAACGTCGACTATCTGATGATCCAATTAGGAAAGATGTGTTAGATTCGATTTATGTTAAGTTAGGTAGAGGTAGACCTAAAAAAGACTTGGGCATGTTGTATAAAGAATGATCTTGATTTATTAGAATTAAATGAAAATATGACACTCAATAGGACAGAATAGATAAAAAGGATTCATGTAGCCGACCCTACTTAGTGAGATAAAGGCTTATTACTGTTCTTTACAAATGTCATCACAAAAGAAAGTATGCAAAAATAAAATTTAAATTTATAAATTTAACTTGTATTATGAAACCTCATGCTTATAAAAATCAATTCTCAAAATTACACATAAAATATAATTCAAAAGAATTCCTCCAACTTATCAACTAAAATTTAAAATTTCCTACGATTATAATTAGATTAAGTATAGATACATAAATATTAACTAATTATAGAGTAGAAAGCATTATAAATTATCACTTTCAGAACTAGGGTAGTCCACTTGGCTTCGACGAATCGAAGCTTCAGTCTAACCGTCAAAAAGTTCAGCTTCGGCTTTGATGAGTGGTATTTGGATCAGCTTCAACGCAGGGTTCGACAAACATGATTGACTCTAGTTCAGGATGCAACGAAAAAGCCTACATCTTTTGCTTTAGAGGGTGCAGGTTCAGCTTTGATGAACAAAAGGAACTTCAATGAATGCAGCATGGACCTTTGGCAATTAGCTTTGACAAAAAATAAAGAGGGAACTACTAATCTCGATTTTGACAATTATTTGATATAATTTTGATGCTCAATTTTGACAAACATTAAAAAAAGTTTCGACTTGACGAGTGGATTGTGCATGTGTATTGGGAGAGTGCATGAAGATATCAAGATTAAAGTGTATATGACAAATATTTGATGCACTCCTTATTTTTTGTGAAAGACCATCAAATCCTAACAGTTAATCTCTATAGATCTCTTCTTCAACTTCCCCCTACAAGAAATCACTTTTCACATCATACAATTATATGGATTATCTAAAATTAGCAGCTAAAGATATCATAATGTTGATTGTGTTCATTTTAAATGGGAGAAAAAAGTCTCTTGATTTTTTCACAGAATTATGCATCTTATGCATCTTTTGGCTATTAATCTTGTCCTCTATTATTGATACTCTCACATGCTTTATACTTCATAGAAGAAACACTGTCATCCCACATTTCCTTTAAATAAGTCCACAAAATTCATAGTTTATTTTTTCTTTTTTAGGATCCATCGCTTCTATTATAGTCTCCCTGCAATTCTCAGTTTTCAATGTCTCAAATAAAATGTGTAGTATTGCAATAAACTTGGAGCCAATGATTATTAAAAAAATCTTGTGTATGAAATTTTTTTTTGAAAAGATGTATATTGGGAGATGGGGAATAAGGGAGAGTGGTGATGGGTGATCATTGTTACCTGATAACGATTATGAGATTTTAGCTTGTTGGAGCTTTAGGTTGGACTTATTTCTTCTTGTGTAGACCTAAAGAGGTAAAGTGATAGGATTTGCTGGATTTTTTGTTATAAGGCTATCAAGGTTTATTGTTTTCATCAAACATAGCATCCAATTGGATATTCACTCCCCGAGATGAGTATAAAAAAAATGTTTACTTTCATCAAACATGAGATCCATTGAAAGAATTTTTTTGTGCCGTAACAATAATATTTGTCCATTTTCTATATGAAGGAATACACAATTAACACACATTTAAGAGCATTTGGATCCAGCTTTCTTCTATGTTATTTGTGGATATGAATATAGGCAACATTAAATGATTTTTGGGGGAATATTTAATAAGTAATTTTTGGGGAAAAAATTCTGCCAAAAATTTAAGACTTTTGGAGTCAATCATTTTTTAGGGTAATTTATTAATTAGATAGGTGACAGCTACAGCATTTTCTCCCCATTATTATTTTGGTGCTTTATTTTCAAGAAGTTTTGGTAACTTCCAAAAAATAAGAGTCTTTTCTTTATAGTGCTCCATTTTATTGGGGATTGTCGGAGCATGCCTATTGATAGACGAGACTCTCTTTATGAAAGAAGGATGATAACATGTGATTAAAATAATCACGGGGTTTAGCTGTCTAAAACATTTTGATATTACATTGAATTGATTTTTTATCATGACAATAAAGATGAAGAGAATAATGCTGAGTTATATTTTTATTTAACAAGTTATATTCAAGTCGTTCAAGTTCGTTTATCAACAAATATGACAAATCTCATGGCACCAAAATATTTGGGATGTAGGAGTCCAAAATATCATAGTTAATTAAAACAAGAGTAGAGGATCTAGAATTACTTTTAAGAAAAATAACATGATGTATCATAATAAATTTTTAAATGTTTACATTCATAAAAAGATCATTGAAGGGTTTTAAAAGAGGGATGCCAAAGCCTATAATGACGTTCCCAAATGATGTTGGTATTGTGTCTCTAAAAAGAGGGAAGCAAAAGATCAAGGTCATTGATTTTGTGTCTCTAAAAGATATAGTTCATCCTTCTCTCTAATTCGCCCAATCTTCCCCATAGTGTAATCCGTAAATATATAATAATGAACAAAAATTTGACTTCAAAGTTATGATCTTTCAAAATTTTATAGATTGATAAAATATTAACTGCAATGTGCAAAAAATATAATACTTTATTGAGGGTAAAAATAGGAAAAATAGAGCTATTTTCTTGTCCCGTAATAATTATTAAGGAACCATCTGCCACTTTTATTTTTTAATTACTGTATAGAGCTCTTGAATTTGGAAGATGATGGCTTGATTTACCATGTGATCAGTGGCACCTAAATCAAGGATCTAGACTTAGGAAGGTGTTCCTAAGGCATGAAAAGCATAAGTTGGAATTCAAACCATTATGAGCAAGAGTATAATCCAGATGGCTTTTCCAAACATATGAGGAGATTTAATTTATTAATTGCTTTCGAATTGGGTCTATCCATTAACACAAGATAAGCCTCTCCTTTCTTGTTCTCTTCTTCATTTTTATCATAGCCTTGGAGCTTCCTATGAAATTTCCAACATTTCTCTTTGATGTGCTGTCATTTCTGCTTGCAAGAGTTGCACCAAATACCGCCTTTGAGAGGAGACTTTTGTTTTTCATCACGCAAAGAATTTGTGACAGCAAATTCCTTACCATGGGATTAATTGTGATGGCAGATGTTTCAAATACCAATTTATTGAATATCATGATTCTTCTTCCATCTAGCTCATACAAGAGTGAAAACCTCATTTCAAGAGAAAATACTTTCTCTAAGATATAGACTCAAATTTGATTAGAGTTATTATTGAATACTGTAAAAAACATAAATTCTTTCTATTTCCACAAATTGCTTAAAGATTATTGCAACTTTACAACAAGTCATTTTGAGACCTTAATAATATAAGATTTTGGATTTGTATGACTAAGAATTGAAAGCAACTACATGTTTCTTTGAAGCAAAACTACCGTGAGAAGGTAGTTCAAGAGAATGTTACAATGAGGAAGTAACACATCTACAACAACAACAACAACAACAACAAAGCCTTAATCCCACTAAGTGGGGTCGGTTACATGAATCCTTTTTCTCCATTGCGTCCTATTTAGTGTCAAATTTTCATTTAATTCTAATAAATTAAGATCATTTTTTATGCAATAAGCCCAAGTTTTCCTAGGTCTGCCTCTGTCTTTCTTAACATAAGTTGTATTTAAAACATCTAATCTCCTAATCGGATCATCAGGTGGTCGACGTTTAATGTGACCAAACCATCTAAGGCGACTCTCTCTAATTTTATCCGTCACTGGTGCAACTCCAACCCTATTACGGATATATTCATTTCGCATTTTGTCTCTAAGTGTAAAACCACTCATCCACCTAATCATTCTCATCTCGACAACACATAACTTAACATTATGTTCTCTTTTAAAGGCCAGCATTCAGCACCATAGAGCATTGAAGGTCTCACCACCATCTTATAAAATTTTCCTTTCAGTCTAAGCGGTACTTTTTTATCACACAAAAGGTCGGACGCATTCCTCCACTTCAACCAACCAACCTGAATTCTACTATTAACATCCCCATCTATATCACCATCGCTTTGAACAATGGACCCGAGATATCTAAATCGTTCACATCTTTTAATAATTTGATCACCCAAAGTTACACTTCTGTCACTAGACTTACTATTACTAAAATTACATTCCATGTATTCAGTTTTAGTTCTACTCAAACGAAGACCTTTAGACTCCAATGTAGACCTCCATAATTTTCCTGGACTTTTTCTCTTGTCTTATCCACAAGTAGGATATCATCAGCAAAAAACATACACCAAGGTACACCCTCTTGTAAATGGCCAGTAAGACCATCCATAAATAAAGCAAAAAGATATTGGCTTAAATCCGATCCTTGATGTAAACCAACAGAAATAGTAAAATACTTGGTCAATCCTCCTTCAGTTCGAACACATGTAACGACTCTAGCATACATATCTTTAATGACTTGAATATAAGTCATATCAACACCTTTCTTCTCAAGGACTCTCCAAAGAACATCTCTAGGAACCTTATCGTAAGCTTTTTCTAAATCAATAAAAATCAAATGTAGATCCTCCTTATTATCTCTGTATGTCCCCATCAAATCTCTCAATAAATGTATAGCTTCCATGGTAGACCTGTCCGGCATAAATCCAAATTGATTATGAGAAATCTTCGTAATACGCCTTAACCTATGTTCAATTACCCTCTCCCATAATTTTAAAGTATGACACATCAATTTAATTCATCTATAATTTGCACACTCTTGTGCATCACCTTTATTCTTAAAAATGGGGACCAAAATGCTCTTTCTCCACTCCTCAGGCATCTTTTTAGTTTTTAATATAATATTAAAAATTTTAGTAAGCCAGGAAACCCCCAAATCACCTAAACATTTCCACACTTCAATTGGGATATCATCGAGTCCTACGTACTTACCCCCTTGGTTTTCTTTAAAGCCTCATCAACTTCTTTTATACTTAATGCGACGGTAAAAATGAAAAGTTTTATTATTATTAACGATATTAAGATCACTAAGGTCGATCGTACTTTCAGCATCATCATTAAAAAGTTTATAAAAATAACTCACCCACCTATGTTGAATATCTATTTCTAAGAAAAGCACTTTTTGATTTTCATCTTTAATACACTTTACTTGAGTTAAATCTTTAATTTTCTTTTATCTTTGTTTGGCTAGTTTATACATGTATTTTTCACCTTAACACATCTACAACTCTAAAAAAATTATGATTTACCTCATGTTCAAATGTCAAACAACAAAAGAGATACAATCATATATGAATAAGTCAACAATTTCAAAAGCACCTTGCAAAACAATAATTAGATGATAAAGTTGACATTGACTCTTATTATTGAAATGAACTCAATGGTCGAGACTCAATATCATATTTGCCACCAATATCCAGTAGAGGTGCAAGACCCATGGACCACTATATGGTAAGTGTAGAGGATGATAAAAGACATGGAGAGGAGGCAACTACAACTCATAGGATGTCTCTAAAGCATTTTAAAGAGGCACACAAACATGCATTCTTTGATATTGGGGCGTCTTTTTTATGACAATATAATTTCATTCAATGCAATAACCTCACTTATTACTATAATATAATTCATTTTATAGGTGCTTAGGGTCGAGGCTTGAAACCCCCGTCCATATATAATTTGAAAACATGGGTGTTAGAGGAGGAGGTTTTTTTATGAGAATACAAGTTCATTCATTGTGGTGCTCTTCTTACTTTGATATGATTCATTTTATAGGTGCTTATGGTCGAGACTTGAAAACCCGTCCACATATGATATGAAAACATTGGTATTAAAGGAGAAGCTAAATAATACAAGGAAAGGCATTGAAGAAATTAAAATGCTTTGGAGTTAGACAAGAAAAACAATCATGTTTAATGGGTTGACTATCATAAAGAAAAAAAAATTGACTAATATTCTGAAAAATAATTCTTATGACACTATTTATTTAGAAATCTATAGAAACATCTGATCAAGTGAAAGATAAAATGTATATTTTTGAACTGATTGATGGAATGATAGAGGAGATCAAAGAACATTTTATAATCCAGATTAGGATAGACAACACCTAGTGCTTATAGGGCAGGTGAGAATGCTTATAAAGAAAAAAAACATCTATATTGGGCACCTTGTGTTGCACACTGCATAGAACTAATTTTGGAGAAACTTGGTAGCATCATTTACAATTATTCTTGGATATTTTCTTTGAGAAAGTTTTCTACGAAAGAGCTACACCTACTATAGCAAGATTTATAACAGCTTACCTGACTCTACAGAGCATATTAGAATTTAGGTAACTATTAGAGGTAATATTTACTATCACTCGATGGAATTAAGTCAAAAAATTGATTTTAAATGAAAGCTTATGGTTTAGAATCACATATGTAATAACAAATACAATGTCATTATTTCAATTTATGAATATAGCGGATGCAAAAAATAAATAAATAAAAATAAGAAGCCATGAGCTTTATTTATAGTGCAATAGATTAGGCCAAAGAGGTTATAGCCCATAATTTAGGAGAAGAGAAGGACAATTATGAGAAAATTTGGGAAATCATTGATGATGAATGCGAGCGTCAGCTTTATCGTCATTTGCATGCTGCTATATATTTTCTTAATCCTTAATGTCATTACATTGAAAATAATCATGAGATTAAGTTGGGCAATATCATTACAAGAATATATTGATTGTTAACCCAACTGAAAGGGCAACCGCCAATGTGCAACTTTTTCGATTTATAAATAAAGAAGATTTCTTTGAGAAACATCAAGCTAAAGATAAAATATAAAATATTCTTCAAGTAATTTTTAATATTAATGAGCTCATCAAAAAAAGAAATTTCTCTTCAAACTCTAAATTATTAAGTTTTAACTATACTATTTTATTTCAAATATAGTTGAATGTTGGTTCCAACTTGACGATGATGCTATGAAGTTATAACATTATTCTCTTACAATTTTAAGATGTACAAGCTCATTATCTGGAAGTGAATGCAACCGGAGCACATATAATTAAACACACACAAAATGAGGAAACCGTCTAACTTTAAGAATGAATTTTTTGGTACATATCATACACAACAAGTAACTGAATAATAAAATTTTGAACAAAAACAAAGTTTTAAAGATGATGAGGATCCCGTACTAAATAAAAATGTCATTAAATAACAAGTGATTTGTAGATAATGACGATGAGATCACAACATCTAAGTTAAAATAAGAAGATTAGAATGTTGATTTCTTTAATGGAGACACAATAAAGGTTAATATTTAAAGCACAAGGCAAAAAGAAATAAAAAGCAAAGGTAACATAGAAGTATTAGTACTTGAAGTTATTTTAAATTTTTTATTAATATTTTATATTTTATTCATTATTATTAATTAGAGAAGAGAAAATGATTGAGAATATATCATTAAGGGTCTGTTTGGGCCACTTATTTCGCGTGACGCAACCCCAAACCGCGAAATTTTTCTTTTCTTGTTTGGATGCCACGTTTGCGGACACCCGCCGCAAGATTAGACAGAACGCGAGCCGCGGGATCGACCCCGCGTTACGATCTAACAATGCCTCCATTGCCCTACTCCCCAGCGTCTCGCATAGCATCTTCTGAACCTAGCGTCTCCCTTCCCGAGCATCTCCACGAGCAAGCCATCATTCTTTAGAGAGAAAGAGAAGATGGAAAGTGGGAGCGATGGAAAGTAGCAGCAATGTATTCCCTCTCGAGCTTCCAATCCCAACAATCGCGCCCTTATCTTCTCTTCATCCCTTCTTCTCATACGGCCACTTAGCTTATTTCCTTCCAATGCCCCACACATCCCAATGTTCCTCTTGCGAGACTAAATGCTCTATGTGCGCTTCTACTTGTATTACTAGAAGAAGAAGAGTTCAAAACTTTTGAGCCTTGGTCCAATCAAGTAAGCAGCCATTTCTGCCTCCTCCCATTCACTGTTGATTCGCTAGTGCAATTTCCATTATTGGGTTACATTAGGAGAAAGGATGGTTTTAATATAGGTTTGAAACGGCTCGAAAATAACCTTTTTTTAATCGAATTTGCGTTCCTCTTTGCCTTGTGGTCGTTTTGGGTTTATTTGGAAAATGAGCGTGCAATTTATCTTGTTTCTTTATCTTTGATTAGTACCGCCTGGATCCTTTTCTGATATATCTAGTAAATTGGTACTGAAAAATGAGGGGTTTTTTATTCTCTATTAACTTATATTTCTTTTTTTAAAGGTCGCTAGCTTGTGGATTATTATAAGGATTCATTTGGGTGCTTGAAGTTAGTGACATGATTCTGAAAAAGAATAAAAAAATTAGATTCATGATTTGGTTGGTTGAAATAATGATGGCTCCACAAATCCTCTTAAAACTCTCTCAAATGTACAATTCATGTCACTCATTAAATGAGCAAATACAATATCATCGATATTTTTTTAAAACATATTTTTCTTATCTACAATAAAACAAATGAGCCATATTAGAATTTGTTACCCGAATTTTGTTGGGCTTGGATCTAAAGTTCGATGTGTGAAACATGTGGTGCAATCAAAATCATGGGAAACTTTTTTAGGTATATGTGATGGTAGTGGCAATCTCAGTTTGCACCATTGATCCTGCAAGGATGTGGGGGTGGCAACAATCATACAACTTCATAATTTTTCTTTGATTATAATGATTTTCTTCTCTTATGTGCGTCGTTTTTCTTGTTTAAGGTTTTTCCCTTAAATCTGTGTTATTCTCTTTGCCTCTTTTGTTGTTCATTGCATTAATTCTATAAGAAACCCTAATCTTGGTGAAGGCATTGAGATTGCTCTCAGTGGATAATGGGTATCAGGAATGAGGGCTCTCCAATTTTTGTGTGTTGAAATTGTGTGGTTAACTTGATGATGTAAGGAAAGTTATGCTTGTCATTTCAATGCTTCCTTCTTGCTATTTCAAGTTATGTATTGCAATTTTTTGTTTTCATTAAATTTGTTACAATAAGGTTCTAAAGCAAGCGAGAGATTTATGCGAAAAGATGAGGATAAGGATGATGTTGAAGTTGCAAAGGGGTACACAATGACCAAATATTGTGATAAGATGATTGAATATTTCGTGCAAGAGAAGCCTCGAACTAAGGACTGGAGAAAGGCATTGGTGTTTAGGGATGATTGGAAGAAATATAGGGATAGCTTCTTTAGTCGGTGCCAAGCACATGCTGATGCTGAAAGGGATCCAATCATGAAGAAAAGGTTAAACTTACTTGCTAGGAAAATGAAGAAGCTATCATTTTGTTTAGTTTGAATATTCAGGTTTTATTTTCCTTAATTGCTTATGAGTTTGATGCACTAATTTTTCTATCAATCAAGCATTTTAAGAAGTACAATACTATTTTTTCTGCACTCTTGGTACTCACTGTTAAGTGAGTTATGTATTTAAATTTTTGTACTATTTTGAATTGAATTTTTGCTTTTGAAGTATAAAATATACGGGTGTCATATTCTTGTTACAAACAAATTTACTAAAAAGGGGCAGAATAGTCATTTATTCATAAATAGATGCTTTCACACCGCTGCAATAAACAGGCAATCAACTTCCCTCAACAGTATCCCCACAGCAGCTTCCTGGGGCAGCACAGCTGCAGTTGCCCCAAACATACCCTAAAGAAAATGAAGAATGTGAGAACCTTGACTCAACTAATGAAGATGCGGGGAAGAAAGTTATTCATTTTTATCTGACTAATAAAAACCACTTACGGGATGAGAATGCTAAGTTTTATTGTTTATTACTTGTTATATTCTTATGCGAACCTATGAGTATTATTATATTGGACAACATACGAGAAATTTATCGTGCTAAATTTATCTTGTGTCATATTTTTCCTTTATATTTTATGTTACTTTCATTTGATGTCTTACTTTGCAATATGCATTGCACTTTTTCCAGTGCGCGATTTGTTAAAATAATACTACGTTTACATAATTTGCAACTTGATATAGGCCCAATTTATAATAGTTCTTATTACATTAGGTTGTTAATGTCCTTTTGTAATAATATTTATAAGTTATGATGTTAAATATTCCTTTGCGATTATTTTGCCTTTATGTAATTTTCTAGCAGTGAGGCTTACGTCTCAAAATGTCTTGGGCTTTACACCTTGCAACAAGGACGATAACATCTCAATGCCCAATCGTGCAATTTTAACATTTTGAGCTTAAGCACTCATAATGAATAAGATTTTTTGGTCTATGAAAGACTAATCCATCATGTTCATCACTTGTCACTTAATAACATGAAACAAGTAGTCCAGCCGAAGGTGTGCCCACATTACCATAACTATAACAAGTTTCATAGACACGGGATACATTACCACCAACCCTTTTAAATTTTACTCACATAATAAATAATCTTTTGCATTTTACCATCTAACAAATTGAACTAATTGAAATCGTCTAAGACAAAAGGACCAAGGTATTGCATGGTTTGGAACTGCAAAATGAATCCAATTTAAAATATGCTCAACAGGCTCATAACATTTGGCCATCAAATTAATTATTTGAGTTTATACAAGAAGCAAGAAAGTATTAGAGTAGATGCCAGCAACCCTAATCCTGATTCAAGAAAATATGCATTTTTTACAAAGCCATGAACTTCGTGTCACTAATGGGTGGATAACATAGCCATCACAACAACATCACTCTACTCAACTTCCTTGGTACTAAAGACAAAATGTCTATGACGAGTTTCAATATTAAGAATGCCTTGAGTTATGAAAATATCAGTGCACGAAAACAGATCTGATTAGAGATAAATACTACTTAAAATCTCATCAAACTGCAACACAGGCATGGTATCATGCAATGCACAATTCTAAATAGAATAAAAACCATAAACATGTCTTTCGCTAGATGTCATTTGTTCTTCATAGCATGTCATAATAACAAAATCAAGACCATAAATATGTTCCTAACTGCAGTCTATCTGCCCATATGTTCATTGATAAGCAGGTACATCTCACACAATTACAAGACTTAACACATGCAAAACCATTGTACACGCACAATTCAGCCAGTCAAATCCCTGCACTATATCCAGACAGCACAAACCCAAAAGCAACTCCAAACACTCTTTATAAACATGAAATTTCCGCCAGCAAAACATTTCACTAGATGAAAAATGCTTGATGAACAACTTAGTAACTAAAATCCCTTTGCATTTGCTTGGCTAATAATAAAAAAATTAAAAAAAAACCTGTTAGTTGTACAGCTGAACAAGCCCAGGAAGATCAACTCAGTTTGTCTTTATGAGTGTGCTTACTTATTGCTCAATAAAAAGCATCAATAGAAGCTACATATCATGCTAAGCTACTAGCAGAAAAATATATTACGTTTCCACGAGTGACCCCGCCCTTGTAGAATAACCTTTGAATTCATACAGTTATGCATAAACAAGTCAAAAAAAGCCTTAAATTACAGTATCATCTCTCAATCGCAACTCCTAATCAAACTTATTTAACCGTTGTTGATTTGAGGGTTTAGTGAATCTAATGCCAATTGGTACAGATTGATCTTGTCTCCTTAGAAACCCAATTTTTTTTAATGAACCAAACTGGACTGAAGATTGATACACTGTATGATTGATTTAACCGACCAGTTCAATTTGATTTTCACAAACATGATTTTCATAAACTTTAACTTTTCAAATAACTAAAGAAAAAAAACTACTTGCATTACATCATGCTTACAGAGTAATGTCTGTCAGAAAATATGATTACGTAGCTAGATCAAACCTTCACACCTAGCCTGGCCAAGCTACGTCAAAGCTCAAACTTTAGTAGTTTCAACTGATAAAACTAAGTTTGATCAAGGTATTTATAGCTCCATTTTAATCACTTAACGAAGAAGCCCAGAATTCTATAACTAGGGATGTAATCTAGCATATATTTAATCTCAAGCCTTGCCCAAATTTCATAAGCCTAGATCCCCCAGCCAGAGTTTTATTTCTGTTAAGATTTATTGCATTAATACGTATACGAACAACCGGATCAACTTGAAATGGAATATTCATGATGCATATAAATATGAAAAACCAGCTTCCCTATCTCAAACAAAAGATAGATGATGAAATTATAAACATTTTGTGCTTTGGATGTAATGAAAGGATTACCAAAAGAGGTTTTATAAAGGCAGATGAATGGATTGGATAGCTGATCTGTAATTCAAACTAAAAGTATAACAGCATATATGATAATAGTTAGCATCAACCAATAAAGCTTCAAGTTTAGTCAAGCAAATTAAGTTTGCTTGTATAGCTTTGAATATGACACTATTTTTGCTTGAGTGATTTAACAAGTTTATCTTGCTAGATTGAGTTTCAAGCCCATAATTTGCATTTAGGTTTGTTTGGTGCATTGATCATGAAAATTCTTTAGCCTAATAAAATTACATTGTTCTTTTTAACAACAATAGTTGCACAAAAATTTTGATGTCTTCTAAAAAAGATCTATAAGCAAAAACCATTCCCATAGATTTGAACTAGAAAAATATTGATGTATGCCTTCATGTAACGGGAAGCTTATAATCCTACGCTTTTGATCAAACTCAATTTCAAATGAAAAAAATAATGATGTAATTCGATGAGTTTATGATAAAGACCACACCATTCTAAGAAAATCACGTGATTTCATGGAAGATAAGAAAATAACAACAAAGGTAAGCATTTCCTTCAACTATATATATACATCTCAAAAAAATAAATACAATAACTATTCGCATAAATTCCATAAGAAAGATAAAATATTAATGATTTTTTTCTGCCAAGTTTCAAACTTTAATGGTCAATAATAAGATGCTTGCAATTTTGAATTATTAAATTATTATAAAAATTGACGATATTTTACCCATAAGTAATTACTAAATCAAAGGTGAAAATTAATAGTGCGATCCTGTGTTTGAAAAGCCATAAAAGTAAGCATAAACAGAAACAAAAATGGGAGAACCATTTGATCTCCTTATAGGAGAGAAGAAATTAGTATTACTAATTAGAGGGCCACAAAGTTTCCTAGCTATGTTTGATGCACACTAGCTCTCATGTTTCCTTGCTAAATTGGATATAATACCATTTAAACCCGAATGAATAAGTTCTACCCAGCTTAATAAGCTTTTTCAGAATATTTAATATGCAATTTAATTTTAAATCGGCTGGTAAATCCACCTTTCGTTATATAATTCCCGATGTAGCAGTGAAATGAAAGAAAATACAAATTAATTTTTTTTTTCACTGACAAGGAAACTGTAATTTATATGGCATATAATAGGCATAGACAAACGTTGTCTCCATGTGGTAATAAGGGTCTTTGAGATTATATTATTATCCCTGCAGGAAGTGGAAAATAGTTGCAAACTTTTGTTACATTCTCACGTGAGGGACAAAAGGAAGCTCGTGACTAGACAACAATGTAAGTTGCCAGTTGATTGTAATGGCTAGTAAAAGCTTTCATGAATAATCATGAATTTAATTGCTCCAAGTGCAACCATTTCTTTAATGCAGAGATCATGTTTAGAATTTCATGCGTTTAAACTAAAATTAAAAAAGGTGTTTGTTACAGGATAACAGAGCAACTTTAAAAACTGTTGTCAAGTAAACGCCAACATGAACCAGCATTCTGGTTAGAGTGGGTACAGGCATTCATTTTTATCAGCATTTCCAAAGACAAATCATCTTTAACACAATTATTCATCATTGACAGCTATAACTTCTCTGCTTTACCAAAAGAAAATGATAAAACATGGTCAAGATATTCCCCAAATTTGGCCGAAGCACTCATTATGGCCTGTGTTTCCTATTATTATATTGAAAAAAGATAATCTAAACTTAAAACAGTGGCACTGAAAAACTGAACTGCGCAGTCCATTATAACATTATTTAGGAGAAAATTAGTAAATCCCTAAAGAGCTCAGACTCTCAGTTATTGTTTGAAGTGGAAGTGGCCTGAAACTTAACAAACAAGATTCCACAAGGCCTGGCAAAAATGCGAACACATTGTGAAATTGTACGTATCATTTAAGTTCTTATTTTCGTTGGAGATCTTTTAGAACATTTATATCTCGGTACAAAAATCAATAAAGCTGGTGTATACAAGTCTTATGAATTATAATCATCACAGATGAAGCTTATCCCGCTGCTGAAAGTTGCAGTGGAAGTTGTGAAGGTGATTATAACGCATTTCACCATCTTTTGGTGAGAATTTAAAAGCATCTTTGAACAGTAAAAGTAGGACTTTTTAGATTGATTGCACAAAAAGGAGGTCCAAAATATAAAAATATGAAGCCATATTTCATCCTTTTCATGGCTTATAATATTAGGTTATATTAATCCTAACTTTCAAGTTTCTCAATGCACAGGCATGTTATTTTTGCTTACTTGGATATTAAGCCTAGAAGGCACATTTATAGCCATAGCTCATGAATGCAAATTGCATAACCAAAGCAGCAAGCAATTCATGGATCATAAAAGAGAAATTAATCAAGTCCAGGAATGCTTGCATATTTACAGTGAACAGCTAGCAATTATCCTGGCAAACGGATAAAAGCCCAACTCTTTACTGTATAGTGAGAGCAATATAATTTGCAGTTTGGTAGCAAGTACATGGAAATAAGAAAATAACTTTTAAGGTTCAGAATGCAGGAAGCCTGGTTATTTGATGGGTAGGAATTCCAACTATTAAGAGCATTAAAATCATATGATTATGGATCAATAATATGATCGAACTTTTTTATCTTCAATTGCACATTTAGCATATAGTGAAAATTAGAAGAAAAATAACTGTATATTATACATTTGAAAGTTTGTAAAGATTAGTTTCGCTTCAAAATATGTTCATGGATTTTTCCACCTTAAAGATTCTGCTGGCCAAAAATCAGTGGATAACTTGAAAGTAAAACACTAAACCACAAAGCAGTAACAAGGTGTTGGAAGATTGTAACCATCACAAGACTAAGTTTTTCTCTTATAACAAATTGCCAAAACTACGTCCAGATCATGAAGAAGAAATGTTCTTATGTCCTTTTTCATACAATAATAGTCCAGAATTTGTAGACCAAATAAATAAACTAAATAGAGAATAAGAAAAAAAATTGATGAAAAAAGAAAATTACATTTCTATGATTTGATTAAATGAATAGATGATAGGGTTCCCAGAGCAATCTTCAATGTAAATTATAAATATCTTTAAAAGAACTTCTTTAAAAAACCCTTCATCATTGTATAGATTATTAGATATGTGAATTTATAAATGGGATATTCAATTAATGACGCTCCTGTTAATGCTGAAGGGGTGTGAAGAATTGATGCATGCAACATTACAACTGCATCGCAAAGGGATTGATTCAGAAATGTTCAATTCATAATGAAGTTTGCTAACGATCAAAACCATGAATTTCATTTAGTTTTTATCAGGTTCTTAAACCTAATGTGTTACTGTATATCAAAATTTGGATAATGCTGACAAACTTAACAAAAATAAAAGTGCTAGCATCCTGAACTATAAAAAGTTGGAATAATGATATCATTGCCTTGTTAATATTATATCATGCTTTAGCTGTTTTTATTTAATAGCTTTTTTGTATTTTTCCTTTTCTTCTTTTCCAAAAACCGGTTGCACCATATCATTGCCTAGTTAACATTAAATCCTGATTTAGTTTTCTTCTTTTTTTTTTACTTTTTACTTTTTACTTTTTACTTTTCGTCTTTCCAAAAACTGGTTGCTCCATAATATGATGTAGTACAAGGTAGTTTGCACTGGCATAAAGAATGTAAAATGGAAGACATCTGATCTGTAAATGTCAAAACTCATTAAATGCCCTATTTAAATTAAAATAAACAAGTTGAGCATACATCCATTTAATTGTCACAGATGTGAAGTATCTTCCTCAGCAATGTTACATAAAAATCGGTTTTAAGGGCCTTTTAGATTACAACTTTCTTTATGCATTGTAATGTTATCTTATTTATACTAAAAGATGTTCTCTCAAGCAGTAGGCATGAAGAAACATAGAATGTAATCTGAGAAAGCATTCTATATTTTTATTCTACTGCTTAGCCCATTATTGCAGATTGGTATCATGATTTTCAATACCGTTTAGTTCTGTTCTTGAATTTATTTTCGTATTCATCATTTAGATTCATTTTTTAGGCTACTTCTATCATCCAATATGAAGTTCAGTCAAATGATTCCAAAATAGACCTCCAATAAACTTCTATGACAAAAAACCATCATAATTTTTATTGAAGGATCACATCTCAGTTTTACCAAGTTTAGGCCTTTCTGCCATTTAGTAACCAATGATTTCCAAGTATTATAATCTTCTCTACAATTTAAACTAGTTATACAATGGTAAGCTGTCAGAGGTCAGAATTGACAATAACATAGTGAACAGAACCGGGGCAGCAATCTGGAACCATTTGAAAGAGTAGGTTATAACAGAGAGAAGGTATAAGGTAGCCTACTAATCACTCAACTCCTCGTCCCACACTAGAAGCACAGTTCAAGGAGTGAGTGATTGAATACCGATAGAATTAAACATTCTCAAGCTTTTAACAAATATCCCCATCAATCCAACAAAGAGAAATAACATGCTCAGTTTCAAAAAGCTTATGTAACAATTCATGATAGGTAATGGACCAAACTACTATAATGGGTAAAAAAATACAAGAACAAACAGCAAAATAATTATTCATGAATTATAAATAACATATAGGGAGTTCATTTTCTTAATGGTAGAAAGTGAAAAAGTGTTGCAGATGAACTAATGATCAGAAGAATAAAATGAACCACACAACTCTCAGGTCATAGCTATCCTTCTTGTTTTCCTACAGAACTTTTTCCCTGGACATTGAATTTAAACTTAATAAGCAAAATATTTATCTGGAATTGCTAAAATTCAAAATTTTAGAATGTTGATATACATGTAGATAAGCAAACTTAGTTCAATGGTTTTGCTTTTGTTAATCATCTGTTCATTTGGTTAGTGATAACCACAACTGCTTTTATTATCAACTGATAATCTAAATTTGTTCCACAGTTAAACAATTTAGCCGTGTACATATTTATCAGTCCTTTCTCTCTGTCTTTCCAGTTCTTAAACATCAATGAGCTTTCAGTCCTTTGGTTAAATCCAAAGACAAATCTCAGGTACCCTATCACATCTTGATGAAGAACAATTTGTCCTGTTAAGCCTCATCAAAGACATCAAGGTTTTCAATCAGTTAGAAGGAGTCACTCCATTTAGGCTTATAATTTAAAGATATGCCCACTTTGTGTATCCAGTTGTAACCAGTAGAAAAAATAATTGAACACCAAAGAGGGAGCCGCAAAATATAATTATTTTTTTCAACTTTAACTCCTGATGAAATTAATAAATCATCAACATCAAAAATTTATTAGCGTTTTTAATATAGTAATGATCTGCGTAGCCTGGCATATGCCATCGTTGTCCAATTTATTATGAATTGCACCAATTTCAGTACATGGATGCAAACAATGCATCAAATGATTGAGTTAATTCATTTGTCCATCATAATTTAACCTATTAAGTGTCTGGAGTGGAAAGCCAACTTTTAATCCGCCGTGATTATGTTGTTGTCACCCAATGACAGCTGTGACCATAAAAAATATCCTGAAACTATAAAGAATTGGGCACATATCTGCAGTTATATGCATCGGTAAGGTAGCAACACCAAGGATATTAGATGGTGCAGAGCAAAGTTACATCAAAACAAGCCAGATTTCCAATTTCAAGGGTCCATGAATAGATAAATATCAGTATTTCATTCTCTTAAATTTCCATGCAGCCAGCTCTAGAAAGATCTTTCTAGGAGCATAAGAATACAAGGATAATAAGTGACAATTAAATTAAGGAAATATTAGATTAACAGTATTGTATGAAGGAAAATGTGAAGGTTATATTGAACAGCTGGAATATGAAGTTAGATTTTATTTTATTTCTTCATGACAAATTTTGACTTCGTGTATCATGCTTTTTCGATTGTCATCATAATCTCTTATTAGAGTTATCTTCTTGAGGAATTTTGACTTTTTGTATCATGCTTTTTCAATTGTCATGATAATTTGTTATTCAAGTTAACGCCTGTATTAATTTTAGCAAATTTATTGAAATAGAGTTCTTAATTACAAATTTTAATCAAGAAGTTTGTCTCATTTTAACTGTTGCTCTTTCTCATCAATTAGATATCATAGAAGTTGATGGCATTAGTAGCATATTTGCCACTGAAACAAATTTTATTTGAGGAAACCACCCTTCTTATATGAGAAGATGGATCAATTCATGAAATGATGGAAAATATTACTGCATATTTTTTACCATAATGCTTGCTGAAAGCAGGTCTTATATGGGTAACTGTACTCTTTTTGTGTTTAAATTATTAAATGTTCGCTGCTTGGATTGACTCTTACCATTTCGATATCAATCCAACTTATTAATAATGAGACTTCTGATGGCTTGTAGTGCAATGAACAACTTGATAAATGTACATTGAAAATGACATAATAAACAGAGAACGGACAAAAATCAACAAAAGACTAACCCCCTTTGCAAACTCGATTCTAATAGGCAACCCTGCAATATTTGACCCATGAAGTGCTCTCAATGCAAGCACAGCATCCTCCTCCTTTTTAAAGTTGACATACGCATAGCTCCTGCCCGGTAAATAAGCTATGCTTTCAATGTCGCCAAACCTAAGGAACTGCTCCGAGAGAATGTTTTCTGTAATATGAGAGCTTAAGTTCCCCACCCAGAGCTTTCGTGAAGGAGGAGCTACGCCCCAGCCACTTCGTCGTTCTCTCTCACCATATCGGGGCGAGAACTCAGGATACGGCCTATCCCTGCCACGAACTCCCTTTCCCATCTAGAAAAAAGCAGAGAAAACGGAAGACAAAAGGATAATTATTCCAGCGCTCGTTACAGCCTAGGGCAAACAAGAATGAAAAGTTATAATACTTGACAAGATTTGTAGAAACGCAATTGAAAGCCTAGGGAAGAACTGCGAGACGTAAAAGATATACCTGTCAGCGCTGATTCCTTAGAATGCTGCTCGAGGGTATCGAATGGAGGAAAAAGTGACCAACTGATAAAATTAGGGTTTCTTTGATGAGCACAAGACGCAGGTTTCCGGAACTATGTGAGAATGGCCGATGAGCCGAGGGGGCGAACATAGAAAATGGGAAAGCGAAAACTGTAGAAGTTGAAAACCTAGGGTGAAGTCGGGTCGAACCTCTTTGGATCGAGATTACAGTTCTGGATTTAACTTAAAAACATTTTAGGGACTCTTTTGACTTATTAAAAAGTAGTTATGAAAAATAATATAATATTTATTATAATTTTTTAAAATTATATCATAACTATAATACTCACCGCTTTAATTAGGAGCGATCAGAAAATTTAGATTTCAACGATAATTTTTTAAAAAATTTGTCAAAAAGTAGTTCATCCGAAACAAATAAAATTGCGAAGTGGTCGCATATAAGTAAGATTTCTTCTCTCCTACATCAAAGGAGGAAAAATTTTCTCTCTGGACTCCGGATGTAGCATTATGTGCGGACTCCAGTAATATGTCATCACGTGTGCTATATCACGGAAGTTATTGGAGGTTTATTGAAGTAAAACAGTAGATGTTATTAGAGGGTTATTAGATGGTTATTAGAGGGGTTAATGCAGGGGCTTATTGAAGTGAAATCGCGGAGGTTATTTGTGGATATTGCAGGGGTTCTTGCAGGGAGTTAATGAAGTGGAACCGCAGAGGTTACTGGGGGTTATTGGGGGGTTATTGGAGTAGAATCGTGGATATTATTGGAGGGTTATTGGGGGTTATTGAGAGGTTATTACGGCATTATTGTACTTAATACTCCAATAACCCCCTAATAACTCTCCAAATAACATATGCAGTTCCACTACAATAACATCTGCGGTTTCACTCCAATAACCTCCGTGATTCCACTTTAATACTGTTTAGCCGTTAGCTTGGAAAAGGATCGTGCGGAGCTTCGCCGGAGCTGGGAAATTTGTCAGAATCTCGTCGGACTCTGCTTCTAATATTGACCTTTTTCGTTCTTTGAAGAAGTGGAGCGGGCCTCATCGGAACTTCACTGGAGCTTGGAACCTCCCAGAGTTTCATCTTCTTTCCTACCATTAGGAGAACTTTCTCCTACAAGATGAAACACTTTGATCAACTGTCATGTAGGTGAAACTTCTCAAACCCTCTGCATTTTCTTTCATAGCCAGCTAGTTGTCGTGAGTTTAGCCACCCACACAAGGCGGGTTTGATCGGTCACCCGGTATTGTTCGGTTCAATTAATCGTCCATTATCAGACTGTCTGATTGGTCGAACGATATCGATCGTCCCGACCAAACATCTTTTGATTGGACAGTTTTGTGGTTTAGTCGTGGGTTCGATTGCCCATGTGAGACAAGTTGATCGGTCGACACTAGTCTCCACGATATATGTCTATTGATCGGTCGTTTATTTTCTAGAGGAAGCCTCGTAGGATAGGAGCTTTTGTGTTCCCTTTGTGATTCCTATGAGCAAAACCTACCTTTTTTCTTTCTAGCACAAAGTCCCAACGTCAGAGAGTTGTCATAACCAAGTCATGCCAACAACTTCATTCCCACGAATGAGGGGAGTGAATCCATCATTTGGTCGCAGAGAATGGAAAGTCCCATGACCTTGACGCTCCCTACGTCGTGAAGACTTTCCCGTGGAATTTCTTCAAGCATGGCAAACGAAGGTGATCAGTTCTACATTTTAGTGACGCTCGCTTTGCTCCTTAGAACCCTTAGGGTGACTTGTGAGATCATTAGGGCGAGTCAGCGCTGTAGCCAACGACGATCATATCTCATTTTCATATGCATATTGTTCGCATTTGCGTGTCCTGCATGTATTTTTCAAAATATACATAAAATTATCAATTTTTAAATTTTTTCTATCAGATCGCCCTATTGGCCTTTCCAGGTCGATCGAAGCAACTAACAATCTTTTGTTGATTCATCTGATTGGCTGCATCGACCCAATTTGATCGATCAATATGTTCCTTCGACTCACACAATAGGCCCCCTCCGACCTGATCGGTGCGAACAACAATCTTTTGTCGACTTGTCTGATTGACTACACTGTCCTGATTTGATTGGTCGATATCTTTTGTCAGCTTGTTTGCTTGGCCACACCGGCCCGTTTAGCTCAACTGACCATTTCCTTTGAGTGTTGCACTTCTTGCATGTTTGTTTCGCATGGCTTGAATTAGCATATTCACCACTTGCACCCATGTTGTGCATTTCTAGGCACATGCACTCCTATGCCCATATCAAGTTCTTACGCCTCCCTTGGGTATGCTACTCCACATGTTTGCATCGTGCACCAATGTGTCGCGGTGCTCCACAAATACTAACATTTGTACTTACACTAATGCACTCTCACATGTCTTCTTTGCATTTCATCTCGCATTACCATACTCCTACATGATTGAATCATGCATTGATCATTATTCTTGTACACCCACCTCAGACATCCATGTGTTCATTTCAGGTATGGTTTGCATATTAAGTCTCCCCGATGATAATTCTCTCTAATGAGAATTACTTTACTTCTTACTTTTTAAACCACATCAGACTGTTGTAGGATTTCCCTCAAGTCACTGCCTCCACGACACATTCAACCCTTAGGGTCACTGCCTCTACACCCACCCTCTGTTTCACTGCCTCTACGACGCACCCACCCATTCGAGTCACTGCCTCCACGACACACCCACTCTTCTAGGTCATTGTCTTCCCAACACACCCAACCGTATAAGTCATTGCATCCACGACATACTCATATTCACTTGTGGTGTATGTTTTGCTTGTCACACTACCACGTTGCGGCGCATTCTTCATTGGTATACGTCATCGTATACTAGTGATAAATGTTTGCTATCTCATGATTGCACCTTACACTGTCACATGCATGTTCATTCACATAAGGTATGTGTCTGTTTGCTTGCTTGCATGGTGCATTATACCTTGTATGTGTTTGGAATTTGCATGTGTGTTTCGTCGTTAATGGGGCAAGGTATAACTCTCATTAGTGGCGTCGTATACCCTAGGCGGCTGATTATAACACCTCTTGTGCTATGTGTATCGCATGTGCATCTTGCACCGTTAACATATTCTCTGCTAGTATTCTCCACTGTATACTTATGATGAATATTAGTTTTCTCGTAATCGCTTCAACTTCTATGAGGTAGTCACTGTGCACTGGACCAATTTGCATCTGCATGTGCATCCTTGATCATCTCGAAGACAAAACTAGCTTGTTAGCTAAGTGACTCCCTGTTAGTTACAATGCGGCAACTAGAATTGTTCACGAGGATGTCTCGATGGGCACTACTAGTTATCGCATCGTGACTAGCATGTGCATGTTGTACTAAGTTCCAAGGGGTCCAGTGGGTGCCGCTTCGGCTTTTCTTTTATTATGACCTATTTTAAAGTAAAAAATTATATTTTATTACTTACATTTGATACTTGCAAAATTTATTATGAAATACTTAGCTTAGACCGCAATAGAGGTTAAATGTTTCAAAAGTTTTTACAAAACTTGCATATAGTGACACCTCTTATAATCCTTGGATCTTTAGAATAGGGTCGATGACGATGACCCCGTCAACAGATACGCCAGCCTTCTAACATAACCCTTGCGCTCATTTAGATGTAATGTTAGGACACTTACGTTAGATGTTGTGCTAGGCTATGGATTAGGATATTATGTATTCTTTCTCAAGAATCTAGTGGTTGTTTTGTGCTGATGTGTTTGCCCTAGCTATGTGTTATTTTGTGCTTTCAGTTTGCTTGTGTTTATTTTCTGCATATGCGGTAGTATATTAGGGTGGTATTCTGCAGAGGTTCATGCCATATATATGCATAAACACTGGTATAATAAAATGGAGAGCATGTGATGAGCTACATGCTAATATTTGTTTGTAGGTGTTGCTAAACTCCAGGCATGACTTAGATACGATTACATGTTTGTTGGCTTTCCCACTAACGTTGTTTTCTTGCAGTTCAAGTCTTTTTTTATATATATTTCTTTGTGCTTTAGGAGACTTTAGGAGAGTTCTGTATTATAAATAATGTACAGATAGAGGTTCTGAGGCACCATACAGGTTGAACCATGTGACGAGGACTAGGAGTTATTTGTTTATGTCCTATACCTTAATTCTAAATCTCATTTATGAATAGAATTATGACTAGGTGTGTATTTATGTAGAGCTTGACCACCTTTTTCTTTTCTGGAATATGTCGCCAACCCAGTGGTACTGACATTTTATTATTTTATATTTAGGTTCTTTTCTTGCTTTTCTTGCATATATGTATGCTTGGATTATTTTCATTGTTTCCTTCTAGTTTGTTTGGGATATTAAAAAAAGTATAAGGATCTCAAAATTATAAATTTTCTAACTAAAAAGTTTTAATAAAAATTTCAAAACTAATTAAAATTAGGACTAAAAGATTTAGGACTTTTAAAAAATGCATTTAATTTATTGCATGGCATTCGAGCCAGTTTAAAAATGGGTTGCTTGCGTGGACATATCCCAAGTCATACTAATAGGGCCACCACATTAGGACTTGAATATATAACTACATCACTTTGAATGTCTCAAGGAAAATTCCCCGTACTTTTCCAACTTGAATGGTCAGCATAGATTCCTGCTTAGTTATTGTTTAGTGCATTTAAGTCGTTAGAAGACTCTCAACCTAGATGGGTGTAAGTCTTTTTTTTTATAGTGTTTCTGTCATTGTAGTTGAACAACTATTTCTTATCTTTTTCTAACGGCATCCGTGCCACTTCGACACATATAAGTTCCATCTCTTGGAGCTCCACCTGTAGTCATTGTATATAGTTTTGTTGATTTTAACCTTAGGACTACTGACGTCCCCTTGGATGACGCAATTCACATATTGTTGACTGGGGATTCTCTAGACGTGTTGGGTCGGCTACCTTCATTACTAGGTAGACTTAGGTTTCTAGTAGCTTAGGATGATGGGTATGTGGTACCTTGAGTCGGCTACCTCTACCTTTTAACAATTACTCCTTCCTTTGAATAATCTTGTTGTGCCTTATTTTTCCTTTTTTCTTCATTGGTATCATCTTGACAATCTGATTGTTGATGATCTACCGCTCGTCTGGGATACAACGATTTGTTCTTTGCCCTTATGACATGGATGTGGTTTAACGTATCGAGATTCCCCATCAGGATGATTCAGTTATTTTGCAGAATTTTTATGTTAATGTGTCTGCTACCCATGTGGGGATCACGAGAGACTCACTCTCTGCTCCATGGTATAGTGAGAGCTTTGAAAGCATCGAAATTTTTCATGCAAAATAATCATCCTTTGATAGCTCTGTGATAGTCGTCACTAATAATATAAGCAAAAGTCCATAGATCAAGAGTATTATTGCCAAGATGTAATCAATCAAGTGGGATACGTCCACTTGATAGCACTCTGGATCCCAAAACATGTGAACACACCTAAATCTCTGATTGTGGGTAGTCTACATAAGTATTCTTTCTCGGATATTAGTCGAAGGTATTTTCGCTCGATCTTGTTTGGGCGGATATATGACCCAATGAAAAAATGTTAAGATTTTCATGCATATTTTTTATTAATTTTGATGATATTGCACTTTAAAGAAGGGTATTTTTGATGTTTTTCTGCAGATATGTTGATTTATGGACAATGGAGCGAAAATATGCAAAAAGGAGCGAATTTGGAGCAAAAAGGACCAAATTATGAAAATTTGATCTAGGGCGCCGACGGCGAGGTCGACGGCGCTGACGGCGTGTTTTTCCCGAGAGTTCAGAATATATTACAAGGGAGCCCGCCGACGGTGAGATCGAGGCCGCCGACAGCGAGGCTTATTCAGAAGGGTCCAAGGCTAAGTATTCTAGAAGGTCGTTGATGGCGAGCTCGAGGCCGCCGATGGCGAGATCGACGGTCCTTTCACGAAGTGCATTGAATGTGAATGATTTTTGAAGGGATGCTTGGAAAACTCTTGGAAACTCTTTAATTACTTTAAGAGAAACAATTTAGGGCCGAAAAAGGGCCCACTAGCGTCCATTTGTGTCCACCACGTGTCCAACTAATCCATTAGAGAGTCAAGTGTGTGACTCTAGTGAGTCCACATAGAGTTTCTAGAGTGTTAATTAGTGAGTTCAGATAGTGATATTTGTGAGGAATTCTTTGAGAGATTGTAAGAGTGAAAGGGAAGTGAGAGATTTCTTCCTCATTGCCGTTTCAAAGGAGAATTATGCGTATTGTAAAGAAAAGAAGAGATTCAGAGGAACTTCAAGGAGTTTGCTTGGGGAGGAATTTAAGATAAGTTGTATTTACTTATTTAGTTGTAGAACTTTGCTTTTATATATGAACTCCAAGCTTTATCGTATCCTCTCCATGAAATCTGAGTAGTTTTTCTGTCTTTCTCCTTGTTTTGATATTTTTGTGAAATGATAAATTGAATTAGTGTGCCAAGAAAAGTTTAAAGAAGTTGTGATAATCTTTTTACTTAAATATTAATTTACTTTCAATCTGGCCAATTAATTAGTTAAAATATGTTGAGTTTTTCAACTATATTAAAGATTACATTCGAAATTCAGGGAGGTCAAAGTCCTTGGAAGTAGGGTGTAAATAAATAGGGAAATAATATTCATCGGGCGTAGAATTGGAGATTTTAGAGTGACAGACTAAAATCTTCAATTCGATCATATCGTTTGGGTGCTGAAGTGTAGATGTTAGCCCTCAGACGAGGAGAACGTGGGAGCTCAGAAGTGAGAGCCGGTATCCTCCCAACCTAGCCGCAGATTCAGTAACCAAGCATAGGATTAGTCAATGTTCATTATGTCTGGACCAAAGAGTAAAGAATATGTATGCTCCTATTTGACACAACACCATTTTAAACTAATTCTAATTATCAATTCACTTAAATATCTTAACAAAGGAGAAAGATTCTTGCTTATATATTTGAACTTCACTTTATTAGTAAAATTAGTTATTGTTAGTAGAACTAGTTTATTAAAACTTTATATTATTTTTTATTGCATATTAGTGACAGATAGGCAATTTCGATTTCCAAGTTGTGATTCTGAATTGATTTCTATAATACTAGTTCGTAGGCTCCAAAATATTCCTTGTGGGATCGATATCCAAGACTCCACTAGAGCCTTGTATTACTTGAGCGATATGTATACTTGCGTTGAATAGTAACTCTGCAATTAAAGAATATATTATATACTTGTTACAAAAAATTAAAATTACCCTAAGTGCGCGGAGTGGTTCAAGTTCTCGGCGCCGTTGCCGAGGAATATAACATAATTAGAGTAATGGACGATTTAGGACTGTTAGAAAACTTTTTAATAGAATTGCAACTTATTTAATTAATTGTGTTGCTGTGTATGCGATTTTGATTGTATGCGTAAATTTAGTTATAAAAATCTTATAACCTACGATTCGGAATTAGAACGCACTGTTAGGAGAATTAGAAAATTGAGAAAAGAACCTATAAATTCTGAAACAATGGAAAACAACGTAAACAACGTAAACAACCAAAGAATAGAAAATGAACGTCAATCTAGACCACTAAGAGATTACGTTAACTCTACATTAGATGAAATTCACTTAACTATCCAAAATCCTGATGTAGCTGCTAATTCATTTGAGCTTAAACCTGCAATTATCTAAATGGTACAAAACAATCAATTTGGTGGAACTTCAAATGAAGATTCTAATTTACATCTTGCAAGTTTCTTAGAACTTTGTGTTACTTTTAAATACGACAGAGTGTTTGATGATCTTTGTCAGACTTAGACTTTTTCCTTTTTCATTAAGGGATAAGGCTAAGACTTGGTTAAATTTGTTAGCACCTGAATCTATTAAAACTTGGGGAGAACTTTCACAAAAATTCTTATCGAAATATTTTTCATCATCTAAGACTGCTAAGCTTAGAAACAATATTACATCTTTCAGTCAGTATGAGGGAGAATCGATATATGAATATTGGGAAAGATTTAAAGAACTTCTTAGGAAATATCCACATCATGCTTTACCAGATTGGTTAATTATTCAAACATTTTATGATGGATTAGTAGGATCTCTTAGATCTATTATTGACGCTGTTGCGGTGGATCACTAATGTCTAAACCTTTTGAAGAAGCCTATGCTTTAATAGAAGAAATGGCTACTAATAATTTTCAATGGCCTGCTGAAAGGGTAAATCCTAAGAGAGTAGCCAGTATTCATGATTCAAATGCTCTAACTATGATAGTTTCTCAAATTGCTGCTCTTTCAAAGAAAATAGATCAATACGGAATGAATCGTTCTCAAACACCTCCAATGTTTGAAGAAAATTCATTATGACAAATTGTAGATGCTCAATCTTCATATGAAACTATAAATTTAATAAATAATAAACAAAATAACCCTTATCCAAACTATTATAATCCAGGTTGGAAGAATCAACCAAACTTTAATTGGAATAACTAAGGTAATGCTAATCCTGTCAATCCTCAGTGGGGGAACAATCTTGTAAACCCATTAGGAAATATAAACAACCAGGGTAATTCTAATTATAAACATTCTAATACACCAGGTTTTTATAATAATGCACAATTCAAGGAGAAGAAGTTATCTATAGAAGAACTAGTTTTAAATATGGGTAATCAATTACAAAGTCAAGGAGCTGCTATTAAAAACATAGAATACCAATTAGGGCAAATTGCTACTGCATTGAGCAATAGACCTGTTGGAACTTTACCTAGCATTGTTGAAGTAAATCCTAAAGATTAATGAAAAGAATAAATTAAGGGTATTCAATTAAGAAGAGGAAAAGAGTTGGAAACAAGAGTTCAAAAAAAAACTGTAGTTGAAAAGAAAGAAGAAGAAACTGAAGGAGAAAACGAAAGTTTATATCCTGTTTTCCTCTGAAACCAATGAAAATTACTGTTGAAAAACCACCACCACCATTTCCTCAAAGACTAATGCAACAAGATAAGGGAAAAATATTTGCTAAATTCTTAGACATTTTGAAATAATTGTCAATAAATATCCCTTTTGTTGAAGCTTTGGAACAGATGCCTGATTATGTTAAATTTATGAAGGATATACTCAACAAAAAGAGGAAGTTACTAGATTATGAGACCGTTGCACTTAGTGAAGAGTGTAGTGCTATAATTTAGAAAAAGCTTCCTAAAAAACTTAAGGATCCTGGTAGTTTCATTATCCCGTGTACTATTGGTGAAAAATTTTATGTGCAAGCATTATGTGATTTGGGAGCTAGCATAAATTTGATGCCTTTTTCAACTTTTAAAAGGCTAGGAATAGGAGAGATTGCACCAACTTCTATAACTCTACAGTTAGCTGATCAATCTATTACACATCATAATGGATTTGTAGAAGATGTTCTGGTCAAGGTTGATAAATTTATCTTTCCTATGGATTTTATCATTTTAGATATGGAAGAAGATAAGGAAATTCCAATCATTTTAGGAAGACTATTCCTAGCTATAGGAAGAGCCATGATAGATGTTCAAAAAGGAGAATTGACTATGAGAGTAAAAGATCAAGAAGTAACCTTTAACATCTCAAAGTCAATGAAATATCCTTCAATAGAAAAAGATGATGAATATTTCACAATGGATATATGTGATTATCTGAGAAAAGAATATTTCACGGAAAATTATGAAGAAAAAGAAGATATGGAAAAAGATAAATTTTATGAAATTAATAGCAAAGAAGCTGATTATATTTAGGAGAAATTTGAAACGCTCGATTCAACAACACCAAAAAATAAAATATTAGTTCTATCCATTGTAAAACCCCCTGAACTTGAATTAAAGACTCTTCCAAATCATTTGAAGTATATATTTTTAGGAGAAACCAGCAATTGTATTCTCAGACTTAAATGAAATTCAAGAACAAAAATTAATGGATACATTAAAAAATACAAAAATGCTTTTGGTTGGACTCTAGCTGATATTAAAAGAATTAGTCCTTTAATTTGTATGCACATAATTTTATTAGATGATGAACATAAACCAAGAATTGATCCACAAAGGAGACTGAACCCCATTATGAAAGATGTAGTTAAAAAAGAGATTTTAAAATGGTTAGATGCTGGAATTATATATCCTATTTTGGATAGTACTTGGGTAAGTCCAATTCATTGTGTTCCTAAGAAAGGAAGAGTAACTGTTGAAGCAAATGAAAATAATGAATTAATACCTATCAGACAAGTTTCTGGATGGCGTATTTGTATTAATTATAGAAAATTAAATGCAGCCACTAGAAAAGATTACTTTCCTCTTCCTTTTCTAGACCAAATTCTAGATAGACTTCGTAGACACAAGTATTACTGCTTTCTGGATGGATATGTCGATTACCATCAAATACCTATTGCTCCTGAGGATCAAGAGAAAACATCATTTACTAGTCCTTATGAAACTTTTGTTTTTCAAAGAATACCTTTTGGACTATGTAATGCACCTGCAACATTCCAAAGATGTATGATGTTCATATTTAGTAAGTTAATTGATAATGGAATAGAAGTATTTATGGATGATTTCTCTGTGTTTGGAACATCATTTGATACATGCTTAAATCATCTTGAAAAATTTTTGGAACTATGCAAAAAAACTAATTTAGTTCTAAATTGGGAGAAAAGTAAATTTATGGTTGCAGGAGGAATTGTATTAGGGCATAAAATTTCGAAAAATGGCATGGAAGTAGACCTTGCAAAAATTCAAGTAATAGCTAAATTACCACCTCCTACTACAGTGAGAGGGGTAAAAAGTTTTCTTGGACATGCTGGTTTCTACAGACGTTATATTAAAGATTTTTCAAAAATTACCAAACTTCTATGCCAACTTCTAGAAAAGGACAAGAAATTTGAATTTACTGAAGAATGCTTAAATACCTTTGAGTTATTAAAGGAAAAACTAATCACAACACCTATAATAGTTTCACCTGACTGGGAGAAACCATTTGAATTAATGTGTGATGCTAGTGATTATACTATTGGAGTACGTTCTTGGTCAAAGATTTGATAAAATTTTTAAAGTTATATACTACGCTAGTAGAACACTTAATGATGTTCAAATTAGCTATATGGTTACTGAAAAAGAGTTACTGGCTATTGTGTATGCTTTTAATTAATTCAGATCATATTTAATTGGAACTAACTGTATTGTGCATACTGATCACTCTGCTATTAAATATCTGATGCAAAAGAAGGATACTAAACCAAGATTAATTAGATGGGTACTTTTAATGCAAGAATTCGATTTTGTGGTGATTAATAGAAAGTGAACTGACAATCAAATTGTTGATCATTTGTCGAGACTAGAATATCATGAATTATCTGACACCGACAATGAAATAACAGACACTTTCCCTGATGAACAACTATATAATATTAATGAGTGGAAAATACCTTGGTATGCTGATATAGTTAACTACATAGTAAGCAATATTTTGCCACCTATGCTAACACTGTAGCAACCTAAAAAATTCATTCATGATGCAAAAATATATTTTTGGGATGAACCATATTTATATAAGCAATGTAACGATCTTATTATTAGGAGATGTGTGCCTTATGAAGAAACTGAACTGATTATTCAAAAATGCCACGATTCTGAATTTGGAGGACGTTTTGGGATTGACAAAACTGCGCACAAAATTTTACAAGCAAGATTTTATTGGCCTACTATTTTTAAAGATGTTTACAGATATATCAAAACTTGTGATAGATGCCAACGAGTAGGTAATATATCTAGAAGAAATGAAATGCCTCTGAATTTCATGTTAGAAGTTGAGATTTTTGATGTTTGGGGATTAGATTTCATGGGATCATTTATTCCTTCATTTGGGAACTTATATATTTTAATTGCAGTTAATTATGTATCAAAGTGGATTGAAGCACAAGCTTTACCTCGTTGTGATGCTAAAAGTGTTTCAAGATTCTTAATGAAAAACATTTTCACAAGATACGGTATGCCGAGAGTGATTATCACTAACGGAAGATCCCATTTTAGGAATAAATACATTCAGAGATTGACAGAAAAGTTTAATATTGTTCATAGATTCTCTACTGCTTATCATCGTCAAACTAGTAGTTTAGCTAAAGTTTCTAATCGTGAGATTAAACAAATTTTAGAAAAGACTGTAAACCCTAGTAGAGTAGATTGGTTACGAGGCCGGATACTTGCATTATGGGCATACAAGACTGCTTATAAAACTCCTATTGGTATGACTCCTTACGGACTTATTTATGGAAAGACTTGTCACTTACCAGTAGAATTGGAGCAAAAAACATATTAGGCGATTAAAGAATTCAATTATAATTTGAAAAATGCTGGTGAAAAGAGATTGTTACAATTGAATGAATTAGAAGAATTAAGAAATGAATCTTATGATAACGACAGAATTTATAAGGAAAAACTGAAGTTAAGGCATGATCGGATGATTAATCAAATGAACTTTGAACCAGGACAAGAAGTTTTGCTTTACAATACAAGGCTGAAATTATTTCCTGGGAAATTGAAGTCTCGTTGGTTAGGACCCTTTACTGTGACTCAGGTTTATACTTATGGAGCTGTTGAAATTGAAGATCAGAAGACTTGGAATAGATTTAAAGTAAATGAACATAGATTAAAACCAATTTTTGAGGGTATAAGACCAAATTTTATAAAGGTTTTAATGCTCAGTCAACATGAATAACACTTAAATAGGTCAGGCTGACGACGTTAAACCAAGCACTTTATGGGAGGCAACCCATAGTTATCTTTAGTTGTTATGTGTTTGTTTGAGTTTATCGTTAGTTTATAAAAATATTGAATTCTACTACTTGTATTTGCCCTTTGATTATCAAGAGTTTGGATCCATAGAGAAAATTTGGAACGTATCTGACCACAGCGTATATGTGCAAAATTTTGCCTTGGGCGCCGACGACACGCTAGACGCCGCCGATGGCGGGTTTTTCCCAAGAGCTCTGGAATTTAATTGCACAAGGCTCACCGACGACGCTATCGAGGCCGCCGACAGCAAGATCTGTGAGTGAGAAGTTTTTCGAGTTTGAAACGACATTTTTTAGCGGTTTTTAGCGAATTCGTCCCCTATAAACTTCCATGGACGGTTCCTAAACACTCTAATTCCCAAAATGGAATGGAAACTTCCTTGAATTTCTCTCAAATGGCTTCCAATTCAGTAGATTACCCTAGATTTCAAGTATACAACCAGAGGAAGTTCGTAAGTGCCGAGGCACAACAACTTTTCAACAAGGTGATGTCAAAGAGAAGGCTAATCAAGGAAAGCGGATTTATCAATCCAGGATTAAGCAATTCATCGTCTGCAATTGAAGAAATGATCGTGCAGTGAAGATGAGAAATATTTTACTATACTACTGCGCAGTAGTCGTTCCAGTGGTGAAGGAATTCTACGCCAATTTGCATGGAATCAACCAAGGAAGTGTCTATGTGCGAGGTAGGTGGATAACATTTAATTCTGGACGAATTAGTGAATTATACATGCTTGATAATGTTCTTGTCTACCATTATTCAAATTTCGTGTCGGCGAGAGACAAGATGAATGAAATTTACCAATATTTTGACGGACGAAACTGAAGACTGAGAAGTTAGAGAAAACGGGTACTTTAGTTTTTCTGCAACACTTTTAGATCCCGTTTCAAAAAATTGGCACTTTTTCATATCTATAATGTTATTACCGACGATGAAAATCGGTAAAGTCACCAAAGAGAGTGCTACATTGAACTACTGCATTTAAATGGGATAACCAATTGATATTGGATCAATTATTGTGAAGTCTGTGTTTGGCCTGATCGTTCAAGGATCATCTTAAGGGCTTGGACATCCTTCAACAATGTTCTCAATATGCAGTCTGTTTCAAGTATCATATGAGATTTGGAAAAAGGTACTGCTACCTTGGAAACCTTTAGACCCAACCCATATGTTCCCTGCCAATAATGAGGAAAATGATATGGGCATGATTATGGATCAAGCATCACAAAATTCTATTCCTATTCGACCTCTAGTAGCAAACAAGACACCGATGATCTTACACCGAATCAAGAATCTGGAGAAGCAGGTACAAAATTTAACGAGTACAGTTAATAATATGTCTGATTTCTTTGATCATATCGACTGGAGGATGAAAGAACATTTTGATCATACTGGGCAATTTGAAGCGAGTTTGATATGCTTAATGAAGAGGATGGGATGGATTGAAGAAGATTCAACTGAAGAATTTCCATTCCAACCTTTTTATAACATATTCGTCGATGTTCAAGCAATGGGTGATATCAGAGGAGAAATCAACACTGATTCAGAAGAGTAGTAGAACTGCTTTACTTTATTTGTTTCTTTATGTTATACTTGATTTGAACTATGTTGGTGTGTTTGCTTTCTTAGTTTTCTTTTTAATCTCAGTATAGTTGAGATTATGATTGAAATGTTTGTTTTCAGCATTTTGAGTGTTGTTGTTTGGATTGCGACGCTGACTAGATGAATTTAGGTTGAGAAAATACCTGCTTATATGTGTTATGTAATGTGTATTGTAAACACTTGGATTTAAAATATAATTGTAAAGTTTTATTGTGTGTATGTTCATTTGTGTTAATACATCACTTAATCACTTAAAATTTATGTTTAAAATGATCGAACGGATAACGAAAAGGCTTAAAATTGATTGAAATGACAAAAAATTGAAAAATGATCAATATTTAGAATCTCGCTGACGGCGCGCTCAGGGCCGCCGATGGCGCGCTCAGGGCCGCCGATGGCGCGCTCGGGGCCGCCGACGACGTGATTTTCCTGAGGCTATTGGAATTTAATTCAATTGAGCCCGCCGGCGGCTCGAACGACCTCGCTGACGGCGAGATCCTAAAATTTACTTTTTTACCTGTCAACCGCTACTATTCATCGTCTTCTTCCTCGATTTATCGAAAATTTCGACCTAGGGCTTGACAGATCTTAGATTTGGAGCAATTTCAACACATTCTAACACCAGATTTCATCTTCCTTTGGTAAGAGCTTCACTCCTATGTAAAAATTTTTTATTTTCACCATGAATTTCTTCCACATTAAGAAATTTTGGAAAATTTGAAAATGTGAAGAAAATACTTGGAAAGAATTCATGGAACTTGATTTAGATTGCTTTAAACCACCTTTGGAAGCCATTGTATTATTATTTTGGAGTTTAGTTTGGATTTTTGTAATTTTGATAGATCAAACAATGGCTCCACGTCAAAAGAGAAGACTTGAATTCGACGAGACTCGATTTGTAAATGCTAAAGCACAATCGAGATACACTTCAATCTTTAAGGGAAAGAAGTGTATTCAAGATTGAGTTTTCGATAACCCCGGAGGAGAGGTGGAACGAGTCATCAGAGAAAGAAGATAGGAGAACTTCTGTTACACTACAAATAAAGCTGCTATTAAAGTTGTGAGAGAGTTCTATTCAAATTTGACTCAACTCGAGGACGAGCCTGTCTAAGTAAGAGGATTTTCTGTTGATTTTAATGATACCCACATTAATTCTTTTTACGAGCTTCACGATTACTTTTCTAGCGAGTATGAAACATTTGGAACAATGGAAGGTCCGTTAGACGATGTTATTGACTTTCTCACTGATGGAATAGTCACTTGGAAAATTAAGAATCATGAACGGATTAACTTTCCTCTTTCTATGATGAATGCCACAGCTAAGGCTTGGCATTATTTCATTTGTTCGACTCTGCTACCCACCTATCATCATAGTGAAGTCTCGAGAGATGGAGCTGTTCTGAATTTCTGTATTCATAATAATAGAAGTATAAATTTGAGGACAATAACTTACAAGAATATTATGGCTACGACGAAGAGTGAATCTAGTGGATATTTAGGAAATCCTGGCCTAATTTATGCACTATGTCAATTATCTAGAGTAGAAGCTAATGATGATGAAGAATGGGTATATCCTATGAAACCCATTAGTAAAAAAAATTTGAAAACTTATGAATCCCATGAGGAATGGAGTTATGGGAGTAGGAGCAAGGCACCTTCTACTAGTAGAGACATCCCTTCTACTAGTTATGACCCTCCTACATCTTGCTCCCCCACTCTATATGATTTAATGAATGCCATGACCCTGTAGCGGAAAGGTTTTGAAAAGTTAGATGAAAAATTGGAAAGAATTGATCATAGGATTGAAGGTTTAGAGCGAAGACATGATCATGACAGTGAGTATCTTCAGCGGCACTCTGATTTTGATATTGCTTATTATGATGCTTAGGCTAGGTACTACATAGGAGAGCCTGATGTCATTTTTCCAGAATGCCCCCGTTATACTCATTATCAGCCCAATCCACTTGCTGACCAGGGAGATGAAGACATAGTATGAGATTTTGATGACTGATTAGTGATGTGATGTGATGTATGTGTTTGCTTGTTGTAGTACTTTCATTTTTATTAATTGTATTTTGTGGACTATGTTTTGTTTCTGAGATATGTGTTTAGTTTTGTAGTTTATATTTTCATTTCTGGACTGTGATGGATTGTGATTGTAATTGTAATTATGAACTTTTAAGTCTAAATTAGTAAACTGTTTGTTCTGTATTGTGAAATGCATATTTCCTGTGTGGTTAATTGATGCTAAATGTTTTAGTTTATATACTTGTTTTAAAATTTCATTACCCTAACAAATTTTCTAAACTGTTATATGTGTAGAAAGGTTTTAATATTATAGGTCAGTTGAAGTTAAAAAATTTTTAGAAGAACTTGCAAAATTTTAAAAAGACAAAAATACCTAAAGTGCAAAGGTATGATTTATATTCAAAATTTTTCTTTCCACCCTGTATTATTTCTATTATGGAAAACTTTAAGTTTGGGGGGAAGAAAAATATTAACTATTATGTGTTCTCAATTAATATATTTTTAAAAATTATAAATATGATATTTGTGATAAAGTTTAATTCAGGTAACTATATTTTGATTTTATCTAAATATTATAGAAGATTCAAAGAAATATTTTTGGTAATAAAAATTAATTATGTAGTTAAGATATTTAGTATGGATAAGAATATAGTTAACTATTTAAAGTAAAGAAAACTATATTTTGAAATATTAAGAATCTTAGGAATTTAGTTGAGAATGAAAAGATTGGGGTTCAATGATGTAAAAACTATGAATTACATATAAGGTAAAGAATGTTTTAAAGTTTCAAATTTAGGAAAAGAAGAGTGAAGTTCAAAATTATTAACAGGATATCCAGATATAGTAATCCTCACTTGAAAAAGAAAAAAAAGAAAAAGAAAATGATTGAAAAATAATCCCCGAAACGAAAAGAAAAATATATAGGATTGAAAAACAATCCAAAAGAAAAAAAAAAGTAAGTGAGGAGAAGCTTGAGGAGACACCTTATCAAAAATTGGCTTCACTTGAATTAACTTAAAGGGAAAACTAAAAACATTTCTGAACTTATGTGTATGACTAGTTTCTTTACTATTAGCGTCCTCATGAAGTTCCTATCTTCTGAATATGCTAAGTGAATTGATATTGCAACATAGAGTCATTCTTGAAATGAATAGAAAACTAGAACTCTTAGACTTGATGACTAGATAGCCTCACATCTGTAGAATTAATCTAATTAATTGAAAATCTTTCTAAGAATTCTTGCTATGATATTTATTTAAATCAAAATTATAGTATATCTGAATTAAAATTTTACCACCATGAATCATAACTTTTATGTAGTACTAAAGATCTTGAGGACAAGTACTAGTTAAGTTGGGGGGATTTTGACCCAATGAAAAAATGTTAAGATTTTCATGCTTATTTTATATTGATTTTGATGATATTGCACTTTAAAGAAGGGTGTTTTTGATGTTTTTCTGCAGATATGTTGATTTATGGACAATGGAGTGAAAATATGCAAAAAGAAGCGAATTTGGAGCGAAGAGGACCCAATTATGAAAATTTGATCTATGGCACTAACGGCGAGGTCGGCGGCGCCGACGGCGTGTTTTTCCCAAGAGTTCAGAATATATTATAAGGGAGCCCGCTGACGGAGAGATCGAGGCCGCCGACAGCGGGGCTTATTCATAAGTGTCCAAGGCTAAGTATTCTAGAAGGCCGCCGACTGCGAGCTCGAGGCCGCCGACGACGGGATCGACGGTTCTTTCATGAAGTGCATTGAATGTGGATGATTTTTGAAGGGATGCTTGGAAAACTCTAGGAAACTCTTCAATTACTTTAAAAGGAACAATTTGAGGCTGAAAAAGGGTCCACTAGCGTTCATTTGTGTCCACCACGTGTCTATCTAATCTGTTAGAGAGTCAAGTGTGTGAGTCTAGTGAGTCCAGATAGAGTTTCTAGAGTGTTAATTAGTGAGTTCAGATAGTGATATTTGTGAGGAATTCTTCGAGAGATTGTAAGATTGGAAGGGAAGTGAGAGATTTCTTCCTCATTTTCGTTTCGAAGGAGAATTCTGCGTATTGTAAAGAAAGGAAGAGATTTAGAGGAACTTCAAGGAGTTTGCTTAGGGAGGAATTTAAGAAAAGTTGTATTTACTTATTTTAGTTGTAGAACTTTGCTTTTATGTATGAAATCCAAGCTTTATCATATCCTCTCCAAGAAATCTGAGTAGTTTTTCTGTCTTTCTCCTTGTTTTGATATTTTATGAAATGGAAAATTGAATTAGTGTGCCAAGAAAAGTTTAAAGAAGTTTTGATAATCTTTTTACTTAAATTTTAATTTACTTTTAACCTGGCCAATTGATTAGTTAAAATATGTTGAGTTTTACAAGTATAGTAAAGATTAAATCTGAAATTCAGGGAGGTCAAAGTTCTTGGAAGTAGGGTGCAAATAAATAGGGAAATAATATTCATCGGGCGTAGAATTGAAGATTTTAGAGTGACAGACTAAAATCCTCAATTCGGTCCTATCATTTAGGTGTTGAAGTGTAGATGTTAGCCCTCAGGCGAGGGGAACGTGAGAGCTCCGAAGTGAGAGCCGATATCCTCCCAGCCTAGCCGCAGATTCAGTAACCAAGCATAGGATTAGTCAACGTTCTTTATGCCTGGACCAAAGGGTAAAGAATAGGTATGCTCCTATTTGGCACAACACCGTTTTAAACTAATTTTATTTATCCATTCACTTAAATATCTTAACAAAGGAGAAAGATTCTTGCTTATATATTTGAACTTCACTTAATTAGTAAAATTAGTTATTGTTAGTAGAACTAGTTTATTAAAACTTCATATTATTTTTTATTGCATATTAGTGACAGATAGGCAATTTCGATTTCCAAGTTGTGATTCTGAATTGATTTCTATAATACTAGTTCGTAGCCTCTAAAATATTCCCTGTGGGATCAATATCCAGGACTTCACTAGAGCCTTGTATTACTTGAGCGATACGTATATTTGCGTTGAATAGTAACTTTGCGATTAAAGAATATATTATATACTTGTTACAAAAAATTAAAATTATGCTAAGTGCGTGGAGTGGTTCAATATACTTGGCCTATCCTTGTGAGGTTTATCGCACGTAGGCTCTTCAAGTTTTCTTTCTCTTATTTGCGTCTTGGTCGTATGTCTGTCATTTCTGGTGGCTCTCTTATCTTGATCATTCACATGATTTGGAAGAGAGTCTTGTTCAAAAAAAGGAAGTATACGATTATGGACAAACCGAGGACTCATTCAAAAATAAAAAGAGAAAGAAACAAAAATAAATATTTAGTGGGACTTAAGTAATACAACTTTTCCTTGAATCTTTAATGAAACCCCTTTTCTAGTCTTCGTCAAAGAAAAGAGTTAAGTAATGTTGTTGGCTAAAATCTACTTAAATTGCATAAAAAACATTTAAAGTTAGTGAAAGAGGCTTAATTTATATCAATTTAACGATCTATTTCTAAAGATAAGTATGAGAAAAACTAAGGAAAATTCGTTATTAACCATTAAAGATAATTGATCTACATAACATTAAAAAATTTTTAGTTAGCTTGATAAGAATATAGAAGAGTTAGAACCTTAAGGGGTACCTATCATCCTCATTAAATTCCAACTGAATCATGTGATTACTTGAGGGCAAGTAATATGACAAGTTTGAGGGCATTGACATGCGATAATTTTACATGATTTTACCGGTATTTTTCCCTGTAATTTACATATTATTTTTGCCTATCTATTACAGACTTACACTTGAGAAAAGTTTTCTGTTGATGTTGTGGAAATTTCAAGGGATGAATACAAATAAGTTGGAACGATAAAATTTAGTGAAAAAGTGACCATGCAGATGAGCAGTAAAACACGTTAGGAAGAAAATATGATGGCTCAAGCTGAGATTCTTGATATAAAAGTCATTTTTAGGGCTTCATAGAGGAATGGAGCATCAGAGAGTCATTGGATGTTGTTGGAGGCAAGATTCGGAGAGAATTCAGGAGCTTTCCTCAAAATCTTCTTCCTTATTGGTGGAAACCTTGTAGGGTGAGAGTTTCATTAATTTTCTGAGTTGTGAGAAAATTCTATGAGTGGAGGGATTGCTACAAAGGTAGAGAGATCAAGTTATTAACAGTTTTATATGTTTATGTTTCTTGCAACAAATTCTTATATTATTTTACTTGTTATGATTTTCTCGATGATGCATGGGTAAATTCATTTTTCGTGTCTTTATTATGTAGGTGTAGTGGATTTAATCCTGGCTTTTTCATCGGCATTTTCTCGTGCTTTTATTGCTTATGTTCTTGGTTAACCTATGAAATTAATTCACTCATAATCTGACCAACTATAATGTTCAAATATTTTGTGAAGTTACGACCTCTAACCATTGCATAGTGGAAACAATAGGTTAACCATAGAGTTTTGAGAGGATAGACATATTCCAGTGGATTTCTGCAATCATTCCAATGAATAAGAATAATTATGTAGAATGCAATGAGCATTGAGGAAGCCTCAAATTCACTGATTTTGGGCTTCTTTTGACCTAGGTGTAGGTGTTGACCTCACTTTTGTGAGGATCATTTATAATCATTTTGAGAAAGGAAGTATACTAGTATTGACCTCTTAAATCTTACCAATGGTCACTAAACCTTAATGACTAAGGTAAAACCTAATGAAGCCCTTTTAACCTAAACCTTAATGACACCCTAAAATGATCAAATCAGCAATGACAAACCCTGATGTGATTAGCTGTTGACCAAACTGGTCAACCTTTGACCCAAATGGTCAAGCTAGGTCAAAATGGTCAACCCTTGACCCAATGACCACCCCATTAACGAAACTGGTCAAACATTGAGTCAAATGGTCAAACTAGGTCAAAATGGTCAATCTTTGACCCAATGACCACCCCGTTCATGTTTGATCATTTTTATGTCTCAAATTGATCAAATGAGTGAAGTTTAATCAATTTGGTGTCTAGGTTGACTTAGTGGTCACTGGGGTTGGCATTGGGTTAATGTGGTGATCATTATGTCATGAATTGACTATTTGGGCCTAATTTGATCATTTGGGTCAAGGGTTGACCAGTTTGGTCAATGTGGTAGTCATTGGGTCAGGGTTGATGTTGACCAGTCCCGTCTTCAGAATATCGCCCTGCAAAACAGAGTTAGCACACCCTAATAACATGCAAAGTAAATCTAAAGCGGAACTTGTCTTCAACCTGCAAGAAAATAGCGTCAGAATGATTTAAAAGAAATAATGTGAATTTTATTTCTTAAATTGTTGATTTAGTTGATTTTGAATTAAATTTAATATGAATTAGATTTAGATTCAAGATCGTTTGAATTTAAGATGTTTGGCTAAGTCCAATATAAATTAGACTTACATAAAATCTAACATAGATTAGATTTTATGATTTTTGAGATTTGATGTCTTTTGAATCTAAAGATATTTGTGTTAAGTCTAATATAAATAAGACTTAGCGATGAAATCTAACATAAATTAGATTTTAAGATTTTTAGATTCAATGTCTTTTGAATCTAATGATGTCTGTGTTAAGTCTAATATAAATTAGACTTATAAGAAAGATAAACAGAGTGACGACTCTAAACAATGACATTGACATCGACACGAAAGATCTCGGTGGTGACGGACCGGCGACGAGCCGACATCCCACAACTCCGGATGCCACCAATATGCATAAGGAACACTATATCCCCAAATTGACAATAATTACGTAGGAGAACATTTAAGAAAAATATGATCACCACTATCCCTGAATCACAAAGGCACAAGCCACATCAATCTTGAAGAAACTTACAAAAATCTTTCTTTTGTTTCTTTTTTTTTTTGCTTGCCATTCACCTTATTTTTATTAGAATCTTATGACTTAAATTATCTTTACAATCACGTCAAGCTAGATTTGCTAAATTAGTAAGCTAGAGATTTTTCTGTAAAAATAATTGTTGGACTTTCCTCTTGGGCGGGCTCTTAAACTGTATATTTCTTGACACATTTATTTTCATTGTATGGACGAATTACTCTGTGATAACTTTTGGCACATCATTAGCTTCTCAATACAATCACCTCATAACAAGATCATAATATCTCAAAGTAATTTACATGAAAAATGAAATAGCATCGACTCTATGTGAAAGCATAAGTAATGAGTATTGGGTGAACAAATTAGACAAATAACACAACACTTGATTAAGTCATCCCAACTCTAAACTCCAATAATAAAATTATAAGAATTTAGTTAAGCTAGTAGCCCCAACTCCAAAGTCCAAGCTCCAAGTCTCAATAAATTAAGTATAATAATATAACTAACAAGTAAGAACCTCAATCCTATGCTGCAACAATAAAGATAATCATAGAACAATGACACAAAAAGACCATAGACAATATAAAATCATCAATGATATATTTATAATCTATATACAATAGAATATAATAATGGGATGTGATTCAATGCTAATTTCACTTACAATCTAAAGTTTTGCATTATAATATGCCATGTAACCTCTTTTTGTATTTTAATCTAATTATAAATTACTTTTAATTACTAGATGCAGTTAAAGAAAACAATAATAAGAAAATGATTTTGTAAAAACTATATAAAAAAAACAACTTTCTTCCCTTCAATTAATCTAAGATTTTTTTTAAGATAATTTAATATTCGTTGGAGAATTTGATTTATGGTATTGTGCCAAATAGAAGCATTTCTATTCTTTACCCTTTGATCTAGGCGCAAAGAACATTGGCTAATTTACAGATCAGGTCCGGATGTATTGTTAGTAGAATGGGTTAATCTAGACTCACACTACTTAGATGTCCAAGGGTGGCTATGGTCGGCCCTACTAGTGACCCTTTCCTTATCTATAAATCAAATTATAAGAATTTAGTCTGTAACTCTAAAAACTTATCAATTCTACGCCCTTTAAATTTTATCTTCCTATTTATTTGCACTTCACCTTGAATAGCCTGCACATGGTCTTCGACTACCTAAGGATTCATGTGTCATTTACAAGTTAAGAGTTCTTCTCCTTCTAAGTCTCAAAACTCTTCAACAGGTTTTAACAATTTAAATGGCCAATTTAAAAAGTAAAGTAAGATCAGGTATTAATATCATCACAATGTTTTGAAAATATTTTGAATTTCAATTCTCCATCGAATCTTATATTATCTTATTTATCTCTTCATAATTGAAGGAAGAAAGTAAACTAACTACTCAGAACACATTGAATATAAACAACAAAACATAATAAATAAACTTTGAATCAAAAATAAAATACTTATCTCGAAATATTCCTTCTATATATCTTCCGATTCATATTGACTCCACGAGTGTAATGAACTCCGGATGCAACAACTTGAAAATAAACTCACTAAACTAAATAAAAGTGGCCCTAAATTTCTCTCTCTATTTCTCTCTCTAAGGATGAGAGATCCTAAAGTGGCTAAGAGAAAGGGGTTACGATGGGGGCACGTTTTTCTGAAGAAATTGACTCCTATTTATAGGCTTCAAGGGTTGCCTTGAGGCACCTCTTCAAAACATGTCCACATTCAATGAATTTTCTAGAAGGTCTGTCTGGCGCCTAGGCGCCGGACACCTCGTCCAGTTCTTGGCACCTCTTCACTTTGGCTCGCACCTCTTCGCGATTAAAACCGTTTTGGAGCGTCCGGATGCAATGTATCACATGTCCTATTATCGAGGAACAACTGCCGGTCTTCTAGAATGTCCAATAACCGCTCACTCCGTCAAAATAACCGTTCGAAACGTTGTCAAAAACTTGACGAGTTCTTTATCGAGTACGGCGCTTAGGCGCCGACACCAGCGCTAGGCTCCAGGCCATATTTTTTATAATTTTTGTATTTTGCTCCATTTTTGCTCCTTTTTGCTCCTTTTTCCTTTTTTGGACCTTTTTACATCACCTACATCTAAAAACACAAAAATACCTTTCATTAAAGCATAATATCCTTAGAAATTGATAAGAATTAAGGCATAAAAATAGGTATTTTTTTGGATCAAAATCCCCCAAACTTAAATGTTACTTGTCCTCAAGTAACTCTTTCTACTATATAAAATGTATAACCTTTGGAATAAAAGATAAATATTTAAGATTTTTTATAATTTTTGATTTTATAAAGTCTTTAGTAAATTATTAACCCAATTTTACTAATTAGGTTTAATTTTAAGAATTTAAAGAATATTCAACTACCAAATCATAAGATCTCAAACTTTTCATCCATTTTGAAAATAATAGAAGTTTATTATATTAAGATCTCATAGATTATTTACAAGAAAAAGATCTTCTTGAAAAATCTTTCCTAAATAAATATTCATGCATAAAAATTAAGTAAAATATGTAACTAGTTTTCTTTCTATAAGATAATTCAAGTGAAGCCGATTTTTGATTAGGTATTTCCTCAAGCTTCTCCTCTCTTTCTCTTTTTCTTTTTCTTTTTTCTTCTTCTATATATATATATATATCTATATATATATATATATATATATATATATATATATATATATAGAGGATTACTATATCTGGATAACTCTGTTAATGGTTTTGAACTTCACAATCCTTAACTTATATTTTCAAAACTTATACATTTCCACTTAATTATTATAACATGAATAAGAATTCAAAAAGATTTTCAATCTTTTTCTTTTCAAGTGATAATTTTTTATTACTTAATACTTCTAAAATTCCATTATTTCTACCATGAATAGAAAAATTTCTTAATCTTATTCTTCTTTAAGTTAAATAATTCTATTCTTAAAATCAATCAAAGTTATTAAAATTTTGGTTAATTTTACTAAATTATTTATAATTTCAAAAATAAAAGTGATCTCAAATAAATTCTTCATTCCTTAAGTTATGTTAAAAAGTTTTTATTTTTAAGAAAATATTAGCTCTTTAAGGACAAATAAAATTTAAATTTGAATTTATTTTCCCTTCCCCCAAACTTAAGTTTTGGTATACTATGACAATTTGAAAGTATGAGAGAAAGAAAATCATAATTTTAAAAAGGAAATTTTTATAAGTATGTAAAAACGATCTTAAAAAGAAAAATTTACTTCTACTCATGCTTTTATGAACAATTAAGATAAAATTGAAGCAGGTATAAAAAGTAAGCAGGCTAATTTTTATGATTATACTAAATTTGAAACAAAATAAAAGCAGAACAAAATTACTAATTACTAAACAATAGACTAAAACAAACATATCATAAATTAACTCTAATCTCAGTCTCAAACACAATATACTAAGAATATTCTAACAACAGAATCTTAACACTAATCGATCCACACAGGTACTTAAACAAATCAACATACATCAAACATAAAACTAAACAAACAAACCAAACAAAACAAACCAACAAAGTAGCACAACATAGAGATCTATAGATTACTAGTCACTTGGTCGTAGCCTCATCATCATCATCGTCACCAAAGGAAAATTCTACATCCTTAGGATCAACAAATGGTGTGAAACCAGGAAAAGTAGGGAAACTAACATCATGTTCACCCTTCAGAAATTTGACTAGGGCTTCATTATAATCAGCATCATAGCTACTCTTCCTCTGGGTATAGTCAGATAAATGATCAAGTTTTCTATCAATAGTATCAACTCTGCAGTGAGTTTGAAATAACTCCTGCTGTCTGCTCTATAACGCGATCATGCATTGACTCCCGAAACTCGATGGTGGCTCGGCGAAGTGGAGGGTCGAGAAGTAGAAGGTCTACACGGAGTAGGTACGAGAAGAAGAAGGAGCGATCGATTTCTTCCCTCGAAGACGATCATAAATGCTAATGCTCTCCTGACCAATCAACTTAGTAGTCTTCAATCTTTCCTTTGAAATATCTGCAGTGACTCCATTGCTAATACATAATGAATAAATTAGAGATGGGAATCCCAGTCCAACAGAAGTCTTTGGATCTCACAGTAGAATCCATAAAATCATAAATAATACTGCAGACATCAATAGGCTTCCTTTCCTGAATGCAGTAGTTTAAGATCGCTCGATCTCTAGTCACTTCACTCAGGTGGTTGGAAGGTAACAATCTTGCAGAAATAAAAAAGTGCCATGCTTTAGAAATACCATTTAATTTGGAGGATTTGAAGTTTACCCTTTTTACGTTCTCGATCTTCCAAGATCCAAGTACCAGTCGATCAAATAAGCAATAATCATATCCAAATCTCCCTCAGATGGTGATAATCCAGAATAGTGGCACTTTATAGTCGGTGGCAGGCCATAAAATACATTGATTCTTTCAAGATTAAATCCTACTCCGACACCTCTGACAAAAACTTCATAATCTTCGGCATCCAGAAAATTTACATAAAACTCTCGAACTATAGGGATAACAACAACAGCACTGAAACAACATAATCGTTGCCAATTGTGCGCAACGATAGTATTTTCAATCATTTCTCTCGGATGATAGAAACTTTGTTCTGAAATGAACTTCCTAGACGTCGCAAATTCGTGGAATCGAAAATGCGCAGCCGCAGTAGAAAATTTGTTGCTATCAAAGTTATCTCGTGCTTTCCCGCGTTTAGATTTCGGTGCCATCTAAACGTGAAAGAAAACAAGAACAAATTTAGGAATAAAAAATTTAAACTCTTTTTAAGTTTATAAAACTTAAAATAAGTTTAAAAATTCAAAAAAATCACTAAAAATCAAAAAAAATTAAAAATTTCGGTTCTTAGCAAAACTTAGGGAAATCTATGGTGAAAATCGAAAATAAATGGTTTAAAGTGTAGATCTGACCTTGAGACAAAGAAATCGAGTGGTTTTGCGCTCAAATATTTGATGTTTTGACCTCAAAATGGATCTAAAAGGTGTATTTTCGCGAAAATGGGGATGAAGATGAAGCTTAGGCGACGATAATGGCTTTTGGGGGTATTTAAGGAAAGGGTACAGGCCGAACCGGCGCTTAGGCGCCGAATTCTGGCGCCTAGGCGCCAGACTCGCCTTTCACAAAAAATTATTTTTAAATTTAATTTTCCACCAAAATTCATAAATTCAACTTCCAATTACTCACATTAGAGTAGGGCTTCAGTTCTAACTTCCGCAACATTTTTCAAAAATTTTAAAAATTAAATATTAAATCCACCAATCAAACATAAAGTTTAAATCAAACTTCACTATATTCCATTTATAATCTTCAATATTGGTTCAATATATTCCAAATAAGTATTATACTTGATTCAAGTTCCTAATACACACTCAAACACAACAATTTCTAAGCAAAAACAACACACATTTAACATGAAAGCAAATACACAAACAAACACAATTGATTCACTAAATCGATACAACGACTCAACAAACCAGATAATAACTATCTCATTACCAGAATATTCTAATCTTCACAAGGGAAATTGTGTATTCCACTTGGAAAGAACACTAACGCTCTCGGGAAATCCGTAGCCGTCTTTTCGTCAATCCACTTGTTCTTCGCATACATTTCAACTTGAGCATCTTGATAAGCCGCAAAATGATCAAATTGAAGTTTCATTTGCCATTCTAAATGTTCAATCTGATGAAACATCTCATGAAGGCGATCTCCAATGCTTTTAAACTCCGCTTCAAACTTATCCAAACGACTAGAAATTTTCTCTAAACTTACTGCGATGAAACCATTGAAGTAGGGTTGAGGATCCTTTGAGACCTGGTCCCTAGCTTCATCTCCATGATTTCTTCTTTCCATTTGTTCAAAAATTTCAGAAATCTCTCAATAATGAAGTGTAATGGACGTAACTTTGATTGCTTGATGGTTATGGATGAAGATAAGTTGATTTAAAGGTGAAAATCGTGTGAAAAACTGAAAATTTTCGGTTTTTGCACGACCAAGTAACCGTGGTGCTTAGGCGCCGAATCTGGCGCCTAGGCGCCGGACCTATTGATACATAGTTTGACTCTGGTGCTTAGGCGCCGAATCTTGGCGCCTAGGTGTCGGAACTATGCTCAACTCCATTTTGCCTAATCGTCAAATTTCAAAGTTTCGTTCCCCAAGATAGGTAAATTAAACTGGTAAGAGTAATCTAGACTCAATAATGCACATTGTAAAAAATCATAATGAAGGTTAACTTGATCTCCTTTTTACTCATATTTAGAATAGAGTGATCCAATTTCTAAATCTTACATACTTCAAAATAATCTTCAGCCTAAGTCAACAAAGACTTATAAACATAAAAAAAAATTTAAAGTAATATAAAATTAGTCAAGATCGAGGCATAATTTTACATTAAAACATAAAAACACTCATAACAAAAGATAATTATGGGTTGCCTCCCACAAAGCGCTTGGTTTAACGTCGTCGACCTAACTTAAGTAAATCTTTAATCGGAGTTGACTCAATTCATAAGCCTCTTTATAAATCATTTTAAAATCTCCCAAATAAGGCTTCAATCTTAATCCATTCACTTTAAAAAATTTTCCTGTTTTGGGGTCTTTAATATCCACAGCTCCATAATGGTATACTTTCTCAACTATATAGGGTCCAATCCATTTAGATCTTAATTTTCCAGGAAAAAGTTTTAAACGAGAGTTAAACAGTAATACTTCTTGTCTAGGCTCAAAAATTTTTCCTGAAATTTTCTTATCATGCAACATCTTCATTTTCTCTTTATAAATCCTTGCATTTTCATATGATTCATTTCTTATTTCTTCCATCTCATTCAATTACAATAATCGCTTTTCTCCTGCTTTATTCAAATTAAAATTAAACTCCTTTATCGCCCAATAAGCTTTATGTTCAAGTTCTACAGGTAAGTGACAATGTTTACCATAAATTAACCGGTAAGGTGACATTTCGATTGGTGTCTTATAAGCTGTTCTATAAGCCCATAATGCAGAATCAAGTCTATCAACCCAATCAGTTCTTTTAGGATTAACAGTCTTCTCTAAAATTCTTTTAATTTCTCTGTTTGATACTCCAACCATTCCACTTGTTTGTGAGAGATAAACAGTTGCAATTCTATGTTTGATTCCAAATTTTTGTAGTAATGATTGAATTCTTATATTCCTGAAATGACTTCCACCATCAGTGATAATTACCTTAGGCATTCCAAATCTTGAAAATATCATTTTCTTTAAGAATTTAGAAACACTTTTGGAATCACAGTTTGGTAAAGCAATAGCTTCAATCCACTTTGAAACATAATCAACTGCTAATAAAATATAAATTTTTCCAGATGATGGAACAAATGGTCCCATAAAGTCTAAACCCCATATATCAAAAATTTCAACTTTGAATATATAGTTTAAAGACATTTCATTTTTCCTAGATATATTTCCCATCCTTTGACATCGATCACATGTTTTCACATAATGTCTCACATCTTTAAATAAGGTAGGCCAAAAAAATCCAGAATTTAAAATTTTAAATGCAGTTTTATCTATGCCAAAGTGTCCTCCAAAATCGGAATCATGACATTTTTGAATAATAGCAAAAGTTTTCTCATAAGGTACACATCTTTGAATCATAGAATCTCTTCCAATTTTAAATAAATGAGGATCTTCCCAAATATAAGATTTAGCATCATATTTAAATTTCTTAATTAATTTGTTATCTAATTCATAAGGCAAAATATTGCTAACTATATAATTAACAATATCAGCATACCAAGGTGTTTTGCATCCTTGAATAACATATAAAGATTCATCAAGAAATTTATCATTTATATTTTCTTCCGAAATAATATCATTTTTAATTCTAGACAAATGATCAACAATTTGGTTTTCAGTTCCTTTTCTATCTACTATTTGAAAATCAAATTCTTGTAGAAGTAAAACCCACATTATAAGTTTAGGTTTAGAATCCTTCTTAGATAATAGATATTTATTAGCGGAATGATCGAGTATGAACTATGCATTTAGTACCAAGAAGATAAGGTCTAAATTTATCAAAGGCATATACTATAGCTAGAAGCTCCTTCTCAGTGGTAGTGTAATTTCTTTGTGTTTCAGTGAGAGTTTTACTAGCATAATATACAACTTTGAAAATCTTCTCATATTTTTGTCCTAATACAACTCCAATTGCAAAATCACTTGCATCACACATTAATTCAAAAGATTTATTCCAATTAGGTGCAACAATGATAGGTGCAGTTATTAATTTTTCTTTTAGAATATTAAAAGCATTAATACATTCTTTGTTAAACTCAAATTTCGCATCTTTTTCCAATAAATGGCAAAGAGGTTTAGCAATTTTAGAAAAATCCTTTATGTATCTTCTATAAAATCCAACATGACCTAGAAAACTTCTCACATCAGTAACAGTAGTAGGTGGTTGCAATTCAACAATAATTTTCACTTTTGCTTGATCTACTTCCATCTCTTTTTGTGACACTTTGTGACCAAGTACAATGCCTTCTGTGACCATGAATCGACATTTTTCCCGCTTAAGAACTAAGTTTGTTTGTTCACATCTTTTCAGAACTTTGGCTATGTTTTCCAAATAAGATTCATAAGAAGTTCCAAAAACTGAAAAATCATCCATGAATATTTCAATTCCTTTGTCAATCAAATCACAAAATATTGACATCATACATCTTTAAAAAGTTGCAGGTGCATTACATAAACCAAAAGGCATTCTCCTAAAGGCAAAGGTTCCATAAGGCCTTGTAAATGTTGTTTTTTCTTGGTCCTCAAGAGCAATAAGTAACTGATGATAACTAGAATATCCATCCAAAAAATAGAAATATGGGTGTCCAACTAATTTATCGAGCATTTGATCCAAGAAAGGTAAAGGAAAATGATCCTTTCTAGTGGCTTTATTTAATTTCCTATAGTCAATACAAATTCGCCATCCAATAACTTGTCTTGTAGGAATTAGTTCATTTTTATCATTAACAATGACAGTTACACCTCCTTTCTTCGGAACACAATGAATAGGACTTACCCATTAACTATCCGAAATAGGATAAATGATACCAGCATCTAACCACTTAACAATTTCTTTTTTAACAACCTCTTTTATGATAGGATTTAATCTTCTTTGCAATTCAATAGTAGATTTAAAATTTTCTTCCATTAAATTTCTATGCATACAAATGGAAGGGCTTATTCCTCTTATATCAACAATAGTCCAACCAAAAGCTTTCTTATAATTCTTTAACACACCTAGTAGTTTTTCTTCTTGATCTTTACTCAGTTTAGAAGAAATAATAACAGGTAAAGTTAACGAATTTCCAAGAAACGCATATTTTAAATGTGAAGGTAACATTTTTAATTCCAGTTCAGAGGCTTTTTAACTGATGGTAAAAGTATATCATTTTGAGTTATGTCTAAAGTTTCCCAGTTATCTTTAATAAAATGAGTCTCTTCTTCTTCTACTTCTTCATTTTCATCAGTTAAAAATTCAAATTTTTCTTCGAAATGACTTTACATTTTTCTTAATAATGTTTCTCAATTAAATAATCAATTATATACATTCGATAACATTTCTCTTTATCAGGGTACTTCAGTGATTTAAGAACATTGAATTTAATTTCTTGATCATTAACTCTCATGGTTAGTTCTTCCTTTTGCACATCAATCATAGCTCGTCCGGTAGCTAGAAAAGGTCTCCCTAAAATAATAGGTATCTCTTTATCTTCTTCCATATAAAGTACGATGAAATCTACAGGGAAGATAAATTTATCCACTTTAACAAGGACATCCTCTATAACTCCTTTAGGATACGTGATAGATCTATCAGCTAACTGAAGGGTTACAGTGGTGGGAGTAATATCTCCTAAATCCAATCTTCGAAAGATAGAAAATGACATGAGATTAATACTTGCTCTTAAATCACATAAAGCTTTTCCACAAAATTTTTCTCCAATAGCACAGGGTATAGTGAAACTTCCAGGATCCTTAAGCTTTTCAAGTAATTTCTTTTGAATTATTGCACTGCATTCTTGACTTAATGCAACAATTTCAAAAGCTTCAAATTTTCATTTCTTGCTTAAAATATCCTTCATAAATTTTGCATAAGTTGGCATTTGTTCCAAAGCTTCAAGCAAAAGGTATGTTAATAAGTAAGTTTCTTAAAAATTTCAAAGAACTTAGAAAATTGATGATCAAGTTTCGCCGTTTAAGTCTTTGAGGAAAAGGTGGTGGTGGTTTTTCAACTTCCACATTAACATGTATAACGATCGATCTTGACTAGGAGCGAGAGTTTCTTTAGGTTTTTCAATCTATTCAACCTCAATCTCTTATTCAATTTCATTCTGCATTCTTTCTTTTAATTCCTTTTCACTTCTAAGTTGCATGACCTTAACATGTTCATGTTCTTTTCCAGTTTCCTTTGGATTAATTTCAACATTACTAGGAAGTGTTCCTACAGTGTCGTTATTAATTAAAGTAAGCAATTTGCCCCATTTGATTTTCAATATTACGAATAGCAGTATTTTAATTTTGTAAATGATTATTCATTTGTAAAATTAATTCTTCTATTGATAACCTTTTCTGTTGATTATTAAATCCAGGAGGTTTAAAATTTGGATTAACTTGATTATTCAAATTTCCAGTGGGATGAGATTGATTATTACCCCATTGTTGTTGTGAATTATTCCAGTTAAAATTAGGATGATTTTTCCACCTGAGGATTATAATAATTTGAATAAGAATTATTTTTACTTGCAATAGCTTGTAAAGTTTCAATAGTTTGTGAATCTTCAATATTAGCAGAGTTATTATGTGAAATATTAATTGCAAAATTATCTAATTTCTTAGACATTGCTGCTACTTGTGAAACTAAGATAGAAAAGGCTTCATTATTGTGAATACTTGCCATCTTTTTAGGATTAAGCCTTTCGGAAGGCCATTGAAAATTGTTATTAGCCATTTCTTCAATTAAAGTGTAAGCTTCTTCAAATGATTTAGACATTAAAGAACATCCACAAGCAAGATCAATAATTGATTTTAAAGATCCGAGTTAATCTATTGTAAAATGTTTGAATAATTAACCAATCAGGTAAAGCATGATGAGGACATTTTCTTAATAGTTCTTTAAATCTTTCCCAAGTTTCATATATTGTCTCCCCATCAAATTGACTAAATGAAGTAATATCATTTTTTAATTTAGCAGTTTTAGAAGGAGGAAAATATTTAGCAAGGAGTTTTTGTGTCATTTTAGCCCATGTTTTAATAGAACCTATTACTAATGAGTTTAACCACATCTTTGCTTTATCTCTTAAAGAAAAAGGAAAGATTCTAAGTCTAATAGCATCATCAGAAACATTGTTATATTTAAAGGTAACACAAAGTTCTAAAAAACTAACAATGTGTAAATTTGGATCCTCATTTGGTGTTCCACCAAATTGATTGTTTTGCACCATTTGAATAATAGACGGTTTAAGTTCAAAAAAATTAGCATCTACAGTGGGTATTTGAATACTACTATGAAGTTCATCAACTGTAGGGTTAGCATAATCCCTTAATGGTTTATAAACATTTTGATCATTAAGTTCAATTGGATTTTGTAAAGTAGCCATTTCTTGAAATTTTTGAATTTGTTTTTCCTTTTTAATTTTTCTAATTGTTCTTTCTAGTTCAGAATCTAAAGGTATTAATCCTTAAGAACCAAAACTTCGCATATAAAAAATAAAAGGAATAAAATATTTTTTTATTTTATATTATTATATTATTATTTTTTTTAATGTTTTTTGGAAATATAATATTTAAAAATCTATAACTATTTTTATTCCTTCCCCGGCAACGGCGCCAAAAACTTGACCCGATTTTTGTATTTCCAAATACAAGGATTTGTTACCACTGCTAGAAAATTTAATTTCTGGCAAAGGCGCGAACACTTGACCTGGAATAACTTGCTATATAGATGTGTACCAAATTTTAATTACGGCAATAACATTAAATAAAACTTGATTGCTACTGAATGCTAGGCCGTTAATATTTAATATTTTTTTAAATATATGTTTATATAGCAAAATATAATTTAAAAAGAAAATATTTTATATTCTTTTAGGTACTACGCAAGTATACGTATCGTTTCAAGTAATATAGGGCTTTAAAACAAAGACCCCAGTATCGATCCCACGGGGAAAAAATAAGGTAATAAATTTTTAAATATTGTATTTCAAAAATCTTTTTATATTTTAATCTAACTATAAATTACTTTTAATTTACTAGATGCAGTTAAAGAAAACAATAATAAGAAAATAATTTTGTGAAAACTATATAAAACAAACAACTTTCTTCCCTTCAATTAATTTAAGTTTTTTTTTAAGATAATTTAATATTCGTTGGAGAATTTGATTTATGGTATTGTGCCAAATAGAAGCATTCCTATTCTTTACCCTTTGATCCAGGCGCAAAGAACATTGGCTAATTTACATATCAGGTCTGAATGTATTGTTAGTAGAATGGGTTAATCTAGACACACACTACTAGATGTCCAAGGGTGGCTATGGTCGGCCCTACTAGTGACCCTTTCCTTATATATAAATCAAATTATAAGAATTTAGTATGTCACTCTAAAAACTTATCAATTCTACGCCCTTTAAATCTTATCTTCCTATTTATTTGCACTTCACCTTGAATAGCCCGCACATGACCTTCGACTACCCAAGGATTCATGTGACATTTACAAGTTAAGAGTTCTTCTCCTTCTAGGTCTCAAAACTCTTCAACAGGTTTTAATAATTTAAATGACCAATTTAAAAAGTAAAGTAAGATCAGGTATTACTATCATCACAATGTTTTGAAAATATTTTGAATTTCAATTCTCCATCGAATCTTATATTATCTTATTTATCTCTTCATGATTGAAGGAAGAAAGTAAACTAACTACTTAGAACACATTGAATATAAACAACAAAACATTATAAATAAACTTTGAATCAAAAATAAAATACTTATCTCAAATATTCCTTCTACAGATCTTCTAATTCCTATTGACTCCACAGTGTAATGAACTCCAGATGCAACAACTTGAAAATAAACTCACTAAACTAAATAAAAGTGGCCCTAAATTTCTCTCTCTATTTCTCTCTCTAAGGATGAGAGATCCTAAAGTGGCTAAGAGAAAGGGGTTACAATGGGGGGCACATTTTTCTGAAGAAATGGACTCCTATTTATAGGCTTCAAGGGTTGCCTTGAGGCACCTCTTCAAAACATGTCCACATTCAATGAATCTTCTAGAAGGTCCGTTCGGCGCTAGCGCCGGACACCTCGTCCAGTTCTTCACACCTCTTCACTTTGGCTCGCACCTCTTCGCGATTAAAACTGTTTTGGAGCGTCTAAATGCAATGCACCACATGTCCTATTATCAAGGAACAACTGCCAGTCTTCTAGAATGTCCAATAACCTCTCACTCCGTCAAAATAACCGTTCAAACGTTGTCATAAACTTGACAGTTCTTTATCGAGTCTGGCGCTTAGGCGCCAGGCCATATTTTTTATAATTTTTGTATTTTGCTCCATTTTTGCTCCTTTCTGCTCCTTTTTCCTCCTTTTTCCTTTTTGGACCTTTTTACATCACCTACATCCAAAAACACAAAAATACCTTTCATTAAAGCATAATATCCTTAGAAATTGATAAGAATTAAGGCATAAAAATAGGTATTTTTTTATGGATCATACCCCTAAGCATTGAGTATTACTGTAGGTTAAGTAGTGACAGGAATTCCTCATTTGAATGGTCTTTGGATCATATCTTGGTGGGTACCTATGTTTTATATATTTGTGTGTGTGTGTGTGTGTATTGAAATATAATTTAATTTTCATAATTCTTAAATAATTTTTAACATAAAATAAATTTAAAAATATTTAATTTTTAAAATATGATTTTATTTTTATTTGATCCCTCTGACCATAGAGAACTCAACAAGGTTGATTATGAAATTTTCTATTTTTACTTAATTTTTTAATATTTTTTTTTAATAAAATAGCAATAATCTCCATGAGAAATTAGGGTTTTGATGACTATAGGGGTTCTTTGACTTCAAAAAAATTAGGGAAGTGCCCTAGCTATATAAGGAACAAACCCTAAAAATTTCAAGTCATCATCATTAATATTTAAGTTTTTATAATTAAAATAAAATTTAGGGTAATTTTTTAAAATAAAAGTAACAGATAAATATCAAATATTTTTGGTCCAATAAATTCCTCTCTGTTTACTAAGCATATGGGTATTCTTATTTTATATTGGTGAATTTTCTACATCAATATATGATTTTTCTAAGTATTATTTATTTTTTTGTAATTGAATAAACCATAAAAATCTAATTTTTCTACTTAACTAGGGGCGCTATGTCATCCTAGACAGCTCTGAAACTCTATGTGTCGTGCTGCCATTCGCTGCACCTTCCACGTCAACTGCCTCATCAGCCAACAATCCAAGCTTTGTTCCTTCGTCCGTTGTGATATGATCCATCTGTTGAAAACACGCAGAAATGAATGAAATTTGTTAATCTTCCCTAAAGAGCCTTAACCTGAGCTCATTCCATGTTCAGAGCCAAATACCTCATTCGATTCTTGACCAAATTGAGCGAGGTTTATTCCTACACCTTCATCTAAGTGTGTAGATTATATATATACGACTAGATAAGCATGACATTTTCATCTTCTTCACAAAGGTCCAAAACCAAAGCAAATGAATGGAGTTTTGAAGCTATACCTTTGCCCAAGATGTGAGGCCTCAATTAGGTGGTTGTAGAAGCTTCACTTAAGTCCCACGAACCTCCTCCAAGTGCTGCCTTTCTCCGAGCACAAGTTCAAGTATGAACATGAACAAAAGTGGCTCAGGTTTTGTTTAGGGCTAGGCTAGAGGGCTCATGAAAGTGTGATTTTGATGGAAGATGAGGTTTTGCAGTGTGGGAGAGTTTTTGGAGCAATGGGTTTGAAGTTTTATTGAAGTTAACTTTTGGGTCCGAAAAAGTTAAGAATGCTGAGAATAAGATTCTTGAGATTGCAGGAAGTTTTGGAGAAATTTTGGCAAGGCTTCACCAAGGTCATATGTGCTTCTTCATGTTATGGTCATGAAAGGTGGCCATTTTAAAGGCCAAAGGGATGGGCAAGGGGTCAAGCCAGAATGTGTGGAGTTGCTTCATGCCGAGGAAGCTCAAAGATTGAGAATGGTGAAATCAATTGCTTTGGGCCAAGCGAACATAGATTAGATTTAAATAGGAAGGGTTTAGTTTAATTTGGCCTTTGACTTGGGCTAGTGACATGGAAGTATGTTTGGGATAGTCTCCAATGTGGCTAAAGTTGCATGCCAGCTTGGGGAGTGGATGCTTAAGTTCTTATCCAAGGGATTTTGGGTTATTTATATTTTATTTTGATTTAACTGAATCATGAGTAAGGTTAAGTACTTTTGGCCGAGAGTGTAAAGGGTTTCCCCCATTAACCACTTGGAGGAGTGTATTTGTGCATAGTGAGAGGGGTTTGAGTGTCTTTATGTGGAGAAAATTTAAGATTTTATGTAAAATAAGTGGTATTATTGGTGGTATTATTTGATGTTGTATTGAGGTAGTATTAAAACCATAACAGTGGTGTTATTCAGCTTATTATTGATATAGTACTTGCATAGGAACCATTCTTGGTGTTATTGGCTTAGAAGTTGTTGCGTTTCCTTGGTGTTATTGGTGAGGAAATGGAAACGCTTGCAAGACTATTTGATACACCTAAAATATACAGTATTTTTATACATATTTTTATACCCATGTTTAATCATATTGCACTTTAATGGAAGATATTTTGTGTATTTTTTTGCATGTATGATTAAATGGATAAATGTGATGAAAAGAGTGCAAAAGTATCAAAATTGGAGCAAAAATGAAGATGTACAAAATTGATCTGTAGCGGCTAAGCGCCCAAATGACGCTTACGTGCCAGAGCCCTGCGGCTATGCACCAGATTTGGAACTTACACGCTAGAAGACTCGCGGCTAAGCGCCAGGACCTCGCGTTTACGTGTGACAATTTCTAAAGAAGAGTTATTAAATTTTTGGAGCCATTTTGAAGGGGTGTTTTAGGCATCTCTTGGTACAAATGTGGGTAACTGCCTATTGGTGCCAAAATTAATTTAAATTACTGTTGAATGGATGCATCTCTTTGAGGATTCAATGAATTTAGACACAATTTGAAGAGATATGAAGGCACCTGTTGGAAAAGTATAGAATGAAGTCTTGAAGATCAGAAAAAAAAACAAGTAATTTAGCTGGAGTAATTAGAGAGTAATTTAGAGTGTTTATTGTGTAGTGAGTTTTGGTTGTTGTAGAGTGTGTAGTTAGTGTAGCTGAGTTCTTTCATTAACTTACCACTCCACTTCACCATTTTTACTTAAATATAGTTTATATTAGGATTAAATTAGAGAGTTGGAGTCCTCAGAGTTGGGCGCTAACCTCTAAGGAGTACTGTAAGGAAAAACAAAGTTTTCAAATGAACTTCAAGAGTTTGGTGAAGAGGATTTACAGATAAGTCTTTATCTTTGTTATTACATTTGGTTTTTAATTAAGACTTCTTGTATTTTTACTATGATTTCTAATTTTAAACCAAGTCTTAATTATATTTTCTCCATGAATTCTGAGTTGTTTTCTTTATCTTTTTTCCTAAATATGATGAAGTAATAAAGTTATGGAAGTACGTTGTGTGAAGAACAGGATTTCAATGTTGAAAGAAATTGTGATGATTCAAAACCTTGCACTTCATTTACTTCTTAATTTGGCTAATTAAGATGTTAAAATATGTTGTGAGAACATGTAAGAAGCGGTATGGTTTTATCTCAGTCAACAATTGGAAACAATCACATGAGATTATATGGGTGAGAATGTAATCCATATGGTTGAGTGCAAATAAATAGGGAGATATACTTTGATGGGTGTAGAATTAGAGGACTTTAGAGTGACAAGCTAAAGCCCCCAATTCAATTTATTGTTTTATATTTTGATACGAGATGTTAGCCTGCAGGTGGAGGGAATTGAGGAAACTCTAGAGTGAGAGCTAGTATCTTTCCTGCCAAACCCGACTTCAAGTTTTATAAAAAATAGATTAACCTATGTTCTTTATAGCATCTGTAGTAAGGGTAAAGATTATAATTGCTCTTATTTGGCACAAAACATTTTAGATGCTTCCACAACAAATATTCCATCACTTGTTACTGATTTATAAAAAGGAAAAAAAATATTTTATTTTCATTTGGTTACATCTTATAAAAATTTAGTTAAAGTAGTTATTTACTTTCATTTCAAATTATAAAAATTAACGAAAATAATCGAATTTTCTTTCCTAGAATATTATGTTTAGTTTGGGTAAGATCTTTCGTAAAAAGTAAAAAATTAATTTTCTATTTTCTTTATTTAATACTTTCCTTGTTGGTTCGATATCTCAGGGCTTAATTAGAAGGTCTTATATTACTTGATAATGATACGTATACTTGCGTAGTATCTCATTTTATAATATCATTAAAGAGAATTATTAATTCATATATAATACGTAAGCATAAATATTTCAGGATCAAGTTTTTAGCACCGTTGCTGGGGAAAGAAAGAAAATAAAGAAAGTTAAAATAAAATTTGAAAATAAATTTTAAGAAAAACTAATTTTTACTTTTTAAAGTCTTATTTAAACTTGTGAGATTTATTTTAGGAAATTGTTGTTTTTGTTGTGTGATTTTATTTTATTGTGTTTTATAATTGTGATGTGTAGTTCAAGTTTTGATGGACTTGTGCCTTCTAAATGGAGTGAGCTCCATCACTAGTCTTCTAGGATAGTCAGTAGAAAAATCCTAAGGCTAGATTCTAGGCTATAGTAGAAAGAGTTAGACCTTATAAAAAAGTAAACCAGCATAGATGTGAGTCAGATAACCAGGTAATAAGCCCCTCCAAATTTTGTGATACAAAAATAACTCATGATCAATGTCGATTATGTATCACAAGTTCTATTTTCACATCAAAAATAACTGAAGAATTTTGTTTAAAAAGAGTGTATTCACTTCTATAAGAGCTTAGAGGAACTCGCTTCAATTTCACATTAAGCACCCTCCTCTTCTCCCACTCACTCCATCTCTAAGAAGGTGTTAGAGCTCTAGGGATAAGACTACATTTGATAGAGGGTAGGTCATTTGGAAGGATATGTCAATCACCGTTTTGATCACCTCTTGTAACAACATCACTGACAGTTCATGTGACAAACAAGATTATACATCTAGCACTTCTGGTATAGCTAGTACACAACCTGATACCACCATCATATCACTTATATCCGGGTTGGGCCTAATAGAATTGTTGAAGGTGGAGGTGATAAGGATTATAATGACTCTGAGATATATCATCAGGTTTTAGGAAAACTGTTTATGTAATAATTTTTTTCTGTATTTTCTCTTATTTGTATTATTTAAAACTATTATGTTTTATTACATATATTTATGTTATCTTAAAAATTTTAATGAAAATATTAACTACATAAGCATTCTTTAAAAAATCCCATAAAAACTCTTCAAACTATTAAGCTTCATTGAGTTTTCATGTTTGTGTGATTTAGGAGTTTTGCACTGCAGAACTCGTTTATAGCAACACATTGCAACTAATTGTTGGTTAAAAATAAATAGGCTCCCTTAGTTGTTGGTTAGGATTTGTTTATTGTGTCCACGATATATTTTGAAAGATTTATATCAAAATGATCGAATGCGTCACTTGAAGAATATAATACTGCTCTAAGAGATAGAAATAGTTTTTTAAATAGATTTAATTATTTGGATGAGGAAATTTTCAAAAACTTATAGCTCTCCTAACCAAGGATTTTCCCCTAACATACATTTGTAAGACAAAGTTTATTTTATTTTAGAGTCTGGTATCCTTACAAGGGCAAACCCTTATAGTTAATTATATCTTAGGATTATTAACTTCCGAGGATACTATTGGCCTATAATATGAAAGATTTTAAGCTTGTTATCTTCAAGATTGATTCAGTACTTCAAATGAATATATAGCGTATGAAAGATTTGTTCATGGAATTAAAATGTTTGGACTTACAATCTAATAATGATGTGTCATGAATAGCCTAATAAATGGCTTAGCCAACTCTAAGAGAAGGCAAATACTATATGTTGAAATTATACGTTTCTTTAAGAAAACTGAACTTGAATGTTTGATTTCATTTGAAAAGATTGATTTGACTTAATAGGATTTAACTTGAGTTTAACTTGTATTGAAAATGTATGATTCGAGTTGATTAATTTGAGTTTCAGGTTTGATTTAAGGGTTTTAAAATGTTTGAAGTTTTGACGGTTCAACAAGTTTTGAAGTTTATTTGAAGCTACTTCAAGTTTATTTAAAGTTTATATGAAGTTTGTTTGAAGTTGTGTTTAAAGGTCATTATTAAATTTAATTAAGCTCTTGAAGTTTTTGTAAAAGGATTTTTTTCTTTAGTTTTGGAAAAAAGTTTGTATATAATTAAAGGTTTAAGACATTGAAGTTTTGGAAAGTTTTGAAGTTTTGAATGTTTAAGTTTTGAAGTTTTGATTCTTTAAATCTTAAAAAGGATTTAAGATTTAATTGTTTAAGTTTTGAAGTTTTGGAAAGATTTTGAAATTTAACTGTTTACATTTTAAAAAGAATTTGATGCTTTAATTATTTAGGTTTTGAAATTTTATAAGTTTAATATCGTTTAGAGATGATTCAAACAAGATTTGGATTGAAAAAGAAAGTTTTATTAAAGGTTAATTTGAAGACCTAAAATTCTAGAATAACAAAATAGGATATGTTAGAAAAATTTTTAGATTGAATTAAAATTCTAGTTCTAATGTAAACATATACTTTATAAGGAGGCTAGATAGGTGACTAACCTAATTTTTGGGTATAACGTTGTTGACCTCACTTTTGATATGGTCTAGTCTTCTTGTCTTAGGTGCCTACAATCTAGCCATAGAACTTTCCTATTGACTATCATAAAGGACTAGTGATGGAACTCACCTCCCTTAGAAATTCTAAGCACTTCTTTACTCTCTCTATAGTTTCACATGTATGATTTTGGCCTCTAGAACATAGAAAGATGAAACCAACACGAGGAAGCTCAAAGTGAGTCACCATAGGATTGTTAGGCCTTAGAGTGGCCCTGGGTATCTTGGTCTTGGTCCCACATACACTTAAGCTCATCACAATTCTCCACACATCCTAAAGCACTAATGAACACTAGCACTTGACCTTTTTCCCAGCCTCCTTTAGAAATTCATGTGGGTGATCCCAAGCCCTTAACATTTGGCTACGATGGCTAAGAAAAAAATGTGGAGGACCTTAGGGGGGGTTTTCATGGCTTGCATGGTCACCATATCTAATTAATTTCAATTTCACTAAAACACCCAACTTTAGCATGACACCCCCATATTTTTCCAAAATTAGCAAAATGCTTCTGAAACCCTAAAATCCCCAAAATTTCCCAAACTCCAAATTCTTGACCAAAAATCATGTTGAACCACATCAAATTATCCAAATTGCCCAAATTCTCCACTAAGTCCCCAAATTTACCCAATGCCCCCCTACACCACCCATAATTTCCAAAATGCCCCTAATGTCCAAAAAAAATTTCAAAATCTCCAAATTCACTCAAAGCCTCACCAAGACCAATGCCAACCACCTAATGTTCTCAATTACACCCAAAGTTCCCTCAGTACACCAAAATTGGCCAAAATTCCCAAATTACCCCTAAATTCCTAAAGTCACCAAATCACCCCCAATTTCCACCAAATTCATTTAAATCTCACCCAATTTAAAATCCAAATTATGTATAATCATATTCAAGACCAATTTAAACCAAATTCAAATCCACTTACACCCAAATATCAAGCCCAAATCAACTACCACAAATTGACCCCCAACCCAAATTTCACTAAATTAAACGACACAATTATTCCGATTCCACAAAATTTATCTCCTAAATTTGTCATGAAATTTTTCATGACCAATTTGAGCTTTCAATTTGTATAGATCCAAGCCCAAACCTAGTCTAAACCCAATTTTAAGCCTAATCCAAAATCCAACTCAAATATTTTTTATTAAACCAATGCTTATTCATCTCAACCATCCTTAAACCTCTGAAATGATAATCAAACCAAATCAACCTAAATCTTGTGCCATGGACCAAGGGTCACTTAAAATGTGGAAGCCCCTCTAATTTAGCTAAACTCACTTACACATGCCATTAACCTTCCAAGTTACCAAGGTTATTGATGCACCAAAAATACGTTTGATTTTTCATATATTTTTGTACTCATTTTTGGTGATATTGCACTTTAAAGGAATGTATTTTTCATTTTTTGCTGCATGTATGATGATTTTAGGTTAATGGAGCAAAGAGAAGCAAAAATGAACAAATTTGGAGGAAAAAAAAGGCAAAAACTAGAATTTTGAAGTTCTTGCACCGACGGGGCATTTTTTCAGAGAGCATTGTAATATTCGTGTTATAGGGCGCCGACGGCGCCTAATGTTGGTGGAGGCCAGATTCATTGTATTTAGACGACTTCTGGAGAGATTTTTTAGACAACTCTTAGGAAATTTATTCCTAGACTGTTTTAACTTGAAATTGGTACCAGAAGTGGTGTAAGTGAAGTAGTGTGCGAGTTGAGAGGAAATGTTTGTAGAGAGTTTAGAGTCTAGGGTTTGGTGCAAAAGTATTGTTTTTCTATGGATTCTTCTTAAAAGAGTTGTAGGAGGAGAGGGAAAGTGAGAGATTGCTTCTTCCCTACTATTCTAAGGCAGAATTGTGTGTTGTTGTGAAGAGAGAAAGAGATTCAAAGGAAGTTCAAGGGATTTGTTTGGGAATAAATTGAGATTAGTTGTATTTACTTCTTATTATTTGTATGACTTTGCTTTTATATATAAAATCTTTGTTTTTTTGTATTTTCCTCATGAATTCTGAGTAGATTTATTAGTCTTTCACCTTGCAATGATAAATGGTGAAGTGATGGTTAAGAAATTGTGATGATTTTTCACATTGTTCTTCATTTACTTTTGGTTCTGGCTAATTGAATTATTAAAATATATTGTGAAACATACGATCTGAAAGGGTTATGCTTTCTACAACAAAGATGAAGATTACATTTAATGTCCATGAATGAGTGATTTAGTTCATGGGGGTTGGGTGCAAAAAAATAGGGAAATATGGTTTGTTGGGCGTAGAATTGGAGATTTTAGGGTGACAATCTAAAATCCTCAATTTGGTCCTAGTGTTTGGAAACTAAAGCGAGAGTTAGCCTTCAGGCGAAGGGAAGTGGGAGCTTTGGAGTGAGAGCTAGTATCCTCCCAGCCTAACCAAAGATTTAAGGACTAAACCTAGGATTAGCCAATGTTTTTTATAGCACTCGGAAGAGGGTAAAGAATATGTATGCTCCTATTTAGCACATTACAATAATTATACTAATCTTTATCATTCACTCACCATAATATCATTGTATGGGGAGGACAATTTCTCTAAATTTATACCTTGCAATACAAAACTCATTGTAGTAGTAAAAAACTTTAATTTGAAGTTTAGAAAGTACTTTACTGATTTTAAAATATCTAGCATCGTTAAACTTTAGTAACTTTAGTATTTACTTTAAGTGCATTGCAAATTTGAATATGGGATTTATGTGCTACGCTTTAAGGTTTGCTTTCTCCCTATGGGATTGATAACCAGGACTCCATTAGAGCCCTGTATTACTTGAGCGATATGTATACTTGCATATAGACTGACTACTTTCTTATTAAACTGATTATACTTTGTGACTGAATAAAAATTACTTTTGAAATATGTTGACCTCAATTTTGGTGAGGTCCTCTCCTTTCCTTTTAGTGCTTAGGATCTAGCCATAGGACTTTTTCTTGACTATCCTAGAGGACTAGAGATGGAACCCATCTTTTAGAAATTCAAATCAAGTCTTGATTCTCTTTAGAATCCTACATAGATGGTCATCAATCTCCAAATCACTTGGAAGGTTGGACCAATGTTTAAGAAGACAAAGATGAATTCCTATAGGATGTTTAAACCTTAAGAATGCCCTGCGTGGCCTGGTCTTGGTGAGGGCTGGTTGGCACACACACTACACTCCCACACTCATCCTAAACCCTGAACCATCTTTACCCAATCCTGACTCCTGGTTAATTAGAGCACTCAGGTGGCTAAGTCCAAACCCCTAGCTTTTGGCTAAGAGGGTTAGGAACAACATATGAGATGTTCAAAATGAACACCTTCTTGGTCCATGGCTCACTCTAAGCTTTTCTACACTTCCCAACCATAATCAAATACCATTTTTGCCAAAATTCTTGGTTTTGACATTTGGTCCTCAAGCCTACCCAAATTTACCTAAAATACACCTACAATCACCAAACCCTTCACAAATTTCCCAAAAATTACCCAAAATTCCCAAAAATCCTAAAAATCATTTTGAAACAATTCCTACCTCTTAAATCCACTAAAATACCCCAATACCCTCCAAATAACCTCTTAATACCCTAAATACCCTTTTAGCCCAAAATTCCAAAAATTCCACAAATTCCTAGAAAATTCGAGAAAATCCCAAATAACTCCAATTTCATTTTGTCTAACTAAACCATAGGCCAATTTTGCCAATTCGACCCACTTTTATCAAAATCCTCAATTTGACCCATTTTTAACCTAAATGAACCCAATGTCAAACCAAACCAACCCATTTGACCTCAATATTGCCCAATTTCAATTATAAACTTTAATTCAGCATCCCCACTATCAATCTAAACAAAATCCAAGTCTAAATTGATTCACATTTGAGTTCAATTTCATTTGAAATCCAAAATCCCCAATTTTGCCTAATTAATCCAAAACCCCCAATTAACCTAATACCAACTTTTTTTCCCCAAATCTCAATCCTAAACTTTCCATGACATGCCCATGAAACCTATGCAACCTTAAATTTCCCCAATTTGAGCCTAAACTTAACCTAAATCTATTTGAAAACCAAAAATACCCCATTTTAGCCTAAAGTGAATCCATGCCCTAAACCTACCAAATTGGTTAGCCAAATCCTAAAATTTCTTCCCAATTGATGTTGGGAACTCTTCACCACATTCCCCTAATCCATTTGAAACTTTAAATTGGGTCTAAACCCCACCTTAACCCAACTTGGACCCAAGTTAATTCAATCTTGTATAAATTAACCAAAATCCCTAAATCCACCTAATTGACCTTTCAATTAAACTCAAAACCTTTCCATGTCTTCATGAAAGTTCTTCATGGTAATCATTTCTACAATGTTTCTCAAGACACTTGGACCTAAATCAAACCCAAACCCAAGTTAGCCTAACCTAAACCCAAGTGAGCCAATTTGAACCTATGGCCTAATCAAACCAAATTGAACCAAGTGTGGCTAAACCAACCTTTCCACAGCCACCAAGTGAACCCTAGGAACCACCCCAGATCTACCTAGCCCAAGCTAAGTGAGCCATGGACCAAGAGTCCCCCATTTTAAGGGATCTTTTCCCTTAACTGGTTAAATCCACCTTTTGCCTCACCCCAAATCCCCCTTGCCTGGTTCATCACCATTAAACCCTACTCTTTGGTTGACCTGACCCATGCCTAGCTCCCCTGTCCTTGCCGGCCGGCCTAGCCGCCAGAGGGGGTCAAAACCGAGAGCCACCACTAGCCTATACACACCCAAACTCACCCAATTGTCACCGCAGCCAAATCAAACTTTGAAGCTCCACTGCTCTCCACCTAAGCAACTGAGTCCACCTCTCAATTGAGCCCTAGCTCAGCCCCATGGCCCTGGCCATTTAAACTCCACCTTTCGGCCATGAGCAGGTGTTGAAAAATTTCTCCACAAAACTTCCCCAAATCACTCCCAGAGCTTCTCCCAGCCTAGAGAAGAAGAACCCCACTGCTTTCCTACCTTCATCCCCACAGGCTGAGCTCAATCTCAGGCCAGAAAATAGGACATCCCTGAAACCTCCAAGAAACCCAATTAAACTCACCCACACCTTCACCAGACCAAGAGAAGAAGTTCCCCAGTGGAAGCCCCCTCACCAGGCCACCCAATCTCTCCAGCCGTCAAAGCTTGAAATCGGCCTTGGTCACTTTCATACCTGGACAATTCCTCAGAGCCAGAGACTTCATCTGGAGCTTCCTTGGGATCAATCAAATGTGCCACAACTCTTTGATTGAAGCTTCACTTCTCAGAGCAAAGGTATTGACCTCTTCTTCCTCCCGAGCTTCTACGGATTCTCCATTTTGTTTGGCTTAATTTTAATGCATCATAGCCATATAGATGTGTTCGTCTTGTCGAGACGAATTCATAGAGCCCAAGAACATGTAATTTGGTTGAGTATCGAGCGAAATCTTAGGGTTAGAAGGTGGACAGCTCACAGGACACACCAGTCGTAGACGATGACCAAGGACCGTCGGATGGTTTGTGTATCGGATGAACGGCTAGAATCGCGTCGGACGGATCAACGGGACATGAACCGCGGGCCACGTGGCGCTGAGTTAGATGGCGGCGACAAATCAGAAAGCACCGCGTAGGGCTTTGGAGCTGCCGAGGATGAGTAGGCGCCGACTGGTTTAAGTGGGAAAATCTGGATTTTCTTATTTATTTAAATATCGGAAACTTTAAAAATTCATATCTTTGCATAGAAAAATCGCAAAAATAAATAACAAATACCCTCTTGCTCAACAAACAGAGGAGAATAATGTGGAAAAAATTAAGTTAATTTGTTGAGTCTATGATTTTTAATGATTTAAATACTCTCTGTGATGTTTTAATTCTCCATTTGTATACATAATTGAGACCATAGAGCTTTTGTAGCCTCTGTTCTTGGGAACATTCCCTGAATTTTCAAAGGCCAGATGCCATCTCTATGACCAGTTATTTATTTTCCAAGTTTATGTATCTGTTTTGGTAATTTAATTTCTATAATTAGCATATTGATTAATAAAATCTAGGAAAATTAGAGGAGGTATCTTATGACCAGAGGGCCCTAGAAAAATTATGGTTCAACTTAATTCCTTAAAAATATTCCTAATTAGTCTAAACACTTGAAATTGAATTTTAATTAATTAGGATTAACCACGCATTAAAATCACTTAAAATAAAATCTCCACTATCACTTAGGATATAGAGAATCTCACATAAAAATTTGAAGTCAATTGAAAATGATTTAACCCACTAAATGAATTATTTAAATTACACGACCACTTTTAAATTTTAAAAATACATAAAACCCAAAATATATTTTAAAACTTCACCAAATTGGTTTTGTGGGTTCTCTGATATCAGGAGAGTCTAAGAAAATTAAAATTGAAATTTTCTAAAATTTTTCATATTTAACCTTATTTTGAATATTTTAATAATTAAAAAAATAATAAAAATCACAAAATATTAAAATTCACAAAAATGTCATATTTTGTTTCCTAATCACTTAGGAACCAACCAAATATTTTTCCTAAGTCCCTAAGAAAAGATATTGAATTTTAAAGGCTTAATGCAATTTTTAATATTAAAAATGGACTTTTAACCTTTGTCACTAAAATAATTCTAAAAATTCAAATAAAAATAAAAAAATATAAAATTTGTTTTCTCTGAACTCTTTGAGGTCAGAGGGACTTAAGGAAAATATAAAATCCATTTTTCAGATTTAATTTTATTTTATAATTAATTAACGCCCTAAAAATTAAAATAATTATTATAAATAAAATATAATTAAAAAATTCACCAAAATTGGTCCAAGTGGTCCCCTGGTCAGTAGGAACATTCCATAATTTTCCTAAGGACAGAAACTTTACTTTGGTCATGTTGTTGAATTTTCATTGAAAACCCTTATTTTCCATAAAAATAATTATATAAATTAAATTAAAAAATAAAAAAATTACATTATCTCCTCTAATATCTTAATTGACATGTAAGTGAAGTGAAATAAAAATTTTAAATTCATTTAAGCTCAATTTAGTGAGTTATGAGATGAATAGGCTTAAAAGGGCATAAAGGTAATTAAGGGATTTTAATCCTAATTAAGATCTTAGGCTTAATCTAATGGGGGTAAAATATTTGATCTTAATTCTCTCTTGGATGATTGAAACTTAGGGGATTAAAAAGGTAGAAACCCATTAATTACCTTGAAAATATTCAAATTAAATCTTAATTAATTAAACAATTTAAGTTTTAGAAGGATTATTAAAAATAGGGATGTAATTTAAGAAGATATCAATTCCTTAATCTTAAATCCCTAAATGAATCACTCCAATAATATTCAACTCTTAATTAAATTTAAAGACATGATGATTTAAATTAATAATTAAAGAGGAAATAATCTCAAATTAAATTAAAGATTAAAACATTAAATGATTTAATAATCAAATTAAAAATGAAGCTAAAACATTAAAATTAGTTTGAAATCACTTGAGAACAAACTTAAAACAAATTTCAAATATTAAGTAATATCAGAACAATTCATAATTAAAAAATGTGAAGATTAAACCAATTAGAGCAAACCTAAAACAATATGATTAAATTAAATCATCAAAATTTAATGAAATTAAATAGTTTAAACATTGCTTTCAACTTAAGTGACTTAAAACACTTAAAAGAAAACCAAACCGAATTCGAAATCGAATTATCTTAAAACAACAATTCAACTTTAATTAAAAAACGGTTAAATCATTTAACAAACTAAGTTGCTCCTAAAGACTTTCATTATTATAACTCCTAAATGGAATATCAAATGAAATTTCACTTCACTTATAGGATAATCAAACATCCTAATTCACTGAGCAAGAGTAAACTGGGTGATTGATTCATCACTCTAATGAAATTAATTGAACTTAAAGTAATCCCTAAAATGTTTAAGAAGATGTTCAGAATTCAATTCCGAGCACTTCTCTAACTTGATGGGATGTTTTCAAAGAACAGTGAAACTTCATTGTTCTTTGGTGAACAAAATCATCCTTAACAAAACAAAAAAAACCTAGACGTCATAGGAATTGACTAGCAATAGGATTATGATTTTGGTAGACAACCAGAACCTTCCCTTAACTTTACCTAGGTATTTCTTGCAAATATTTAAATGCCTTAACATGTGTTTTAAGTGTAGCTTAAAATGACGAGAAGACCCTCCAGGTACGCTTTTATTTTATAGTAGTTTATTTACCTGCACTGTACTTTACTTCTCTTGCATGTTAAACAAGAATGTCACCCTGCATGAAAACTGAAACCTTTAGGGTAGCCGCAAAACTGAAACCCAAAAATAAATTAAAAATCAACACAAGATAAAATTCACCTCCACAACATTTAAAATATAAAACAACTCAAAACTTAATCACAAACAGAACAACAAAACTACAACTACAACTAAATTAAAACGTCTCGTTGGATGATTGGGAATCCCTCAGATGATGTAACCCACGTGTTGCTAACGAGATTTTCCCACGGTCTAAATGAAAGCGTGGAACTCATTCAGTTGAGTTTAGCAAATTCATTTGGACTAAGTGAGTCCGATGAAAATAATGGTGCTGGGATGACAGAACCTTGGGATCTTAATTGGTTCTGTTTAATAAACTTTAAGATTTGTTTCAATTAAAACATAAAGACATTTGAATCTTAAGACTTCTAAAACAAAACACTTCTCTCATCTCTTGATTATCACTTTCTAAAACTAAACCTCTGTAACAACAAGGAGCTTGAAGCACGGTGGGCAACACGACCATCTTCATTAGCAAAACTTGTATCTACTTCAGCAACACCTTTCTTCGAATTAAATAACAAAGACATAGGATTTTGAGGTAGTTTGCCTAGTGCAACATAAATCCTCAACTTTTCGTTAGAAATTTGCATAATCATATTATGCAAATTAAGCCCTAACCGGTCTTAGGACTCCGAGGTAGTCGTTTGGTACGACATAAACTCTCACATATTCGAGGCTATTTATATGATTATGTCATATAAATATAAGTCCTAATTAACTAAAATTGGCAAGATTGAAACATTAAATAATTCCCTCAAATTGAAGCCAAACAATAGGATAGTCGGGAAGTCACCGAAGTTCACTTCAGGTCTGTGACATCCCCTACTTCTCTTCCTTTGGAATCTCAAAATAAACTATTCCAAATTTGAGCTAATCCCTTTTGAAATTCCAAAATTAAATCCTTTTAAACCCTAAACTTTGAAATTCTTGAGAGCAAAATCACTGATCATTATCGAGAGTTTTCTTAAATGATTCCCGTCATTTAAGATGTAATTAACTATATGGGCCTGCCCTTATAGGGAACTTTAAGAACCCAGGTAATATAAACCTTGCTTAATTCCTTTATATTAAGTAGGGGAACTTGTCGGCTTATAAAATTGGTTCGCAGACCAAACAGATGTCACAAATCTTCTAGTTTATTTAATCGATCCCCATCATCAAGCAGTGTGTCTATTCTTCGGGATATATATACGGTTTGTGGAGTAGTGCTCATTTATATAAACTATTTGGGATGTGAGGTCGGTTTGATTGCATATCTTAAAATTTTTCATACTTAAAAATTATTTTCAAAATCAAATGCTACTTTCTAAAATTATATTTATATTTAAATTAAATTTAAAATCAAAAGTTTGCCGACAGCTTCTGTAGGTGACCCCCCTTTAAAAACACTTAACCTAAAAATATGTCGACAAAATATTACTTTAAGATAGCCACGATCAAGTTTTTGGCGCCATTGTCGGAGAAGCAATAGTAAATTTTGTAGTAGCTGAAAACCTTTAACTTATACTTGTGTATGCATAGTTTTGGATCTGAAGGTTTATTACCTTACAATTTGGAGTTAAAACATACTGTTAGAAAAATTCAAAAACAACAAAATGAATCTAAAAATTTGAACAAAATCATGAACAATTTGGATAATCAAAGAAATGGAAATGAACATCAACCTAGACCTTTAAGAGATTATGCTAACCCTACAGCAGATGAAATTTATTTAATTTTTCAAAATTCTGATGTACTTGCTAATTCATTTGAGCTTAAAACCTGCTATTATCCAAATGATACAAAATAATCAATTTGGTGGAACACCGAATGAAGCTCATAACTTACATCTTGCTAGTTTTTAATAATTGTGTACTACATTTAAATATGACAGAGTGTCGAACGACGCTGCCAGGCTTAGACTTTTTTCCTTTTTCAAGATGTGGTTAAATTCATTAACACCTAGATCTATCAAAACTTGGGGAGTACTATCACAAAAATTTTTGTCAAAATATTTCCCTCCATAAAAAACTATTAAGCTTAGAAATGATATTACCTCTTTCTATCAAATTGAAGGGGAATCAATATATGAAGCTTGAGAAAGATTTAAAGATCTCCTTAGGAAGTGTCCATATCATGTTTTACAAGATTGGTTAATAATTCAAACATTTTATAATGAATTAGTGAGATCTTTTAGATCGATTATTGACACTGTTGCTGGTGAATCTTTAATGTCAAACCCTTTTGATGAGGCATATTATTTAATTGAAGAGATGGCTATTAATAATTTTCAATAGCCCTCTAAATGGGTAAATTTAAAAGAGTAGCTAGTATTCATGATTCTGATGCAATAGCTATGTTGGCTTCTCAAATTGATGTGATTTCAAAGAAGATAGATCAATTTGCATTGAACTATTCTCAAAACACCTTAGTGTTAGAGAAAAATTCATTGGGAAAAATAATAGATTCTCAATCATCTTATAAGACGTTCTATAGAGTTCCTCGAGCGGACAATGCATATGCAAACACCTTAGCTAAACTGGTTAAAGAATTTGCATGTCCACAGGAGGATTCCATAGACATCACGGTACAAGGGCGTCAGGTGCTATCACAAATAGACCTCGACACTCTAGATGAATTAGAAAATGAAAGGTTAGCAACTACAGTGGCAGAAGGTATGGAAGATTAGCACCAGCTATTAATAGAATTTTTACAGACAGGGAAACTACTAAATGATAAGTCAGTGGCACATTAAATTTAGAAATGGGCAATGTCATACACCCTGATAAAAAATGTCCTGTACAGAAGATCGTTCGATCAGATGTGGCTTAGATGCCTCAGTAGAGCAAAAGCACGGGATTTGTCAAAGAGGTACATGCCGTGTTGTGTGGAACTCACTAGCCAAGGCCAAAAATGAAGATGAGAATCAAGAGACTTGGATACTACTGGCCGACAATGATGACAGACTGCATGGGTACAACTGAGAGATGTCATCAATGCCAAGGTGGTCTTGCACCAACCTGCGAATATTCTACACCCCAAGATTGTATCATGGCCATTCGAGTGTTGGGGTACGGACATATTGGGTCCGATAGACCTTCCATCTTCAAAAGGAAACAGATTTATACTTGTCATTATGGACTATTTATCCAAATGGACAAAGACAGTGCCACTACGAGAGGTTATAACGCAACAAGTTATATAGTTTTTTAAGAATCAGATCATTTAAGCCTTTGGTGTGTCATGCAGGATCATCTTTGAAAATGGGTCCGCTTTCAAGAGCAAAAAAATTAACAACTTTGTCATGCGTCACGGGATAGACTGACAGTACTCCACAATTTACTACCCTAAAGCCAACAAATTGGCAGAAGCTTTTAAAAAAACAGTTGTACAGATTGTAAAGAAAATACTCGAAGAAAACAAGAGAGGATGGCACGTGAAGTTACTAGAAACGTTATGGGTATACAGGACAACAATCAGAATGTCAGTGCAATCTACACCTTACGCACTCGTGTACGGGTCTGAAGCACTGCTTCCGCTAGAAGTTCAGCTGCTAAGTCTCAGTTGTCTTTGACAATCAAATTACGACAGAGGACAATGCCAAACTCTGACTTACAGAGTTGGAAAACATTGAAGGAAAAAGATTGCTCCCGCAGCAAAATTTGGAACTCTATCAGGTAAAGATGATTCAAGCCTACGATAAATTTGTTCGCCCGAGGTCGTTTAAAATTGGTGACCTCGTGCTCATTCTTAGAAGGCCTATTCTTGTACGCTGCAATATAGGTGAAAAATTTAAACCAACCTAAGAGGGACCATTCATGCTGGAGAAGGTTTACTCCGGCGGGTCGTACCAGCTGATGGACTCTTGAGGAGAAAGGCTCATGTTGCCGATAAATGGATGTTACCTGAAGAAGTATTACACAATATAAAGAAACTCTGAAAGAGGACGATTGTTCTACAATAATTCATGTGGCCAATGTTTGTGACTCGGTCCAAACTTTGTAATAAAATAAAGTTGAGCTAAATAAAATAAATTTTCTTACAATACAAAATGCACTTGTTAAGTTTAATGCTAAATTTTGTAAAATTATAATAAATAAGATAATGGCATTAAAATAATTGCAAAAGTTGCTAAATAAATAATAATAAGTTTGATATTTTTCTTCTTCGTGCAAAGTACCAACCACTGACATTTCCCCTTGTTTTCTTGTGTAAGAAGTGTCAGATCACAAGTTGGTATTTGCTTTCAAAGACGGCTTAAACCTTGCGCTCCGAGAAGAAAAAAACTCTTGTAGGAGGTGTGATTAACTTCGACTTGGATTACTCCCAGATTTACATCAATTACGAGGACCCTTCTTAGACGTGGTTAGTCACTAAGAGGTCGGAACATGAAATCAGTGTTGAAAATTAATCGTAGAGAGACCGAACAGACGTTGGATCCGTCCATGATCAGTACTCCAGAAGGTGGTCTTGTCGCCGACATGGCTAAGAGGGTTCCAGACGCGCCATTGGGGCGCACAAAAATAAGAAATGTAAATTGCCGCAAGGATCGCCTCTTGGATAGAATGGAGAGGAGACGGGCTCTAGAGTTAGCCGTTGATCCACCGCTTATTCTAGAGGAATTTTATGAGCCAGAGATGAAGGAAACTAATGACATCTCACTGCGCATAGAGACAAAGCCAGAGACTACTAAGGACCCTGCGCCGGCATGGGATCTGATGAAAGAGATTTTTACTAGGTGCTCGATTTGCAGCTCGAGTCTAGTCGGACAGCCATAAGGCACAGGTGCATTTTCAGAATGCTCGCAGCGCCTTGTTCTTTAATTGGAGGAGTACGACACGTTCGAGGCGTACGCAACTGCTTACGTACCATAGTTTGTTCTGCCACCACTGAAGCAAGGAGTCACGGACTACGTGATGGACAAAATCAGAAGAGTTAGAAAAAAAGAGTTCCAGCATTGTGAGGAAATCCAAGGAAGATTTATCAATATTCTAGAAGGCCTCGAGCTTTACACATATGTATTTTCAAGGAAGATCAAGAGAAAATTTTGGATTATACTTTTAGCCCTGAGATTGGGCAGAGCAGGCTGTCTGAAGGAAAGGATTTACACATAGCCGGCAAAAAGGAAGAGAGGAAAAGACATGATCACCATTCAGTGTGGGTGCTGCTATAACTTCGCAAAAGATGGGCAGATAACCCCCGTAGATTCTACAGCATGATGAGGTGGATCTGATGCCGCCACAAATTAAGAAAATGAAAAAGAGAATGGTAGAGTGGCACGTGCTGCCTGCAAACTGTATTCCCAACAGCTGCATTATAAACATCTATGAGGATGGGGATTGTATCCCACCTCATATCGACCACCATGACTTTGTGAGGCCTTTCTGCACGGTCTCATTTATAAGTGAAAGCAATATATTGTTCGACCGGGAGATTCAGATTGTCGTGCCAAGAGATTTCCAAGGTTTCGTCGAGATCCCTCGCCCAGTCAGATCAGTGTTAGTGTTAAAAGGAAGTGGGGTGGATCTTGCAAAGCACTGCATCCCAGGAGTCACATGTCAAAAAGTTTCAGTTACTTTCAGAAGAATGGACGAGGACAAGACACCGTTCTACTACGAGCCAAATCCAGAGTTAGAAAGACTTCGTCCCTTGCCACTATGATAGCAGTACCTCCGGGTGTTCGTGAGGGGACTTTTTTTCTAGAGCGTAGCCTTTGTAGGTTGGCTTGTTCATGGGGAAGCCTCAGACGGCAGAGTTCTACTACCTCCTGCACCAGTTTACGGTAGTTGTCACCGCTTTTTATACCAACATGATGTGTTATGTCAGTTTTGTTCAGCTAAGTACACTTGATCTACTTTTGGATGCTTGACAGTATGTGATCAGTTGTACTACTGCTTTCAGCAAAATTAGTGAAGATTTATGTTTCAGCTCACCGAGTTTTTCAGAGATGTTTCTTTTGGTGCAATGGTCAAAAAGCTGCAGGACCACATATCGGTCCCAAATTAAAACGAATAAAGAACAATACAAAAGAATATTAAAAAGTAAATAATAACAAATGGAAAAAGTTAAAATAAAATGAAATAAAATAAAATCGAATATGAAATCAGATATCACCAGGTTAAATGAAATAAAATAAAACAATTTGAAAAATGATAAATTGAAAACAAAAGATAAGCTAACTCTTTCTTGAGACACCGAGTCTTTGCACTCATTTTCAGACTTTACATTTCCAAAAAAACACTCCGCAAACTTTGGCGCTTTAACAACGTCACTTCCCACAAATTCAAAATGTCACAAAAATTTTACAAACCTTGAAATGGTTGCAAGTCTTGGACGAATTGCACAATTCTACTTCCTTAGAAAGTCAACATCAAATTTTCTCTAAATCTTTTCACATGAAATCCAGATATCAGTACTTGAATTCTGATTCCCTTCTGTCACCTCTTAGGTTGGGTGTAAGTCCCAGAGCTTTCCTTTCTAATGTGATACCTTGGGCTGGATCTGAGTCCTTGAGCTTTCTTTCCGAAAATTCCTTCAATTTTCCTATATTTCGACATTCTATCTGAGATATTTTCTGCCATCCACGATACTTCATGATCGGAGTCTAGTCATTCGACTATACGGGTTTGGGCTAACACCGGGGACATTGCGTCCGAACTGGATCTAGTCAAGGAATGGCTAACGTTAAGGACATTAAGCCAAAAAGAAAAGAACTTTACTAGTTTAGGCTACCTCCAGGAACATTACGCCAAGAAGAAATGAACTATACTAGTTTGGGATACCGCTGGGGACATTAAGCCAAAAATAAAAAAACTACACCATCTCGCACAACCACGAGGGACATTACGTCCGAACTAGATCTAGTCAAAGAATGGTAACCGTTAAGGACATTAAGCCAAGAAGAAAAGACTATACCGGCTCAGACGACCGATGGGGACATTACATCTGAACTGGATTTAGTCGAAGAATGACAACCGTTAAGGACATTATGCAAGGAAGAAAAGACTATACTAGCTCGGGCAACCGCCAGGGACATTATGTATGAACTGGATCTAGTCAAAGAATGGAAACCGTTAAGGAAATTACGCTAGAAAGAAAATAACTACATCATTTTGGGCTTCCGTCGGGCACATTACGTCCAAACTATGTCTAATCGAGAAATGGCTACCGAAAAGGACAATATGCCAAAACTCAGGTAAATTTTGCCTATGGGTCCTAGGGTATATTACGACACGTGAAGGAAAACTTCACCACTAACCTAAGAGAAGGAAAGACTATACCAGCTAAGAATGTCTCCAGGGAAGTTACATCAGAACTAGATCGAGTAGAAAAATGGCAGCCGTTAAGGAAGTCACGTAAAAACTCATGAAAGTTCACTTACGGGTCCTTGGGTATATTACGGGACGTTAACTTCACCACCGACCTAAGAGAAGTAGGAAATACCATAAAAACACGGAATGCCACTAGAGAAGTTACATCGGAACTAGATCTAGTCGAGAAATGACTATCGTCAAGTAAGTCAGGCCAAAACTCAGGAAAATTCGCTTACGAGTCCTGCGTTATATTACAGGATGTGAAGGAAAAATTCACCTTCGACCCAGGAGGAGTAGAAAGACTATAAGGATTTTGGAAATTTTGAAATTCGTAGAGATTTGTGAAAATTCGTGAGAATCTGTGGTTATTAAAAAAAAATTTTAGAACTTATGAAAATTTGGTGTACAAAATTTGTGGAGGTTGTGAGAGATATTCGTGGGAAGGAATCAGATTGAGAAGAAATGTCGGGGGACTCACATCCAACTCAAAGAGCCGATCAAAAAAAAGTTTGTGTGAGAAAGGGTGTGGCTCCACACCAACAGAACCTATGAGACCTTGTAGCTCCATGTCAATAGAACCAGCTGACCCCCTCACACACGAGGAAGACAATTGAACGAAAATTGAAAATGGCACCGGGTTGAAACTCAACTTAGTAACGAGTCAAGTGAAAGATTTAGATTTAAAATTTGTGAAACTTTTGTGGGACATTGTGAGAATTCAGAATTTATGAAAAGTTTGAATTTCAGAGTTTTGAGTTCCATGGAGATTTTATTTTGTTGTTTTCATGTTTTGATTTATTTTGTTGTTCATTTTTTTTGTCTAATTTTGATGTATTCCCTTTCATTGTTATTCATTTATTGTCAATCATTGGGGATTTTATTGTTATTTTTTTTGTTTTTAAACTTTATTGTATTTATTTATGTTTTATGACTTTTTTTGTTGTGTTTTTTTTATTTTAGGACTTGGACCAAGCTACAAGCAAGTACGACATCTGTGTTTTGTAGAACGAGGTTGTGTTTGAAACATCACAAAGCGCAGTACTTGTTGAGGTATCATCCACTGACTGAAGAAACATGTAGAAAATAAATCACTCTTCGAGATACTATTGAAAATGTATTTTTTTAAATACCTATAAAGATGTGTTATTTCTATAGACACCACAGCTTAAGATATCGTAACTCTGTAGCTTTGTCGTAGCGATCATCGTTTCTTTGATAATGATTTGTATGGTTTTTCTTAGTTATCTTTGAGAAGTCACTCGATGCCCTTCGAATTGATGTTGGAGTCGAAATTTTTGTGTACTTAAGGATATGACTTTATGTTCGAATTTCATCAATTGCTAATAACATAACACTTTCTTTAATTCTTTCTTTTAGGGCCTAAGCAGATTTCAAAATTGTGATCATGAGGTTGAAACATTTTTCATTTCTCAAGGATTTTTAAAAGCCCATTAATAGCTAACCAAAAGACACAAAGTCACTTAACCTTTTTTAGAACATAATATCTGAAGAATTATCTTAAGAGAATATTTCAAATTTTATTAATCAGGGGAGGACTCGGACACCAAGTTTTGATTTGATGCTCACCTCAAGCTTCTTCTCAGGTAGCCCCTTTTTTATATTTGCTCATCTCTTTTTACTAAAAATTACTATATCTGGTGAAGTATACATCTTTTAAAGATTTTGAATGTTTGAATTCAGGTACCAATTTTTGATTGTATGCCCACCTCAACCTTCTTCTCATAAAAACTTTTTTCTTCCTTTTTTTATTCTCTATTTTTTCTTTTTTTTTCTTTCTTTTTTTTCGCTAAGAATTACTATATATAGTGGGATGCACTTTAAAGATTTTGAATGTCTGAACTTAAACATCAATTTTTGATTTTATGCTCACGTTAAGCTTCTTCAGAGGGAGCCCTTCAAATTTTTTGTTATCTTCCTTTTACTCCTTCTGTTTTCTAAGAATTAGTATACCTGGTAGAGCATACTCTAAGGATTTTGAATGTTCAAACTCTCCTAATTAATAATCCCCAAATATTTCTTAATATGAATTCTGATATATTATAGCTCATTCGAAAGTCAGGACCCAGTAACTTGGTAGGAGATTAAAAGGCTCGTAATATCCCGAGTCCATTGCTTATATTTCAAACGCGCTATTTTGTTTTGAAATTTACTTAGGATCCAGCCTTAATTCTTTAAAGCAAAACCATCTGATCATTAAAGGAGAGATGAACTAGTCCTCAGCGAAGTCACTAGAAATTGTCGGTTGTTTTTAAAATTTAATTTTTAGATTTAATTTAAAGTAGTAGAGTATATGCATTTTTGAAAATATAATAATATAATTTTTGAAAAATAAGACAAGATATCGTACATTCAATATTTTGAATTAAACGAGCACAATCCTTAAGTAATGCATCTATCCCGAAGGGTAGACACATCACTTGAATAGTGGAGCTCAATTAAATAAACTAAATAATCTACGGTATCCGTTCAGTTTGCGGAACCATTATATTGGCCAACAAGTTCCCCTATTTAATACAAAAGATTATATAGGGTTTATATTACTTGGGTTCTTAAGTTCCCTATAGAGGAAAGCCCCTATAGTTAATTACATCTTTGATGATCGAAGTCTCCTAAGAATACTCTCGATTAAGATCAGTGGTTCTACTTTCAAGAATTCTAAAGTTTAATTTTTTAAGGAGGGACATAAGAAAGTTAAAAGGGAACGACTCAAAATAGAAACAATTTATTTTGGGGTCCAAAGGAACGAAGTTGTAGGGGACGTCACAGACTTTGAGGGAATCTCAAATGACTTCCCAACTATCTTTTTTTTTGCTTTAATTTTGAGATGTTATTTGATGTTTCATCCTGCCAGTTTTATTATTCAGGGCTTACACTCGCACGATACCCGATCATGCAAATAGCCTAAGAAGATAGGAGGATTTACGTCGTATCGCACGACAACTTTGAAATCCTAAAAGTGTTAGGACTTATATTCCACAATATGACTGTGCAAAAGCCTAAAACATAAGGTTATGATTTATGTCACGTTAGACAGACCATCTCGAAGTCCTATGAGTTTGTCATTTAAACTAAAGGAAATGTTTAGCTGGTGTAGACTTGTTTGTTGTTGTAGATTGTCCTCCTTCATCCGCTGCATCCTTCATCGTGCTGCCTACAAAGACTTGCTCCAAGCTCCAAACTCCTCGTTGTAACGATTGCAGGTTTAGGGTTAGGGTTAAGTGTAAATACAGTTGTTGGGTCTGTGGCCTGCTACTATGTACCTCCTATAAAACTAGACTACTGTTCTCATATTCTAAATGGTATAATATGCATAAATAAAAGAAACAATAGACGGTGCAGTAAAGGAAATCAGTAAGGTACAGTAAAGGATAGTAAAAGAAAATGTAATAAAGTGCTTTGAACATACTGCAAACTTTATGCATCTGGGCTTCTTATTATTTCTGCAAGAATGTTTGTGCAATAAACATTATATGGTAATGTGAGAAAAGTTTAAATAAATTGTTAGAAAATCCAATACGAGGAGATTTAAATAAATTGTAGGGAAAATACAAACGAATAAAACAAAACACAATGTCACGTACAAAGGACCAAGGGTAACTGATTTATATGTGAAATTTGGAATGTCCTTAATTGTCAGGAGGATTTAAGTGTAAGATTCAAGCTCAAATCCAGGAGCATTAGATTTCATTTTAGGTAATTTATGGCGGGAATGTCACTATTTGATTTAATCAAATCAGTCATTAACCACATCTTGTGTATTCTCCTATTTAGTGTTTTAACCAATTTATGAATTAATATTAAATGCTTAGTTTCTTCATTTATTTGAAAATTAGGTGGATGAACTCTAACTAGGGTGTGCTTATAAAATCTAGAAAACCTACACTTTAACTTGAGCTTGAAGTATTTTAAGTTATTTTATTTTCAATCAAGTATTTCTCAACTAATCCTCAAACATTTTTAGATTAAACTTAACTCAATATCAAGCTCTTAAGACCTAGGGGGTAAACTTATAATTTTGAAGACCCACCAATGATTAGGGATCTTAATCGATAGCATCTTTATCTCTTTCAATTCATTCCCCTAACTCTCAAATCATCAAAGCCCTCGTTTTCTTCCAACTCTCAACAATTCTCACAATTATAGTTTTCTCTTTCTCATGTAAAGATAGTGAATTATTTGCTACCTTATTTCCCTTGGAGTTTCAATCACTTCTGCAGACTAATTATCATTATTTTTCTTTAGTTCCCTCCCTCAGATTACTCCTAAAAAGATAGGGTTAAATGCAAGATCTTAAGAAAAAATACAAATCTTCCCTAGGGGTCCACACCTCCTAATCTTCAATTCTCAAGTGAAATACGCACGAAACCTCTCTGACCTCTCATTCATAAATCAACTAAGTCAACGGAGAACACACACACACACACACACACACACACACACACACACACACACACATATATATATATATATATTTAAAATGTGAATCATTTTATGAAAATAACTAAATCAGAAATTTCCATTTTAACTTAATCATTGGCAAGGAAAAAGAAAACAAAATCAAATAAACGAAGAAGGAGGCTGACCCACTTATAAAAGAAAATCAGCATAACAAGGTGGGTAAAATAGCAAGTGAATCGACCTAAAAAATATTTAAATTCTTTTCAAAACAACAATCAAGTTAAACTCGAGATAGTAGATAAAAGTTAAAATGAATTAAATTCATTGAATCCTTAGCAAAGTCATATTCATGCTAATTCTGATGATATAACTCGTATTGCTCACTGAGATAGACCCGGTAAGCAATGCTCGTTAAGGCATAATGACTGGCAGGGAGTCACTCTCCTATCGAGCCTGACTCATTATTTATGCAAGCATGCAAATGTAAATAAAGACAGTAAATGCACATAAGTGGTGACAGGGAGCATGCCGTGAAACCAGTAACTCAGGAAAGGTAGGTGTGTCATAGGGGCAGCGACCCAAAGATGTTCAGCACTAGAAAATGATAATGAGCATGAAAACTAACACATACAAGATGCAATGCATCATACAAGTAGGAAAACATGCACATGCAAATGAAAATACAAAATAATACAAAAAACATACAAATATGCAAGTGACCAGTCGGTCGGGCCGTGGTAGTCGGTCGGGCCGTGGTAGTCGGTCGACCGAGTCGGGGTGGCCTGTCGAACCAAAGTGCAACGATGCCCCGGTTGGAGTGGCTGGTCGAACTAAAATGAAGTACCGACTGGGCCGGAGTGACCGGTCGAGGAAAAGTGAGATGTCAATTTTGCCGGTGGGTCTGATCAGGGAGAAAGTGCAATGTTGACCTAGTTGGAGCGGCTGGTCAAGGAAAAGAGGGATGTCGACCGGGCTGGGGTGGCCAGTTGAGGTAAAGTGAGATGGAAACCAGGCTAGGGCTGTCGGTTGAGCCAAAATTAGGTGTCGACTGGGTTGGGCGGCCTGTCGAGGTGCAAGTGCAAGGTGCAAATGCGAGGTGCAACATGCAAGTGCGGGGTGGGAGGTGCAAGTGCTAGGTGCAACGTGCAAGTGTGAGGTGCAATGTACAAGTGCAAAGTGTGGTATGTGAATATGGCATGCAAGATGCAAATGCAAACAGGTTCGATAGCAAACCAGGCTCATGCTAACGCCATCACTTAGTTTCCTAAAGGTTTGGACACTTAGATGTGCGGCATAGCTGCCTTTTGCTGTGGTGAGGCAAGTGGGGAGTTACTCCCTGGGGATTCCAAGGGGGAAGCTTTCCATGACGTTGTGAAATGGGCTAGGTATAAAGCTTTTCCCATTTCACAACTCCTTAGGGTTTTGCAAAGTGAGCTAGCTATAAAACTTTCCTCACTTTACAAAACCTAACTTCCAACTTCTCAAAGGAAAATTTGGGAATCCAAAGCAAGGGGAGGAAGGGACTCCAGCCCGTAGGGATTTGTCCTAGGGCTCGCAGTAAGAGAGAAACTCTCGGCTCGCTTTAGGAAAGCAAACAATCCATCACATATGAACATGGCAGCGCCAATTCACGCCGATGCTCGGACCCCGTGTGGGCGATCGAACCCACACGCCTACCACGACTAACACCTAGGGCTAGCTATGGAAAGAAATGCAAAGAGGAAGAGTTTCACCACCACGATGTTTGCACGACGTCCACTGGAGTCTGAGAGGAAGCTTTTCTGTAAGGTAGGAGATGTTCTTACCTCCTCGAAGAGCTGTAACCTCGCTACCCATCTATGGTGAGGTGCTCTGATGAACCGTCCAACCACTAAGAATGTGAGACAATGAAGTGGCATACGTGGTTTGACCGCGACTTTTTGAGGTGATAAAAATGAGTGTAATTGATTAATAATAAAGTCAATTATATCAACGTAAGTATACGTATCGCTCAAGTAATACAATGCTCTAGTGGAGTCCTGTTTATCGATCCCACAGGAAAGCGAGATAAAAGGTCCTTAGTCAAATTCTAGTCTACTACAATTACTTCTTAGTTTGGAATGTCGATTAAAATGATGTTTTATCTAGCAACTACTCTTAAATGCAAGTGTTAATTCTAAAGACAACACTTTTTGGACGAATTGGTTTGGAGAATTTTGAGGTCCTAAAAACTACTATTCTAATGTAATGAAATAGATAATGTATAGGAATGAGATACATTAAATATTTTATGTGCCAAATAGGAGCAATTCTATTCTTTACCCTTTGGACCTGGCATAAAGAACATTAACAAATCCTATGCTTGTTTACTAAATCTGAGGCTAGGCTGGGAGGATACCGACTCTCATTTCAAAGCTCCCACGTTCCCCTCGCCTGAGAGCTAACATCTCCGCTTCAGTACTCAAACAATATGACCGAGTTGGAGAATTTAGTTTGTCACGCTAAAATCTCCACTTTTACGTCCAATCATTATATTTTACTATTTATTTACATTCAATCCCCATGAGCTTCACCATCTATGGAATTTGAATGTGGATCATACTTAGTTGTAGAAAGCATAACCCTCTCGGATTGTATGTTTTCACAATGAATTTTAACATTACAACAGGCCTTAATTGCAATGTAAATGAAGTGCAAGTAAAAGTCATCACATTTATATATAAAACTTCTTCTAGCATGTATCTCAACATCTTACACATGAATTCTACTCATTACAAAAGAAAAACAAAAGGAAAAGAATGACATAATCTTCTCATGCCACTATTTCCAAAAAAGAAGAAAGAGTAAGAGAGATATGTCACAAAGTACGAAGAAAACACAACAGAAACTTCATTTAACCCAAGCAAATCCACTAGGTAGGTATTTACAAAATCATAAGATAATGAAGAACAATACTTAGCTTTTTTCCTTCTAAAGAAAGATGAAAATCTCTCCCACAAAGTCTCCCGTCGATCCATGCAATTCTAGTGCAATCCCTTACAAATTCTCTCAAAATCTCCTCTCCAATCTCTCCAAAAGGGTAGAAATCTACATTTCTACTCCTAATCTAAGAACCCTAAACATTCTCCAAGTTTTTTCTAACATTCCTTTTCACTTTTCTAACCTTCCTCTCCTCTTTTCTAATCTAAAATCACTAATTTAAAGAGTATGGATGAATTTCTAAGAGTTCCCTTAAGCACCCCTTCGAAAAAGCGTCAAAATACATTGAATTTCAGCCCATAACCGCCAAATGTTGGTTCATAGTTGTCCCGGGCGTTATTGGCGGGCTCGAGGGCGCTGTCGGCGAGCTTTTCTGTCATTTTCGGTCTTCTCAGGAAAATCTCGCCGTCGGCGCCCTCAAGGGAGCCGTTGGCGAGCAGACTGTGCAGCTACACCGTTTCGCTCCGTTTCGCCCCGTTTCAGTTGCGTTGTGTTCCTAACAGATAGCCCTACAAAATAAGCATAAAAACAACCTTTCTTTAAAGTGTAATCTCATTCAAAAATATGCAAGAAGTTTAAAAGAGATTAAATATAGAAAGACTTATCGAAAGGTGTCAGGGCAAAATTTTATTTCTTGCTCGTTTTTGCTCCAAATTGCACCGTTTTTGCTTCCTTTTGCTCTAGTCACCATTTCTTATACCTAAAACCAAAAAACATATAAAATACCTTCCTTTTAAATTGTAATATCACTAAAAATGAGTAAAATCATATAACAAAAATTATATATATTTTTTGTGCGTCAAAATCCTCCAAACTTAACTGTTATTTGTTCTTAAGTAATACTATAACTTTAAAAATAAAATATGTTGACTTGCGGTTGTGGATTTCAATAGAGTTTTCTATAATTTCATCTCAGAAATATTATAGTATAAGATAGGAGAAATTCTAGCAAATCAACCTAGGACTAGAGTGTAAGAATATCTCATATTCAACTTATGAATCCTGATTTTCTATTTACTTCAAAAGTTGTTGAAGATTGTCAAACTAAAGATTCATAGATAGTATAAAATGGAATTTAAGCGCCTTATATATACCACATTGACCAATACCTTTTGAAAAAAGAATAAGTTTAGGATTTTTTTTAAGTCTTTTCATTTAAAAAGATTCAAGTGAAACTATTATTTTATTAGGCTTCTCCTCAAGCTTCTCCTTACTTTTTTTCTTTTCTTTTGGGATCATTTTCAATCCATTCTTTTCACTTTTTTTTTCTTTTTGGGATCATTTTTAATCCCCTTTTTTTCACTTTTTTTTATGTGAGGATTACTATATCTGGATAGGCCTTTAATAATTTTGAATTTCACTATCCTCTCTCTAAAATCCAAAACTCAAAACTTTCCCTCACTTTTTATAAGTGTAAGTATTAGTTCGAAAAAGGTTTTCAATAAAGGCTCAATTCTCATTAAGTATGAATCTAAGAATTTTAGTTTTTCAAATATTCAACGCCTTTCAACCATAAATAGAAAAATCATTTTTCTAATGTTTCCTACAAAATATCTTAACTCTAGAACAGTTTCTTCACATAGGACTTCAACTAAGTTATTTTTTTAACATTCCGAAAATCGAAATTATAGTAACCTAAAGGTAACACCACATACCACAAGTCATTTTAAAAATGATATCAAATTAAATATAGGCTACTGAGGACAAATAAAGTTACATTTTAAAAATTTTTCTTCCCCCCAAATTTAAATTTTAAAATATTTTGCAATTAATTTCATAAAATATAGCAAGAAGAAAAAGTAAAGGTTGAATCTACTAACTACTACAACATCCTATCAAATTCATATACATGCATAATCAGGATAGAATGATTGTAGGAGAAAGTAAATCTAACCTAAAACATGCTTGTAGTAAAATTATACTAAAACAAAGTATTTTCACATTAAAATTTTATTTTTCTTCATACCCCCAAACTTAATTTTTAACATGTATAACATTCAGTACATAAAATATAAGTAGGAAGAAAAACAATTTAGAAATTTTATCTACCGCAAATGTCTATCAAAACCATTTACAAATATTCATTAGGACAGAACAATATGCATTAGAAAGTAAATCTAAACTAATCATGCCCGAATGAAATTCACTAAATAAAAGTTTAACTAGCATAGCAGGTATCGGCAAGGGAATATAAAAATGTTCTTCAATTATTATATAAAATTGTAACTCAAACATAAACACACAATTCAAATACAAACACACATGATAAATGAGATCAATTCTTCCATAAACTCATCACATCTTACTAACTTACTTCCAATTTCTATTGAAATCACTACGCACATAATAAGGTGCATTTTAAATGGTTTTATAGATTATAATCCAAAAGATAAGATTACCCCTGATATATTGGCTCCTAGGCACCAATCCCAAGCATCATATAATCCTTATAATTAAGCACCTCTAACAGTTATAAAGATAGTGTAAGATCATCCACATGGTATTCATCAAATATAGGTTCGTGACTCCTACCTAATGAAAATAAAGTTGCAGAAAGGAAGTAACAAATTAAGATGGAACTATCAATGTTTGAAAATCATGATTTCTCTTGTAAAACTCATGTCTCGGTAAGACCCGAGTTATAGTGGACTCGTTAATCCAACTACTACAAGAGATCAAGTCTAGCCATAATAAGAAGTTAAGGAATCGCCTCCCTCAAGACACAGACAGAGATAAGATCAAAACACTAATAATCCAAACATCTACCAATCATCAATCAAATTGATCAATCCACTATAAAACAAATATAATACAACACTAACAATCATGACCCTCAAGCACACTGATAACTATGGGTTACCTCCCATAAAGCACTTGATTTAACATCGTTAGCCCGAGTAATAATTCCACCTGAATCAAAGTTCCAATTAAGTAATCCTCGATCAATCGCCTAATCATTTCCAGATCTAGGGATTCCTATAAAATCCTCAAATTTTAATTTTTCATTCAGCTCTTCATTATTAGTTTGATTTATATCGTAATTCCTCATATTTCTTTCTAGATCAAATATTCTTCTAGTTATTTTTTTGAAATTGCATATCAATATCATCCTTAAAATTTATAAGAAATGGAACTTTATAAGATACATTAATATCTCTAAAATTTTGGATCAGATTCTCTTTAGATAATTCAGATTCTAGATCAATATCTTCTATGTTACTCTTCTGTTTCAAGTTATCTTCCAAATCTTCCCCTTTATAATTATTAAATGATGGAGGATCTATCTTAGTTGAGGAAATAGGTTTTTCTAATTCCTTAGGAATTTCTTCTATTGGTCTTTCAATATCCTTATTCTATTTTCTCAACTCAAAGTTCTTTTGAAATATATCCTCAAATTCTTTTCCAAGTCTTAGTTCAATAATTTTATCTTGTTCATCATTCAATTCAGGTTTTTCTTATGATTGAGTCATATATAAATATATAAAGATTGGTTGTGTAGATGAATTCTTTAAATAGATAGGTTTTAAAATTGTATGGGGTACATCAATCTTAAATTCATGAGATTTTTAAACAGATGGAATTAAAAGTTTACTATTTTTGGTAGTGTTCATCATTTCACACCTCTCCTGAACATACATACAGTCTTCTTTAAATAACATTTTCGAATCATCATGAAAGTCTATTTCAATCTCATTTGTTAACTTACTCTTAAAACGTTCTTGGAAATGATCTTTACTTAGATAATCAGTTTCATCTATCCAAAGACAAGCATCATCTTTTCTCTAGACTGGATATTTCATAGTCTTTAATACATCAAAAGTGACTTCCTGGTCATTAATATTCATAGTCAACTCTCCTTTTTGCACATCTATCATAGCTTGTCCAGTAATAAGGAAAGGTCTCCATAAAATAATTGGAATTTGTTTATCTTCCTCTATATCTAATACAATAAAGTCCAAAGGAAAGATAAATTTATCCACTTTAACAAGCTCGTCTTCTATAACTCCTTTTGGATAAATGATAGATCTATTAGCTAACAGAAGGGTTACAATAGTGGGAGAAATATCGACTAAACCTAACCTTCTAAATATAGATAGAGGCTGATCACAGAAAAATATGTTAAGAAATTCATACCTATTTTTTATGAAATTGCACTTTAAAGAAAGGTATTTTCTTTATTTTTATTGCAGGAATCAAGATTTATAAGTGATGAAAGCAAAAAGCATGAAATTGAGCGAATTTGGATCAAAAAGGAAGAAATTCATGCAAAATGAACTATGTCGCTGACGGCGAGATCGAACCCGCCGACGACAAGATTATTAAGAAAATTTCTCAAGGATTTATAACTACCTCGCCGACAGCGAACCCGAGCCCGCCGACAGCAAGATCGCGCGGTTTGGAGACCTTCTAGAAGGCCCGCCGACGGCGAGGTCTTTTCTCGCCGACGGCAAGATTGTTCAAAATTTCAGATACATTGAACCTGAACGCTTTTTTGAAGAGATGCTTAAGTACCCCTTGGACCTTTGTTTACCTCTATAAATAGAGGACGAATTTGTGTGTCTGTGTGTGTGTCTATTTGTATTTGTGTGTCAATTTTAAGAGTTTTAGAGTGTAATTAGTGAGTTTAGAAGTGTGTTGTACTAGAATGAAAAGTTAAAGGAACTTCAAGGAGTCTGCTTGGGGAGGAAATTAAGATAAGTATCTTTGTTTATTGTTGTTAACTTTAAATGAAATCCATGCTTTGTTTAATTCCCATGCATTCTGAGTAGTTTTCTTAGTCTTTCTCCTTGTTTATGAAATTATGTGAATTGATGAAATTAAATAGAAGTGCCTAATATATTAAAATAAGTTGTGATAATTTTTACTTAAAACTTAATTTACTTTCAATCCGGCCTATCGATTTGTTAAAATATGTTGAATTATCAACTATAGTAAAGATTACATCCAATATTCAGGGAAGTCAAAAGCCTTGGAAGGAGGGTGCAAATAAATAGAGAAATATTATTTATCTGACATAGAATTGGACATTTTAGTGCGACGTGACTAAAATATTCAATTTGGTCATATTGTTTGAGAGCTAAAGTGTAGATGTTAGCCCTCGAGTGAGGGAACGTGGGAGCTCGAAGTGGCAGCCAGTATCCTCCCAGCCTAGCCGCAGATTCAGTAATCAAACATAGGACTAGTCAATGTTCTTTGCACCTGGACCAAAGGGTAAAGAATAGGAATGCTCATATTTGTCGCAATACAATAAAAATTCTATTTGAATTCATCTTTCACTTAATTTTCCAAAAACAAGGAGAATGATACTTTTTCTAAAATCTTTTTAATCAACTTTATTTAAAGCATTAGTTTACTTTAGTTTGCTTTAGTTACTTATTCTAAATTTCTGTATACTATATTAGTAAGTAAATCATTTAATTTAGCTGATACAAATCTGTTAAAAATTCCTTGTGGGATCGATAACCAGGACTCCACTGGAGTCCTGTATTACTTGATACGATACGTATACTTGCGTAGAATCCACATTATACATTCCATCATAAAATCAGATAAATATTAAAGCGTAATCAAGTTTTTTGTGCCGTTGCTATTAACAAAATTTGCAAACATATAAAAAGTGGGTCAGAGGCATTACATTAATGCTCACTCCTAAATCACATAAAGCTTTTCCACATAATCTTTTTTCAATTGCACAAGAAATTGTAAAGCTACAATGATATTTAAGTTTCCGAGGAAAATTTTACTGAAGTATAGCGCTGCACTCCTCAATTAGTGCAACTGTCTTGTAATCCCCAAATTTCCTTTTCTTATTTAATATCTCCTTCATAAACTTTGCATAACTTCGCATCTGTTCCAAAGCTTTAGTGAAAGGAATATTTATCGTTAACTTCTTAAGTACTTTCATGAACTTTGAAAATTTTTTATCCAACTCATGTTTTCTAAGTCTTTGAGGAAATGGAGGTGGTGGTCTTTCCAAACTGATTTTTGTTGGAGATATTAATTTTTCCAAATCCTTAGAAACATGGTCTTCAGGTCTTTTAGTTTCCTTTGTTTCTCTCATAACATCTTTCTCTTTTCTAACTACACCCTCTATCTCTCTTCCACTTTTAAATTGGACAGCTTCTACTTGTTCATTAGTGTTCTCTTTAGGGTTGATCTTAATGCCGCTAGAAGTGTTCCTTTGGGGTCTATTGCTAAGTGGATTAGCAATTTATCCCAGTTGATTCTCTATGTTTCTAATCGCAACATTTTGACTTTGCAACTGGTTTCCCATTTGCAATACTACTTCTTCCATAAACATCTTCTTATCCTCAAATTATTGATCATTACTAGAGTCCGGTGGATATGAAGGTCTTTAGTTTGTGTTCCCCTGATTATTCCAACTTCCATTAGGATTTGCATGATTATTTTTCCATTTGTGGTTTCCACCATCAGTAGTATGATTCCAGTTAAATTTAGGATGGTTCTCCCAACCTGGGTTGTAAAAGTTAGAGTACTGGTTGTTTATGGTATTTAAAGCATCATATGATAAGTTAGAATCAATTAAATGCCCTAATGAACTTTCCTCACTTACTGAGTGAGTTGAGGCTGGTTCATTCCAAATTGGTCCAACTTCCTTAATATTGCGGCAACTTGAAATGCAAGAATTGTTATCACATCCGTAATATGAACATTGTTTACCTTCTTAGGATTTACCATTACAGATGACCATTGAAATTCACTTGTAGCCATTTTTTCAATTAACTCATACGCTTCATCAAATGGTTTTGACATTAATGATCCACTAGCGGCATCATCAATTATAAACCTAAGGGATCCTACTAACCTATTATAAAAAGTTTGAATGATTAACCAATCGCGCAGCATAGGGTGGACACTTTCTTAGGAGTTCCTTAAATCTTTCCCAGATTTCGTATATTGATTCTCCTTCATATTGACAAAATGAGATAATATCGTTTCTAATTTTAGTAGTCCTTGAAGGTGGAAAATACTTAGCTAGGAATTTCTGAGTTAACTCCTCCTAATTTTAAATAGAGTCAGGTGCTAACGAGTATAACCACATTTTAGCCTTATCACTTAGTGAGAAAGGAAAAAGTCTTAGTCTAACAGCATCGTCTGACATACCATTATAACGAAATATAGCACAAAATTCTAGAAATTTTGATAAGTGTAAATAGGGATCCTCCAAAGGAGTTCCCCGAAACTGATTGTTCTGCACCAGTTGGATAATCTCAGGATTTATTTCAAACGAGTTAGTTTCTACGACAAGATTTGTATACTTAAGTGAATTTCATCTGTCATAGGATTTACGTAATCCCTCAATGAAGTACGATGATTTTCTAAGTTATTATCTTGAAAGTTTTCCATTTCCATTTCTAGTTTTTTTAGTCATTTCTATATTTTTAATTTTTTATTTTTTTCAAACTTGGGATCATAAGGCACAAGTCCTACAGATCCTTTGTTTCACATATGCAACACAACAAACAATACATTAACAATTAAATAAATAACAGATGAAATATATTCAACACAAAAAAACATTTTCACGAGCACCTTATTTTTCACAAAAAATATTTTTTTTAGTTTTTCACAACACTTTTTCATATAAAAACACTTTTCACACAAAAATAATTTTTATGACACTACAGTTTTCTAAGTCTAAGCCTAATTACTTCAACTAAAATTCTCCTAAAGTTCTTACCAAAGCTTCTCCGACAACGGCGCCAAAAACTTGATCGCGACTTTTTGAGGTGATAAAAATGAGTGTAATTGATTAATAATAAAGTCACTTATATCAACGCAAGTATACGTATCACTCAAGTAATACAGGGCTCTAGTGGAGTCCTGGTTATCGATCCTACAGAGAAGCGAGATAAAAGGTCCTTAGTCAAATTCTAGTTTACTACAATTACTCCTTAGTTTGGAATGTCAATTAAAATGATGTTTTATCTAGCAACTACTCCTAAATGCAAGTGTTAATTTTAAAGACAACCCTTTTTGGATGAATTGGTTTGGAGAATTTTGAGGTACTAAAAACTACTATTCTTATGTAATGAAATGGATAATGTATAGGAATGAGATGCATTAAATATTGCATGTGCCAAATAGGAGCAATTTTATTCTTTACCCTTTGGTCTAGGCATAAAGAACATTGACTAATCCTATGCTTGTTTATTGAATCCGTGGCTAGGCTGGGAGGATACCGGCTCTCACTTAGGAGCTCCTACGTTCCCCTCGCATGAGGGCTAACATCTATGCTTCAGTACTCAAACAATAGGACTGAATTAGAGATTTTAATCTGTCACTCTAAAATCTCCACTTCTACGTCCAATAATTATATTTCCCTATTTATTTGCATTCAATCCCCATGAACTTCACCATCTATGGAATTTGAATGTGGTTCGTACTTAGTTGTAGAAAGCATAACCCTCTCGGATCGTATGTTTTCACAACGAATTTTAACATTACAACTGGCCTTAATTGCAATGTAAATGAAGTGCAAGTAAAAACCATCACATTTATATATAAAACTTCTTCTAGCATGTATCTCAACATCTTACACATGAATTCTACTCATTACAAAAGAAAAACAAAAGGAAAAGAATGACATAATCTTCTCATGCCACTATTTCCAAAGAAGAAGAAAGAGTAAGAGAGATACATCACAAAGTACGAAGAAAACACAACAGAAACTTCATTTAACTCAAGCAAATCCACTAGGTAGGTATTTACAAAATCATAAGATAATGAAGAACAATACTTAGCTTTTTTTCCTTTTAAAGAAAGATGAAAATCTCTCCTACAAAGTCTCCCGTCGATCCATGCAATGCTAGTGCAATCCCTTACAAATTCTCTCAAAATCTCCTCTCCAATCTCTCCAAAAGGGTAGAAATCTACATTTCTACTCCTAATCTAAGAACCCTAAACATTCTCCAAGATTTTTCTAACATTCCTTTTCACTTTTCTAACCTTCCTCTCCTCTTTTCTAATCTAAAATCACTAATTTAAAGAGTATGGATGAATTTCTAAGAGTTCCCTTAAGCACCCCTTCGAAAAAGCGTCAAAATACATTGAATTTCAGCCCATAACCGCCAAATGTTGGTTCATAGTTGTCCCGGGCGTTATTGGCGGGCTCGAGGGCACTGTCGGTGAGCTTTTCTGTCATTTTTCGGTCTTCTCAGAAAAATCTCGTTGTCAGCGCCCACGAGGGCGTCGTTGGCAAGCAGACTGCGCAGCTCCACCGTTTCGCTCTGTTTCGCCCCATTTCAGTTGCGTTGCGTTTCTAACACATAGCCCTACAAAATAAGCATAAAAACAACATTTCTTTAAAATGTACTCATTCAAAAATATGCAAGAAGGGTAAAAAAGATTAAACATAGAAATACTTATCGAAAGGTGTTAGGGCAAAATTTTATTTTTTGTTCGTTTTTGCTTCAAATTGCACCGTTTTTGCTTCTTTTTGTTCCAATCACCATTTCTTGTACCTAAAACCAAAAAAACATACAAAATATCTTCCTTTTAAAGTGTAATATAACCAAAAATGAGAAAAATCATATAGCAAAAATCGTATATAGTTTTGGTGCATCATGGTATTCCAGTAGCACACAAACAGAAAAGAAAATACAAGGATGATCGTGCAAAATGCGGTGATCTACGCGGGAGCGGCACTGGTTCATCGTGAACACGATGTCGCCGAAGCGGTAGGTCGGCTTGATGTCGCTGGCAAGGAGTGGCCTGAGGATGGTCGACCAAGACGAAGAAAACAGTAAAAAAAATGGCAACGGCCAGCCACTAAAAGGGAGCTCAGTGCAGGCGGCATTGGTCTCCAACGAGGAGGAGGACTTTGGATGGCCATTGGTGTCAGGGGTTGTGCCGGCAAGGCAGACCGAAGAGTGGAAGAGGGTCAGCCGACCAAGAAGAAGAAGAAGGACGTGTTGGTTCAGAGCAAGGACGTCGGTGGTTGGATGAGGACGTCGGTGGCTGTGTTCGCCGAAGAGGAGCCGCCACCGATGAGTTTCAGATGCGAGGAAGGGGTCTGGGCGAAGATGGTGGCTGCTCGGGCTTGGGGTTCACGAAAATGGGACCTGCAGCACTAGAGGAATCACAACAGGGGAGAGGGAGGGTATCACGTGCGTTTTTATAGGATACTTATAATATATTTTATTATTATAATGATATTATTAGCATTCTTTTATCCTCCGAGCATTTTTTTCCCATATACACCCTCACATCGGAGTGGATATCCCTCGTGGCTAAAATTGACGTTATGGACACACTAACGCAATCCGTTTCGTCATCCGGGGCTATCTGGACAACTTTAATGAAGATCGGGCCAATCGAGTCAATCACGTGTGTGACGTGCCGCAAAATATTTGTCGACCTGATAGGAGTCATCCGAGCAAAGAAGAGTCACTTCAAGTCTCATAATTCCCTAAGAGTTTATTCAGAAACCTCTATACGTTGTTCTTAGCCATCCCAACAAGAGTTGGGGAGGACTTGGAACAATCCCTAACAGTTTTCTCAAGAAGTCAAAGAGTGTATTGAGTGGGCCAAAAGGAATTGATAGGTTCAAGTGAGTGTGTGGATGAACCAGTCCATCCAAGATTATCCTAGGGTTTGTATACCCTATGGGAACTCATCCTTGAATCCTCACAAGTTGGTCTTAACCTTCCAAGCGTTGGAGGTTTACGACCATCCATATAGGGTTTCAAAGAGTGTCAGGAGGTGGTTAAAATTCTTATGCAGGTGGGTTTCATCTCTAGTCTTCTAGTATAGTTAAAAGAAAAGCCCTATGGCTAGATTCTAAGCACTAAGAGAGAAGAAAGACCTCACCAAAGGTGAGGTTAACATAGCGCTCATTAGTTAGGGCCAAAGATGAAGATGAAAATCAAGAGACTAGGATATTATTGGCCTGCAATGATGTCTGATTTCATGGAAGCAATTAAGAAGTGTCACCAGTGAGAGGTGCATAGGGTGGCTTTGCACCAGCCTCCAAATGTGTTACCTCCAACGATCGCGTGGTGGAAATTTGATGTTGGGGTGCGGACATAGTAGGTCCTATAAACCCTCCATCTTCCAAGGAACACAGATTTATTTTGGCAGCTACGGATTATTTCTCCAGATAGGCAGAGGCAGTGCTTTTACGAGAAGTTACAGTTCATCACGTTCTTCAGAAATCATATTGTCTACTGTTTCAATGTCACGCACAGAATTATTTCAAAAAACGAGTCCACTTTCAAGAGTATGAAGATAAAAAATTTTGTCAAATGCCACAGGATAGATAGAAGGTACTCCACAATCTACTATCCAAAAGCAAACAGTCTAGATGAAGCCTTAAACAAGACCCTCGTGCAAATTAAAAAAAAAAAATATTGGACGACAACAAGAGAGGATGGCATGACAAATTGTTGAAAGCTTTGTGGGCTTACAAGACAACAGTCAGAACTCCGGCGCAGTCTACACCGTATGCTTATGTATGGATCTAAGGCCATGCTTCCGTTAGAGGTGCAGTTATGTTCTCCAAAAGTTGCGGTGGTCAACAAGATTACAACAGAAAATAACATCAAACTCTGACTTGAAGAATTAGAGTCTCGAACAAAAGAGGTTGATAGCGCAACAATATTTGGAGCTTTAACAGACAAAGATAATTTAAGCCCACGACAAGGTGGTCCTTCTGAGGACGTTCAAAGTTGGCCACATCATTCTCGTTCTCAGAAGACATATTCTTGCACACCGCAAGATAGGTAGAAAGTTTGAGTCAACTTGGGAGGGACCGTTCGTGGTGAAAAATGTTTACTGTTAAGGATCATACCAGTTAGTGAATTCCCAAAGCGAAAGACCCATGTTGTCGATTAATGGACGATATTCAAACAAATACTACGCAACGTAACGTTCCAAAGGACGAATTTCGAGGATGATATTTGTTCCAAGAAATAGCTATATAGTCAGTGTCTATGACTGGGTCCCAAGATAATTCGTAATAATAAAATTTGATGAAATAAAATGAAAGTTTTGTGAAATATAATGTGTGAATTTCAAATTTTGCTAAATTTTAAATCTTGTCGAATTAAGTAAGATAAAATCCATGCATATAAGCTAAAATTCACTTAATAATAAATTGTTATTTTTCTCGTTCGTTTGAATTTCATCGTGCTGATGTTTCTCCTTTCTTTTGCAGAGAAATATCATAAACTAAGCTGATCTTCTCTTTTAAATACGGCTTGAATCTCACACTGGATGAAAAGAAAGTGGTACAAGTTGGCACATAAACTTTGACTTGGATTATGGACAAGTCAATGTGGAGTATGAGGGCTCTCTAATGAATCGAGTCAGTTATAAGGAAGCAAATGGATTAGAATCAGTAATTAAGATCAGAACTAAATAAGAAGCATCAGTGAAGAGGAAGAAGTTAGAAAACATTCAAGACACTTATGAACCAATGGAAAGGGTCAAGCAAATACAGTCAATGTTCCTGACACCGATATGGGAGCTAGTTAGTGCCTCTTCAGAGAGGTCCCCACAGATTTAGCATGAGGATAAAGAGCCGCTGAGATGGATGCAGTGTAGAAATGCCAACTGTCGCAACTACAGAGCCTTGGATCGCTTAGAGAGGAGACATGTCAGGGAAACAGCTATAGAGCCTATTTCAGTTACTAAGGAGCAAATTTATGTTCAACCAATAAAGGAGATTTCTACCAGCCTTCCAATTAGAGAAGATGAACCTGAGGCTACCATGGAGCCCGTGTCACCAAAGATCTGACCTGAGGAGCTTTGCACGGGATGTCCGAGATGCAACACCGACATAGTGAGACAGGCGTCGTCAGATGGATCGTTCATTTAGTGACCAGAGAGTAATGTTCTCTATTTGGAACGTTACGGGACTTTGGAGAAATACACAACAGCTTCAATGGTGCTTAAAAGCAAAGAGGACCTGGATGTAGAGCCATATTTACCACAGTTCGTCGAGCCACGTCGACCACATTATTTCCAGGGACGAGCCCTGAAGACTAGCCTCGATGATCACAAGTTGTTCCCACATATGGGCTGGAGAAGATGCAAACAGGAATTTGAGCATTTTGTCGAGATTCATGGGAAGTATGTCAACATTAGAAGGACTCGAGTTGCACACCAGGGTATTTTCAGAGAGTGATGAAAGGAAGATACTGGATTTGGTATTTGATTTAAGGGATAAAAGTCGAGCAGGCCTTCTCAAGAAGAGGACATATTCAGAGCCGCGGAAATGGATAAGAGGGAAAGGCAAAATCATCATCCAGTGCGGCTGTTGCTATAATTTTGCATTGGGAAAAGGAAGGGAGTCCCTCAAGCATTTTGGACCACACACCTTCCATAATATAGAGATGGTTAAGAGGATGGCAGCATGACGTATACTATCAGCCAACTGCATTCTTAATAACTGCATCATCAACATCTACGAGGAAGAAGATTGCATTCTGCCACATATTTATCACCATGATTTTCTCAGACCTTTCAGCACCGTATCGTTTATTAGCAAGTGCAACATATTGTTTGGAAAGGAGATACAGATTGTTAGTCTGGGAGAGTTCTAAGGACTTGTTAAGATTCCATTGCTAGTCGAATCATTACTCATATTGAAAGGAAATGGAGCAGACCTTGCAAAGCATTGCATTCCTAGAGTTCAATGAAGAAGAGTCTCCATAACTTTCCAAAAAATGAATGAAAACAAAATACCGTATGAATACCGACCTAATCCAAACTTAGAGGGACTCCTACCGCTCGAGTTGTGAGATAGCCCTACATCTAAGTATATGCGAGGGGACTTTTGTTCCGGAGCATAGTTTAGAGGTTAGCTTGATCTCAGCACGGCCTCAGAGGACAAGTAGATATTAGCTACTTTTTAACTGTAGCTAGAGCAGAGATGACATGACATAAGAGATTGTAGTTATTGCAAGATGTATTCATGATATTTTTTGATGTTTCCAACATGTATTCAGTTGTACCATATTTCAGTAAAAACCAACAAAGATCACCTTTTGATTTCAGCACTTATATTTTTTAATTGCCACATTGTGCGATCGATGTAAAGCTGCTTGACTCGATGTAGTCACACATTATAACGAACAAAGAATGATGCTGAAGAAATGTGAAAAGGAATTAAATTAAAATTTAAAATTAAAAGGGAAAGAAAAAAATTAACTCAGGAAAATTCCCAAAAAGAAGAATGAAAGTGATAAAAATGATAAACAAATTCACTCGAAATTCTTCACTCTTCATAGCACAAGTTCCACAATTCTCACAAATTTCCACAACTTTCATAGGTTCCACAATTACACAAATTGTCCACAAATTTCGCAAAGCTACACAATTCCACAACACCGCTGCGCTCTCATAAACTCCCATGCATTTCAAAACATCACTGCACAACTTCGTAATCACCACAATTTCATAAACTCTTTCCACAAATCCATTAACTCGGCATTCGAGATCGATGTGAGACTTCTTTAAATGGAGCAAGGCATCTGATTCTCTTCTCAGCACTCAGCATTCAAGATCGGTGTGAGACCACCTTAAATGGAGCTTAGACATCTGATTCTCTTCTCAGTACTATCATCACCTTTTAGATTGGATGTGAGTCCTAGTGCTTTCCTTTCTAACGTGACATACGTTCTCACCGCCTTTTGGGTTCGATGCGAGTCCCAAAGCTTTCCTCCTCACTGTAATGTTCTTTCGGTGTTGAATGTGAGTCATCATGTTTTCTTTCTCAATCTGGTCATCTCGTCACCTCTTAGGTTGGATATAAATCTCGGTGTTTTCCTTCCCAACGTGACAGACATTTTCGCTACCTCTTGGGTTGAATGTGATTCCCTGTGCTTTCCTCCGAAATGCAGTGTTCTTTCCAATTAGCTTTTCAGTTGGATGTGAGTCCTCATGTTTTTCGTCTCAATCTGGTCATCCCGTCACCTCTTGGTTAGATTTGAGTCCCGGTGCTTTCCTTTCTAAAGTAACAGACATTATCGCTCCCTCTTGGGTTGGATGTGAGTCCCAAAGCTTTCCTCCCTAATGTAGTGTTTTTTTGTTCAATCAGCTCTTGAGTTGCATGTGAGTCTCTGTGTTTTCCTTCTCACTCTGGTCATCCCGTCACATCTTAAGTTGAATGTGAGTCACAGTGCTTTCATTCATGATGTGACAGACGTTCTCTTTACCTCTTGGGTTGGATGTAAGTCTTAGAGCTTTCCTCTCCAATGTAGTGTTCTTTCCGATCAACACTTGAGTTGGATGTGAGCCCGTGTGTTTTTCTTCTCAATCTGATCCTTCTGTCACATCTTAAGTTAGATGTGAGCTTCAGTGCTTTACTCCCCAATGTAGCATATTTTTTTCTCGATGAATCTTTATGTTGGATGTGAGCCACGTGCTATCCATCTCAACCCGATCTCCTCGCTTATCTAATTTGAAATTTCCACAAAACTCAAAAGCGAGATCAAAGCTCCAAAATAAAAATTGAAATAAAAAACAGAACCAATCAAATCAATTCAAGTCATCTGCAAATTTGAAAACTTGAATTCACAACTACAATTTGAGAATTCTCCTACTGTTCCCCGAACGGATACTTCTTGTGCTTTTGAATGAGCTTAGTTTACTCAAATTTAAATTCTCGTTTGATTCTCTACACCATTCTAAGTATGTTGGCTTAAATAGTTGTGTTGATTTTGTTGATTGCATCGGTCAACACCAATAAGTGCTACGCACTTGTCTGGTAAACTACACATTTTGGGGTCCATTTGTTAACCTCACCTTTGACTCTAATCTTCTTCTCTTAAGAGCCAATGATGGAGCCATAAGACTTTTCGTGCTAACTATTCTAAAGGATTAGTGATGAAACTCACCTCCCTTAAAAATTCTAAACACTTCCTTACTCTCTTTACAATTGCACATCTATAATTTTGAACGTTCGAGTTATTTTTCAATAGTATTAAGGCCACGTTAATAATTACAAATGTTTTGAAGTTATTAATGCATTATGCCATGTCATTCACATCTTTTACTAGAGTCGATGTTATTCGAGTCCTTTAATTGTAATATTAGTGGATAGTTAATTTTATGCTAAAAATGTTTATTTTTAATCAAAATAATATATATACATTTATTGTTTATTTTTCCCATGCCAAATTTTTTCTTGGAAGATTTACATAAATAGCACTCAATTTTTAAATATTTACACATCTAACACCTAAATTTTAGTTTTTACTCAGCTACTACCTTATTTATGGATGTTAAGATATATTTTACTTTATGAAAAATTAAATGATGATATAAATTTTAAAAATTGGTACCCTAACAGATATTTTAATTTAGTACATAATTTGGCTAAATTTCTTTTATTGGTAAACTAATAACTTTTTTGTTTAAAGAAATAAACTACAAATATTTTTCATAAGAAAAAATAAATTTATTAAAGCATTTCAAATAATGTCATATCAAAATTATTAAATTATGAATGCACTAAAAAATTAATAAGAATTATTAACATTATTAGAAAATAAATTTAAAAAAATATACATATTATTTACATTTCCATTGTATTATTTACATTTCCATAGAACGCAATTGTTGGATCATGAATGTACGTATCATATCTAAATTAATAAATTATGATTCTACTAAAAAGTAATAACAAATATTAATATTATTAGAAAAAAAATTAAAAAAAAAAAATGATCATATTCTACGGTGTTATTTGCATTTCCACTATATTATTACTCAGTAACATTCCTCGGAGGAGGCTATCGTTGGATCATGAATTAACGTTAAAGATTATCACTTGGTAATATATTTGATACTAAATTTCTTTTATTGGTAACTTTTTCGTTTAAAGAAATAAACTGCAAAGATTTCTCATAAGAAATAAAAGATTTATTAAGGCATTTCAAATAATATCATATCAAAATTAATAAATTATTATTGAAATAAAAAATTAATAACAAATATTAACATTATTAAAAAAAAAAAAGATGATCATATTCTACGACATTATTTACATTATTATTCCTCTAACGCTATTGTTGGATCATGAATGGACATCTCTTGACAAAATTTTCAAGCCTATGTTTTCATTGTACCACTTGTTGTACTTATAAATATTTTTAATTTTGCAACGTAGACATGTATAACATTATTTTGTTTCATTTTAATGTATATATTTTTTTGCAAATGTTTAGAAGTGATTGATTGCTTCTAAAAGATCTAATTTATAACTATGACAATTATGTCGTAAACATAGGTACTGCATAGGAGCAAAATAAGCATTGGTTTTGAAACAGTAAATCATTTGTTTTTAAAAAGCACAAACAAAACAGACACTGCATAGGGGAAAAAATTTGCATACGGAGGGCGTACGCAGCGCTGCATACACCCTCCAGCAACAGGCGCCCACGTATGTTTATACCTTTCATATAACATCCAAAACAACATGGATGGTACATGGATGGTACATGAAACCCTCCATATACCCTCCTCCACATACCCTCCATGTAATTTGAACGACGACGCCATCAAGTATGCAATTTTTTTCCCTGCATAGGAGCAAAATAAGCATTGATTCTGAAACTGTAAATCATTCACAAACAAAAAAGAAAGCTAGCTTATTAGGATCAGCGGTTAAACAACAACTTATCAGCAAAATATAAATAATCAGCACCTGCCCCCAAACAAACCCTAAGTATGATTTATGTTATTACTGATCACTTTTTGACTTTGAAACAATGATATTTATATATACATTAAGAGTGCGATACAATCTTTGGTTGAAACTCTAGTACTAAAGGTCAAGATTCTGAAAATTGCATCATTTTACATAAAGACCATTTTATAAAAATACAAACTTCAAGCTTATATAGATTGAAACGAGAATATCCAGCTTCATAAGTCTTAAGCTCCGAAAAAAATCTTCAGAAGGGGCAAGAAGTCAAGAAAACAAACTTCGCATGGCGTCATAATGGACACAGTAGCTTCAAAATTCAGCATTAAATTACCAATTAAATACACTTACAAACTTGAAAGAAAGCTCAAATGAGACAATATGGAAAACTTGTATCAAAGAAAAACCAAAGCACAACAATTTTTGATGGCATGTCAGGTGAGTAATCGGGTGTTCTATATTTCAATACACTCCTAACTTAATACATTAATCAAATGTTTTTTCAATAATTTCTAGCAAAAAATTCAAACTTCATGATAAATTTTAGATCAGCTCTACATTAACATTAAGATAAAAAAAAATCCATTCTTGCAGATTGGGAATATAAAAATAGAATAGCAGAAAATTTTATTAATCTTCAAAATATAACTCATTTGTAACGGAAAAATCTGCCTACGCAGGACCTATGCAGAATTGAGTGTAAAGAAATTACAATGAAGTTACAGTGAGGTTATTGGGAGGGTACAGTTAAGTTATTAGGAGTTTATCTTCGTGTAACTTCACTGTGACCCCCTATTAACCTTCCATGGTTCTGTTTTCATATAATTGGGGGTTACAGTGAGGTTACACGAAGATAACCTCCCAATAACTTCACTGTACTTTCCCAATAACTTCAACTATTTGTAGAAAAGACAAATGCCTACAAACGGCTAACTAGATTTACTATAAGGTGATTAAAAATAAAACTAAAACAGAGAAACTAAAATAGAAATAGAAAGGGATCTGAGCTCAGTGGAAGGAGAAGTCGTATTAATTTGGTGGGAAAAGCTCACGGCGATTAAAATCGCCACTGCGCACACCAGTTTCCAAACCTCATCAGTGCTTCAGATAAAATTTGCCACTTCAAATCATGAATAAGAACAAAACAAATGCAAAATTACAAAAAAAATCAAGCGAAAAAGAGAGAAAAGAGGTTTCAGAGTGTGTAACAACGATTAAATGCGATCAAAGACTCACCGCCTCACAAAAATCCCCTAGATCTTATGATCACGTCATTATCCCGTATGAATTCAAATATATATCGATTAATTAATCAAAGATTAAAAATAACATACGAAAGGGTATGAGTAGATCGGGGGAGAAGAAAGAGAGATACAGAGGCTTCAGTGTGTGTAACAACAATTTCATGCGATCAACGGCTTGTGGCCTCACAGAAATCCGCTAGATCTTTACGATCAATCATCATCAGCCCCTTCAGCTTTCAAAATAACAAATTTTGATATAACTCTTACGAAAACAGTAGAAAGAGAAAGAATGGCTGAGGAAAAAGAGAGGGAGAGGGAGAGGGAGAGGGAGAGGGAGAGGGAGAGTGGGGTTGGGTAATGGTGGAGGCGTTAGGGTTTTAAAGGTAAGGGAGAATAGGAATTGCAAGCAGTTTCATTATATAAACTCACTGGGCGATCCTCGACGTCCATATATTTAAGATCCGATGCTACTTAGCAAACCCTAAATTCTAAACCCTCAAAATATAAATAATATATATATATATAATTGATAAGTATTATTTTTAGATAATTTTATTGCAAATAAAAATTATAATTAATTAAAATTAGGTGAATTAGAAAAATCAACATAAAAATATATTAAATCCTATTAAACTAAATATTAGTATAACTAGTAAGAATTAAATTTAACCTTAAATGTATGATGTTACAGGATATAGTTAAAATTCTTAAATTCTAAAATCTATATATTTAGACATAACTTCGTGAAGCCTAATATTTCATTTTCTCGGACCTAATTTTAGTCCTAACGTTGCTCTTATTTATTTCTTTCGATTATGAGGAAAAAATATTGCATCAGGACTCCGTAGGTGCAGAGGCCAATAACGGGACGCCACCTGGCAAGTGGGCCCCGCTACCATACACTGTCATTGGTCAGTGTATGGGGTGGCGGGGCCCACTTGCCACGTGACGCCTCGTATTAGCCTCCGCATGCATGCGAAGTCCTGATGCAATATTTTTTCGATTACGAGAGGTGTGAGTGGAAGGAACAAAAGATTAAATCTCTTGTTTCTTTCTTTCTGTCCAGAGAGATGAGAACCAAAAAATAAAACCCTAGCTCTCATTTCTTTTTTTTTTTTTCCATCTCGAGAGGCGAGAACGAAATGAGCATAAGGTGAAAGCTAGCCTTAGGGTTTGTCTTCTATCTTTTTTATGTAAAGTTTCATTAAGGCATGTGATATCTTTGATTAATTTTATAGTTTTACATGAGAAGCTATTTTAAATTATAAACCATTGGTTAATGCTTATAGTTTTATGTTCTTCTTGAAGCTTTACTCATTTCATTTTCTCTTTTTTTGGATTTGGTATAGAATGAGATTAATTGGTTATTAGGTTTACTTGGTTGTATAGAGATACACTTATATTCAATTGATTAATGCTTGAAATATTATTATTGTTCTTTTAGTCTGTTTTTGATTTTATTGAGAAAGATTGGATTTTCACTTATATTGTTTATCTAGTTTTCTGACTGTTATGAAAAATCTGAACGAAAAATAGAAATCGACACAAATCAAAAGAAGAACGCAGAGATTTAACGAGGTTCGGCAAAGACATGCTTACGTCATCGGGAGCAGAGCGGCGAATTTCACTATTTCAGAGGAGTTACAAGTTCGGTCCACATATCCATAGGATTACACATCTATTTATAGATAAATCCCACGGATAAATTACAAATATGCCCTCGCTCCCCCTCAACCCACTAAATATGAAGAGACACATACCTTCACCAAGAAAAACTCTAACTACCTAGATATGAACCATACCTAACACTGACCTAATGAGAGTTGCATCCAAAATAGCCTTAAAGTTCCTCTCTTATTAAATTTGTTGTTTTTTTGCATTTGAAGTATTTGATACAGTTCAATTGTTTTCCCGAAAGCTTTGTGAGTCATGTTAGTTTGTTGTAGTTAGAAATTATATTATTACAGTATCCTAATACTTTGTCAAGTGACATTTTTTTGTTATTATTTTCCACTAATTTTAATTAAAGAGTTTCAATCTTCGTTGATACCTACACTTTTCATAATTCTGTTCTAAAATCAAATATTTGTCATTTACATAATACTTGTGTATCGTGTATGTACATGCCCAACAGAGCATTGATGTCTCATAGATATTTTTGTCTCGAAGCATAATATATTAGAATGAATGTCTCTATGAGGTTGATAGTGTACGCCTTTACAAATTAATATTTTTTTTTTCATTGCTCAAAGGTACTCTCTTTTCACTTGAATTTTGTTGGAAAATATAAAAAAAATTTATAACCTTTTATTGATCAATGAGTAGTGTTACTTCTACTTACCTCTTTATTTTTTTTAGTAATGCTATATTTATCATAATGACATTGTATAAATAATTAAATTATTTCATGTATTATAAGTTCTTTTGATCAATTATTTATGTAGGTTTTGTGATATCACGTTAGAAAACCTCGGACGGGTTCTCTTTTAATGTGCTACAATGTCTCTTCTTAAGAAAAGCTCGTCTTATGTTTCATAACACTGTCTCTTCATTTTATATTAATGTGCTAGAATGATATGATAGTTAATAAAAAGCTTGAAGAAATTAGCAGAATAATATTGAACATCAAAACTTAATTTCCATGAAAGTGTATTTCTTATTGTTAAGAAATCTTACAGTGAGCAAGATTGTATTATACTATTTGTTTCAGTCTAGATATTTTTTATACGATCAATTACTTCATTTTGTTGGTTAATTTAGTGTGTGGCTAAGTCTGCATTGGACATTTCTCAAATTGAATCATATTGCAATGAGCTAGTTATGAAAAGTGAAAATAGTAACAAAAATCTGAATCTTAGATCACAACACACGGAACCATATATATTTTTGTTGATTATTATCAATAAAGTATACCCCAATCCTTCTAAGAATGGTAGGAAAAGAAAGTCTAAGGTATGAGAGTATTTTGTTGAGGCGGCATTTACGATTAAAGAAGTTTCTACTCCGTTTTGGCAAGGTGTATGTTGTCCGGCTTCTTAGACGTGAGAGAATATGAAAATTTTAAATCTAAAAATAAACAAATAATTTACTTATCTCATAAGAGACAAATAATATTAAATTTCGTGTCGTTGGATGCTGATGTTAATTTGAGATTCTTATATATCATAATCAAAAGAATTACGATTAATGTAAACCTAGAAAGATAATTGTAAAAATGATCATTGTGCATGAATATTCATTTACTATTATTCAGTATTTGTGGTTTAATGTGTAATTGAAATCCATGAATCCAAATTATGAGAGCATTTTGAGATACAACATAAAAGATTGCTTGAAGGTGTGTCAGATCAAGAAAGATAAGTTGAAAACTTTTCTTAAGGATGTACGTAGAGTTTCATTAACTTATAATTGCTAGATTTCTAATCATAGTGGGATACATGTGTAGAATTGTTCATTACATTGATCAATATTGGAAGTTGTAAGAGTGAATTATAGAACTTTTATTGAGTTTGAGTTGCTTCATACAAGTACATATATTTGTGCTACAATTTTTTATTATCTATTAGTTTAGAATCTTTAAGACAAAGTGTCGGTATCACCTTGGATAATTTAGCAACAACGATGACTCTGCTAGCTCACTTAAATTAAATTTTTTGTTCAAAGGCAAGTTGTATCTTCAAGTATATATTTTTTTTTATGTAAGATGTTGTGCACACATCATAAATATTATGGTTCAGTTTGGTTTGAAAGAGATTAAAAATATAATTCATCAAATTAGAAAATCTATTAAATATATGAAGAAGTAGCCAGTATGGTTACGCATGTTTGTTAAAGTCTCTAAAAAATTATAAGATTCAACGATAAATTATTTGTTGTCGATATACCAACTTGGCAGAACTGGACATAATTAATGTTTGAATCTGTTTTTGTTTATAAAAATGTGTCCAATTATTATGTCATTTGATATACTAATTATAAATGGTTACTGTCAAATTTGGATTGGGTGAATTACGAGAAAATGATAAAAAATTCGTTCTTATTTTTAATTGTGTGACAAAAAATGATTTATGCACCTAACTACCCCACTTCAAATATTTTCTTTCAAATGTTATGCATCTTGAGAAGTTATTAATTGATAAATCTATTTCATCAGATGTGTATATTGAAAATATGACTCTTGTTATGAAGATAAAATTTGATATATATTGAGATGAGTGCATTCTACTTATATCTGTGGTAGTTGTGATAGTCCCTCATTTGAAAATAAAGTTTATTCATTCTATATTTTTGAACATATACTCCTCAAATGAGCTATAATAAGAAAATTAAGAAGTTGAAGATGTTATTTGGGAAATATACAATTAATATGCATATGATATTGTCAGATATAGTACAACGAGTGAGACGATCTTCACGCTTGTCATATAACTTTGTATAATTGACTTTAATGATTTTGATGTATCATCGGGGTCTATTCAACCATCGAAATCTAATTTAAAGATCTATCTTGAAAGGGTTTATTTATGATCACTAATGACCATTTTGATGTTCATGAATGATGGAAGTTAAATATTCTCGAGTATTCATATTTGTCCAAAATGACTAAGGATACTTTGATAATTCCAAGAACAACAACTAAATTGAAATCGGCATGTAGTGTGATAAAAGTGTTTTAGATGTGTGCAGGAGTTTTTATTTACAAAAATACTCAATGCACTTATTTGTGCATCTAATTAGATTCGACATTCTACTAAAAGTGTGAAAACCTCATTGATAATATCTCATATTATTAAGTTTTTTAGAATATGTTTACTTTTTTTCTTATCACTAATTTCATAAATATTTTTATCAAGAATAGATACTAAAGAAAGAAAATATGGATGTCAAATTGTCATAATAATATATTGAATTTTGTTTTGAGAAACACTATTATGATTGCTTCACTTTAAAAGACGGAGTATGATGTGTGGAGTGTGGAGAGTGGAAAAAATTTGCATACATGAACCGTACGCAGAGATGCGTACGTAAAAAGTATACGGGGTTACACGGAGGTTACAAGGGAGTTACAAGCATGTCATAACCTCCTTTTACCTCCCGTGTAACTCACTTGTAACCCACGCTTCTATTTCATCTATTTATACACGGGAGTTACATGAGAGGTACAGGAGGCTTACAACCCCCTGTACCTTTTTACGTACACAGCTCTGCGTACGGTTGACATACGCAAATTTTTTCCGTAGAGAGTAGAACATGGACAATAGTTTTTTTCCCAACTATTTTAGAACATAACATTATATTAATTAACTGTGTGATTTGGTCATTGATGTTGGAATATTAATTATATTTTTATAATTTATTGTTTCTCTCTGCATATTTCATAGGCTTGATTTTATGATTTATAATTTTTACTTAAGCTTCTTACATGCTACAACTTTAACTTTAAGTTGATAACCTGAAAATTTTGTTATTATTTCATTACAAAAATAATCAATGCACGAATTTTCATGAGTAACAATTTTATTTTTGGAACATTTCACGCACTTCTTATATAATTTTATTTTGAAGAATTTACAAAAAACAATTAATGCAACTTTTTTTTTCCAGTAAAACCGATCATCCATGTGTTGACCTCATTTTTTATGAGGTTGAGTCCTTCCTAGAATCTAGGATCTAGCCATAGGACTTCCTGTTGACTGTCCTATAACACTAGAGACTCAAACCACTTATTCACTCATTTTGGAGTTTCACATGAGTGGTCAAGTCCTCAAAATTTATTTCGGGATGGCTAAGACCAACATGTGAAGATCCAACAGTGAGTTCCTATAGGAGCTTAAGGCTCTAACACTCATGCAGCATGTGAATATTTTACATGCTCAGCACTTAAATCTTATATCTACATGCATATCTTTTAATATTACTTATTTACCTACACAACACTTAACCCCTGAACATATTACATGCACACCTTTTAAATCTTAATTATTTACATATGTATCACAAATCATGAATATTTACATGCTTGCCACACATATTTTTATGTATTTACCTATTATTCAAATCTTATATATTTGCATGCATGTGACTCAAGTCTTATGTATGTAAATGCACAACATCTAACTTTTGAATATTTACGTACGTGCCACTCAAAACTTTGATATTTTCACGTATCATTAGACTTTGAAATCTATACACATCACATTTTGAACCTTCATATTTCCACATAAACCTAAACTTTGGTATTCACATGTACAACAAAAAAATAAATAAATAAATAAATAAAAAAGAATAACTTTAATATCATATTTTCATGTATTATAAAAAATTTTGTCACCTACAAACACACCATTTAAATTTCATAAGTTATGTATGTGATATTAAAATTTAAATCTTAAGTGTGTGTCATGTGAAATCACAAATTTATTGTTGAAAGAAATCACAAATGATTTCACCCCGACTCATATTGTTGGAAGAAATCACAAATGCAAGTGTCACAACCAATAGACACAATTAATTTGATATGTCAGTTTCCAGTGAGTGGTAAATTTACTGCAACTCATATTAAATATGATGACTGATGGATTTCTGTTCGATATGTATTCTCTTCCTTTAGACTAGGCTCCCGAGGATTCACTTTTTTTTTTTTTTTTTTGTGAACTCGAACTTTATTTTTAGGATTTTGAGTTAATAATTTTATTACGACATAAATTCTCACCTCCTAGGCCTTCTCACATCATATATCGTGTAATCTAGGCCCAAAATTTCTAATAAAATGTTAGCTGAAATATCAAAGAAAGCTCTTTCAAAACTACTAAAGTCAAACAATAAGATAGTTAAGATGTCACTGAGGCTTCTCAGTATGACTTACATCTCCTACTCTTCTTCCCTTGAAATGCCCACATTTGAGCATTTTTCATTTGCTATTCCTAAAGACCAGTCGTGAAAACTAAATAAAATTTTCTTGAAGACAATACCATAACCAGAATTGAAAGTTTTCTCAAGTAATTTTTGTTGCTCAAGATGCAATAAATTACAGAGGTTTGCCCTTATAGAAAGTTTGAATTTCTGTTTAATCTAAACCCAATTTAGTATTCGGATTGGATAGAGTAAATATTTGTTAGTTTTAATCGTAAACCTTCAAATATCCAAAATTTTTTCGTTCAAGTAATTAAATTCAACATAAAGTGATATTTCTATCTTTCAGGATAGTATATTACATTTGAGATCATCTTTGATTATTTAAACAATTAAATCTTCGAAACTGTACGGTTTCCAAACAACCCAACCAAAAATAAAATCGACATATAGGTAAATATATAAGAATTTTGTGCTACATATGTAAATTCCCTATGTAATTCTATTTAGCTTAGTTCATAAAATACATAATTCCTACAATTAAAATTTGGGCCATCAAACTTGTTAATATGCACATTTCTCCCTTTCAAAGTGTCATATACATAAATATGAAAGTTTAGGTGTGAGAACTCTAAATACATAAGAATTGTGAGCTAGACATGCAAATTTCTCTTTAGAAATTAAGCCATTAGCTATTAGAAGACAAAAGAATCGAGTCTTATGCACGTAACATTGCGAGACACCATCAAAATTTTAAATTTCTCCAAAACATTAAATCTTAAAATTCAATAAATCTAATCGTTAAAATTAGGAAACAAAAATTTCAAGTAATAATGGAATCGAGATTATCTATGATTTGAATGTATGAAAGTAAGATATGGTAAACCCTAGCAAAATTGCAGACGAGTAGGGCTGTCAAAACGGTTCATTGTTCACGAACAGCTCGTGTTCGGCTCGTTAAGAAGCTCGTATTTGGCTCGTTCGCTAAGTTAAAAGCGCTTAACGAGCCGAACACGAACAAAGATTTGTTCGTTCATGTTCGGCTCGTTTTGGCTCGAAATTATATATATATATATATATATATATATATATATATATATATATATATTCATATATATGTATGTATGTATGTATGTATCTTTTAATAAGTAGTATTTTTAAAAAATTTAAAAGATTTATAATCAATTAAAATTATTAATTAAGTACATATAATAAAAAGTATTAAATTAGATTCAAATTATGTTTTAATATAAACTATAATTCTTAAATCTCGCCTCAACCATTAACATCTTATGGTTACGTGATTAGATTGTCTAAAACGATTCTTCGTTCATGAACAATTCGTGCTCGGCTCGTTAAGCGAATGAACCGAACACGAACACACTTTTTGAGCTCGAAATATAAACGAGCCGAACACGAGCTGAGCCTTGGCTCGCTCGTATTCGGCTCGTTTACACCCCTACAGACGAGTGGTTTTCGGTTGGCTCCAAAGCTAAGGACACGTGCATGAAGAAAAATGAGAAATTTAGGACATTTGTTCCATAAAAAGATAGTCAACTTTAAATTTCTTAATAATCGACGACTCGCACGATCGGTTAATATATAATGACAGTCGGTTATCAAATACACGAAAACCTACAATCTGTCATTCCAATCATTCACGCCCGTCACTTCCTAATTTTGCATGAATCGACGGTCAAAATCAAGCTTTAGTAAAAACCAACAGGCTGACTAGCAGGAAAGCCGTCGCATATATAAACGGTACGAAAACCATAAAAAATAAAATCATATTTTCTTACACACTTTAGGTCCCCGTGTTTGCTCTATTTTCTTTTGCAGCTTTCATGTAAAATGGCAGAGTATTATTTGCGTTTGCTTCAATATCTATATGTGCATAACTTTTATGTAAAATAAAATGTTCTAGCTTAATTGGCCTCATAAAATAGTAATTATCTTATTTTTTATTAAAAGTATTAAATACACGACTATTTTTATTAAATATAACATATAAGTTCATGATAAATTATTTTTATATTATCGCTACAACTAAAGTGCCCCTTTCGCGGAAAAAACTTGCATACGTAAAGAGTACGCAGCGTTGTGTGTATACAACATGTTACATGGAGGCCACATGGAGGTTATTCAAAGGTTATTGGATGGTATTTCCGTGTTTTATCCTCTGTAACCTACATGTAACATGTTTGTAACCTCTCTATAACCTCTTTATTTTTGTAGGGTACAAATATGTTACATGAAAGTTATATTTGTGTGACCGCCTTCTATTAAATAACGTACGTAGCGTGTTGCGTACGCTTTACGTACCTAAGTTTTTCCCCCTTTCACATGGCATGTGCCCACAAGAGTAGAAGGTGCACTTCTAGCAATAAAATACAAGTTATGAAAGTATTTCCAAACGACTACTAAAGCATATTTAATTATCAGAAGCTAAATAATTTCAAATAAGTTAAATAAAATAAAGCTATAATAAATCAATGAAAAGTGAGCTTCACATGACAGAGCGTCGTACACTCTGTAGTGGGCCCATATAAAATGATAATTATGAAGTATATAGTTTTGTTTTTTCTTATGCCAATGGCATATTCGAATGGTACAAAATATTTAAAAAAAATGAAAATTTCAATGTTTTTTAATAGTATAGGCTATGATGAAAAATATATTAATTCAAAAAAGTTAATGATAAGGTCTTCATTGTTTTAATAACCATTCAATCACCATCCATTTATAAAAGAGTACACTTCTCAAATATTAAAATTTACGTCATATGAAATTTTAGGGCATTCTATATGAGCTTGACTGTCAGACATAATGGTAGCATGTTAATTGAAATGTCGAACAACAAAGTTCACGCGTGGGATTAGATTTTATTAAGTCATATCATCATCACGAACCAAATTCAATAAACTGTTAATATTGTCAATAAATCTTCATTGATTAACTCGCTTCTATGTTGAAATGGAAGTTTTCCAGTAAAATCATCAAGTTTACTAGACAATTCAACGATACTCACAAATAGATCTCATCTGTGAATTATTCATAAAGAATTCAACTATTTGACACATTAAAAGATACACAAATACTTAAATAAGTGTCAACTGGAAATTAATTTTTATAAGAAAGTATTATTAAACATTATTATACACAACGACAACAAGCCTTTATCTCACTAAGTGGGGTCGGCATGAATTCTTTTTCTCCATTGTGCCCTATCAAGTGTCATATTTTCATTTAATTCTAAAAGATTAGCATCATGTTTATTCAATATGCCTAAGTCTTTTAGGTCTGCCTCTGCCTTTCTTAACATAAGTCAAATTTAATAAAAACCAAATCATCAGATGGTCGATATTTAATGTGAGCAAACCATCTAATACGACTCTCTTTAATCTTTTTTGCCGCTGAAGCTACACCTATCTCTCACGGATGGATTCATTTTGCATTTTGCCTTTAAGTTTCAAGCCACTCATCCACCTAAACATTCTCATCCAAGCAACACTCAACCTTGCTTTATGCTTCTCATTTAATGGCCAACATTCTGTGTCATAAAGCATTGTAGGTCTCACGACCATCTTATAAAATTTTCCCTTAAGTCTAAGCAATACTTTTCTATCACAGAATAGACTTGATGCATTCCTCCGATTCAAGCGACCAACTTGAATTATACAAATGACGTCCTCATTTATATCACCATTACTTTGAACAACAAACTAGAGATATCTAAAACATTCATGCTTTTTAATTATTTGATAACTCATTGTTACAATTCTGCCATTAAAGCTGCTACTAATAAAATTACAATCCATGTATTCACTTTTAGATGTACTCAATTGAAGGCCTTTAGACTCCAATGTAGACCTCCATAATTCATGTTTTCCAGAACTCTTTCTCTAGTCTTATCCACAAGAAGGATATCGTCGGAGAAAAGCATAAACCATGGTGCATCCTCTTGTAAATGTCTAGTAAGAGCGTCCATAACTAAAGCAAAAAGATAAAGGCTTAAAGTCGATCCCCGATGTAATTTACCTGAAATAGAAACATACTTGGTCAATTCTCCTTCTATTCAAACACCAGTACTAACTCTAGCATACATATACTTAATGACTTGAATATAATTCATATCAACACTTGTCTTCTCTAAAACATAAGAATTTTCTAAATCAATAAAAAACATTTGTAGATTCTCCTTACTCTCTTTATACTTCTCCATCAAACCTCTTAATAAATGGATAGCTTCCATAGTAAACTTGCCCGACATAAATCCAAACTGATCATGAGAAATATTTATATCATGTCTTAACTTATGTTCAATTACCCTCCCCCACAATTTTAAAATGACACTTTAGCTCAATTCCACTATAATTTGCGCCCTCTTGTGCATTCCCTTTATTCTTAAAAATAGGGACCAAGATACACTTCCTTCACTCCTCAAGTATCTTTATACATTTTTAAATAATATTGAAGAGTTCAGTAAGCTAAGAAACTCCAAAAGTTCCTAAATATTTCAATACTTCAATTGGTTACTAGCCTAATAAGTGATTATTCCCCTCTATATTTGATTACTACCAAAAAAGTTATAGATATTGGTTACTACTAAACCTACTTGAGAAGCATAATCACTTATAACATTAAATATCATAGTATCAACAATAATCTTAGGGCTATAATTCTATCTCAAGTTCTATTAATTTTTACAATATTATCATTCAAAATCTTATCTATAATTATATCTACACCATTTCTAGTGAGATTCCTACCAAAATACTAAAGCTTGAATTCTAAGTGATTAATCTCCTTAACCTTTTTTCAAACCCATTTAGTTTCTTGAATGCATGAGGTCTATCTTTCTATGAACTAAAATATCTACAAATTCATTAATTTTTCTGTGAGAGTACTTATATTTCAAGATTCTATTCTAATATTAGTTTCATGGACTAAATTCTTTGCCAGTTTCCGTCTGAAATGTGGACCCTTACTTATTTGACACTAAATCTGGGCACCGATGTAGCGGCCCTTGCACATTTCTTAATGTATTCAGGCCATACAACGCATCGCTTCTAGGGGAAGACCTAGCATAATCAATAATTTTAAAAATTAATGTCATGATTTCTTGACAAAAAAATTTACGCTAGTTGTCGACCACCTAAGATATATTAGCTTGTAGCATTTAACTAAAAATAAAAAATATAAGAGCATTTCTCTTAAATATTTTTTTCTCTCCTTCTATCTTTATTAGATTTATTCAGCACTTCTTAATATGACTTAGTTTTATTTATGGTCTATACACAAATCAAAAATAAGTTTTGATACAAGTATGTGAATTCAAAATTTTAATGACACTATTTGAACTCTTATTCGACAAGCTTATAGTCCAAAAAAATGGTTTAATGAGTCAAACCCAATGACACTGAAAGTGTATTGATCCCCGTCAAAATGATTTTAAAATCAAGCACTTAAACATGTAATTGGAACTTCCATGATACCACTAGAGGGGCCAACTATTCTCCAAATTTTACATGTTTAGAGTGAAATATCCTTTTCAATGAAAGGAATCTAATAAGCTCCAGTTTGTACACTTTTTATGTTTAAGACATTTAAATGACTAAACAAGCATATGATCAAATGAGTCGACATAAGTCACTTAATCAATTTTTGAGAATTTTAGCTATAATAAATAAAATTCTACTCCAAATAATAATAAAAATACCCCATCATACATATGAATGAGACCTAAAATTAGACAAAAGTTAGGGAACCAAAAAGTCTAAACCTTTACCTATTTTGTGAAGCATGTTATCACCACCAATGACTATCATCACTTATCCACCATCGTTTGACTATTTTCATTAAAATATCATCTCTTCGTCATTTCAAATTTTTTCAATTAACATTATAATCCACATGTACTTGCACTTAACTAATAATTTTACCATCATCATCCATCTATATCTTTATCAAATTAATATTAACATATGTTTATTTATAGGGTTTTTTAGGATATTCATATAATATTTCAATATTATTTTCTCAATACTCCTTTTATCAAAATTGTTAAAAGAGCAAGGAAGATAAGAATAATTAACTAAAAATATGAATATAATAAATAAAAGGGTAGAACAATTTTTGTAGGCTGGACTTATTTAAGTTGTTTAGGACACAATTCTAAAGATAATTTAGACTTACTCGCTCCACACCATCCATGAACATATCTAGATATTATAATTTAAATTTAATATCCTTTCAATAAGGGGTACTTTGTATCTCAAAGCCAGTCCAGTCCATAGGGTAGAGGGCAAATGATTATATCCTCGTGGGCAATGGCCAATCAATAGTAATGCCCTATGAAATGATCTTAAGTGAAATATCAATGGAAAGATAGGGCTCAAAAGCGGTACCAAATGATATGTAAGGAATTTTTAATTAAGTGGACATATTTCAGTCAATATTTTATGTGTTGACCCCTTTTTGTAATTTCCTTTATATTCAACCCTTTTTTATCTCCTTCTTAAACAACCTCTATTTTAAAAGAAATGATGTGAGAAAAGAGAACAGAATCAAGAAATTATTAATAAAATATAAAAAATGGATATAAAGACATCTCATTAAATGATCCTCGTAACAAAAACTGGAGAGTAGCGCCCCAAAACAAATCAAACCATACTCGACTATAGGATATATACGATAAAGGTCATATGAGAAAACTTTACCTCCAAAAGCATAACAAAATCAAGTTTATATTTATTTTGGTTTAAAGAGACCTCTGATACGCCTAAAAAATGTTCAATTTGTCATATACTTTAAATGTCTATATTTGGTGATTTTCAATAAAGGAAGGTATTTTGTATATTTTTTGTTTAAGGTACAAAAAATGGACTTTTGAAGAAAAAGAAGCAAAAAATGTGCAATTTGGAGCAAAAACGAGCAAGAAAGAAAATTTTGGCCTGACACATTTCGATGTCTTTCTATGCTTAATCTCCTTTAAAATTTTTGCATATTTTTTTAATGAAATTACACTTCAAAGGAAGGTTTTTTTTATGTTTTTTATGTAGGTAAAGATGTTAGGAACACAACACAACTAAAACAGAGCGAAATAGAGCTAAAACGGGGCCAAATAGAGCAAAACGGTGAAGCTGCTGCAGGTTGGCATCGACGGCGCCAGAATCCAGAGAATGACGAGAAATGGCGCCGACAGTGCCCAAAAACAGCATCGACGGTGCCAGAGATGGTTATTTGCCCAAATACATTGAATTTGGACAAATTTCAGAAGGTTGCTTGAGGCATCTCTTGGGAAATTCATCCCTACACTATAATAGAATGATTTTATATTAGAAAAAGTGTGTGTGAGTGGGAAAACATGGAGAATGTTTAGAGATCTTAGAATAGGAGTAGAACTGTAAATTTCTACCTTTTTGGAGGTGAGAGGATTTGAGAGAATCTATAAGGGAATGTTCTAGCATTGCATAGATCAGCGGGAGACTTTGCGGAAGAGATCTTCATCTTTCTTTCAAGGAGAAAAAGCTAAGTATTATGTTCTTCATTATCTTATGATTTTGTAAACACTTAATTAGTAGATCTTCTTTGATGTAATGAAGCTTTTACTTGTGTTTTTTTCGTGCTTTGTGATGTGTTTATCTTACTTTTTCTACTTATTTGGAAATAGTGGCATGAGAGGATTGTGTCGTTATTTTCTTTTTACTTTTCTTTTGTAATTAATAGGATTCATGTTTAGGATATTGGGATGCAAGCTAAAAGAAGTTTTAATTATAAATGTGATTGTTTTTACTTGCACTTCATTTACATTATAATAAGAGCTCGGTGTAGTGTTAAAATTCATTGTAATTGCATTAAGACCCGAGAGGGCAGTGTAACTATCAACAAAGTGGAACCACATTTAAATTCCATGGATGAGTGAGTAGTCCATGGGGGTTGAGTGAAAATAAATATGGAAATATACTTTGATGAGCGTAGAAGTGAAGATTTTAGGGTGACAGACAAAAATCCCCAATTTAGTCCAAGTGTTTGGAACTAAAGCGAGATGTTAGCCCTCGGGTAAGGAGAAGTGGGAGCTCTAGAGTGAGAGCCAGTATCCTCCCAACCTAACAACAGATTTAGGGATCAAACATTGGATTAGCCAATGTTCTTTATTACACTTGACCGAGGGTAAAGAATATGATTGCTCATGTTTGGCACATACAATATTTAATGTATCTCATTCTTGTACATTATTCAATTATTACATAAGAATAGTAGTTTTTAACATCTCAAAATTCTCTAAACCAATTCATCCAGAAAGGGTTATCTTTATAATTAATATTTTCATTTAGGAGTAGCTATTAGTTGTTTTAATCTTAAGACTTCTCTTTAGGAGTTCTTGTTAGAAAAACCAGTTTAATCGACCTTCTAAACTAAGGATTCATAGTAATAAACTAGAATTAGCCTAAGGGATTTCTTACCTCGCTTCTCTGTGGAATCGATAGTGGAGTTTTTAAAGAAAGCCCTATATTATAAACTAGAATTACCCTAAGGGATTTCTTACCTCGCTTCTCTGTGGGATCGATAGTGGGATTTTTAAAGAAAGCCCTATACTACTTGGAGCGATACGTGCACTTGCGTAGAACCCATGGTGTGTGAAATATTTTCTATATTGAATAACATTTTGATTTGCACATTAACTGCTAAGTATAAATTGGGTCAAGTTTTTGGTCATATTTTGAAAGCTAAATTACTGTGTAATTGCGAGTCAGGTCAAGTTTTTGGCATCGTCTCATGGGATTTAAATTGACATAAAACATGCAGAAAAACTACACACACTAGGGGCACATCAAGTTTTTGGCGTCGTTGCTGAGGAACCTTATGTGAGAACTTTAAGAGAATTTTAGTTAAACCTGTAAGACTTATATTTGGAAATTATAGTATTATTATATAATGTGTTTAATTATTGTGTGTTTATTTTTAAAGAAAATTTAAAATACTAAAAATATTTTTGATATATGCCCTTTTAGTTAAGTCTTTAAATTTGTATGCGTAGTTCTGGACCTGCAAACCTTGAATTTTACAACTCATATTTAGAGAGAACTTTTAGGAGGATGATGAATCAGAAAATACTCCATGAATTTAATGTAAAAATGGCGGATCAACGAGATAATGAATAATCAAATTTGGATTATAATGTTAATAACTTCGAAAGAGTAAACCCCAAGAGAGTGGTGAATTTTCAAGAAGATATGCTTATTATTTTAAGTTCTCAGGTTCTGATATTGCGAGGAAGTTAGATCAATACATTAAGATTTATCCTCAAGGACCCCCAGTTATTAAAGAAAATTTATTTGGACAATTAATTGAGCCTAAATATTTTGAAACTAGCCATGAGATACATAATCCTTATTTCGATTATTACAACCCAGGTTGGGAAAATTATTCAAACTTCAACTAGAATACTAATTTTTGAGGAGAAAACCAAGTTTAAGAAGATAATCACTTTAATCAGACATTTAATTGGAATAGTCAAGGTGATTTTAACGATGAACACTCTTTTCCTCATAATTTTAACTTCAACCGACATGATGAGGAGAAGGGGTCACTATTAGAAGAGGTTGTGATTCAATTGGCGAGTCAGTTAGAAAGTCAAGAGAGTCAGTTGGAAAGTCAAGAGAGTGAGATGGAAAGTCAAGATGCCACAATAAGGAATATAGAAAACCAACTATGACAGATTATTAATACAATTAACAGTTACCCCGCAGATTGTACCTAGTGACCCTGAGATATACCCCAAGCAGATGAATGATGAACAATATAAAGTTATTAAATTAATATTTAGAAGAGAATTCGAGGATATGCTTCAAAAGAACTTTGAGTTGAGAGATGAGGATAAAGAAATTAAAAGACCAATGGAAGAAATTCCTAAGGAATTTGAAAGAAATATAAAAAGACACCCTCCACCATTTACTCAGTACCAAGGGGAAGAAATTGAAGATAACTTGAAACAGAAGAGTAACTTAATAGAATTTGATCCAGAATCTGAACTATCTAGAAAGACTCTGATCCAAAATTTGGGAGATCATGAATTATCTTATAGAGATCCATTTCTTATAAATTTCAAGAATGATGTTAATATGAAAATTGAGAAAATCAATAGAAGAATATTGAATCTAGAAAGAAATATGAGGAATAATGATATGAATCAATCAGAAAAGGAAGAGCTGAAAGAAAAATTACAATTCGGGGATTTTGTAGGAATCCCTGGATCTAGAAAAAATTAGGTGATTGATTAAGAATTACGTAGTTAAAATTTTGATTCAGGAGGAATCATTTGTCGAGTTGGTGACGTTAAACCAAACACTTTATGGGAGACAACCCATAGTTATCAGTGTGCTTTGATTTGGTATGCATGAGTACCATGATTGTTAGTGTTGTATTGTGTTTGTTTTACTGTGGATTGATTAGCTTGATTAATGATTGGTGAATGTTTGGATTGTTAGTGGATTGATTTGATCTTTATGGTCATTATGGATTGATCAGTTTGACTGATGATTGATGGATGTTTGGTTTGTTAGTGATTTGATTTGAACTTTATGTGTCATGAGGGAGGTGATTCCTTAACTTCTTATTATGGCTAGACTTGTTTGTTCTCTTGTAATTGTTGGATTGACGAGTTCACTATGACTCAGGTCTTACGCGGACTTGAGTTTAACAAGAGACATCATAAATTTGAACAATGACAGTTCCATCTCAATTTTGTTACTTCCTTTCTCTAACTTTGTTTTCATTTGGTAGGAGCCATGAACCTATTTAATGAGTTACTTGAGGATGATCTTACACTATGATTTATAAATGTTAGAGGTGCTTAATTAAAAGGAATAGGTGATGCCTGAGGTTGGTGACCGGGAGCCAATATAACAGGGATAATTTTACCATTGGGATTGTAATCTATAAAATCATTTAAAAAGTACCTAATTTATTAGTGTAGTAATTCCGTTATAAATTGGATGTAAGTTAATGAGATGCGATGATTTAATGGAAGAATTGACCTCATTTATCATATGTGTTTCTATTTGTATTTTATATTTGTTTTTGTGTTATAACTTTATATCGACTTGCAGAACATTTTTATATTCCTATGCTGATACCTGCAATGCTAGTTAGACTTTTGTTTAGTCAACTTAATTCTAACATGTTTACTTTATATTTACTTTCTGCTACATATTGTTATGTCCCGATGAATACTTGTAGATGATTTTGACAAACTTTTACGGTAGATAGAATTTCTGAATTATTTTACTTCATGCTTATATTATCTGTACTGAATGATATACATATTAAAAATCAAGTTTGGGGGTAGGAAGAAAAATATATTTTAAAGTTAGTTTACTATATTTTAGTTTAATATTATTGCAAGCATGATTTAGGCTAGATTTACTTTCTCCTATAGTCATTTTATCCTGATTATGCATGTATATGAATTTGATAGGATGTTGTAATAGTAAGTAGATTCAACTTTTACTTTTTTCCTGTTATATTTTATATAATTAATTGCAAAATATTTAAAAATTCAAGTTTGGGGGGAAGAAAAACTTTTAAAACTTAACTTTATTTGTCCTCAGTAGCCTGTATTTAATTTGATATCACTTTTAAAATGACTTGTGGTGTGGTGTTACCTTCGGGTTATTATAATTTTGATTTTGTGAATGTTAGAAAAAATAACTTAGTTGAAATCCTATGTAAAGAAAATTTTCTAGAGTTAAGATATTTTGTAGGAAACATTGTAAAAATGATTTTGCTATTTATGGTAGAAATGAGTTAAATATTTGAAAAGCTAAGATTCTTAGATTTATACTTATTGATAATTGAGCCTTTATTGAAACCTTTTTCATATTAATACTTACACTTTTAAAAAGTGAAGGAAAGTTTTGAGTTTTAGACTTTATAAAGAGGATAGTGAAATTCAAAATTATTAAAGGCCTATTCAAATATAGTAATCCTCACATGAAAAAAAAGAGAAAAAAATAAGGATTAAAAAGATCATGAAAGAAAAGAAAAAGAAAAGAAAAAGAAAATTTAAAAGAAAATATGTGAGGAGAAGCTTAAGGAGAAGCCTAACCAAAAATTGGTTTCACTTGAATCTTTTTAAAAGAAAAGACTTATAAATAATCCTAAGTTTATTTTTATTTTAAAAGAGTATTGGTCAAATTGGTGTAGATAAGGTGCTTAAATTCTATTTTTAAACTTTCTATGAATCTCTAGTTTGACAAGTTTCAATAACTTTTTATGTAAATAGAAAATCAGGATTCCTAAGTTGAATATGAGATATTCTTACACTCTAGTCCTAAGATTTGCTAGTACACTATAATATTTTTGAGATGAAATTATAGGAAACTCTACTAAAACCTACAACCACAAGTCTACATATTTGGTTTCTAAAAGTTATAGTGTTACTTGAGGATAAGTAACAGTTAAGTTTTGGGGAGTTGATACACCTAAAAAATATTTAATTTTCATATACTTGTAATGCCTATATTTGGTGATTTTCAATGATATTACAATTTAAAGGAATTTTTCTTGTATATTTTTGGTTTCAAGTACAAGAAATTGACTTTTGAAGAAAAACAAGCAAAAACGGTGCAATTTGGAGCAAAAACGAGCAAGAAAGAAAATTTTGTTCTGTCACATTTCGATATGTCTTTCTATGCTTAATCTCCTTTACAATTCTTGCATATTTTTTAATGAAATTACACTTCAAATGAATGTTGTTTTTATATTTATCTTGTAGGTAAAGAAGTTAGGAACGCAACACAACTGGAACACAACACAACTGTTGGTAAAGATGTTTAACACAAAGATGTTATGATTCCTTAACTTCTTATTATGGCTAGTCTTGTTTGTTCTCTTGTAATTGTTGGATTGATGAGTCCACTATGACTCAGGTCATAACCGGACTTGAATTTAGCAAGAGACATCATAAATTTGAACAGTGACAGTTCCATCTCAATTTTGTTACTTCCTTTCTCTAACTTTGTGTTCATTTGGTAGGAGTGATGAACCTATTTGATGAGTTACTTGAGGATAATTTTACACTATGATTTATAACTGTTAGAGGTGCTTAATTAAAAAGAATAGGTGAGGCCTGAGATTGGTGTTCAGGAGCTAATATATCAGGGATAATCTTACCTTTGGAATTGTAATATATAAAATAATTTAAAAAATACCTAATTATTAGTCTAGTGATTCCGTTAGAAATTAGATGTAAGTTAGTGAGATGCAATGAGTTAATGGAAGAATTGATCTCATTTATCATATGTGTTTCTATTTGTATTTTATGTTTTTTGTGTTACAACTTTGTATAGACTTGAAGAACAATTTTATATTCCTATGTTGATACATGTTATGCTAGTTAGACTTTTGTTTAGTCAATTTAACTCTGACATGTTCAGTTTAGATTTACTTTCTGCTGCGTATTGTTATGTCCCGATGAATACTTATAGATGTTTTTTATAGACATTTGTGGTAGATAGAATTTCTGAACTATTTTACTTCCTGCTTATATTATCTGTATTGAATGATATGCTTGTTAAAAATCAAGTTTGGGGGTAGGAAGAAAAATATATTTTAAAGTTAGTACACTTCCTTTTAGTTTAATATTATTTCAAGCATGATTTAGGCTATATTTACTTTCTCCTACAATCATTCTATCCTAATTATGCATGTATATGAATTTGATTGGATGTTTTATTAATAAGTAGATTCAACTTTTACTTTTTCTTCCTGCTATATTTTATGGAATTAATTGCATAATATTTAAAAATTAAAGTTTGGGGGGAAGAAAAACTTGTAAAACTTAACTTTATTTGTCCTCAGTAGCTTGTATTTAATTTGATATCACTTTTAAAATGACTTGTGATATGTTGTGTTACATTCATGTTACTATAATTTTGATTTTAGGAATGTTAGAAAAATAACTTAGTTGAAATCCTATGTGATGAAACTATTCTAGAGTTAAGATATTTTGTAGGAAATATTGGGAAAATGATTTTACTATTTATGGTAGAAAGGAGTTGAATATTTGAAAACCTAAGATTCTTAGATTTATACTTATTGAGAATTGAGCCTTTATTAAAACATTTTTCATATTCATACTTACACCTTTAAAAAGTGAAGGGAAGTTTTGAGTTTTGGACTTTATAAAGAGGATAGTGAAATTCAAAATTATTAAAAGTCTATCCAGATATAGTAATCCTCACATGAAAAAAAAAGATAAAAGAATAAGGACAATCAATATTCTTTATTCTACACGTAAAAGAGACCTACCCACTATCAACCAACATCAATGACTATCATCACCCAATCAATTGCGTCCCTGTCGCCATCGAATTTGTCGTGGCCGTTGCTGCCAATTCTCTGCTATTGTCGAGTGTCTTTGTTTATCAGTGTTGAGGAGTCGTCATTTTGTTTATCTATTGAATCACCCTAATCTCCAAATAACTTATTCTTTTGGATCATATAAATTTCATCCCTGCAAAACAGAGTTAGCACATCCTAATAATATGTAAAGTAAGTCTAAAAGGAAATTTACCTTGTGTCTTCAACAAACCTGCAAAACATATTTAACAGCAAATTATATATTAATGTTGGCTTAATTGGTTGTATTTTAAATTTTTAACAACCCGGTCAAGTTGTCTATGACTCCATCGTCTCGAGTCATCGGGGAACTCAGATCTACTTAATCAGAAAGGTGTTTAAACTAGGACTGTAAGATTCCTATCAGCAACCACATATTGCATCGCCCAAGAGATTTTCTTAAATCTGAACACTGAGGTTCAAGTTACATTTGAAGATCTTTGTTCATTAGGGTTTCATCTAAGTTTTAGTGAATTTTTCATATTATAGAGGTTACAAATTTCAGATTGTTTACGATTTATTAACCTATTAAATTTTGTTGTTTTATTGTTTATTTTTATTTGGGATGACCTGATTAGAATCCCATGGTTCCATCGTCCCGGGTCATTAAGTTTGCAGTTTGACTAGCCACAAATGACTAGATGATATTTTGTTAGCAACCATGTGTTACCTCCTCCAAGATTTCTTCTCAAACCTAGTTGCATTTTAATTTTCAAGTTTAAGTTTTAATGTCTTTTAAGGTGAATTTTAAAGTTTAGAGTTTTATGTTTATTGTCTTATTTGTCTAATCTTAAGGGTGAATTGAGGTTTAGGTTTTAAGTCTAAGATAGGTTAGATTTAAGGTTTAGGTTCAATGTCAGTTGAACTTAAGGAGTTTGATCAAGGGTCCTAAGAAAGTTGGTTAAGTTTAATGTAGGTTAGACTTAAGGTTTAGGTCTGATGTAGGTTAGACCTAAGGATATTTATGGTTCAAGTTAGGTTAGGTTCAATTTTGGTTGAACCTAAGGCTTGAAGTGACTTTGGGCCAATTTAGGTTGAACCCAAGGAGTATGGTTAAGCTAAGGTAGGTTAGGTTCAGTGTCAGGTGAACCTAAGGAATTTTGTTAAGTCTAATGTTGGTTAGACTTAAAATTTAGGTTCAGTATTAGTTGAACCTAAGGCTTGAAGTGACTTTTGCTCAATTTAGGTTGAACCCAAGGAGTTTGGTTAAGTTTAAGGTAGGTTATACTTACAATTTAGGTTTTGCGTCAGTTGAACTTAAGGAATTTAGTTAAGTCTAATGTAGGTTAGACTTAAAATTTAGGTTCAATGTCAGTTGAACCAAAGGTATATTAGGTTTAGGGTTTAGTTTCAATGTCAGTTGAATCTAAAAAAGTTTGATTAAGTCTAAGGTAGGTTAGACGTAAGGTTTAGGCTCGATGTAGATTAGACCTAAAGAAGTTTGATTAATTCTAATGTAAGTTAGACTTAAGATTTAGGTTTGATGTAGGTTAAACTTAAAAAATTTTTGGTTATTTCTAAGGTATATTAGACTTAGGATTTAGGTTTAATGTACGTTGGACTTAAAGAAGTTTTGATTAAGTCTAATGTAGGTTATACTTAAAGTTTGGATTGATTTAGGTTCAATTTGGACTGAACTTAAAGTTTAAGTTGCCTTAGGTTCAATTTGGGTTGAACCTAAGGTGTAGGTTGAGTTAGGTTCAATTTGGATTGAACCTAAGGTTTATGTTGAGTTAGGTTTAATTTGGGGTTGAACCCAAGGTTTAAGTTGACTTAGGTTCAATTTGGGCTGAACGTAAGGTTTAAGTTTACTGAGGTTCAATATGGGTTGAGCCTAAGGTTTGGGTTGAAAATGGGCATTTGAAGTTAAGTCTTATATAGCTAAGGCAAATGATTTGATTAAGTCTAATTATGATTAGACTTAATTAAGATTTAATGATCGCTTAAGCCTAATGTAAGTAAGTCTTAAGGGTTAATTAAGTCGGATTAGGGTTAGACTTAATTAACATTTAAAGTTAATTAAGCCTAATGTAAGTAAGGCTAAAGCGTTAATTAAGTTTAATTATGGTTAGACTTAGTTATGGTTTAAAAGTCACTTAAGCCTAATGTAAGTAAGGCATAAGGGTTAATTAAGTCTAATTAGGGATATACTTAACTAAGGGTTTTGAAGTCACTTAAGATTAATGTAAGTAAGGCTTAAGGGATAATTAAGTCTAATTAGGGTTAGACTTAATTAGGTTTTAAATGTTAGTTAAGCCTAATATAAATAAGGCTTAAGGGTTAATTAAGTCTAATTAGGGTAGACTTAATTATTGTTTAAGGTTAATAATCCTAATTTAAGGCTTAATGAGATTAATTAGGTCTAATTATAGTTAGACCTAATTAGGGTTTATAATTTACTTAAGCCTGATGTAGGTAAGGCTTAAAAAGATTAATTAGGTCTATTTAGGGTTAGACCTAATTAGGGTTTGAAGTTAATTAAGACTAATGTAAGTAAGGCTCAATGAGATGAGATTAATTAGATCTAATTAGAGTTATACCTAATTAGGTTTTATAGTTTACTTAAGCCTAATGTAAGTAAGGCTTAAGGAGATTAATTAGGTCCAATTTGGGTTAGAACGAATTGAGGTTTAAGTTTACTTAAGTCTAATGTAGGTAAGACATAAAGAGATTAATTATATGGTTATGCCTAATTAAGACTTAAAGGTTTAAAATGCATTTAAAACTAACTTAATTATGACATAGGTGCTTATTTTAGGTTGACGGTGAATTAACCCTTGAAATTAAGATTAGATTAATCCTAATAATCATTTGAGGAATTATTTTTTTTAGGATTAAAATGTAAATTCTTAAAATCTACAATTCTACCCTAAATGTATAAGTTGTCATTTAAATTTTCCAAAGGTTAGAAATTGTCATTTTAGGATTTTGAATTCATTAACCTAAATTTTCTAACAAATTTTCAATTTAATTTCTATTTTTTGTTTTTTATAATTATTTTTGAAAATAATTACAATTTGTGGTAAAAATTGGTGAATTTTATTTTGGAGATTTTTCCTGACCTTGGAAAAATCAAAGAATGTCCCCAAGGATGGAAGGATTAATCCCTAAAACTTTTGTCATTTTTGGATTTATAATTAATTTTTAATAATTAAATTACTCGAGAGAGTAATTAATTAATTAAAAATTAAATATAATTTATTAATTCTCCATTTTATTTTTTATTTTCTCATTTCTTTATCGAGTTTAAAGGTATTTTTATTTTATTTTTTTGATTTTTCTATACAAATATATGATTTTTTAAAGTTTATTAGAATTTTTTTGAAATTAATTAATTCAAAAAAATCCTAATTTCTCACTTATCCTACGCGGCACCAACTCAGACCTCAGATGGGTTGAACTCCATAAGGCGGTGTTTGATTTGCAAGACTTTACGAATGACAGCTAAGCTGTCCTGCGATTCGGTCTATTGTGTATGAATGGATCAGCGGTCCGCCTTAATCCAAGCCGTTCATTTCCAATAAACGGAAATTAGCGGCATCGGTTCATCGTCCCAGCAGAATGATTAACTGAGAGCCGTTCTCGTTTAAGGCATATGTCTCTGTGGATCTTGCACATAATTCATGATGTTTGTTCCTATAGCTTCATCGAAGCAAAACGAACATATCCATGTAGTTATATTGGCATGGTGTGATGATTTTCTTCACAATGTTCCAAACATGAGCAAGGATTTAGGGGTAGAGGTCCATACTTTAGTCCAAGAGGTGTAGCCTCGATTGGAAACATTGTGAAACTTCACCTTGACTTCAGAAAGCTTTCCATTGATCTATTATGAGTTGAAAGTGGGCCCAGGTATGTTCTTGCTGAAATGGGGTCACAGTTTCAGCTTAGAATAGGTTAGAGCTTGCGAAAAGGGCCAATTTGGATTAGGAACTTCCGCTTGAGGCTCAGGGAAGCTTATGAAATGGTTGGATTGTGGTTTTAGAGGGCTTTATGTCAACCCGAAAAAGTGTCCAAGTTTTGGAGTAGGAAATTAGAGTTTCCTATTGAATTTCAGGAGTTGAGAGTTTTGGGGGATTGGTTGCTTAAGGTGTGGGGAAGATTTTCTCTGTTGGATGCAATAGGATTTGGGGACTCTATCTAAGGTCTTCTTCTTATGGAGGGCTCTCGGGTTAGCTCCTTAAACAGTCATTAGAGGTGGCAAGGGAGCTTAGAGCTGATTGGTGGTGGTTCAATGAAGCTCAGTGAGTTCATAGGATGAGATTTTGGCTAAAGATTTTCAGTTTTTGGGTTTTCCCATGGTGGGCTCGTCATGATCTTGAGCATGGAGAAGGAGGTGGCTATGAAAAGGCTCTTCTTTTATTGGAGATGGGATGAGGTGGATGGACAGCATGACAATGAAGTCGGTTCGTATAATCTACCTCAGTTCAAATAGTGTGATGTGGAATTTGGGTAAGGTGCCATATACCCCCCCCCCCTTCTTGATGATTTTTTATCTTGGTCAGAATAGTGACTTGTGGGTTTTAAGTGGGTTACCCATGTCATGATGGGTACTAATGGGTCATGGATGACCTAATAGCAATGGGTCATGGGTTGGATATGGGTTTGGATGTCATGCATGGGCTTGGGTGTCATGTATGGATTTAAGTGGCCATGAGCTTAGGACATGATTTTAGGGCTTAAATCCTAGGTCTAATAAATCCTAATTTCATTCTTTTAATTAATTAAATAATTTAATTAAGAGAATTAAAAATTCGATAAAAAAGATCATGAAATGACAAAAAAAGATGACCAATTGGGTCCCAAGATAGACCAGTTGACCAAGGTTAACTAATTGGGTCCTTGGGTTGACCAAGGTGATAGTTGGGTTGGCCATATAGTAATGCTTTAACCATATGTTGATTAGGTCAATTATAAGGTCAAAATAGTGATTAAAAGGTCAAAGGTTGACTAAGTGGTTAACAGGGTGATCATTTGATCTAGAGTTGAACAAATGGTCAGTGTGGTGTCCATAGGGTCCAGGGTTGACCAAATGGTCAGTGGGGTGACCATGGGGTCCAGACTAGGTTTGTTTAAGGTGTCATTTAATTTTGAGGTCAAAAGGGGATTATACGGCTTATTTTTAGGTTTTGGAGTTTTAATTGGAAAAGGGGGTCGCCTACAGAAATTGTCGGCGAATTTTAATTTAATTTAAATAAATAATTTGAAAAGTAATATTTGATTTTGAAAATAATTTTAAATTTGAAAATTTTAAGATATGAAATCAAACTGATCTCACATCCCGAATAGTTTATATAAACGAGCACCGCATCACAAACCATGTATCTATCCCGAAGAATAGACACATTGCTTGATGATGGGGCTCGATTAAGTAAACTAGAAGATTTGTGACACCCGTTTGGTCTGCGAACCAATTTTATAAGACGACAAATTCCCCTGTTTAATATTGAAAACATTAAACATGGTTTATATTACCTGGGTTCTTAAAATTCCCTATAAGGGCAAGCCCCTATAGTTAATTACATCTTAAGTGACGGGAATCACCTAAGAAAACTCTCGATAATAATCGGTAGTTCTGCTCTCAAGAATTTCAAGGTTTAAGTTTTCAAGGGATTGAGTTTTGGAATTTCAATAGTGGAATGGATCAAATTTAGAGCATTATATTTTGGGAATCCGAAGGAAGAAAGGTAGGAGAAATCACAGATTCGAAGCGAACTTCGGTAATTTCCCGACTATCCTATTTGTTTGGCTTGAATTTAGGAAGGTCCTAATGTTTATTTAATGTTTTGATCTTGCCAATTTTAATTAATTAGGACTTATATCATACAAATAGCCTTGAAGATATGAGGGTTTATGTCGTATCGGACGACTACCTCGGAGTCCTAAGACCGGTTAGGGCTTAATTTACATGACATGATCATGTAAATGCCTAACGAAGAGTTGAGGGTTTATGTTGCACTACGCAAATTACCTCGAAGTCCTATAGCTTGGTTATTTAATTCTAAGAAAGTTTTGCTGAAGTAGACTCAGGTTTTGCTGATGACGATGGCCGTGCTGCCCACCATGCTCCGAGCTCCTTGTTGTTGCAGAGGTTTAGTTTTAGAAGTCATAAATCAGGAGATGAGAGAAGTGTTTTGGTTTAGAGAAAATCTTAAAATCCAGGTGTTTTTAATATTTTAATTAAACAAATCTTAAAATTGATTATAACAACACCGGTTAAGATCCCACGGTTCCATCCTTCCGACATCGTTATTTTTATCGGATTCACTTAGTTCAGATGAATTTGCTAAACTCAACTGAATGAGTTCCACACTTTCATTTAGACCGTGGGAAATCCCGTTAGCAACACGTAGGTTACATCATCCGAGGTATTCCCGATCATCCAACAAGATGTTTTAATTTAGTTGTAGTTGTAGTTTTGTTGTTCCGTTTGTGATTAAATTTTGAGTTGTTTTATATTTTGAAATGTTGTGGCGGTGAATTTTATCTTGTAATGACTTTTAATTTAGTTTTGGTTTCAGTTTTAGGGACTATCCTAAAGGTGTAGGTTTTCATGCAACAGTTGTTTATCATGCGAGAAAAGTAAGTGCAACGCGATCAAATAAATTGCAGTAAAGTAAATTGCAATAAAATAAAAGCGTACCTGGAGGGTCTTCCCGTCATCCCAAGCTGCACTTAAAAACACAGTTAGAATATTTAAGCATTTAAAGTAAGTTCTTAGGTAAAGCTAAGGGAAGGATTATGGTTTTCTACCAAGCTCCTAAACCTACAGCTAGTCATTTCCTATGACGTCTAGGTTCTTGTATTTTAGTTTGAGGACGATTTTCTTCATCAAAGAACAACTAAGTTCAATTGTTCTTATAAATATCCTATCAAATTGAGGAAGTGCTTAAGACGAATCTTAAACATCTTTTCAACATTTCTAGGATTGTTTTAAGTCCAAATGAATTTAATTATACAAATGAATTAATCGTCCGAGAGTTTAAGTTTTGTTATCTTGCTCAGTGAACTAGGACATTTGAATATCCTATAAGTGAAGTAACATTTCATTTAACACTCCTCTTAAGAGTTATGACATCACTAGCTTTCGAGAGCAAATGGATGTTCAAGTGGTTCATGATTTAATTTTAGTTAATGGATTTAAGTTTGGAATAGTGTTCAAGTTGTTTTAGATTTATTTTGAATTTCTTTATGTCTTAAGTGATGTTATATTTAATTCAATTTAATTTAATTTAACTTAACTTAATTTAATTTAATGTGGTTTAATTTAATTTAATTTAATTTAAGTTAATTTAATATAATATGCTTTAACTTAATTTAATTCAATTTGATTTAATTTAATTTGATTTAGTTTTAATTTAATTTAATTTAATTTAATTTAATTTAATTTGATTTGATTTAATTTAATATGTTTTAATTTAATTTAATTTAATTTAATTTAATTTAATTTGTTTGACTTAATTTAATATGTTTTAATTTAATTTAATTTAATTTAATTTAATTTAATTTAATTTAATTTAATGTAATTTAATTTAATTTTAATTTAATTTAATTTTAATTTAATTTAATGTAATTTAATTTAATTTAATTTAATTCAATTTAATTTAATATTTTATTTTAAAGGGATTTGCTTTAAATAATTTAACCTTAACTTAATTTAATGATTAAGTCTTTTAACATTTCAAATCTTAAACTTAGATTATCATTTTAATTAGGAATTAAATGTTATTGGGATGATTAATTTAGGGATTCTAAAATTAAAGAACAAATCTCTTCCTAATAATATCCCTATTTTAATAATTCCAATTTTATTATTCTTCCAAATTTAATTAATTATTTTAATTAAAGTTCATTTCAATTATTGTTGAATTGTTTAATAGGTTTCTACCCTTCAATTATTTAAATTTCAATCATCCAAATCAAATTAAGATCAAATATTTTACCTTTTCATTTTATTAAGCCTAAAGTTTTAATTAAGGATTAAAATTTTAATTACCATTTTACCCTTCAAACTTAATAATTTCATAACTCATTAAATTGAGCTCAAATGAATTTGAAATTTTTATGTGACTTCACTCATATGTCAATAAAGACATTAGAGGAGAAAATGTGATTTTTCTGTATTTAATTTATTTATGTAATTATTTTTGGTGGAAAATAGGGATTTCCAAGGAAAATTCAATAAGATGACCAAGGGAACTTTTCTGTTCTTAAAAAAACTTATGGGACATTCCTAATGACCAGAGGACCACTTGGACCAAGTTTGGTGATTTTTTGAATTATATTATTTTTATTATAATTATTTTGAGTTTTGGAGTATTAATTAATTTAAAAATAAAATAAAGTTTGAAAAATGAATTTTATATTTTTAAAAAATCTCTCTGATATCAAGGAAATCAGAGAATCAATTTTTATAATTTTTTGATTTTTCTTTGATTTATTAGAATTATTTTAGTAGAAATGCTAGAAAATACATTTTTTTTATTTTAAAATTACCCTAGGGCTTTAAAATTTAATAACTCATCATAGAGACCTAGGAAAAATATGGGATTTGTTCCTAAATGACTAAAATTCAAAATATGACATTTTGGTGAGCTTTATTATTTTTGTGATTTTTATTATTTTTTAATTATTAAAATATTAAAATAATACAAAAAATCAACTTTTTTAGAAAATTGAAATTTTAATTTTCTTAAATTCCCCTAATATCAGAGAGGCTCCAAAATCAATTTGGTGAATTTTTGAAAAGTATTTTGAAAGTTATGAATTTTCAAAGTTTAAATTGGCTAAATGGCTTAATCAACCCATTTGATAGGGCTAACCAAACCCAATTGACTTCAAACTTTTATGGTGGGTTCCTCTGATCCTAAAGGTTAGTGGAGAATTGATTTCAAGTCAATTTGATGTATGATTAGCTCTAATTAATTAAGGACCTATTTAGGGTGTTTAAGCCAATTAGGGTTGTTCCAAGTGAATTAATTCAAAACCTATTTTTCCTAGGGTCCTCTGGTCATATGAAACATCACCAAATTTTCCTAGAATTTATTTCACAACATGCTAATTATTGGATTTAAAATACTCAAAACAGCAACATGAATTTGAAAAATCAATAACTTCTCATAGGGATGGCCTCTGACTTTGAATGTTCCAAATTCAGAGGCTTCAAAAACCCTATGGTCTCATGCCATGGTGAATTTCCTATATGCATGGAGAATTAAAACAATGCAGAGGGTAAATAAATTATTAAAAATAAAATACTTGATGAAATTAAATGATTTCTTTTCCACATTATTCTCCATGGTATTTTTATTTTATTTTTAGGATTTTTCTACACAAAGTTATGAATTTTCAAAGTTCAGGGAATTAAATAAATTAGAAAAAACCCTAATTTTCTATTTAAAACGGCGGCGCTGACTCATCCTAGGCATCCCCGAACGCACACGCGTCGCCTCCTGATTCAGCGCCGCCTTCCGACTCAGCGCCACGCGGCCCGCTGTTCATGTATCATCTCCTCGTCTGACGCCATCTGAGCCGTCCGTCCGCACGTGTATTAAATGAACGGCATCCGTTCATCGTCCCCGAGCCTCCTAACCCGAGAACCGTCCACACTAAATCCCTAATATCTCACTCAATACTTAACGGATTTTCGTGTTCTTGTGCTTCTATGGATTCGTCTTGAAGAGACGAACACATCTATACGGTGATCATGCATTGAAATTAAAGCATTTGAAATGGAGAATCTCCGGAAGCTCGGGATAAAGAGTTAGCTCATACCTTTGCTCGGAGAAGTGTGGCTTCAATCCGAGGGTTGTGTCACCTTCGATTGGATCCCAGCAAGCTCCGGATGAAGTCTCCCGGTCCAGTGAATTGCCTAGTTATGATTTCGACCAAGCCCGATCACAAAGCTTGGAGGGCTGGAGCAAGCTGGGTGGCCCGGAGATGGGGCTTTCAGTGGGAAACTTCTCCTCTTGGTCCAGTGAAGGTGTAGGACCAGTCAATTTGAGGATTGGCTCACTGTGGCAAAGTGTCCTGGTTTTGGGTGAGATTTCAGTTGAGAAATTGGATTCTGTCAGTGGGGATTAGGGCAAATTGACACTGGGGATCAACTGCTCTAAGTATGGAGTAGGGTTTGGAACAATTTTGACAGAGTTTCGGCAAGGTTTTTGCAACTCTCCTCCATGGTCGTGAGGGGGTAGGGTTTAAATAGAGGTGGCTGGAGAGCCTCACAGGGATGGCCAAGGGTTGGGATCAGCTGCTCTGGGCATGGGAAGAACAGCTATGGTGGCCATTGGGCATGGGGCGGCTCGGCGAGGTGGAATTCCAAAGTTTGGCTCCTCCCGAGGTCTCGGCCATGGTGTTTTCCGGCGACCCGGTGGTCGGCCGGCCGAGCACCGGTCACCATCTTGTTCGGGTGGGTCGTGGTGGGGTTTAGTGTAGGCGATTGGCAAATGCCATGTGTAAAAGGCTTGGATTAGAATGGAATGGGAGAGGGCTCATTTTGGCTCAAATTGGTCAACCCATCCATTTGGGCTAGGTGCACCACCCAAGGCTTGGTTTAGGTCGAAGAGAAAGTGATTTGGATCGGCTTGATTAGTGGGGTCAAGTCACAATCCAAGCACAATTAAGTTTAAGCATGGTTTAGTGGAGTCATGGAAGTGGTTAATCACTATTAAGAGAGTATGGAAAGGGCCTCCTCCTCTTGCCATCTTGGGTATGGTGAGGTGGAAAGTAGATTCCATGGCTCTCATGGCTCCCATGTGGCTCATGCATGGCTTCATGGCTCATCTTTAGCTTGGGAAAAGTTAAGTCAATTTCATGGAAATGGATTTAAGAAAAATTTTGGTATTTTGATGGGAATTTGTATGGGGCTTAATTTGGAATGGCTTCATGATGAATTTTCAAACTTAGGGGTTGATTTTAATTAATGGTATGATGAGAAGAATTTGTCATATGGGCTTTAGCATGAAATTTGGGCTTTTAGGAAGGTTTAAGAAGGTGGGCTTTTGGTTTAAAAAAATAAATTTATGGATGGGAATTTTGTGAAGGATTGGGCCAAACAAATGTTACAATTGGTTTAGGGATGTTCCATGAATGGTTTGGAGTCAATTTGGTGTGATTTGGAATTGAATTGGTTTGAATTTGGGTTCATTTGGTAAGTGGGCCAATGTAGGTCAAATTGGGCTAACTTGGGCCAATGTTGGGATAGGGTTGAAATTGATGTAAAATAAATGTTGGGAAATGTTTATGGGAGTGTTTCAAAGAGGTTTTCGGCTTTGGTTGGGTTTTGATTTTGAGGTTTGGGCCTATTTGGGTTAGGTTTGGGTTTAGGTCAAACTTGGGCTTTTTGATTTTAGGTTGAATTTGAGTGGGGTTTGGGTCTAAAATTTGGGCAAATCATGTTAGTGTTTTGTTTATGGGGATGTTAAGGAAGGTTTAGAAAAGATTTGGGGTTAATTGGAGTTGAATTGGGTGAATTTGGGCTAAGTTTGGGTCATGGGTCCAAAATGGGCTTTAAGGCCAAAAGTGAAATTGGATCCAAATGCCAATCAAATTGGACTTGGATTTGGTCTAGATTGGTATTGGAGATGTTGAATTGAAGTTTAGAATTGAATTGGACCAGAATTTGGGTCAATTGGATATGTTTGGTTTGACATTGGGTTCACTTTGGGTTAAAATGGGTCAAATTGGGGATTTTGACAAAAGTGGGGTAAATTGACAAAATTGGCCCATGGTGTAGTTGAACAAAATGAAATTGGGAATAATTGGGATTTTCTGGAATTTTCTGGGAATTTTCTGAATTTTTGGATTTTTTGGCTAAGAGGGGTATTTTGGGTATTTGGAGGGTATTGGGAGGTATTTTTGGAATTTTTGCTATTTTTGACTATGAATGATCAATTTGATTGGTAAGGCAATGTTTAGGATTGATTTTGGAGAATTTTTGGTAATTTAGGTGATTTTGCAAATTTTGGGGGGTTTCAAGGGTTTTGGGTAGGCTAGGCGGGTGTAGGGTCCCGGGGGTCAAAAATTGAAAATTTGGAAAATTGAAGCTTGGGTGAATGTAAGTGGAATGAAATCATTTTGGTTGAGCCATGAAGCCATATCAAGTCCACATGAGCCATGAAGGGACTCATTTGAGGCATCCACTATGTTGTTCCTAACCCTCTTGCGCAAGGGCTTAGGGGTTAAGGACCATCCATGTGAACCACCTGCATGAGTCGGAGGTCAAATTGGGTATGGGTGTGGTTTTAAGAGGTGTGTGAAAGTGTAGTGTATAGGTGTAGTGTGTGTGTGTAAGTCGGCCCCTTCACTGGACCGGGCCACCTGAGGCGGTCCTAAGGCCAAAGAGTCCTATGGGAACTCATCCTATAAACTTCCACATTTGATTTCAACCCTCTAGGTGATTAGGGGTCTACAATCAAGTTTGTGGAGTTTGCAGGGAGTTAAGAGGTAGTTTGAATTTCTAAGTGGTGGGTCCCAATTCTAATCCTCTAGGATAGTCGAAAGGAAAAGCCTAAGGCTAGATCCTAAGTACTAAAGAGAAGAAGAGAAGACCTCACCAAAAATGAGGTCAACAAATGGACCCCCAATAGGTGTGGTGTGCTAAACAAGCACACCGCGCGTATTGGCGTTGACCGAAAAGATCAACAAAACCAACACAGATGTCCAAGTGACAAACTCAGGACGAAGTAGAAGAGTTTCCAGCTGGGAGTGTCAAGTATATCTACGAGATCGGAGATTCTCGAACTCTCGGCTGGGAAAGGAAAAGGAGGTGAGTCCCAAATCACATGATGCGGGGAATTTCGATTTAGATTTTCGTTTTGTTTTAGTTTAAGTTTTGATGTGTAAGTTTAGATTTTGAGTTTCAATTTAGATTGAAGTTTGGTTTAAAATCAATTTGAGGAAATTTGGATCTGAAGTTTGGATTCGAAACGAGGTTCCAATCCCGGGATTGTGGAGAAAGCTGGAATCGGGGTACCGGCCGCAGAATGAGAATCGGAGTTTAAGTGTTGATTGAAGGGGATGAGAATCGGAATTTAGGTACCGACCTCGAAAGTTTAAAGAGAAGCTGGAATCGGGTTCTAGTCCCGAAGGTTTAAAGAGAACTCGGAATCTGGTTCCAGTCTCGAAGGTTTAAAGAGAAATGGAAGCTGGTTCCAATCTCGAAGGTCTAAAGAGAAATGGAAACTGGTTCCAATCTCGAAGGTCTAAAGAGAAATGGACACTGGTTCCAATCTCGAAGGTCTAAAGAGAAATGGAAACTGGTTCCAATCTCGAAGGTCTAAAGAGAAATGGAAACTGGTTTCAATCTCAAGGGTCTAAAGAGAAATGGAAACTAGTTCCAATCTCAAAAGTTTAATGAGAATTGGAAATGGATTCCAATCTCGGAAGTTTAATGAGAATTGGAAATGGATTCCAATCTCGAAAGTTTAAAGAGAACTGGAATCTGGTTCCAGCCTCGAAGGTTTAAAGAGAAATGGAAACTGGTTCCAATCTCGAAAGTTTAATGAGAATTGGAAATGGATTCCAATCTCGGAAGTTTAATGAGAATTGGAAATGGATTCCAATCTCGAAAGTTTAAAGAGAACTGGAATTTGGTTCCAGCCTCGAAGGTTTAAAGAGAAATGGAAATGGATTTCAATCTCGGAAGTTTAATGAGAATTGGAAATGGATTCCAATCTCGAAAGTTTAAAGAGAACTGGAATCTGGTTCCAGCCTCGAAGGTTTAAAGAGAAATGGAAACTGGTTCCAATCTCGAAGGTTTAAAGAGAAATGGAAACTGGTTCCAATCTCGAGAGTTTAATGAGAATTGGAAATGGAGTTCCAATCTCAAAAGTTTAAAGAGAATTGGAAACTGGTTCCAATCTCAAAAGTTTAATGAGAATTGGAAATGGAGTTCCAATCTCGAAAGTTTAAAGAGAATTGGAAACTGGTTCCAATCTCAAAGGTTTAAAGGGTTGAAATTTTCTGTGGAGATTTAAGTTTAGCAAGAGATTGAGAATGAGACATGAAAGTGTTTCACGTTTCACGAGAATCGATCAAAGCCTGATTACTTGGCGAAGGATATGAATCCATGCCATCATAACCAAATTAAAAAAAAAATTTCATGGTTTTGTGTCAGTAGATTCAGTCGACCTTCTCAAAAGGGAAGGAAATATGAAGAGTCAAAAAGAGATTTGAGAATAGCCGAAGGTCGAGGATTTCATATTCAGGAATTTATCTTAGTCGCTTGTTGTGATTTGATTTTAGCTTGATTTTCAATTTAGGATTCACATTTATCTGGGGTTCGTTTTTTATTTGTAGTTTGTTTTGACATTCAGATTTTTTTTTTTAAAAGAGAGTTTTCATTTATTTTTATTTTCCTTTTGTTCTTTGCTCGAAGTTCTTTTGATTTAATGGCGTTTCCCAGTCAATTTGCACAAAAGAGGTGAAGGCCAAAATTGTGACATGGTCACTTTCATTCCAATCATGTTGAAGATACATCATACAACTCGATCTGGAATACATCTCATACAATCCATATAGACTTAAAACGGACTATGTATGATCTTTGTCGATCCATCCAAAAAGGTATCTGTCAAAAATCCATGTCTGAATAGTGAGGTGCATGGTCAATAACATCACCTTCCAAGCCATCCTTGGCGAGGATGTCGTATGGATGTACGTTGGAGGTGTGATATTTTCCATGTAACTCACAGCTCGTAAGGTCGGAGGCTCTCTAGCTCCGGTGCAGTCGGAAGTGGTAAGGTGCTTTCTGTCGTCCATCCTTCGAAAGTAAGCGAGATCCGCTTCACCGGTACTCCCGGTATGCAATGTTTAGCGACATCCGCTCCGTTGCCCTTCGGTATCATGACGGAACCTACGGTAATGGTATCTTTACTTGGCCCTCGGAACTCACTCGGGCCTGCTATCCGGAGGTCGGATCCGAACATGATATTACACTCGTTCGGAAAAGAAAGCGTGCGAAAGGTCGACAAAGTCGTGGTGATCTATGTGCGGGGGTATACGGTCACCCTTCTTGTAAATGTTAATGATGCAAGCTGTTGGGTATGCAATCCGTCGGCGGTACCCTCCATGCTTATCATTCTTTTTACCATCCTTTTGATGACTAATGACATTGGATCCACTCGGCCATGACGGAGTATTCCGGCGGGTTTCCCTTCTGTCTTCTGCGAAGTTGTAGCAGCATCCATATTGTATTGTAATTCTCCCCTTCCCCGGCATCCATCTCCGGGGTTCCGAGTAAGTGTTTTCTCTTAAGCGACCCGCTCGGCCCATCTTTTCAAATCTCGGATGCGATCCACGATTTGTTGTTGTTCGTATTCGAGAACACGTACGTATGTAGCTCGAGGCCTTCTAGTATATTGATCCTCCACGCTCTCGATTCTCTCGAAGTATTCAAAAGTTTTCTTCTCGACCTTCCGTATTCTTTCTAGCTCGTATTCGGGATAATTTGCAAATGGCGAGGCCTGGTAACGTACTGTGGGATATATGGCTCAATCCCTTCACGTTCTCCTGCATACCTCGGCTCCTCGGGGATGATGTCCGTCGGGACATCCTCCGGGGTTGCTTCTGCAACAAGGTCATGCATTACTGGTGGCTTTGTCTGGTGGCGTTGTAGCCTTCTTTCTTCTGTTCTTCTCGAGATTTCCCTGGTCTCTTCTGTTATCCTCGGAGCTGGTCTCCTTTCTTCAGGTTCCTAGTGAATTGATGTCCTTGAAGTGTATGTACCGGCGGTAAGCGACTGCCTCGTTGCGGCTGGTCCGCTGCTAATTTAGTTAACATCTTGCGGATACGGCGATTTTTATTTCTTCGTTGAGTTGCTCGTGAGAGTAGCTCTTCGTACTTCCCGAATTTACGTGGGCGCGGCGGCGACAAGCTCGCCCTCTGTCGTAGCGACTACGGACTTGATTCTCTTGTCCTCTTCGGTGTTTGTTTTTCTTTTTCTTCTGTTGGATTGGTGGCTTGGGCCACCCACTTTCATTACTTGTCCGGCCGGGCGGTTCCTCTCGGTCGATCGGGACCCGGTCACTTTCTTCGTATTGCGGAGCCTGCCGGTGCGAAGTCCGAGTCAATCTCTATTATCGCTCCATCTTTCACCCTCTTTTCGTCGAGTGCAAGGCTTACGCCATTTCTAAAGTTCGGGACCAACCGCCCGTTCGACATTTCCCTGCGAAAAGACAAGGAAAAGGATCGGGGGTCGTACTTAAGAACAAGAACATTAAGAAAATGTTTATTAAAGACGAGTTTTTTTTATTACTTTTGTATTTTTCAATTTAATAGGAATGGAGTGGGATAAGATCAGGAAAGAGATTTTGATATGGAAGAGAAAACAAGGAAAACTTTATTATCATGATTTTATTTATTTTAGCACATTTTTATCATTTTGGGTTCGGACCCAGTCATAAGTAATTACTTCACCCGTGCTTCTAGGGATGGAAAATTCATTCCTTCGAAACATCGGGTAGCGTAATACTTTTTCAAGTATCGTCCATTGATCGGAAGCATATGTCGTTCTCCTTAGCGAGTTCACTAGCCTAGTAGGAGCCTCCGAGTAGGCTCGCCTCGACTACGAATGGTCCCTCCCAAGTGGGTTCAAATTTTCCTCCTATCTTGCGGTGTGCGAGAATAGGTCTCTTGAGAACGAGAACTAAGTCACCAACTTTAAAGGTTCTTGGGCGGACCGATCTGTCATGAGCTTGAACCATCTTAGCTTGGTATAGTTCTAAATTCTGCTGCGACTGCAAGTCTTTTCCCTTCCGGGCTTTCCAATTCTTCTAGTCGCAATCCGGCATTCTCTTCGTGGTGATCTTGTTTGCAAGCTGCAATTCGAGTGAAGGAAAGCTGAACCTCTAAGGGTAACACTGCCTCGGACCCATACACCAGAGCGTAAGGTGTAGCTTGAGTAGGAGTTCTGAAGGTTGTCCGGTAGGCCCATAAGGCTTCTAATAACTTCTCGTGCCAATTTCTCTTATTGTCGTCTAAAGTCTTCTTTAAAATTTGAACGAGAGTTTTATTAAAAGCCTCGACTGGGCCGTTTGCTCTTGGGTAGTAAATTATTGAGTATCGCCGGTCGATTCCGTGTCTCCGACAAAATTGTTGATTTGCGTGCTTCGAATGCGGACCGATTATACGAGACGATCATGCGCGGCACTCCGAAACGGTAGACAACTTGGTTCTTGAAAAATTGTAGCACGTGATGTGCTTTCACTTCTCTAAGTGGAACCGCCTCCGCCCACTTAGAAAAGTAATTTGTAGCCGCAAGAATGAAGCGATATCCTTTTGAAGACGGTGGTTCTATTGGACCCACTATATCCGTGCCCCAACATTCAAATGGCCACGACGCAATTGTCGGATGTAGCACATTTGGAGGTTCGTGTAGAACCACTCCGTGCACTTGGCACTGGTGACAGCTCTTGGCGATTTTCATGCAGTCGTGTCGGCATATTTTTAGGTTTGTGGTGTTGTATTTTTGAAAAGAGGTCGCCTACAGAAATAGTCGGCGAATTTTTAATTTAATTTAAATAAATAATTTGAAAAGTAGTATTTGATTTTGAAAATAATTTTAAATTTGAAAATTTTAAGATATGAAATCAAACCGATCTCACATCCCGAATAGTTTATATAAACGAGCGCCGCACCACAAACCGTGTATCTATCCCGAAGAATGAGACACATCGCTTAATGATGGGGCTCGATTAAATAAACTAGAAAGGTTTGTGACATCCGTTTGGTACGCGAACCAATTTTATAAGCCGACAAGTTCCACCGCTTAATATAAATGAATTAAGCGGGGTTTATATTACCCAGGTTCTTAAAGTTCCCTATAAGGGCAAGCCCCTATAGTTAATTACATCTTAAGTGACGGAAATCACCTAAGAAAACTCTCGATAATAATCAGTAGTTACGCTCTCAAGAATTTCAAAGTTTAAGTTTTCAATGGATTAAATTTTGGAATTTCAATAGGGAATGGATCAAATTTTGAACATTTTTATTTTTGGAATCCAAAGGAAGAAAGGTAGGAGAAATCACAGATTCGAAGCGAGCTTCGGTAATTTCCCAAACTATCCTATTGTTTGGTTTGATTTTTAGGAAAGTCCTAATGTTATTTTATATTTCAATCTTGCCAATTTTAGTTAATTAGGACTTATATTTGTATGATAAAATCATACAAATAGCCTCGAAGATGCGAGGGTTTCTGTCGTATCGGACGACTACCTCGGAAGTCCTAAGACCAGTTAGGGCTTAATTTACACGATATGATCATGCAAATGCCTAACGAAGAGTTGAGGATTTATGTTGCACTAGGCAAACTACCTCGAGGTCCTATGGCTTGGTTATTTAGCTCTAAGGAAAGTTTTGCTGAAGTAGACTCAGGCTTTGCTGATGACGATGGCCGTCTTTGCCCACCATACTCCGAGCTCCTTGTTGTTGCAGAGGTTTAGTTTTAGAAGTCATAAATCAGGAGATGAGAGAAGTGTTTGGTTTAGAGAAAATCTTAAAGTCCGGGTGTTTTTTAATATTTTAATTAAACAAATCTTAAAGTTGATTATAACGACACCGGTTAAGATCCCACGGTTCCATCCTTCGGGCATCGTTATTTTTATCGGATTCACTTAGTCCGGATGAATTTGCTAAACTCAACTGAATGAGTTCCACACTTTCATTTAGGCACGTGGGAAATCCCGTTAGCAACACGTAGGTTACATCATCCGAGGTATTCCCGATCATCCAACAAGACGTTTTAATTTAGTTGTAGTTGTAGTTTTGTTGTTTTGTTTGTGATTAAATTTTGAGTTGTTTTATATTTTGAATGTTGTGGCGATGAATTTTATCTTGTAGTGTCTTTTAATTTAGTTATGGGTTTCAGTTTTGGTTTCTGTCCTAAAGGTGTAGGTTTTCATGCAATTGTTATTTATCATGCAAGAAAGGTAAAGTGCAACACGAGTAAATGAATTGCGGTAAGATAAATTGCAATAAAATAAAAGCGTACCTGGAGGGTCTTCCCGTCATCCCAAGCTGCACTTAAAATACAATTTAGAGCATTTAAGCATTTATAACAATTTTCTAGGTAAAGCTAAGGGAAGGGTTATGGTTTTCTACCAAAATCCTAATCCTATAGCTAGTCATTCCTATGACGTCTAGGTCTTCAATTTTGGTTTTAAGGATGATTTTCTTCACCAAATAACAACTAAGCTCAATTTGTTCTTAAGGACATTCCATCATATTGAGGAAGTGTTTAAGACGAATTTTAAACATCTTTTCAATATTTCGGGAATTGTCCTAAGTCCAAATGAATTCTATTGTGCGGGTGAATTAATCATCCAGGGTGTTTAAGTTAAGTTTTATTTCTTGCTCGGTGAATTAGGATGTTTGAATATCCTTATGGGTGAAGTGTCATTTCACTTGATACTCCGTTTAGGAGTTATAATAGTAAAAGCTCCTAAGGGCAAAATGATATTTAATGATTTGTGATTCAAATTTAAGTTCAAATTAATGATTTAAGTTTGGAATAGTGTTCGAGTTATTTTAGATTTATTTTGAATGTTTCATGTCTTAGGTGATATTATATTTGATTCAATTTAATTTAATTTAACTTATTTTAATTCGATGTGGTATAGTTTAATCTTAATTTAATTTAGGTTAATTTAATATGATATGCTTTAGCTTAATTTAATTTAATTTGATTTAATTTAATTTGTTTTAATTTTAATTTAATTTAATTTAATTTAATTTAATTTAATTTAATTTAGTTTAATTTAATTTAATATGATTTAATTTAATTTTAATTTAATTTAATTTTATTTTAATTTAATTTGTTTTAATTTAATTTAATTTAATTTAATTTAATTTAATTTAATTTGTTTTAATTTAATATTTTATTTTAAAGGGATTTGTTTTAAATAATTTAACCTTAACTTAATTTAATGATTAAGTCTTTTAGCATTTTAAACCTTAAACTTGGATTATCATTTTAATTAGGGATTAAATATTATTGAGATGATTAATTTAGGGATCCTTAAATTAAAGAACAAATTTCTTCCTAATAATATCCCTATTTTAATAATTCCAATTTATTATTCTTCCAAATTTAATTATTTATTTTAATTAAAATTTATTTTAATTATTTTTAAGTTGTTTAATAGGTTCCTACCCTTTAATTATTTAAATTTCAATCATCCAAATCAGAATAAGATCAAATATTTTACCCTTTCATTTTATTAAGCCTAAAGTTTTAATTAAGGGTTGAAATTTTAATTACCATTTTGCCCTTCAAGCTTAATAATTTCATAACTCACTAAATTGAGCTCGAATGAATTTGAAATTTTTATGTGACTTCACTCATATGTCAATAAAGACATTAGAGGAGAAAATGTGATTTTTCTGTATTTAATTTATTTATGTAATTATTTTTGGTGGAAAATAAGGATTTCCAAGGAAAATTTAATAATATGACCAAGGGAAAGTTTCTGTCCTTAAGAAAATTATGGGACATTCCTAATGACCAGAGGACCACTTGGACCAATTTTTGTGATTTTTTGAATTATATTCTATTTATTAAAATTATTTTAAGTTCTGGAGTATTAATTAATTTAAAAATAGAATATAAGTTGAAAAATGAATTTTATAATTTTAAAATTCTCTCTGATATCAAGGAAATCATAGAACCAAAGTTTATAATTTTCTGATTTTTCTTAATTTATTGGAATTATTTTAGTGGAAATGCTAGAAAATGTATTTTTTAATTTTAAAAATTTCCCCAAGGCTTTAAAATTTAATATCTTATCATAGAGACATAAGAAAAATATGGGGTTTGTTCCTAAGTGATTAAAATTCAAAATGTGACATTTTGGTGAATTTTATTATTTTTGTAATTTTTATTATTTTTTAATTATTAAAATATTAAAATAATACTAAAAAATTAACTTTTTTAGAAAATTGAAATTTTAATTTTCTTAAATTCCCTGATATCAGAGAGGCTCCAAAACTAATTTGGTGAATTTTTGAAAGGTATTTTGAAAGTTATGAATTTTTAAAGTTTAAAATGACTAAATGGCTTAATCAACCCATTTAGTAGGGCTAACCAAGTCCGATTGACTTCAAATTTTTATGGTGGGTTCCTCTGATCCTAAAGGTCGGTGGAGAATTGATTTCAAGTCAATTTGATGTATGGTTAGCTCTAATTAATTAGGGGTCTATTTTGGGTGTTTAAGCCAATTAGGGTTATTTTAAGTGAATTAACTCAAGTCCTATTTTTCCTAGGGTTCTTTGGTCATAAGGAACATCACCAAATTTTCCTAGAATTTATTTCACAACATGCTAATTTTTGGAATTAAAATACTCAAAACAGCCACATGCATTTGAAAAATCAATAATTTTTCACGAGAGATGGCCTACGACCTTGGAAAATTCAGGGAATGTCCCCAAGTTCGGAGGCTTCAAAAGCCCATGGTCTCATGCCATGGTAAATTGTATGAATGCATGGAGAATTAAAACAATGCGGGGAGTAAATAATTAATTAAAAATAAAGTACTTGGGCAAAATTAATTAATTTCTTTTCCACATTATTCTCCTCCGTTCACCGAGCGAGAGGGTATTTTTATTTTTTTTTGCGATTTTTCTACACAAAGATATGGATTTTTGAAGTTACGGTATTTAAATAAATCGGAAAATACCCTATTTATCTACTTATCCACATCGGCGCCGCGTCGACCTCGGCGTCTCCGAACGGCCGCGCGGCGCGCTCCGGTTCGACGCCGCCTTCCAGGAGTCGGCGCCACGCGGCCCGCGGTTCGCGTATCGTTCGCCGATCCGACGCCATCCGAGCCGTCCGTCCGCGCGTGTATTGAATGAACGGCATCCGTTCATCGTCCCCGAGCGTCCTAACCCGAGAGCCGTCTACCTTCTAGCTCTCAAGATCTCACTCGATTCTCCATGGATTTTTATGTTCTTATGCTCTATGGATTCGTCTTGAAGAGACGAACACATCTATACGGCTAATGCTCATTGAAATTAACTCATTTGAAATGGAGAATGTTCAAAAGTTCGGGATGAAGAATTGATCCGTACCTTAGCTCTGAGAGGTGAAGCCTCGATCAGAGATGTTCGGCACGTTCGTTGGAGCTGCAGGAGGCTAGGGATGAAGCCTGGGGATGTGGTGAATTGCACAGGTGTGATTTCCACCAAGGCCGATCACAACCTTTGGAGTCCGGAACAAGCCGGGTGGCTCTGGAGAGGGGGCTTTCACCTGGAAAACTTCTTCTCTTGGCACGGTGAAGGTGTAGGTGAGTTTAATTTTATTTTGGTGGAGGATTCGGGAGTGTCCCTGTTCGGCTCGAGAATCGAGCTCCAAAATCGAGCTCGATCGATGGGGATTAGAGCGAGGAGGACGATAGGGATCAATTGCTCTAAGTCCGGAGGGAGTGAGGAGTGATTTTGGCGAGTTTTGGTATGGTCCGGTTCGAGCACCTCCTTTGGCCGAGAGGGTGAGGGGTTTAAATAGGCATGGGCCGGAGGGCCTCCGTGGGGAGTCGAGGGTCGGGATCGCTGCTCTTGGCATGTGAAGAACGAGCCATGGTGGCCATCGGGCATGAGGCGGCTCGGCAGGTGAGAATTCCAAGTTCGGGCTCACATGCGAGCTCTCGGCACAGTGGTTTCCGGCGGCCGTGGTGGTGGCCGGCCGAGGCATGGGTCACCCTCAAGGTCAGGTGGGTCAGGGCTGGGGCTTGGTGCAAGCAATTGGCAATTGCCATGTGTAAAGGCTTTGATCTAAAGTAGAATGGGGCATGGCTAGTTTTGAGTCTAAATGGGTCAATTCACCCATTTGGGCTTGGTGCACCCTTCAAGATGGCTTTGGGTGCTGTGGGGGATCAAAGGGATCGACTGGTTTGGCATGGAGAAGTCTCCATCCAAATATATTTAGATTAAATTTAAGTTTAGGTGAATCATGATTAAGGCTAATGAGCTTTAGGGATTAAGGAAAGCCCTCCCTCTTCTTACCCAATATGGCATGGTGGAGTGTCCAA